>OZ022263.1:141653099-141750599 GCA_963978885.1 Nemotelus pantherinus
TCCAAATCATCGTCTCTCTTGAAAAAATGTAGTTTCTTAAAAAAAAGCCACTCATATGTAAATTTTGTGCTTTGTTTACATAAATAAAGAAAAAAATTTGATATGGTATAACGGGCACGCCTGGTAACCCTTGTCCAAGTAACTTATATTTTTAGCATCAAAAACTTCTGTTCACGGAAACTCACGATCCAATGAACAGAATTTATTGAAATTTGCAGAATGTATTGGTCTTAAATAGGACCAGGTCTGATAGAAGTGATTTTGAAATGCGGGTGATTCTGTGCCAGTGGTACCATCTTGAAAAATCACTAAAAAAGATAACTGCTTTTAGCCCTATAAGTTCTGATTGAATCGTTCGATTTTAACGAAATTCGCACCGTAGCTGCACCTTACTTCAAACCACGTTTGGTAAAATTTGATTGAAAAATTCGGTTGGAGCTGCCAGCTATGATAATTTTGGTGTCTTAAATTTGAAAAAATATAAAAATTTGGAATTGAAAACATTCAAACCATCGAATATCCTAAAAAATGTCCGTTTCTACAATAAAACCAATCTGTATACAAATCTTATGCTCAATCTACACAGTCAAAGTAAAACTTTGGAAAATTCATGTCGGACAAGAACGGTAACCCTTTCTCAGTTAACCTATATTTTTAGCTTCAAAAACTTCTGTTCACGGGAACTCACGAATCAATAATCAGATAGAATTGAAATTTACAGAATGCATTGGACTTAAGAAGAACCAGGTCTGATAGAAGCGATTTTGAATTGTAAGCAACTCTGTTCCAGTGGTGCCATCTTGAAAACTTACAAAGAAAAAAAAGTGCTTTTTGCCCTATGAAATGTGAATTAGTAACCAGATTTTTATGAAATTGACACAGTAGCTGCACCCTACTCTAAACTCTATTTGATCGAAATTTCTATGAAAAATTCGATTGGTGCTGCCAGCTATGGTAATTTTTGTGTCTTTGGTTTTGAAAATTCGCTCAGGAAAATAAAACTTTTTGCCCTATAACTTCCACTGCAGTCATGAAATCAATACGAATTTCATACAATTACTGGAACCTATTATAAACATTATTCAAGCCAAATTTGGTTGAAAAGCCATGATAGGGCTGCCAGCTATTGTTGGTTTTGTGTTTGCTTGCAATATCTTTATTAAGCGGTTTTATCGTAGAATTTTCAAATGGTAAAGATATTGTAGTGATAATAAACAGCAAATATTAAGCTTTCGATTATTTGAAAAAACTCGCTGCGGGTAACCCTAAATTTCTTTATACTCCTATAACTTCAAATGTTATATAACAACGTGAAGCAGATGTGATATATTCTTGGCTTTGATACTGGCGAAAGGTTGCCAGCACGAGTCGGTTGTGCTACTTTTGTATCAATAAATGCTTACAGTTAGTATTCATACCGGAAACATTTACAATGAAAATAAATAACCGATGTTTCAATTCCCAAAGTTCTGCAAATTTTTCGGATCGCAGCCCCAAACTCCAACTTCAGTTACAGTACTGCATGCACTGAGCATTTTCTTAATTGGTGTTATATGAGATGCTGCTTTCAAAATTTTGTGATATAAGCAACTGATAACGAATATAATTAACCCGTGTTTTGCTCTCATAAACGTTGAAATTCATGCCAGTGGTAATATCTGAAACCTTCTACCTTATGAGTTATAATGCATTCTTGAGACAAAAGTAAAACGTGGCATTTGAAACAATTTGGCCGTAATAAGCAGCGCATGTGGTGGAATATGCAATCAAAACCTGCACGATTCTTCTACTGTTCTTCGAACATTAGTGTTTCTAGCGGTTCAGGTGCGCTAGAGTTTTTTTTTTTTTTGCTTTTAAACTTAACAAAATTTCGATAACCGTGACATTTTTTCTAAAAGAAAAGTCTGTGAACCGTGACAATATATTTATATGTATGTATGTATGTATATATATATATATATATATATATATATATATATATATATATATATATATATATCTATATATATTTATTAATATTTATATATGTATATATACAGAAATTAGAATTAATCTCAGAAACTATCCAAGGTTTTCTGCTTCATGTACTAAATACTGAAAACTGTTTTTGCTAAAAGTCTAGCTCTGCTTAGAGAGCGCTCAGGAGCAGGAATTATGTAGATTATCATCTTGTCTCTAATTTGAGCCACAGAGACTAAATTATCAGACATTACTTATTTCCTTTACTAAATGCTTATACCACATTAGTTGCTCGAAAGGCTGCATGGTGTGCACACACACAGGAGCAGGTCTATCATGTACTGCCCACATTTAACATTGTTACCCACAAAAATTTATTCTGTTAGATCTTGCGTCGTGCATGTTATCAATATGCCAATGTGTGCCTCATCTAAGGGCTATACATATTGTTTTGGAATGGTCAAATATAAATGCAAAAAAAAAGTTGACCTGCCAAAATCCATTTTAGGTCTTGTGGTCTGGAGGTGGTAGAAGCTTAATTCTCATAATCAATTTTTCCCACTCCAGCTCAAACATTACTTGTATCGGAAACAGATCGGCATCTTAAATAACGAACTTCTTCAAACTTCTCCACTAAAAAGCTCAGGTTCCAACTGCTAAAAATATATAAAGTTCAATCTTGAACGGAAATCTCTTCACCTCATATTTTAATGTTTACTTTATGTTTAAAATTCCGACAAAAACCAATGAAGTTAAATCTGCTGCTGGATAAAAAAAAGGCAAAGAAATATGCGAAATCGTTTTTTTATTACTATATCTTCCTGCATCTAATACAAAATCGTCTGGTTACACTACAATGCGCCGAAATGCCAAAATACAATAGTCCTAAACCAAAATTTTTTGAAATATTTGATGCGAATTCCCATTCTCTTGAATTTCAACAAAATATGTTGCAACGACTATAAATACCACCAGATATGAGACAAATAATGAATTCTTTAATTTACAAGTTTACTATATCAAAATGAAATTGTAAATATAATTTTCGACTTAATGAGAGATTTGTATATAAATAAACAGAAAATTAATATACATGTGAAAAATGCATACAACATTTTTTTGCGTCTAATAAGAACATTTTTTGCTACACTTTGGCTTCGACTTATATGCGGCAGTGTTGGGCTTTTCTGGGCTATTTGAAAAGCCATATAGGGCTACATGAACGAAAATGTTATGCTAACTCTGTTGACGAGGTGATAGCTCACGAGCGTTGCCGAAACTTAATATTGTGCTGTGTCGTTGATTTGCGTCCGTCGGTAAACGCCATAATTTAAGGCTACTGCTATATAGCCATTGATCAGCTGTAAAACTTTAATATTTGCAGGCTGCGCGGCTGTAATGAGTGCATCACGTTCAGACTGCCCGAAAAACCGGGAACAACGATGACACATTCAGTGATTTGTTGACCTGTTGAAATAAGCTTGTTAATATCACGTTACTACTGTTAAGCTGTGGTAAAAATGCAAACCTGTAGAGTCCTCAGCGAATTCTCTGGCCTTGATTAGGAACTGGGCGACAAGTTCTTCCACTGAAAACAATTCGTCACTGCTTTTAAAAATAACTGTGTTTCTTACTTCGTCGGGAACTATTTGGTAGTACGGGAACCGTTTCCTATTGGCAAGTTAGAAAGAGTTTGCTTTAATATATTCAAAGTCGTTGCAAAACGGATTTATATCTCACCTATACAAATCAACAATAGGATTATCAACAATCTTTCCCAGCAGACCAAACAAATAAAAACACGCATTCGCTGGAAAATGGACAGCTATTCAAGCAGCAACTTCACCGAATGTTTGTATTTTATCACGGAATGCAATATTGCTTGGCGTTTTCCTCTTAGATTTTTTATTCAAAGCGATGTCCATTGGAACGCCAGACGAAACAACGCCAACTTTAATCTATTCACTACCCAAATCCACTAACATAACCGCTACTCCAGGAGATGTTTGGAATAATGTTATTAGCGATAGAATTAAAAATATAGCTACGTTTCCAATAGGAAGCAATTGTATTTGCGTTATTTTAATCTGGATATATAAATTTTTATGAAATAGGTTCATATATAAATAAAATCTACTTGAAAAACTATGAAAATTTGTTGGAAGTAAAAACTTAAAAATATATATAAAAATATATATTTATTTATATAGCATGCAGCTTTTTTCCCAAAAAATCAAACAATTAGGTTTAAAGTAAAATGAATATATTCCAGTCACTACCTTTGAACTATCATGTTCAAATACACTTAATTCATATTTACTTTTTAACTCCCAAGGGTTTGAAAAATGTGTGAATCAATATAACAGTTTTAAATATTTTGGAAACACGTTGGAGTTGAAGATGAAATATGAATCAAATATATTTGAACATGATAGTTCAAAGCTAGTGACTGGAATATATTTATTTTACTATAAACCTAATTGTTTGATTGTTTGAAAAAAAAACTGCATGAAGCTATAATAAATAAATAAAAATAAATAAATGAATACATGTTCTCATCCTGAGCTGACTTCGCTACATTAATAGATACGTTGGCTTCCTCCGCTTCCGTCGCCACAGTTGAACCCTGAAAAGTGTGAAATACATACCAACTCAGAATGGTTTCAGCCACATGGTTTTCTATTGCTCTTATCCATGCTCTCTGCAGCCGGCACAATTTCGGAAAACTAAAATTGAAAATTATTATTTATAACTAGAACTATTAATTTCAATATTCAAAAATACATTGCAAGATGCTCCCATTTTCGGAAGCCACTGGAATTACATAGCACTGTAAATTTTTGAACATTTCTTAAGTGTTTTCAATGAAATTTTCACCTCTGAATATTTTCAATCACACACAAAGCTAAACACTGGTATATTCCATAATGCAACAAACAATTCATTACTTTACGTACGAGACCATCCGAGATATAATCCAAAATACGCGCACGGAATGGACTTGATCTCGTTTTTAATGAAAAAATTCGAAGTTTATGTTGAGACACGACACAACACATAAATCAAATCTATTTCAACATAATTTTAATAACACTTTGCTAATTAACTAATTCACACTTTCATTTCCGATTATTTTCGTACGCGCACCCCGAAACTTATGCCCGAAGCCGACATTCGACACTTAACATAAAAACACCGAAGACAATATGAAAAACTCTAGCGCACCTGAACCGCTAGAAACACTAATGTTTGAAGAACAGTAGAAGAATCGTGCAGATTTTGAGTGCATATTCTACCACGCTAGTTGCTTATTACTGCCAAACTAATTCAAACGCCAGGTTTTACTTTGGTCTTATAACTCATATGGTGGAAAGGTTTCAGATATTACCACTGGCATGAATTTCAAAGTTTATGAGAGCAACCCTTGTTAATTATATTTGCTGTCAGTTGCTTATTTCACAAAAATTTTCAAAGCAGCATCTCATAAAACATCAATGAAGAAAATGCTCAGTGCCTGCAGCACTGTAACTGAAGTTGGTGTTTGGGGCTGCGATCTGAAAAATTTGCAGAGCTTTGGGAATTGAAACATTGGTTATTTATTTTCATTGTAAATGTTCCCGGTATGAATACTAACTGCAAGCATTTATTGATACATAAGTAGCACAACCGACTCGTGCTGGCAACCTTTTGCCAGTATCAAAGCCAAGAATATATTACATCTGCTTCACGTTGGTATATTACATTCGAAGTTATAGGAGTATAAAGAATTTTAGGGTTACCTGCAGCAAGTTTTTTCAAATAATCGAAAACTTAATATTTCCTGTTTATTGTCACTACAATATCATTACCATTTGAAAATTCTACGATAAAACCACTTAGTAAAGATATTGCAATTAAACACAAAACCAACAATAGTTGGCAACCCTATCGTGGCTTTTCAACAATATTTGGCCTGAATAATGTCTATAATAGGTTCCATTAATTGCATGAAATTCGTATTGATTTCATGACTGCAGTGGAAGTTATAGGGCAAAAAGTTTGATTTTCCTGAGTGAATTTTCAAAACCAAAGACACAAAAATTACCATAGCTGGCAGCACCAGCCGAATTTTCCAACCAAATTTATATGAAACAGAGACTAAAGTAAGGTTCAGCTATTGTGTCAATTTCATGAAAATCGGGTTACTTATTCACATTTCATAGGGCAAAAAGCAGTTTTTTTTCTATGTAATTTTTCAAGATGGCACCACTAGCACAGACTTGCCCACAATTCAAAATCACTTCTAATAGACCTGGTTCTACTTAAGTCCAATGCATTCTGTAAATTTCAGTTGTACCTGATTATTGGTTCGTGAGTTCCCGTGAACAGCAGTTTTTGATGCTAAAAATATAGGTTAACTGGGGAAGGGTTACCGTTCTTGTCCGACATGAAATTTCCAATGTTTTACTTTGAAAGTGTAGATTAAGCATAAGATTTGTATACACATTGGTTTTATTGTAAGAAACGGACATTTTTGAGGATAGTCGATGGTTTGAATGTTTTCACTTCCAAATTTTCATTTTTTCAAATTTAAGACACCAAAATTATCATATCTGGCAGCTCCAACCGAATTTTTCTACCAAATGTCTACCAAACATGGTTTGCAATAAGGTCCAGCTACTGTGTGAATTTTGTCAAAATCGAACGATTCAATCAGAATTTATAGGGCTAAAAGCAATTATCTTTTTTAGTGATTTTTCAAGATGGCACCACTTGCACAAAATCGCCCACATATCAAAATCACTTCTATCAGACCTGGTCCTATTAAAGATCAATACATTGTGTAAATTTTAATTAATTCGGCTCATTGGATCGTGAGTTTCCGTGAACAGAAGTTTTTGATGCTAAAAATATAGGTAAATTGGGCAAGGGTTACCAGGCGTGCCCGTAATACCATATCTTATTTTTTTTTTTTTGATTTTGTAAACAAAGCACAAGATTTACATATGAATGGCTTTTTTGAAGAAACGGCATTTTTTCAAGAGAGACGATGATTTGGAGGTTTTCAATTTCAGTGCCTGTCCTAGCTACAGGGTTGCCAGCACGCTCATTAGAAGCTACACAAATCTACAACTAAATAATACCAATATGTTTCGAAAATTTCGTAATGATTGAGTAGCTCTGTCAAAAGTAATCGCAATTTGAAAATTTTCGAATTTTCCCGTTCTCTTTTTAGGCACCCAGCGCACACATAGTGTTAAAAAATTCCAAAACATTATCCGATTCACATGTAAAACACGTTCGAAATTTATTTCGTTAACTTTATTTAGGCGAAAATTATTTGTGTACGAAATAATAGGTATATTAAAAATATCACTTAAATGGCCGCCGGCGCCAAAGGGTTAACAATAATTAACATTTAGTGAGACGTGGACCTATTCTGCATATACACCAATGTATTCTGAAAGTTTCAGCTCAATTGAATCGCGCGTTCCCGAGATTATCTCACTGAAATTTTTTGATGATATATATATATATATATATATATATATATATATATATATATATATATATCTATATATATATATATATATATATATATATATATATATACAGTGGGTCACAGCTTAATTTATGCAGTTGATACTCTTTGTTTGGAGGCTCTGTAACTACGAAACTGGAACGAATATAAACTTAAAACTTACGCTATTTGAAATAAAAACTTGTAAATTTTAGACGTTAACTTTATTTCATGGCAATGTTTATTATTTATAAGCTACAAATCAAGATACTTCCAAAAACATCAAAATTCCATCACACAGCTAATTTTATGCAATTACTGATAATATAAAATAAAATGAAAATACATAGAAATTATGTAGATTTTAATATTTTGTGTGACACCCCTTCTGGCTTACAACTGCTTTAAGCCGATTTGACATTGAGTTAACTAATTTACGTGTAACATTTGGTGATGTTTTCCTCCATTCGAATTCCAAAGCTCGTTTCAGATCATTCTTGTTAGAGATTGTATGTTTCCTGATATTTTGCTCCAATATTGCCCATAAATTTTCAATAACATTCATGCCTGGTGATTGTGGTGGTGGCGTCATTAAATGAGGCCAGTTTTATATCAGCCATGACTGAACAATGCCTGATTTATGTTTTGGGTCGTTGTCTTGAAAGAATCGAAAATTGGACCGAATACCCAAATCTTCAGCGCTTTGCAACAAATTATCTTTAAGAATCTGAAGATACATGTGCTTGTCCATTGTTGTTTCTATAAAAGTCAGTTTTCCTGGACCAGAAGCCGACATACAGCGCCATACCATAACACTTCCTCCACCATGCTTAACAGTTGGCTTTAGGTTTTCTTTATTATACTCTGTATTTGGCTTTCTCCATACGTAAGACATGCCATCTGAGCCAAATATATTAAATTTAGATTCATCGGCAAAGATAACTGAGTTCCAGAAACCTTGGCTCTTACCAAGATGCTCTTTAGCAAAGTTCAATCGACTGAGCTTATTTTGAGGACTAATACATGGCTTTTTTCGGGAAACTCGACCATGAAAATCGTGATTCCGCAGTACTCGGCGAACAGTTTCCACACTACATTTTTTGCCAAGGCTTTCGGTCACTTCGGTGGTCAATTTTACCGCGGAGAGCCCAGGATTAGCAATAATTTTCCGCACAATGTATCGCTCGTCAGCTTCGTTGAAAATTTTATTTGGTGCTTTTCTTCCTTTATCATACACCCGGTTCTCGTGCAAAAAACGCTCAATAATTTTTTGAACAGTACATGCGTTTATATTTACCATAGAAGCAATTTTCCGCTGAGATTCGCCGTTTTTAAAATGGTTTATGACCAACTCCCTTTGTTCTGTTGTCGTACGAGGACCCATTTTCTATTCTATTTGTGAAAATCTTTTCAATAGCTAAATCACACTTCAAACGAGAACAAAGTAATGCAAAATCAATTATCAAAGTGGACACAAGAAAAACGCTTTCAGAACCGAATGGAAGAGTGCGAAATCGCTAGCTCTTAGCCACTGCATAAAATAAGCTGTGACATGTAATAGCGATACTTTTTTGCTTTTCTTCGAATTTTAAAAGCAGCAGACGCATTTATTGATTCTTCGGTGTTTGTTTCATATTTGATGCAGCTGTGATAACCATTCTACTTTGATTTTTCATTATACAACTTTTTCGTTTAAAGAATATACCGTATGAAAATGAGAAGTATCTACTGCATAAAATAAGCTGTGACCCACTGTATATGGAAATATGAATTTTTGGCCGAATCGATTTTAATACTAATGTTCTTCGAACATAAGTAAAAATACGTGCATTCAAAAAATATTTGGACCAAGGATTATAAGGTTCATCTTGGTTCAATACCTTTTGAAAATAGCCAAATATTTACGAGACCATTTCCAAAAGGCATCGTCAAAACTATTTTTTTCCACAATTTATTCCCATCCATAGTTTCACTTACCTGAATAATGATCGATTTCGGTCCGAAATCACCCGCCGCTTATCGAAGCCGCACACTACACATTTCATGATCACTCGCGTACACTTGAAACGAAATTAAGCGTTTCAATTTGTGAATTATTCACAAAATAACACCGAACGCGCCGATTTGTTTATGTTTTCGTTAGCCATATGCTGTCGAACTGTCACATGAACATTCGAAAGCAGCTGACTGTAGAGTTAGGGCTGCTGCATGAAATAGGTGAAAAACGATGGTCGAAAATTTAGAAAAGTGGGCGCGTAGTTTACACTTTATTACGATTTGTTCAATTTTGGAAAAGGATAAGCACAAATATATGTAGTTTCATTCTGATTTTGCAGTTTTACGACGTTTTGAAACTAAAATGTTCCAATTATATTCACATATATTCAATTTCGAACTTTATTTCGAAGGATGTTCCTGTTTGTACATTCCTGTAGAAAGCTCATAAGCGGAAAGCACAAAGCTTTCGAAAATCAGTGTGTATGTACATGAAATGTGGAAGTAGTTGTAGCAAATATATATATGTATTAACCGGCTTCAACAGCTTTGTATGGAAAGTAAAAGCTTGCCATCTCCTTAGTATATCTCTATGGAAATACCATACAAAAAGAGCTTTTCATTTCTTGAGCGAAATTTTTGCTGGCCGAGAAGTACTATAATCCAATGAACAAAATCGAAAGCGCTTATCGCAAATCGAAAATGCATTCATAATAGAAGCGAAACCCCATACAAAAAGAGCTTTTCATTTCGTCAGCAAAAATTTCGCTTGGCGAAAAGTACTATAATCTAAAGCATAGTACTGAGTTCGATTTCACGTGAAATTTTCATACAAAATTTCACGTGAAATTGGTTTCGGCGAAAATTTAGCTTGAAAATAAGCAAGTTTGGTACTGTGTTCTTAGCATGAAAAGTTGCTTTGAAGCTGCTTTCGCGTTGAAAACGTAAATGGCACTGAAACATGTCTCGAATCATTTCACGCCAATTTAGTTTGTGCAGTTCATTCTTTCGAGCGGAAAAGTGACATTTGGTGTTTCAATTTGAAAATGGAGCAGTGAAAATGTCTTTCCAATAAGAAAATCAATCGAAAAGTGAAATTCATGACATTTTATCCGTCAGAAATGAGCATTGTCTCTGCTTTTCTCAATTGTCAAAATTTTCGCTCGAAAGAATGACCAGATAATGGAAACATGTCAAAATTTCACGTGAACTCGAACTCAGTACCAGCCTTTACGAGCGAAATTCAACGCGCTTGCCGCAACTCGAAAATGCTAATTAATGTCACTTAATAAGATTTCGCTGTTTTTCAATAAGTCGGATCCCAGCCCCTGGACACGGACGGTATAACTTTCCACCATTAGCCCCTTCAATCCTCTCGCGCACAAAGTATGTTAAAAATGCCTTGCACTCATTGTCTACTTGGATTTGACCCGATTTGACAATGAGTAGCTAAAAAATTACTACCATCCTCTTCAATGTAAATCTTATGGGCATGTCCGCTCCATTTCTACTACTTCACTGTCGGATCCCTTTATATGTTTTTATTGTCGGATCCCTCAAATAAGAGATGTTTGTCGGTTTAAGGCCAATGACAAACGCGGCATTTCCAGCGAAACGTTTGCCGAGAAGAAAACTGAGTCGGTTTAGTCGTGCGTTCATTTAGCATTGTGATGACACACACCGCGGTTTGGACGCCTCTCGGTTTTGTAATGCAAAACTAAACCGGCTCGGTTTTCCTTTCGGGAAACGACTCGCTGGAACCGCCGTGTTTGTCATTGGCCTAAGTGGTTGTCAGTTGAAAGTGAAAATGTGTAAAGTTTTATTGTGTGTTTGCGTACATTTGCCGCATTTTTGTGATAGGGAAACATTATTCGACCTACTATGGTAGGTATGGTTTGTCTTTCACTTGCAATTCCGAAAAAAAAAACGCGAGAAAAACTGTCATGAACCATCCAATGGTTTTAAATCCGTTTATTTGTTACGGGTTTGACGTTACTTGTGGCATTTTCTGACGTTACTTGTGGCATTTTCTGACGTTACTTGTGGCATTGTCCAATTAAATCAGTGCCGGGTAAAGGATAATGATAGGGAAAGGATAGGGATAGCTACAATACAGGAATTCAGATAACTTCAACTTGGGCTACAAATGTCAGAGTAGTAGTATAGGCTTTCAATTCATTGCCTTCAAATTTTTCACAGTTGAAATTCAAAGAAAACTAATTCATTGGTTTTGATTATACAACTGAATATTATTCAATTTCTTGGGCTTCTCTACTGGTAGCAATGCGATTTTCGTAATGGGCCGATCTAACTCCGTGGTAGAGGTGCGAACTGTCACAACTCGAATTAATCCATCATTTCCAGGGTGTATTTTTATAATTTGTATGAGGGCAAGCGGTCATCCTTGATGATAACCAAGTCGTTCAATTCTAAATTAGGCTGACGTCGGATCCATTTCGGTCTTTCTTGCAAGATCAAGTGTCAAATGTCAAATGAAGTGGTAGTTGCTCCTCCGTTTTCCGGCAATTTCGCATCGCAACCATTATATATACTTGTGTAATCTTGCCTAAAGTGCTATCTTGAGTGGTTGCTATCAAAATATCTTAATTTTTGTTGAAAAATGCCTAGTGATCGACCTGTAACACGCGAATCAAGGCAATCTGCTCGGGCGGGTTTGCATGGCTCGTCCCCAGCCGTGCCGGCTGCACCGGATCGGGATTTGTTTGTTGAGCGTATTGAACAGACAATACAGCGACATTATGATGACTTAAAATCTATTATCGACAGCTGCATCAACACTATACTGCTGAGAATGGACAATATGGACAAGAAATTTTCTGACATACAAATGCGTCTGGATAGAGTTGAGGAGTCCATTGCGACGCAAGTAACAAGAATCGACAAGTTGGAGTCCTCACAACATCAGCAAATGTCAAATCAAGCTGAAAGTCAGTTGATCAACAAAATTGATCAGCTTGAGCGTGAGCATATTGCTGCTGACGCAATTCTGTTCGGCGTGCCCAATCTGTCAGACCCAGAAAACCTACGCGGCATATTTGACCAGCTCTGCACCTCAATTAATTGCACGCAAAAACCGGTGTTGCAAGACATCTTTCGGCTTCGGTCTTCGCATTCTTCGTTAGATGCAGGGATCGTGCTCAAATTCGGCACCAAAGCGGAGAAATTAAGGCTAATGAGTGAAGTTCACGCTAGATTCAAGCTCACTGGGAAACAACTCTGTCTCAGAGACATTGGATTGCAGTCTGACAGCCGCATATTTCTAAACGAGTGTCTGACTGCACGAAATCGTTTAATCTTCCGCAAGGCTAGACAGCTGAAGAGGCAGAATATTGTTGGGTCGGTCTTCACCCGGAATGGCTTGGTGTATGTGCGAACTACTCCCCTCGACAAGGTTGCACTCCTAAACACAATTGAATCTGTCGATGCATTCGTCGGAAACAAAACAACGGGTACAACTGAGTAAACATTATGTATGTGCTTATGTACTTTGTATTTAGTTTATTTTTTGCTTTGTTTAGTATTTTATTTGCTCTCATCTGGTTTGTTTGTTCTTCTACTTGCTCTTATTTCATATTATTACTTTCGAACTATCACTTTCAAGCTGATGCATTGACCGTGCTTTCAGGTGTTAATTCACCTATTGAGTTTAATATGAGTAGTGTTTGCTGTTGCCATCTATCGCCTGCCTGTTATCGTTTAGGCCACTTATCCTTTTATGACTATGGGTGAATTTAATTCCGCTGATGGCATGAACGTAAATATTAAAATAATGCTAAATACTTTAACCAAACAAAACACTGGTCTTCACATTTGCCACCTTAATGCACAAAGTCTGTATCGCAAGATAGATGAATTCCGCCATATATTCGGTGGTTCTAGTATTGACATAATTCTAGTCTCCGAAACATGGTTTCGATATGGTGTCTCTGATTCTGTATACGATTTAGAAGGCTACAAGCTTTTTCGCGTTGACAGGCATAATAGAATAGGCGGAGGTGTTGCAGTTTATTTGCGGCACGGAATTATATCCAGATATGTCGCTTTCTCACAGGCTGATGATTCGGTTGAGTTTTGCTTCATCGAAATCGTTTCAAATTCGAAAAAGCGACTCATTGGTGTAGTCTATCGACTTTCCAATAACATTGATCTGCAACCGCTGTACCTAATGCTTGAGGGACTAACTACATCGTTTAGCGAAATTATTATTGGTGTTGATTTGAATTGTAATGTGCTAAATTCTGAAAGTTTACGATCATTCCTTGATAGTATTAAGTCATATAACTTGTTTCTAGTAAATGATTTATCTCCTCCACACTTAAGCAGATCTAGTAGCACTCTGCTTGATATTTTTCTTGTCAGTTGCATGCAAAATATTCTTCGTTATAGTCAGCTATCAGCTCCTGCGTTTTCGAAGCACGACTTAATTTTCATAACGGTCTATAAAGCAGCTGAATGCAGTAACACCTCATATACATATCGAGACTTTACCAACATCAATTTCAGGGCTCTTGAAGAGGTTGTGCTAAAAATACAATGGCATCAAACCTATCACCTCCCATGTATAGAGGATCAGGTAGAGTTCCTGCAGAGCAATATCCGGCACTTGTACAATGCCCACGTTCCCTTGAAAACTCGAACAATAAAAAACACGCATAATCCTTGGTTGACTTCCCAGCTATAACATCTTATTGACCAGCGTGATAAAAACTATTTGAGATGGAAACGTTTCAAACTTCTTTCATTGTATGAAATTTTTCGTCAATCTCGTAATAAAGTCACCACTGAAATAAGAAGGGCGAAGCAAAGGTATTTCACCAGAAAGCTTGGAAATAATTTGCCCTCTCAGACGCTCTGGAGAAACTTAAAAGAATTAGGTATCGGTAGAAAGAGTATATCCAATACAGCTGTGCCTGATTTGAATGCGCTTAGTTTAGCATTTCTGCAATCTCAGTCACACCCCTCTTGCTTGAACGCTTTGCCAAAGGTCTCTCTGACTAATGAGGTTTCAAGCGACGCCGCTTTTTATTTTACTGGAATTACAGGCAATGATGTGTGCGAAGCTATTGCTGGCATTAAATCAAAAGCGACCGGGCTGGATGAACTCCATCCACTATTCATGAAAATACTCCTTCCGCATGTATTACCTTTCGTCACACACATTTTCAATACCATTATCATGACTTCAACCTTTCCTTCGCTATGGAAAGTGAGTAAAGTAATTCC
Source organism: Nemotelus pantherinus (assembly GCA_963978885.1). Classification (NCBI taxonomy): domain Eukaryota; kingdom Metazoa; phylum Arthropoda; class Insecta; order Diptera; family Stratiomyidae; genus Nemotelus; species Nemotelus pantherinus. The sequence goes on from OZ022263.1 coordinate 141,667,798, forward strand.
AGTGGAGAAGGCAGCCTCCGGTGGTTTGTCAACAGCATATAGACCAATAACGATACTGTCTTATCTCTCAAAAGTACTTGAGAAAATTTTGCATACGCAACTAACCAAATACCTGAGGAACCGCAATCTCTTGAGCTACAATCAATCAGGCTTTAGACCAAAGCACAGCTGTACATCTGCTTTACTTAAAGTAACTGATGATATACGTGTGTCATTGACGAATAATCTCGTAACCTATTTTGTATTGCTCGATTTCTCAAAAGCCTTTGACTCAGTGAATCATTCATTGCTTATATCTAAATTGCAACGCAATTTTAATTTTTCATCGAGTGCAGCTCGGTTTATCAACTCTTATCTATCTGGTAGAAAGCAAGCTGTCTTTGTCGGCAAAAGCTCTTCTAGCTTCGAATGTGTTCTGACAGGAGTTCCACAAGGCTCTATTTTAGGCCCTTTACTTTTCTGCATGTTCATAAATGACCTTCCACAAGTCGTTGATAATGCTAATGTCCACATGTATCCAGACGATGTACAATTATACTTAAGCTGTCAGTTGGGGTTAATTGAGGATGGGGCCTGCAAGCTAAATAGTGATCTGCTGCGTATCTTCCAATGGTCTCAAAATAATTTGTTGAAGCTTAATCCGCAGAAGTCCAATTGCATTGTAATTTATAAAAACGAGCTTGATCTGAGCTACTTTCCTAAAATTTATGTAAATAATGCGTGCATTGATTTTGTCAGGAAAACCAAAAATCTCGGAATTTGGTTTAACAGCACATTAACCTGGGACGATCATATAAATACAGTTGTTGGAAAAGTCTACGGATGCCTTAGACACTTGTCCATGTCTCAACACTTTGTTCCACAGCATGAAAAATTAAAACTGGTGAAAAGCTTAGTGATTCCAAATATTGCTTATGGATGCGAAATTTCCTGTAAACATAGTGCTGAATCTAAACGTAAATTAACTGTCGCATTTAGTGGTCTCATTCGTTATGTTTTTAACCTGGGTCGTTACAGTCATGTGTCGCCCTTTTGTAAAAATATTCTAGGTAGTGATTTCAACACATATTTCGATCTTCGCTGCTTAAACTTCTTGCGAAATCTAGTTTTAAGAAACGAACCTTCTTATTTAGTAGATAAACTTAAATTCACTAGATCGTCACGTTCAATTGCTTTAATCACTTCTCGGTATAATAGCGTTGTAACGGAATGGCAATATTTCGTTCATGCCACAAGACTTTGGAATTCCTTGCCTATCGGTATAAGGCGGCTTTTATTTGGTAACAATTTCTCTAAAATCTTAACTGATTATTTAAGTGCTGACTAAACTACTAAATTCTAGGTCACATACGCGTGCTCGAATGTGGTATTTCTTTACCTCTTGCTTTTCTTAGATTATTTTTCGTTAATTTTCATAGTTTTTCTTCCTTTTTTTTCATTTTCTGTCTAGAAGCTTGGAAGTTTTATTTAAATTGCGTAAAATTAAAATTATTTTAATTTCTGAATACCTTTATAATATACGTTTTGATGGCTTTATTATTATTTTTAGTATTGTTAATAATGATTCTTTGCATCGAAAAACTGTAAGTTTATTGTAAAGAACATGTGAATTCAATAAATACAAATACAAATCTTTTTTGTATGTCAAGGCTGCACTTCCAACAATTCTTCTCAATTGATACTTCGTAGACTTCACCCCAGCCTCCCATAATCCCCCAAAATGTGGAGACGATGGAGGATTAAAATGCTATGTGATGCCATCATTAGACAGTTCTTGTGCCAACGTTTTGTTTCGTTCCACTATCTGTTTCAATTCTTTATTGGCGCTCGCCAAATTTGTACCACAGTCACTATATAAGTGACCACACAGCCCACGTCGACTCACGAAACGTCGAAAAGCAGCTAAGAAGTATTGTGTGGACAGATCGCCAACTAATTCCAGATGAATTGCTTTCTAAGCGAGGCAAACAAAAATGGCTATGTAGTCCTTGGTTAATTTCGAGCCTCTACCCCTTGATACCTTAATGTCAACTGGGCCACAATAATCAATGCCACAATGAGTAAATAGTCTGGATGGGATTATTCTCGGCTCGGGCAGATTACCCATTAGTTGTATTCTTGTTTGTGCCCTTTGCTTATAACATACTATGCACTTTTGTATGAAGTGTCGAATCGCGTTTCTAGCATCAATAATTCAATATTTCTGTCTAGTTATATTTAGCATGAGTTGCACACCTCCATGTAACGTAAGCAAGTGGTAATGCATGAGTATGAGAGGTAACAGCTTACTACTTTTTGATATGATCATCGAATGTTTCGTATCGTATGGAAAATCAGCATTCACAAGTCGACCACCAACTCGCAATATCCCCCTTGCGTTCACAAAGGGATTCAAATTTAACAAACTACATTTATTATCGATAAGTCGTCCCTGTTTCAAACGTTCAATTTCTGCCTAATAGTCACTCTGTTGAGTATATCTTATCCAAAATTTTAAAGCTGAATCGAGCTTTGTTGTACTTAAAGGTGGTGATGTGCAATGAGTTCCTTTCACCAATGCTATGAATCTAAAACAGTATGCAGTGATTCTAATAAGTCGCATCAACGAAGAATATTTGCTTAGCCAAGAGTCCAAAAATTTTGATTCAGAATGAGCTACTAATAAAGTCACGATTGATCTTTTCTTTTTTTCTATAGTGCATACTGGCAGTGATGGACTAACATGCCAATTTTCCCTCCGTTCTTTCAACCATACGGGACCATCCCACCATAATTTACATTCAATGAGTTGTCTTGGAAGAACACAACGTGAGGCCACATCCGCTGGATTTCGCTCTGACGGCACATAGTTCCAAGGAATGTATTTCACAGCTTCATGTATTTGCGTGGTTCGATTTGCTACAAAGGTTGTCCAAGTTGATGGATGTTTTGCCAGCCATGCCAAAACAATAGTTGAATCAGTCCATAAATATGTTCGAGAAACATTCACTTCTAATGATTTTATGATTCGATGTTCTATTTTAGCCAGCAAGAGTGCTCCACATAAATCCAAACGTGGAATCGAAATGGCTTTGACAGGTGCTACCTTCGTTTTAGCTAATAATAATGAAGATGTATTGTTATTTCGACCATGAGAAACAAAGTAAACGACTGCCGCATACGCTTCTTGAGAGGCATCACTAAAATCGTGGAGCTCAATAATGTCGTTATTGCAATTTTTCAACCATCTAGGTATTCTCAGCTTCTGAATTGTCTCTAAATCTGATTTAAATTCGTGCCACTTCTTTGCTGTGTCAAAAGGAACTCTTTCATCCCAAGTTATTCCATTTAACCATACTGATTGAATTTATATTTTGGCTACGACAACAATTGGGGAGATCCATCCAAGGGGATCAAATAATTTTGCTATGACGGATAATATCTTACGTTTTGTATATGTAACGTCTTCCATTTGAATGTTAATCTTGTACAAAAATTCATCCAATATTGGATACCATATAATGCCAAGTGTTTTGAAACCCTGATCGAGATTCATATCTAAAATTGGAAGAATTTCACGGTCTTCAATAGGAATATTACACAAGAGTCGCTCGTGATTAGCTGCCCATTTCCTTAGTTTAAAACTTGCCGAGCTTAACAACGTTCTTAATTCGTCTCTTTTAGCGATTGCAATTTCCAGACTATTCCCACCTGACAGCAGATCGTCTACGTAAAATTCATTTAGAATTGCCTTGTGTGCCATGTAAAACGAAGACTGCGAATCCTCTGCAAGTTTTTGGAGAGTGCGAATGGCTTAAAATGGTGCACAAGTCACTCCAAAGGTGTCTGTATTCAAGCAATAGTCCCCAATCGGTTCTTGAGGACTATTACGCCAAACAATACGTTGTAGATCAGCATCTTCTGGATGTATACGAATTTGGCGATACATTTTTTCAACATCTGCTATAAACACAAATCGTAAACATCTCCATTGTAGCAAAATGGGATCGAGACTATTTTGAAGAGGGAGGTCCAGCATAGAGTGCTTCATTTAAAGAAATTTCAGAACTTCTTTTTCGTGAGGCATCGAAAATAACACGAGCCCTTGTACTGCTGCTTTCTTTATATACTACATGATGCGGGAGGTAATTACCTTTGCATTTATACGTGATATTTGCATCTAGTTGTATATCTATACTGTCACTCGCTTCACGCATGTGGTTCAATTCTAAATATTCTTGAATGCATTTGGAATATTCCACGTATAAATCCGGATTTTTAGCAAACTTTCGTTCTAGCGACATTAGGCTGGCGAGGGCGGTGTTTCTTGATTCACCTAACATGTGTCTGTTGAAACTTTCTTTAAATGGCAAACGAGTTACATATCTTCCGTCTGTGTCACGATGAGTGTTTTGCAAATAGAATTCTTCACAAAGCTGATCCTCCTTCGTCTGCTGCTGCGATACATTGATTTCTTCCAGTTCCCAGAATTGCCTAAGCTGTCCACATAAATCTTCATGATGAGTTACTTCTAGTTTGAAAATTTGAAGAGTTCATTGAGGTTGAGCATGTACTTCGCCTGAAACAATCCATCCTTAGCTGGTTCTTTGGACTATTGGTCCCATCGTTAGTCTATAAATATCACCTGATATAAGCTGAGCGTAAACATCCGCTCCTAGGAGTAGATCAATTTTCCCCGGTTTATCGAAATTGGGATCAGCTAGTAAAAAGGTTTTCAGCTGATTTGGTACTTCTGAAGAAGCTTTCCAAGTGGGTATTAAATTTGTCAATTGATCCAAAATGTACGCTTCTATGTCCAGAGATTGGTTATTACAAAGATTTAATGTCAACCGTACGATTGCCTTCGTTACAGTATTATTGCTCCTACCGATACCACTAATGGTAGTGTTTGTTTGCATTCTTTTTATGTTCAGCTGTTGGATAGCACTCATTTGTCAGTGACAAATGATGCTTGAGAGCCTTGATCTAATTGTGCTCTTAAGACTCTACAACCACTTAAAGTTTGTACACTCACTAATGCTGTAGCTAAAAGCACTTGCTTTGATGCAACTGTACTCAGTGTTTGTATCTCAGTGTCATTTTGCGAAAGATTGGGTACTGGTGCATAACTAGATGCAAATTCTGCTGCGTCAGCGCTCAACGGTTTAGATGTCGCAACATTTGTTATTGCTGTCTCTCTATGCAAGAGAGTATGATGTGATCTTTTGCACTTTGCACTTTGCACATCTACTTATGCTTGGGCAATTCGCTATTATGTGTTCTTTCGTCAAACAATTAATACACAACCTATTGCGTTTAACGGTTTCGAACTTTTTATCGTGATTCATGTCACCGAAAGTGGGACATTGCCGAATGTGATGGCCAGCTCTACAAACTATACAACTTTGAGTCATTTAAGCTGCGTAGTTCTGCAAGTTGTGAGGTCTATTCCTGCAGCTTCCAATGCTCAAAATCTACGTTGCAAGAATTCGGATGAATCAGTTAATGAAGGAAGTGTTGCCCTTTCTACATGTTCCTGTTCCATTGTTGTCTCATAGATAGAGGTAATCTTTGCGTGATTATGCCACAAATTTTCTATCCCCATGTTTTCAATGGCCTGAACACATTCCATCGTTTTATCAAGCAAATTTTTAAGAGAAGATTTTGACTCATTAGCATTTGATATTTCGAACAAACGTTTAAATTGCGTGCTCTAGAAAACATTCACGTTATCATACCTGTCGTTTAATACACGCCAGGCAATGTCGTAGTTTGCTTCAGTGACTGCATATTGACGAAGCAGTCCTTCAGCTTTCCTGGACAGACTACACTTCAAATAGTGCAGCTTTTGCACCTTCGACATGTTTGTGCGATTGTGGATGAGGGATTGAAACAGATCACGAAACGGTATCCATGAGTCATAATTACCATGGAACTTTGGCAAAGAAATACGAGGTAACTTAATGTTTTCAAAATGTGGGTCCGATTCTTGTGCTCCGTGGTCCAAAACTGTCTTTCTTTCTTGTCCATTTTTTCCATCCTGACTGATCTCTGAATCCATCTGTTCTGCCGATCCTTTATCTGCTGTCTGCTGCTCTGCTGCCCACTGCTTAGCGATCGCTTCTCTTAACTGCTCTTCCACTTCAGATACAAACTTCAGTTGTACCTCGTCAAATTGAATATATACTTCATTCGAAAAATATTCTAAATCTCCCTTTAACAACGATAGTATTTTGGAATGGTTTTCGTTGAAAAGATCATAACTAACTTTCAATATTTCTTTGATCTTTTCACGATTAGAAACCGTTTTGTGAGTTGTGGAATCTTTCTTATAATTGGAGCGAAGCCTGTTCAATTGAATTAAGTCTAACTTTTGCTGCACAAATAAATTTTCCATTTTCAAATGGACTTAATAAATGATACGCGGTTCACTTAAGATATTGAAAATATTCCGACCACAAACTTACAGGCTACTGCTTCGCAACACGGCCCAAAGCAATATTTAATATAAAATCAATGCAGTGTTAGCTGACAAAGTGCTTAATATAGCTGCAATTCCCAAATAAGGCACAAGTTCGCAGTTTATTGCTTAATAGAACGACAAAAAACTGCCAAATATCATTTTATACAGAATGCCCAATGAATTTTAAATAATACCCAATAGAAATTTTAATTAAAATATAGGGACAAATGTATATAGGTATCAAGGATGAAAGGAAAAAAGGAACTGAACCTACCCCGGCTTACAGGAACCACATTCGGAATTTCCCGAAATCGCGTCCGCGCTAATTTATTCAATTAATCACTATTGGATTCACTTCTAAAACTTTAATAAGATTTAAGTCATTTTAATAATTGTTTCTTTCTATTTGTACAAAACGAACTGAATTTTTAAATCACGATCCGGCTCGAAGGACCAAATGTTTTGTCTTTCACTTGCAACTCCAAAAAAACGCGAGAAAAACGATTCAAACGTTTATTCTTAATTCAATTATACGAAAAACAATTCAAATGTATGAAAATGCGAAAAGTACAATGCGAAAAAATACGAAAAATCGAACTTAATGCGAAATGTAGCGAATGAAATCAAATTTTAGACTAACAAAGAAGAGAACTCCAACGAACCGATACTTTTCTTATATAGCGATGAAAATTTTGGTACATTTTGAACTGTTTACTAGACTTCAGGGGTGGCTGATAATTGTACGCAAAAGAAACAGTGCTTCCCTTGCTAAATATTCCCTATGCAAGAAAAATAGCTTAACAATACATATTGAAATTCAAAACAAATCAATTGATTTTATATGAATTAGCACCCAACTTCAATAAAAAAAAAATTACGAAACACTATTCATCTCACACACGAGATAGTTCTAACAGCCTAAGTGCCTTACAAGTAGTTTTACATCAACGCGATCGGATATCTTGCGTTTGAGTGAAAACCTCAAGCATCTCGTACCATTGTAAGCCAGAACGCTCGGTTCATTGCAGCGTATTGAAATATGCTGCACTAAAGTGATCTTGCCTTAATGCACGTACCATGATGTGGTGCATACATCCCATAGCAAGCATCACGAATAGCAGCGCGGACGCTGCTCAGCTCACCGCGTCTTCCTGCGCAGAGAAAATCAAACACCCCTTGCTTATTCGGCCGCTAAATGGCCCAGATATATTTGTGAACGCAGCACGATTTGTAGCGTACTCTGTTTGGTTTCTATTTCGGTACAGAGCTTGGAGCTGGTATGCTTCGGGTGAATGAGCTTAGGATGTGATTTGTATGTAGAAATACTGTAATGTATTCGTTGTTTAACATAAGATGATATTTGTATGTTTCGTTTCTGTAATGGATTTATTATCAAGAGTTTAATGTTTGCGTAGATTGAAATTCTTCTGATTTGTTTGTGTGTTTGTTTGTGCTGAAAGTGCGTAAATAAGCATTGAAATGCATAAATAGATAGTTATTTTTCACTTAAGTAGTACAAGAGTATTAACGTTCAGCATACAACGTGAGCTTATTTCAATCCGAAAACTTAAACACATGAAACTGATTTTATGGAAGAGGTATGAAAGTACTTTTTTTTAACAAATGCTTTGTGCTTTATTATTAGCTTGCCAATACATAGAATAAAAGAAATATTTGAACACATTCTGTTTAATATCTATATGCACAGAATAGACAAAATGCTTTATGAGGTAAATCTAACCACCTTGTATGGGCGAGGAATTATTTTCACGTTGTTTGCCGAAGGTTTAATTTATTTTGTCGTGAAATTGAATTTCACCGTAGAACATCTACAGCGGTATATTTTTACCTTAGAAAAAGGTACTTTATAGATTCGTGGTGACCAGGACCACTAATTTCACTTTTTATTTAAAAAAAAAACTCTAGCGCACCTGAACCGCTAGAAACACTAATGTTCGAAGAACAGTAGAAGAATCGTGCAGGTTTTGAGTGCATATTCCACCACATGTGCTGCTTATTACGACCAAACTGTTTCAAATGCCACGTTTTACTTTGGTCTCAAGAATGCATTATAACTCATATGGTGGAAGGTTTCAGATATTGCCACTGGCATGAATTTCAATGTTTATGAGAGCAAAACACGGGTTAATTATATTCGTTATCAGTTGCTTATTTCACATAATTTTGAAAGCAGCATCTCATATAACATCAATGAAGAAAATGCTCAGTGCCTGCAGCACTGTAACTGAAGTTGGTGTTTGGGGCTGCGATCCGAAAAATTTGCAGAACTTTGCGAATCGCAACATTGATTATTTATTTTAATTGTAAATGTTTCCGGTATGAATACTAACTGTAAGCATGTATTGATACAAAAGTAGCACAACCGACTCGTGCTGGCAACCTTCTGCCAGTATCAAAGCGAAGAATATATCACATCTGCTTCACGTTGTTATATAACATTCGAAGTTAAAGGAGTATAAAGGAAATTAGAGTTACTTGCAGCGAGTTTTTTCAAATAATCGAAAGCTTAATATTTGCTGTTTATTGTCACTACAATATCATTACCATTTGAAAATTCTACGATAAAACCGCTTAATAAAGATATTGCAATTAAACACAAAACCAACAATAGCTGGCAACCCTATCGTAGCTTTTCAACCAAATTTAGCCTGAATAATGTTTATGACAGGTTTCTTTAATTGTATGAAATTCGTATTGATTTCATGACTGCACTGGAAGTTATAGTGCAAAAAGTTTTATTTTCCTAAGCGTATTTTCAAAACCAAAGACACAAAATTACCATAGCTGGTAGCACCAATCAAATTTTTTAACCAAATTTCCACCAAACAGAGATTAGAGTTAAGTTTAGCTACTGTGCCAATTTCATGAAAATCTGGTAATTTATTCAAATTTCATAGGGCAAAAAGCAGTTTTTTTTCTTTGTAATTTTTCAAGATGGCACCACTGGCACAGACTTGCCCACAATTCAAAATCGCTCCTATCAAATCTGGTCTTACTTAAGTCCAATGCATTCTGTAAATTTTAGCTGTATCTGATTATTGGTTCGTGAGTTTCCGTGAACAGAAGTTTTTGATGCTAAAAATATAGGTTAACTGGGAAAGGGTTACCGTTCTTGTCCGACATGAAATTTCGAAAGTTTTATTTTGAACGTGTAGATAAAACATAAGATTTATATACAGATTGGTTTTATTGTAAGAAACGGACATTTTTTTGAATATTCGATGGTTTGAATGTTTTCACTTCCAAATTTTTATTTTTTCAAAATGAAGACACCAAAATTATCATAGCTGGCAACTCCAACCGAATTTTTCGACCAATTTTCTACCAAACGTGGCTTAAGGTAAGGTACAGCTATTGTGCAAATTTCGTCAAAATCGAACGATTCAATCAGAATTTATAGGGCTAAAAACAGTTATCTTTTTTAGTGGTTTTTCAAGATGGCACCACTGGCACAGAATCGCCCGCATTTCAAAATCACTTCTATTAAACCTGGTCCTATTCAAGACCAATACATTCTGCAAATTTCAATCAATTTTGTTCATCGGATCGTGAGTTTCCGTGAACAGAAGTTTTTGATGCTAAAAATATAGGTAAATTGGGCAAGGGTTACCAGGCGTGCCCGTTATACCATATCTTTTTTTTTTTGGTTATGTAAACAAAGCACAAGATTTACATATGAGTGGCTTTTTTTTGAAGAAACGGCATTTTTTCAAGAGAGACGATGATTTGGAGGTTTTCACTTTCAGTGCCTGCCCTAGCTACAGAGTTGCCAGCACGCTCATTAAAAACTATACAAATCTACAACTAAATAATTTCAATATGTCCTAAAAATTTCGTAATGATTGAATAGCTCTGTCAAAAGTTATCGCAATTTAAAAATTTTCAAATTTTCCCGTCCTCTTTTTAGGCACCCAGCGCACACATAGGGTTAAAAAATTCCAAAACATTATCCGATTCATATGTAAAACACGTTCGAAATTTATTTCGTTAACTTTATTTTTGCGAAAATTATTTGTGCACGAAATAATAGGTATATTAAAAATAGCACTTAAATGGCCGCCGGCGCCAAAAGGTTAACAATAACTGACATTTAAAGAAACGTGGACCTATTCTGCATATACACCAATGTATCCTGAAAGTTTCAGCTCAATCGGATGGCGCGTTCCCGAATACTAATGTTCTTCGAACATTAGTAAAAATAGGTCTAATTTGAAATATCTTGCAGTGTAATTTGTAATCTTGTGCCATTTAAATATTAGTGAGCTTGATGGTGATCATTATGGGTAGAAAAGTCACTGAGTCAAACAATTGGAAATTGAATATAACTTTCGATGTATTTGCTGCCCTGAAATTCCTTGTTGTTTATCCTGGAAAAATATGCAAAAATATATATGCTTTCCCGAGTCGTAAAGACACGAGCTGCCACTGCTAGACTACTATTAACTTGGTCAAATTTTCAAAATGGAATACACCATTAACTTTCAATATATCAGCTGATTGGAATTTGCCGTTTTCACTGGAATGGCTGGGCAATGTCATGCTGACAATCAGTCCGCTGTCATCGAACAATCAGGTAAGTAACAACATCGGAACCACGACTAATTGATTTCTTTTTAGGTTGCTTTAACAAGGTATATATGTAAAATTTTTGAAAAAGGTGCGGCAATGATCAATTTTCGCCTTTAATGTTGTAATGAAAATCTAATATTTGGGTGTCGATACTTTATTGTCGTTACTTTTTATTGCTCTACGGATCATATGCAATTAGTGATAGCTAGTTGAAAATCTTTAATGCTGTTATTTCCAACTTTTATTATATATCATCAGCCTTGCGTGTAAATAGACGTACATTTCCTACAAATGTATCTCTATTTAACATAAGATTTGTTCAACAAAGGTAAATAGAAAAGTATTCAACTTTCATAAATAAATTTCGGAAAATTATCTTTTGTATAGAGTCATAGTACCTGAATAGTTTACTATTGCATGCGGCGGAAAATTTTCTTAATTGTTTTTGAGTTTGTTGCATTTATTGCTTAGGACAATAGATTCGTATTTATATAGTACAAGCATAGAAACTCGGGCCGGTTTCCTGTAAGTCTTGAACCATTTATGAATACGAAGTTGACACGCTGGTTAAGTAGGTTGAGCTACGCTACGATAATTAATGAAGGGAAGAACCATGATATATGATTAATTTTGACGCACTGGTATGCTGAATTGCATGTTAATAATCTGAACACAACATAAGATGAATAAATCCCGAAGTGGGGCCATATGCCGACATAAATTTTTTGTTTCTGTTGTTTGGGACTATATGCAGATGAAAATGCATCCATTTCTAATAGAGTACAGTCAGTCATCAGTCTTGTTCAGACATTTGTTGCAGTAAAGGACTGAAAAGAGCAACTGTAGTCCCAACTAAGATACTCTCCAGAATTCAGCTGTTATAAGACTTTTCTAATTCCTTTGGGACTCTACAGAGCAAAGCATTTGTAATGAGATTTCAGCCGAATTTCATAACACTCTCAGTATGAGACTTTAAAGCTTTTACAAGCTTAATTCATTTTGTTATTAGATTTGCTTGAAATCTTATAATCTGATATTACACGCTTTTTTTTTGAAAATTAAATATCTGGACTAAGTGTTATTATTTCTCTCTTTCTAGCGACTCTTGTACGGAGAGTGCAACTTTTATAAAAAGATTTTCTTATCCCGCAATAAAACCTTCACACAAGTACTTGCGTACACTTATAAGCATTGTAAAAGCTAAACAATAAAAGGTTTATTAGCCTCATTATAAGAATTGATACCTTTCTACAAGGCCAGAATAGCTTCCATAAATGCGCAATTTAAAACTATGTAGTAGCACACTCATTACTTACAAGGCTGAAATTACTAGAACTGTGCTCCCGGTTTTCCCCTTATAAGACTCTGGTAGTGACTTATAAGAGAAAAATTGTTAGTTAGGATATTCACAAATATATTTATTACAAATATATTCCTTTTAAGAAACAAACTACAAAATCGCACTACGTTGTACTGGCTGGCACATGGCTACACATAGACCTACCGATCCGTAGTGATCGCACTAATAATCAATAGATTTTTATTATACACATTCAAATTGTTCCGTCACTCTCAAGCTTAGGAACTAACGCTTATATTGTCATACGGGAAACTGAGAATCTTGGTGAAATTCCAAATTCAATGCCGTTTCAAGTCAATCTGTCGTTCCAGTCACGCTGAAATCTACTTTGACTTTTTAATAAATTTGTTTACTCATGTCATTAAAATTCCTCACTGGAAGGAGCTTTATTATCTTTCTTTAAATATTGTTGTACTGATTAAAACATGCTCGCAATATTTATGTTTGAATTACTTTCGAGAACACATTTTCGACAATAATCTACATCCGGCGTCAAACTTGATTAATACTCGCATTTGACTAACAAAACAATCCCATCTTTTATCAATCTAGGCACGTTATTTTGCTGCTGCTGGAAGGGTACTTTTCGCGACATTTTGTTTCGCTTGATTATAGTACTAGGCTTAAATTAAAAACTCAAAACCGCTTCCGAATCAAACATTTGTTTTTCCAAAGCTTCGTTTATATTTATGCCACAAAAGCATGAACTTTTGCTGAACCTCTGAGTAAAGTTGGCTTTTTTCTAATGAGAGATTTCGAAATTCGACGCAAATAAGCGACTATTTTCATGGCTCAACTCAACTTAAGTAATTAAAAGGAATCGGATACATTGAATTCTGTACCATTTACGTTTCAGCGTTTTCTTATAGCTCATTCACATTTACATCAAAAATTCTGGATGACAGGAATTTTTCGTTCATTTGAGCTACTTGATCCTGCCAAAATTCAGATATTTCAATTTCAAAAATGATGACATATATGACTGACAGAATGTACTAGTCCATGATTTGGTCCATGTCAACCTCGAAATCAATTTTTAAAATGGAATCGGGACGAATATCTCGTATTGAGTTGTGCCTTACAAAAACTTAATTTTTTACAAAAAATTATGACGTATACGACTTACAGAATGAAGCAGTCCCAGCATTGACTTGGTTCATGTAAACATCAAGATCAACTATAAAAAGGAATCGGGAAGAATATCTCGTATTGATTTGTGCCTTACGAAAATTGTCTAACTATATTTTGTAAATGATCAACAAATGTTTTTTATTCCCTTTATTTTGGATTCTGTACTGCATATTCAATACTCTTGTACTGTATATTTAAATTAAATTTTCAATTACTCTTTATAGTAAAATTTATAACAAAAGGAAAAATTATGAATTGGAATAAATTTCTATTTTCCAAGTGGTTTTGAACACTTTACAATAAGAATTTTGATAAACAAAATCTGTTAGAAATTGGTCGAGGCTAAAATTTGAAAATATTCAAAAACTTTTACGCTGGAGCTCAAGTATGCTCTATTTTGGTTTAGAACTATAACTATAAACTATAGTAGAAAAAGAGAAATATATATGAATGTTCAATCAAATTAACTATTTTTATTTTTAAAGTAAATAAAACAAACCAATAAATAAACAAAACGTATTTATGCATAACCAGTGCTTTTGACACTCAATCATAGTAACATTACTGATTTTTGTGATTTAGTAAAGAGTACCTTTGACGTCTAACACATGCACAACTAATGAGTTCTGCTGAACTTAGTTCGGTATTAAGAGTAGAGCCCTGATTTTTGAAGAAACGAGATAACGTTTAATTGTTTTCATATTTTCATTATACCTATAGTAATAAATGAGACTGACAATCAATTTGACCCAGAATATAGGGTTGAAATTGTTGAAAAACAAAAAAAACACCTTTCCAAATCTGAGCTGAAATTAAAGTGTCTAAATTTGACTTTTTTAGCCTAAGACTCATTTAACTCTCCGACGTATTTATTTATCAAATGAAGACCACATTAAACATAATAGGCTTGTTTTTTTGCTCCGGTACAGAACAAAATGGAACTGTGCCACCAAAACAACGATCTAGTATAAAACAACAGTGCATTCGCTAAGACTGACATAGGCTGCTGTATTCACTGTGCTGAAAATACAGGGAGCAAATAAAGAGTATAAACCACCACAATCGATAGAACATAGAAAACAGAAAACTAGCGCATCAGAACCGCTAGAAAACTAATTTTCGAAGATATTGTCTTTGAGAGACAAAAAAAGATGTTATACACTTTTGTGTAAAATCATATCAATCATTTCTTATCCAAAGCAACAAAACTCAAAACTGTTCTGTGCTGGCAGCACTTTCTCAACGAAGCAGCAATAAGTTTACCATAACAAGCTCATACTAAAATCAACGTATCCTTTGAATTTTGTTCTCATCGCATGATTTCATGGAAAATTTCAACGATTAAACGTTGTTTAAAGGGGGCCCGGTAGCTCTGCTCGCTAAGGTGTCAGGCCGAAAAGCGGCGTGCTACGGGGCCTGCGGGTTCGAATCCCGCCCTGGCTGTAAGTGTGAATGCGTGTGATTGTCGATGAGGGTGGCAAATGCGCCAAAACTGGTGGCCTAATGCTGGCCGCGTTCCCGGCAGCTCTCTTCACTAACCTAACCTAACCTAAAACGTTGTTTGAGGCTGCCATCCGAAAAATTTTCAAAACTCGGAAAATTAAAAAATTGGTTTCATATTTTTATTGCAAATGCTTTGCATATGAGTATGTTATTTCAAGCATTTGTTGGTGCAATATTTACAAAAATGGCTAATGCTGGTTACCCTGTGTTAGTAGCAAAGCAAAATATATACCAAATCTGCTGCACGTTAAGTTAAACCCAACCAGTAAATTTCGTTTCGATTGAATCACTGCGCTGGAAGTTATACGGGTGAAACAAATTTTAGGGTAACCACCCTCAAAACTTTTCAGATTTTTAAAGCGTTAATCGTTCTTGCTAATTTTCATTGCAGGACGATTCCCATTTGCAAATCTAATGATATAATCACTTAGTGAATAAATTCGTAAAAATTACAAAAATGGTCATAGCTGGCAGTTCTTCCATGATTATTGTACGAAATTCCTACGACGTTAGGTTCACATTAAGTCCCATTTACTACATGAACTTTGTTTTGATTTCATGACTGCAACAGAAGTTATAGGGAAAAAAGCATTATTTTGCTAAGCAAGTTTTCAAGATTGAGGAGACAAAAATCACCATAGCTGGCAACTCTGTTCTAATTTTTCAGCCACATGTCATCTGAAGTAAGATCCAAATATTGTGTGAATTTTGTTGAAATCTGATGGCTAAATCGGAAATTAAAGACCAAAAAGCTGTTTTTTTTCTCATTGATTTTTCAAGATGTTACCACTGCCACAGCGCTACCCGCATTTCATAATCACTTCTATCATACCTGGTCCTAGCTAATTCCAATTTGCTCTGTAAATTTCATTATGCTCGGATTATCCGGTCGTCAGCTCTCGTGAACAGAAGTTTCGAGTGCTGAAAATAGAGGTAATTTGGTGATGGGTTGCCGTTCTTGTGCAAATCGGAATTTTAAAAATTTCAATTTGACATTAGGGACAAAGGATACAATTTATCAAAGATTTGAAATTTTTGTCCAAGATCAAAAATTGTTCAGCAGGATTCATGATTTGAAGGATTTTTTTTATTTTTTAACATAAATTTCACTCACACGCTTGCCACCGCCAAAATGTTTAATTTATCTGAATTTTAGTAAGTCCTGGACCTACCTACTGTTTACATCTACATCCTCCGAAAATTTTATTTCAATCGAATCGACCACTCCAGAGATTATACCTATTAACAATTTTTCTGATATATATATATATATATATATATATATATATATATATATATATATATATATATATATATATATATATATGTATATATATATATAAATATATATATATATATATATATATATATATATATATATATATATATATATATATATATATATATATATATATATATATATATATATATATATATAAAGAAATTGAAACTAGAATAAAAAAACTCTAGCGCACCTGAACCGCTAGAAACACTTATGTTCGAAGAACAGTAGAAGAATCGTGCAGATTTTGAGTGCATATTCTACCACACGAGCTGCTTATTACAGCCAAAATGTTTCAAACACCACGTTTTACTTTGGTCTTAAGACTGCATTATAACTCATATGGTGGAAAGGTTTCAGATATTACCACTGGTATGAATTTCAAAGTTTATGAGAGCAAAATACTTGTTAACTATATTCGTTATCAGTTGCTTATTTTACAAAACTTTGAAAGCAGCATCTCATATAACATCAATGAAGAAAATGCTTAGTGCCTGCATCACTGTAACTGAAGTTGGTGTTTGGGGCTGCGATCCGAAAATTTTGCAGAACTTTGGGGATTGAAACCTTGGTTATTTATTTTCATTGTAAAAATTTCCGGTATGAATACTAACTGTAAGCATTAATTGATACAGAAATAGCACTACAGACTCGTGCTTGCAACATTTTGCCAAATGCGAATTTCGTTTCGATCCGATGTTTGCGTTCGAAGTTATAGGAGTATAAAAAAATTTAGGATAACCAGCTGCAACATTTTTCAGATAATCGAAAACTTAATATTTGCTGTATATTATCACTACAACATCATTACCATTAGCTCATCGGTCTTGTGGTCCTGCTGTTCAGATGAACTTCAAACTTTTCGCGCGCATTCATTAATACCGCGCTCGAAACGACGACGGCGTGACCGGAAACTTAAATTAATATTTCTTTATCAATTTTTATATTTGTAAATAACAGTTAGGTCATAATATGTTTAGTATATAAGAAATCAATAACAACTAAAATAGTCTCAGTCTTGGTCAGTGTTTCTTTTCATTAACCGGCATTAAAGTGTTTGTTATCAGTAATCGAATCAGGTAATTAGACTCGGGTGCATCACTCGACGTCAACAGGCTGAAGGTAGTTTCGGGTGTACGACTCGAGGCGTAAATAGTCTGGCGAATCGCTAGCACTATTTGATTTACGGCAAAATCATCTTTCGGGTGTAACATTCGAAGGAAGGTTAGCGCTAAAACTCGGGTGCAACACTCGAAGTCGATAGTTGGGCGATCGTTGCGGGTGCACCACTCGGAACGAAGGAAGTGTGGTGAAGCATCATACTAGCATCATACTCCGGCGGTCAATAAAAGCATTGGTCGCAGTATAAACATCTGGTGACCCCGACGTGATTTCGAATCAGATTTCACAGCACCATAATCGGCACCATGGAAGAGTTAATCTCCGCGCAAGCAGACGTGGGAGAGAAGTTGGAGCAAATCCTTACCAACTTCAAAAAAGATTCATCCTCCAGGAAGACAGCCGAATACTTTAGTAAAAGACTGGAGTCAATCCAAAAATACTGGGCTAGTTTTGAGCAGAATCATGAGGCAATCTTGGCATTTCAAGAAAAAAAAACCCCGAGCACCCATACTTCTCCAGCCAGTACTGCGAGCAGATCGCAAATCTCTACAGGAAGTTATCAGAAACACTTCGTGAAGGGCAAGCAAAATTACAAGGGACAATGTCTCATGATATGACATCCAAACTCCCTGTTACGGCATCCAGCAGTGATTCACAGCAATCATTCAAAACGAACTCGGAACTACAATGCAAATGAAGAGTGCGTTGAAGTGAGCGCAACGAAGTTAATACGTAAACAAAGGGCCCACATGAACATGCTTACTCACATGATTTAGAACATGAACATGCTTACTCACATGATTCAAAAGCAGACGAGGTGCACTCAAAGGCATACTTCGAACTCAAAATCAGGCTGCTGCTACAATACTTGGGTGAATTGCAGCAAAATGACCAATCCATATGGGAGTGCGCAAACCAAGAAGCCACAGATGGCTACACGCCAGAAATTTGTCGTGAGCTACACTTCTGGACACAAGATACGATTGTTTCTCTTCAAGAACGATCATCAGACGAGCCAGATCAGAAAATAGATGTTCGTAATAACCAGAATCAAATAAGGCTACCAAAAATAACGCTGCCAGTCTTCAGTGGAGATTATTTAGAGTGGACACAGTTCCATGATTTATACACAGAGCTGGTTCACAACCAACCCATTAGCAACATTCAAAAAATGTTCTATTTGACTAGTAACCTCTGTGGAGAGGCCAAAGCTTAAGTCAACCACTTGCCTATCTTCAGTGAGAACTACGAAGGTGCTTGGACTATACTTAACAATCGATACAGCAATAAAAGGTTGCTTGTAACAGCATTGTTAAACAAACTATTTAACCAGAAGTGAATTCCAGATGAAGATGCGTCCGCCATTAAGAAGCTTCATGACATCACCAAAGAATGCCTTCTGGGCATCAATAACCTAGGAGTGTCAACTGAATCATGGGATCCGATAATAGTATTTCTCTTGATCCAAAAACTTGACAGGACCACTCATGCGGCATTTGAGCAATCACTATGCTCTCCGCGGGAATTGGTCAACACCAAACAAATATTAGACTTCCTTGAATTGCGTTTCCAGGCACTTGAGTCACTTGGAGAAAGGGCAATAAAGGCAATATCAGGAAAAACACATGCGGCTATAAGACAGCCTAAATCGTCGTCGTTTCTAGCCGCAACTGAAACCAAGTGTGTACTTTGTGAGCAAATCCACCCATTACACATGAGTGAAATGTTTTTGAGTGAAGGTCCAAGCGAGAGAATCAATCTGCTTAAACAGCATGAATTATGTTTCAATTGTATGCGGAAAGGACATTCATTTATTTATTTTCATTTCATTTATTTGTGTTATTTTACTCCTTCCAAAATAAGCTAGGCTTGTGGCATGGAAGGAGGAGTAATCTTACAATAGTTTTTCTTATGCCTAGTATTTTATATGTTGATATTAGTGTAGATACTAAGTTATTTATAATCTTATAGTCTAATCAATATAGGTTATCGGGGCTTAGTTAATCAAAAGGTCATATATAAGTTAACATACAGGGTCACACAGAATAAATTCGGATTTCTTAGTGGTTAAATAAGTTCGATTTTTGTATAAGAGGAACAAGATCAGAATTGCTATTTTTTGTAATTGACTATGGATATAGGTGTAGTCCAATGGGGTTATTCTCGGTCGAGGTCAAGTTGGCCAGGTGTCTGTGTTCTTAGTAAATGTAGTTTTAGTTGCCTCTTGAATGCCTGGACATTTCCTGACAACTCCTTCAAATGGTTTGGGAGTCCATTATATAATCTTGGGGCAATATACATGAATTGTTTTTGTTCTAGTGTCGTATTTGCAAGCATCGTTGTCACACAAACATCTCTCTGTCTCGTATTTGACGTGTGATTCAAAGGTATGAGTATATTCTTTTTAATTACGTACGTCAATAATTTTACAGTGTATAGACTTTTTAGGTTGAGTGTGCTTGTAAGTGTATATATTTGATTTGAAGGATACGTCAGGGGAACGCCTGCCATTGTTTTCAGTACACTTTTTTGTGTTATCTGTAAGTGTTTTAAATGAGTGTCAAATGTTCCAAACCATGCAATAATGCCGTAAGAGAGTACTGACTGGAATAAGGTATTATATGTCATTTTTATGTCTTCAAATTTTACTATTCGGTTCAATTTGTAAAAGATGTAGACGAGTTGTTTTAGTTTATTATTTAAGTTAGCTATATGATCTTTCCATCTTAGATGGCTGTCTATAGTTATTCCCAAGTATCTTGTCGTTAAAGTTATTTTGAGGTTTATTGAACTTTGGATTTCGTTTTCTGTTGTAACTATATTTATTCCATAGTCATTTGAGGGGAGCTCATTTTGTTTAGTGGCAAATGGTAAAATATTAGTTTTATTAATGTTGAGTTTGAGTGAGTGGTCATTTGTCCATTTGATAATTTTTTCCATCGTTACTGTAGCTGTACTGTTATATGTTTCCCAATCAGGCTCTGATACTAAGATGACTGTGTCGTCAGCGAAGCCTAGTATTTTAGTTTTATTGTTTGCTAATTTGAAGAAGGATATCACGTATATAAGATACAGCAGAGTGGATAGAACTGTACCTTGTGGGAGACCATAATTCGTATTCATATTTGGGTTGCTGTCTGTTCCATTTAGTCTTACTATATGTGGTCTATTGCACAAATAGTCAGTCAATAACTTTAAAGGTTTATTCGTTATTCCTAGTTTTTGTAATATTTTCCTAAGCTTGCTGTGGGAGATTGTGTCAAAGGCTTAAGAAAAATCCAGAAAAATGCCTAACGTTTTTCGTTTGTTTTTAAAATTTTCCAATACGTATTGCGTAAGGCTGCCCAATGCGTCATCTACTCCTTTTCCTTTTCGAAAACCATACTGAGAATCGGGAATCAGTTTGTTGTCTTCTAGGAAGTTCGAGATGCGATTTTTTATACAACGTTCGAATATTTTCGCAAATGAGTTTATCAGTGTTATTGGCCTATAGTTGCTAATAAGCGTTTTATCTCCTGATTTGAATAGCGGAATCGTTATGGTTTGCTTAAATATGTTGGGGAATTTACCCTGCTTCAAAAATGTATTGAAAAGAAGTTTTAGGGGTTTTATGATGAAGTTTTTCACTACTTTAACAGTATCCATAGCTATTCCGTCCCTACCTGGGGCAGTTTTTCCTTTTTAATTATTTATTATTTCCCCTATTTCATGTTCTGTTATATTGTAAAAATGTAATTCAGATGTATTAGAGTGCGATTCCAAGTACAATGTGTCGTGGTCTGTCTCCAGTTCGGCGGCTATGTTCTTTCCGATATTTACAAAGTAATTATTAAATTCATCTGCAAGACATTTGGAATTGGATTTTCCATCTAAGTACACTCCCTTTACATTTAGGCCCTCACATTTTTTTACTAATGTTCGAAGAAGAACATTAGTATTAAAATCACTTTGGCCAAAACTTCATATTTATATATATATATATATATATATATATATATATATATATATATATATATATATATATATATATATATATATATATATATATATATATATATATATATATATATATATATATATATATATGTATATATATATATATCATCAAAAAATTTCAGTGAAAAAATCTCAAGAACGCGCCATCCGATTGAGCTGAAATTTTCAGGACACATTGGTGTATATGCAGAATAGTGCCAGGTCTAACAAAAAGTTAATAATCTTTAACCCTTTGGCGCCAGCGGCCATTTTAGTGATATTTTTAATATACCTATTATTCCGTACACAAATAAGTTTTGCAAAAATAAAGTTGACGACATAAATTTTCAACGTGTTTTACATGTGAATCGGATAATGTTTTGGAATTTTTTAACCCCATGTGTGCGCTGGGTGCCTAAAAAGAGATCGGGAAAACTTGAAAATTTTTAAATTGCGATAACTTTTGACAGATTTATTCAATCATTACGAATATCTTAGGACATATTGATATTATTTAGTTGTAGATTTGTGTAGCTTTTGATGAGCGTGCTGGCAACCCTGTAGCTAGGGCAGGCTTTGAAAGTGAAAACCTCCAAATCATCGTCTCTCTTGAAAAACTGCCGCTTCTTAAAAAAAAGCACTCATATGTAAATCTTGTGCTTTATTTACATAAACAAAAAAAAAATTTT
This sequence comes from Nemotelus pantherinus, assembly GCA_963978885.1. Taxonomy (NCBI): domain Eukaryota; kingdom Metazoa; phylum Arthropoda; class Insecta; order Diptera; family Stratiomyidae; genus Nemotelus; species Nemotelus pantherinus. The sequence goes on from OZ022263.1 coordinate 141,689,892, forward strand.
ATATGGTATAACGGGCACGCCTGGCAACCCTTGCCCAATTTACCTATATTTTTAGCATCAAAAACTTTTGTTCACGGAAACTCACGATCCAATGAGCAGAATTATTTGAAATTTGCAGAATGTATTGGTCTTAAATAGGACCAGGTCTGGTAGAAGTGATTTTGAAATGCGGATGATTCTGTGCCAGTGGTGCCATCTTGAAAAATCACTAAAAAAGATAACTGCTTTTAGCCCTATAAATTCTGATTGAATCGCTCGATTTTGACGACATTCACACAGTAGCTGGACCTTGCCTCAAACCACGTTTGGTGGAACTTTGGTGAAAAATCCGGTTGGAGCTGCCAGCTATGATAATTTTGGTGTCTTAAAATTGAAAAAATAAAAATTTGGAAGTGAAAATAAAACCAATGGAAATGAAAATAAAACCATTTCTTACAATAAAACCAATCTGTATACAAATCTTATGCTTTATCTACACGTTCAAAGCAAAACTTTGGAAATTTCATGTCGGACAAGAACGGTAACCCTTCTGTTCACGGGAACTCATGAATCAATAATCAGATACCATTGAAATTTACAGAACGCATTGGACTTAAGTAGGACCAGGTCTGATAGAAGCGATTTTGAATTGTGGGCAACTCTGTGCCAGTGGTGCCATCTTGAAAAAGTTCAAAGAAAAAAAACTGTTTTTTGCCCTATGAAATTTGAATAAGTAACCAGATTTTCATGAAATTGACACAGTAGCTGAACCTTACTCTAAACTCTGTTTGATAGAAATTTGGTTGAAAAATTCGATTGGTGCTGCCAGCTATGGTAATTTTTGTGTCTTTGGATTTGAAAATTCGCTCAGGAAAATAAAACTTTTTGCCCTATAACTTCCAGTGCAGTCATGAAATCAATACGAATTTCATACAATTAATGGAACCTATTTTAGACATTATTCAGGCCAAATTTGGTTGAAAAGCCACGACAGGGGTGCCAGTTATTGTTGGTTTTGTGTTTGTTTGCAATATCTTTATTAAGCGGTTTTATCGTAGAATTTTCAATTGGTAATGATATGGTAGTGACAATAAACAACAAATATTAAGCTTTCCATTATTTGAAAAAACTCGCTGCAGGTAATCCTAAATTTCTTTATACTACTATAACTTCGAATGTAATATAACAACGTGAAGCAGATGTGATATATATTTGGCTTTGATACTGGCGAAAGGTTGCCAGCACGAGTCGGTTGTGCTACTTTTGTATCAATAAATGCTTACAGTTAGTATTCATGCCGGAAACATTTACAATGAAAATAAATAACCGATGTTTTAATTCCCAAAGTTCTGCAAATTTGTCGGATCGCAGCCCCAAACACCAACTTCAGTTACAGTGCTGCAGGCACTAAGCATTTTCTTCATTGATGTTATATGAGATGCTGCTTTCGAAATTTTGTGAAATAAGCAACTGATAACGAATATAATTAACCCGTGTTTTGCTCTCATAAACGTTGAAATTCATGCCAGTGGTAATATCTGAAACCTTCCACCATATGAGTTATAATGCATTATTGAGACCAAAGTAGAACGTGGCGTTTAAAACAGTTTGGCCGTAATAAGTAGCGCATGTAGTGGAATATGCACTCAAAACCTGCACGATTCTTCTACTGTTCTTCGAACATTAGTGTTTCTAGCGGTTCAGGTGCGCTAGAGTTTTTTACTAATGTTCGAAGAAGAACATTAGTATTAAAATCACTTTGGCCAAAAATTCATATTTCTATATATATATATATATATATATATATATATATATATATATATATATATATATATATATATATATATATATATATATATATATATATATATATATATATATATATATATATCATCAAAAAATTTCAGTGAAAAAATCTCAGGAACGCGCCATCCGATTGAGCTGAAATTTTCAGGACACATTGGTGTATATGCAGAATAGTGCCAGGTCTCACAAAAAGTTTATAATCTTTAACCCTTTGGCGCCGGCGGCCATTTTAGTGATATTTTTAATATACCTATTATTCCGTACACAAATAAGTTTTGCAAAAATAAAGTTGACAAAATAAATTTTGAACGTGTTTTACATGTGAATCGGATAATGTTTTGGAATTTTTTAACCCCATGTGTGCGCTGGGTGCCTAAAAACAGAACGGGAAAACTTGAAAATTTTTAAATTGCGATAACTTTTGACAGAGTTATTCAATCATTACGAAATTTTCAGAACATATTGGTATTATTTAATTGTAGATCTGTGTAGCTTTTGATGAGCGTGCTGGCAACCCTGTAGCTAGGGCAGGCTTTGAAAGTGAAAACCTTCAAATCATCGTCTCTCTTGAAAAACTGCCGCTTCTTCAAAAAAGAGCCACTCAAATGTAAATCTTGTGCTTTGTTTACATAAACAAAAAAAAAAATTTGATATGGTATAACGGGCACGCCTGGTAACCCTTGCCCAATTTACCTATATTTTTAGCATCAAAAACTTCTGTTCACGGAAACTCACGATCCAATGAACAGAATTAATTGAAATTTGCAGAATGTATTGGTCCTATATAGGACCAGGTCTGATAGGAGTGCTTTTGAAATGCGGGTGATTCTGTGCCAGTGGTGCCATCTTGAAAAATCACTAAAAACGATAACTGCTTTTAACCCTGTAAATTCGGATTGAATCGTTCGATTTTAACGAAATTCACACAGTAGCTGAACCTTATTTAACACCACGTTTGGTAGAAATTTGGTTCAAAAATTCGGTTGGAGCTACCAGCTATGATAATTTATGTGCCTTAAATTTGAAAAAATAAAAATTTGGAAGTGAAAACATTAAACCATCGAATTTCCAAAAACTGTCCGTTTCTTACAATAAAACCAATCTGTATACAAATCTTATGCTTTATCTACACGTTCAAAGTAAAACTTTGGAAATTTCATGTCGGACAAGAACGGTAACCCTATCCCAGTCAACCTATATTTTTAGCATCAAAAACTTCTGTTCACGGGAACTCACGAATCAATGATCAGATACCATTGAAATTTACAGAATGCATTGGACTTAAGTAGGACCAGGTCTGATAGAAGCGATTTTGAACTGTGGGCAACTCTGTGCCAGTGGTGCCATCTTGAAAAATTACAAAGAAAAAAAAACTGTTTTTTGCCCTATGAAATTTGAATAAGTTACCAGATTTTCATGAAATTGACACAGTAGCTGAACCTTACTCTAAACTTTGTTTGATAGAAATTTGGTTGAAAAATTCGATTGGTGCTGCCAGCTATGGTAATTTTTGTGTCTTTGGATTTGAAAATTCGCTCAGGAAAATAAAACTTTTTGCCCTATAACTTCCAGTGCAGTGATGAAATCAATACGAATTTCATACAATTAATGGAACCTACTATAAACATTATTCAGGCCAAATTTGGTTGAAAAGCCATGATAGGATTGCCAGCTATTGTTGGTTTTGTGTTTGTTTGCAATATCTTTATTAAGCGGTTTAATCGTAGAATTTTCAATTGGTAATGATATTGTAGTCACAATAAACAGCAAATATTAAGCTTTCGATTATTTGAAAAAACTCGCTGCAGGTAATCCAAAATTTCTTTATACTCCTATAACTTCGAATGTAATATAACAACGTGAAGCAGATGTGATATATTTTTGGCTTTGATACTGGCGAAAGGTTGCCAGCACGAGTCGGTTGTGCTACTTTTGTATCAATAAATGCTAACAGTTAGTATTCATACCGGAAACATTTACAATGAAAATAAATAACCGATGTTTCAATTCACAAAGTTCTGCAAATTTTTCGGATCGCAGCCCCAAACACCAACTTCAGTTACAGTGCTGCAGGCACTGAGCATTTTCTTCATTGATGTTATATGAGATGGTGCTTTCAAAATTATGTGAAATAAGCAACTGATAACGAATATAAATAACCCGTATTTTGCTCTCATAAACGTTGAAATTCATGCCAGTGGTAATATCTGAAACCTTCCACCATATGAGTTATAATGCATTCTTGAGACCAAAGTAGAACGTGGCGTTTGAAACAGTTTGGCCGTAATAATAAAATAAGCAGCTCATGTGGTGGAATATGCACTCAAAACCTGCACGATTCTTCTACTGTTCTTCGAACATTAGTGTTTCTAGCGGTTCAGGTGCGCTAGAGTTTTTTTTATTTTCTGATCTGAATGTTAGTTCATTAATAATACTCCAGAACTTGTTTAGGTCGGACCCAGCATTTTGTATTTTGTTTCTGTAATATATCTCTTTGGCTAATCGTATAGTTTTCGTTAGAATGTTTCTGTAGTTTTTGTATGTCTCTCTTAGTGCAGTGTTAAATGGTTGCTGTTTTGATTTCTGTCCCATTTTGTCCCGTTTCTTAATAGACTTAACAATCGATTGAGTTATCCATGGTTTTATAATTGACTTATTTTGATTAATCGATATCGTATGTGATGCAAGTTTTATCTTAGTTGAGATGTCGTTAGTTAATGCGTGGGCGAATGTTTCAACATTTGGGCATAATCTATACTTCAATTCCCACAGTTCGTCTTGTTCGAAAATATTTTTAAGTTTTACGTAATCTATTACTGTCTTAGACTGTTTGGGCATTTCCTGTTTTATATTGTGATGAGATGTAGGCCAAGCTAGGCTTATCATCTGTCCATAGTGGTCTGTTATATGTGTTTCGTGAATTAACGCTTTTAATTTTATATGGTTTGTACTGTTAGTTTGCTTTATGAATGCATGGTCTATGCGAGTTCCTGTATTGTTTATCACTCGTGTTGGCTGATTTATGAATTGTTGGTAGCCCTTGGAGAGTAGAGTCGTCATGTACCTGTTTGTGTCATCATTTAGATGGTCTAATAGATCAATGTTAATATCACCTATAATAATGTCTATGTCAGTGTTGTTGTTAGTGTTGTTTGTCCAGTTATCTAGATCATGAATATATTCATTTACATTTTTATTAGGTGATCTATATGTACCTAGTACATTAACAGTAATTCTTTGAGTAACCACTTTTACATCTAATGCGTTTGAATTTATGAAGGAGTGTATTTCATCTATGCTGTAGCTTAGTTTTTTATTTACATAAACGATTACTCCTTCACATTTGCTTAGTTTTTTACTAATGTTCGAAGAACATATATATATATATATATATATATATATATATATATATATATATATATATATATATATATATATCTATATATATATATATATATATATATATATATATATACATATATATATATATATATATATATATATATATATATATATATATATATATATATATATATATATATATATATATATATATATATATATATATATATATATATATCATCAAAAAATTTCAGTGAGATAATCTCGGGAACGCGCCATCCGATTAAGCTGAAACTCTCAGGATACATTGGTGTATATGCAGAATAGGTCCAGGTTTCACTAAATGTCAGTTATTGTTAACCTTTTGGCGCCGGCGGCCATTTAAGTGATATTTTTAATTTACATATTATTTCGTACACAAATAACTTTTGCAAAAATAAAGTTGACGAAATAAATTTCGAACGTGTTTTACATGTGAATCGGATAATGCTTTGGAATTTTTTAACCCTATGTGTGCGCTGGGTGCCTAAAAAGAGAACGGGAAAATTTGAAAATTTTTAAATTGTGATAATTTTTGACAGAGCTATTCAATCATTACGAAATTTTTAAATCATATTATTATTATTTAGTTGTAGATTCGTGTAGCTTTTAATGAGATTGCTGGTAACCCTGTAGCTAAGGCAGGCACTGAAAGTGAAAACCTTCAAATCATCGTCTCTCTTGAAAAAATGCCGTTTCTTCAGAAAAAGCCACTCATATGTAAATCTTGTGCTTTGTTTATGTAACCAAAAAAAAAAAAAGATATGGTATAACGGGCACGCCTGGTAACCCTTGCCCAATTTACCTATATTTTTAGCATCAAAAACTTCTGTTCACGGAAACTCACGATCCAATGAGCAGAATTATTTGAAATTTGCAGAATGTATTGGCCCTAAATAGGACCAAATCTGATAGAAGTGATTTTGAAATGTGGGCGATTCTGTGCCAGTGATGCCATCTTGAAAAACCACTAAAATAGATGACTGCTTTTAGCCCCGTAAATTCTGATTGAATCGTTCGATTTTGACGAAATTCACACAGTAGCTGGACCTTACTTTAGGCCACGTTTGGTAGAAATTTGGTTGAAAAATTCGGTTGGAACTGCCAGCTATGATAATTTTGGTGTCTTGAATTTGAAAAAAATAAAAATTTGGAAGTGAAAACATTCAAACCATCGAACATTCTTATGTTTTATCAAATCTTATGTTTTATCTACACGTTCAAAGTAAAACTTTGGAAATTTCATGTCAGACAAGAACGGTAACCCTCTCCCAGTCAATCTATATTTTTAGCATCAAAAATTTCTGTTCACGGGAACTCACGAACCTATAATCAGATACAGCTGAAATTTACAGAATGCATTGGACTTAAGTAAGACCAGATTTGATAGAAGCGATTTTGAATTGTGGGCAAGTCTGTGCCAGTGGTGCCATCTTGAAAAATTACAAAGAAAAAAAACTGTTTTTTGCCCTATGAAATTTGAATAAGTAACCAGATTTTCATGAAATTGACACAGTAGCTGAACCTTACTCTAAACTCTGTTTGATAGAAATTTGGGTGAAAAATTCGATTGGTGCTGCCAGTTATGGTAATTTTTGTGTCTTTGGATTTGAAAATTCGCTCAGGAAAATAAAACTTTTTGCCCTATAACTTCCAGTGCAGTCATGAAATCAATACGAATTTCATACAATTAATGGAACTTATTTTAGACATTATTCAGGCCAAATTTGGTTGAAAAGCCACGACAGGGGTGCCAGTTATTGTTGGTTTTGTGTTTGTTTGCAATATCTTTATTAAGCGGTTTTATCGTAGAATTTTCAATTGGTAATGATATGGTAGTGACAATAAACAGCAAATATTAAGCTTTCCATTATTTGAAAAAACTCGCTGCAGGTAATCCTAAATTTCTTTATACTACTATAACTTCGAATGTAATATAACAACGTGAAGCAGATGTGATATATTTTTGGCTTTGATACTGGCGAAAGGTTGCCAGCACGAGTCGGTTGTGCTACTTTTGTATCAATAAATGCTTACAGTTAGTATTCATGCCGGAAACATTTACAATGAAAATAAATAACCGATGTTTTAATTCCCAAAGTTCTGCAAATTTTTCGGATCGCAGCCCCAAACACCAACTTCAGTTACAGTGCTGCAGGCACTAAGCATTTTCTTCATTGATGTTATATGAGATGCTGCTTTCGAAATTTTGTGAAATAGGCAACTGATAACGAATATAATGAACCCGTGTTTTGCTCTCATAAACGTTGAAATTCATGCCAGTGGTAATATCTGAAACCTTCCACCATATGAGTTATAATGCATTATTGAGACCAAAGTAGAACGTGGCGTTTAAAACAGTTTGGCCGTAATAAGTAGCGCATGTAGTGGAATATGCACTCAAAACCTGCACGATTCTTCTACTGTTCCTCGAACATTAGTGTTTCTAGCGGTTCAGGTGCGCTAGAGTTTTTTTTATTTTCTGATCTGAATGTTAGTTCATTAATAATACTCCAGAACTTGTTTAGGTCGGACCCAGCATTTTGTATTTTGTTTCTGTAATATATCTCTTTGGCTAATCGTATAGTTTTCGTTAGAATGTTTCTGTAGTTTTTGTATGTCTCTCTTAGTGCAGTGTTAAATGGTTGCTGTTTTGATTTCTGTCCCATTTTGTCCCGTTTCTTAATAGACTTAACAATCGATTGAGTTATCCATGGTTTGATAATTGACTTATTTTGATTAATCGATATCGTATGTGATGCAAGTTTTATCTTAGTTGAGATGTCGTTAGTTAATGCGTGGGCGAATGTTTCAACATTTGGGCATAATCTATACTTCAATTCCCACAGTTCGTCTTGTTCGAAAATATTTTTAAGTTTTACGTAATCTATTACTGTCTTAGACTGTTTGGGCATTTCCTGTTTTATATTGTGATGAGATGTAGGCCAAGCTAGGCTTATCATCTGTCCATAGTGGTCTGTTATATGTGTTTCGTGAATTAACGCTTTTATTTTAATATGGTTTGTACTGTTAGTTTGCTTTATGAATGCATGGTCTATGCAAGTTCCTGTATTGTTTATCACTCATGTTGGCTGATTTATGAATTGTTGGTAGCCCTTGGAGAGTAGAGTCGTCATGTACCTGTTTGTGTCATCATTTAGATGGTCTAATAGGTCAATGTTAATATCACCTATAATAATGTCTATGTCAGTGTTGTTGCTAGTGTTGTTTGTCCAGTTATCTAGATCATGAATATATTCATTTACATTTTTATTAGGTGATCTATATGTACCTAGTACATTAACAGTAATTCTTTGAGTTACCACTTTTACATCTAATGCGTTTGAATTTATGCAGGAGTGTATTTCATCTATGCTGTAGCTTAGTTTTTTATTTACATAAACGATTACTCCTTCACATTTGCTTAGTTTTTTACTAATGTTCGAAGAACATTAGTATTAAAATCGATTCGGCCAAAAATTCATATTTCCAATATATATATATATATATATATATATATATATATATATATATATATATATATATATATATATATATATATATATATATATATATATATATATATATATACAGTACTGCTCAAAAATCCTTGAGCACCATAAAAAATACAGTTTTTTCAACTTTATTCTATTATATTTGCCCAAATATATATTTATTCGCTTTGATTTTGTACGTACTACGTAGTTACAGAGTTAAGAGACTGTTTTATTTACATTTTGATCATTTTTTTTGGAATTTCTAAAGAAAATATTAAATATATCATTTCAATCGATTTTCTTGAATATGTCCACCTTTTGCTTTGAAATCAAAGCGGCGCACAATTTTGGCATTCTTTCGACAAGTTTTTGTAGTGTTTGTGGTTGAATATTGTTCCACGCTTCTTGTAAACAATTCCAGAGGGTCGGTAGGCTCGTTGGCTTTAAGTGTCGGACGCGCCGATCCAATTCATCCCATAACAGCTCGATGGGATTCAAGTCCGGCGATTGTGATGGCCATTCCATAATATCGAGTTCTCCCGCTTCTTTTTTTCCATTCAAATAGCGAGCACAAAGTTTGGATGTATGTTTTGGATCATTATCCTGCTGGAAAATGAAACCACGGCCAATTAAACTGACGCCTGATGGAATCACATGGCGCTGCAGTATGCTGTGATATTGCTTTTGTTCCAAAATTCCATCAACTTTCACAAGTTTGCCGACGCCAGCGTGACTAAAACAGCCCCAAACCATAACTGAGCCACCACCATGTTTCACAGTTGGCAAAATACATTCTTTTTTTAATCTTTCATTGACTTTTCTGCGAACGTATTGACGCCGTTGAGAGCCGAAGAGTTCAAATTTCGATTCGTCTGTCCATAAGACTGATTTCCACTGATCAATCGTTTAGTTGACATGGCTTTTGGCAAAATTTAGTCTTTTTTGTTTATTTGCGGGTCGGAGAAGTGGTTTTCTGACGGCAATGCGTCCAGTCATACCTTTTTCTATGAGCCGACGTGACACTGTCTGGCGCGATATTGGCGTAGTCAAATCTTTGTTGATTTCAGCACGAATTTGTGATGCAGTTTTGAATCGGTCGGCTTTACTTATAGCGTATATTTTGTTGTCAATCCGTTGGTTTGTTTTTCTTGGCCGACCAGATCTTTTTCTGTCAGCATTTTGACCGGTTTCACGATATCTCTTCAACGCCGTAGACACTGAACCCACTGAAATCTTCAATATTTTGGATATTTCTCGATATGATTTGCCGGTTTTTTGTAAAATTACGATTTGGGCGCGTTTTTCCACGGATATTTCCTTTCGTTTGACCATTTTGAACGTTTTTTAATGAACAAATTTTACGAAAACACTGTGCACACACAACAAACACTTACGCCTACGAACACTGCTTATGCGCTTTCTCCGTAGTTAGTTTCAAGTGTTCCACACTGTACAACATCATGACAAGTGTCAAATGACCAAATTTACCGTTATTTTATGACAAATCAGTGCATCAATCATGACGTTTGCATCATACTTTATTCAAATGATTGATAATTAGCAATATAAATCGCGGCAAGTTTGATTTAAATGTAAAGAATAATTAGAATCGATAATGGTTATTTTGGCCGTTTTTGGCCAATATTTTTTAACTCGAATTCGTGGCAATAAAATCATTTTTTCTCAGTAAAATGCAATGATAACAGTTTCTAATTAATAAAAATACATTTAATTTACAATATTAAAGCGAATAAATATATATTTGGGCAAATATAATAGAATAAAGTTGAAAAAACTGTATTTTATGGTGTTCAAGGATTTTTGAGCAGTACTGTATATATATATATATATATATATATATATATATATATATATATATATATATATATATATATATATATATATATATATCTATATATATATATATATATATATATATATATATATATATATATATATATATATACATATATATATATATATATATATATATATATATATATATATATATATATCATCAAAAAATTTCAGTGAAAAAATCTCAGGAACGCGCCATCCGATTGAGCTGAAATTTTCAGGATACATTAATGAATATGCAGAATAGTGCCAGGTCTAACAAAAAGTTAATAATCTTTAACCCTTTGGCGCCGGCGGCCATTTTAGTGATATTTTTAATATACCTATTATTCCGTACACAAATAAGTTTTGCAAAAATAAAGTTGACGACATAAATTTTCAACGTGTTTGACATGTGAATCGGATAATGTTTTGGAATTTTTTAACCCCATGTGTGCGCTGGGTGCCTAAAAAGAGATCGGGAAAACTTGAAAATTTTTAAATTGCGATAACTTTTGACAGATTTATTCAATCATTACGAATATCTTAGGACATATTGATATTATTTAGTTGTAGATTTGTGTAGCTTTTGATGAGCGTGCTGGCAACCCTGTAGCTAGGGCAGGCTTTGAAAGTGAAAACCTCCAAATCATCGTCTCTCTTGAAAAACTGCCGCTTCTTAAAAAAAGCACTCATATGTAAATCTTGTGCTTTATTTACATAAACAAAAAAATAATTTTATATGGTATAACGGGCACGCCTGGCAACCCTTGCCCAATTTACCTATATTTTTAGCATCAAAAACTTTTGTTCACGGAAACTCACGATCCAATGAGCAAAATTATTTGAAATTTGCAGAATGTATTGGTCTTAAATAGGACCAGGTCTGATAGAAGTGATTTTGAAATGCGGATGATTCTGTGCCAGTGGTGCCATCTTGAAAAATCACTAAAGAAAGATAACTGCTTTTAGCCCTATAAGTTCTGATTGAATCGTTCGATTTTGACGAGATTCACACAGTAGCTGGACCTTACTTTAGGCCACGTTTGATAGAAATTTGGTTGAAAAATTCGGTTGGAACTGCCAGCTATGATAATTTTGGTGTCTTGAATTTGAAAAAATAAAAATTTGGAAGTGAAAACATTCAAACCATCGAACATTCCAAAAAATTTCCGTTTCTTACAATAAAACCAATCTGTATACAAATCTTATGTTTTATCTACACGTTCAAAGTAAAACTTTGGAAATTTCATGTCAGACAAGGACGGTAACCCTCTCCCAGTCAATCTATATATTTAGCATCAAAAATTTCTGTTCACGGGAACTCACGAACCTATAATCAGATACAGCTGAAATTTACAGAATGCATTGGACTTAAGTAAGACCAGATTTGATAGAAGCGATTTTGAATTGTGGGCAAGTCTGTGCCAGTGGTGCCATCTTGAAAAATTACAAAGAAAAAAAACTGCTTTTTGCCCTATGAAATGTGAATAAGTAACCAGATTTTCATGAAATTGACACAGTAGCTGAACCTTATTCTAATCTCTGTTTGGTGGAAATTTGGTTGAAAAATTTGATTGGTGCTACCAGCTATGGTAATTTTTGTGTCTTTGGTTTTGAAAATTCGCTCAGGGAAATAAAACTTTTTGCACTATAACTTCCAGTGCAGTCATGAAATCAATACGAATTTCATACAATTAATGAAACCTGTCATAACCATTATTCAGGCCAAATTTGGTTGAAAAGCCACGATAGGGTTGCCAGCTATTGTTGGTTTTGTTGTGTAATTGCAATATCTTTATTAAGCGGTTTTATCGTAGAATTTTCAAATGGTAATGATATTGTAGTGACAATAGACAGCAAATATTAAGTTTTCGATTATTTGAAAAAACTCGCTGCAGGTAACCCTAAATTTTTTTTTACTCCTATAACTTCGAATGTAATATAACAACGTGAAGCAGATGTGATATATTCTTGGCTTTGATACTGTCAGAAGGTTGCCATCACGAGTCGGTTGTGCTACTTTTGTATCAATAAATGCTTACAGTTAGTATTCATACCGGAAACATTTACAATGAAAATAAATAACCAATGTTTCAATTCCCAAAGTTTTGCAAATTTTTCGGTTCGCAGCCCCAAACACCAACTTCAGTTACAGTGCTGCAGGCACAGAACATTTTCTTCATTGATGTTATATGAGATGCTGCTCTCAAAATTATGTGAAATAAGCAACTGATAACGAATATAATTAACCCGTGTTCTCATAAACGTTGAAATTCATGCCAGTGGTAATATCTGAAACCTTCCACCATATGAGTTATAATGCATTCTTGAGACCAAAGTAAAACGTGGCATTTGAAACAGATTGGCCGTAATAAGCAGCACATGTGGTGGAATATGCACTCAAAACCTGCACAATTCTTCTACTGTTCTTCGACCGTTAGTGTTTCTAGCGGTTCAGGTGCGCTAGAGTTTTTTGTTGTGTAGTGAATGTTGAAGTTATTTATTTCAAATGCTGACTGAAATTTTCCTTGCGGTATAGAATATCTGTGGTGGTGTGTTTCAGTCAACACTATTACGTCTATTTCTAAGTTATTGTTTAGAAATTCGTTTAGTAAGCATTGTAATTCGGCTATATGCTTTTTAATGCTTCTTATATTCAAGTGAATGATATTAAGTTTTGGCTGTGTTAGTAGCTTTACACACTCTGAAGCGTTTTTAGTGTAATCGTTTTGAATTGTGTTGTGCGTAAGGTAATTTCGTAAAAAATCTGTTTCAGTCATGGCGGTATTTGTGAATTAAATATTTGAGTCTTTGTTTTAATCCTTGATTGTAAAAAAGGGATGTTGATGAGTTTGATAGCGTAAATGATAATGTGATAAAAATTTGGAGAGATCTGTGCTATGTTTACAAAGTGTTTACAAAGTGGGTAATTTACATTATGATCAGCTGTATTCAAATACTCGCATGTTAGTGCTATTAGATTTGATGTGCACTTCATTTTTCTGTGATTTGGTATTAAAAAAAGTGCCAACCGTACATCACGTGGATGCCGAAAATGTTCAAAAAACCACAATACGTTGATTCATCTCGGCAATTCAATCTCAAGGAATGGTGAACTTATTCTATCCAGCATAAAATGTAATGGCATACCAACTTCGAGTGCTAAAACAGTTTTAGCAACACAAATCGCTCCGAAAATGAAGGGAACCGTTTTACTTAGCACAGCTATCGTCAAGTTGATAAACCAAGACGGTTCTGTGATAGAATGTCGAGCAGTGCTTGACTCGGGTTCGCAGCTAAATTTTATGAGCGAGCGATTAGCGAAAAAACTGAATTTACAGCAAATAATCGATCCGCTAAATATTCAAGGCGTGGGATATGGTATGATTCGAGCGCAGCATAGAGTCAATGTGCTGCTTCATTCAAAGGCAACAGCATTCTCTGCAACAGTCGAAGCATTCGTTCTACCTCAAAGCGTCGGTCAGCAACCGGGACATAGATACTACGAAGTGGCCGATTCCTATTAACGTCAAATTAGCTGATTTTCAGTTCTTCGAACCGAGGCATATAGATATTAGGAGCCGAGCACTATTTTGAACTGCTATCACTAGGCCAGATTTGTTTGGGGCCTAATTTACCAACCTAGCAAAACACTTTACTTGGATGGATTATTGCCGGGCGTATAGTTAATGAAGGAGGGCGCAATATAACGCGCGGAATCGCCACCCCCGAAGACGCTCAACTCAGCATACAAGTGGAACGTTTCTGGAGATTGGAAGAACCAGAGAAGAATTCGAAAAGAATTCGAATTCCGCTGAGCAAAGGTGTAAAGAACGTTTTCAGCAAACGCTGAAAAAAATAATTGATGGACGATTCATCATCAAACTTCCGTTTGCTGATAGCCCCAATCAACTAGGTGAGTCTAGAGGTATCGCAGAGAGACGATTTCACTCTTTAGAACGGAAACTCGCAAAAAACCCAGATGTGAAACGTCAATACATTGAGTTTATGCGTGAACACATTACGTTGGGACACATCGAAGGGTGTGTTGGAGAAAATCCAACACCCATATTATTTCCTTCCACATCATTGTGCTATGAAGCCTGAAGGCACATCCACGAAGTTACGGGTAGCTTTTGACGCATCTTCGAAAACATCCACTAACATCTCACTGAATGATGTACTTCTCACTGGTCCTACCTTACAAGATGAACTCTTTTCGATTCTGCTTCGATTCCGACTTCCACGCTACGTCTTCACAGCTGACGTAGAAAAAATGTACCGTCAAATATTAATTGATGACGAAGACAGGAAGTATCAGTTGATTGTTTGGCGAGAGGACCCAACCAAACTGCTCAGATACTACAAACTGTGTACCGTTACGTACGGAACAACAACAGCACTATACTTAGCAACAAGGTGTCTTCAAGAAGTAGCAACCCAACATGCCGCACAGTATCCGTCAGCTGCTAGAGCTCTCACAGAAGATTTTCATGTCGATGATGTGATGACTGGAGCAAATACGGTAGCCAAGTCATTAGTTATACAGACAGCTTTGAACAATGTACTTAAAGATGGAGGATTCAAATTACGCAAGTGGTGCCCAAACTGTCCTGAATTGTTCTCACACATACCAGCTGAAGACAGAGCAATTCAACTTGATTTAGATGATCTTGACGATCATTCTGTGAAGGCGTTGGGGTTAACGTGGCTTCCGAAATCAGATGACTTCCAAATTAGGACTCATTGGGGGACTTCAAGTAAGGTAACCAAAAGAAAGGTGATATCTGATATCGCACATTTATTTGATCTTCTGGGCCTGTTGTGCCCAGTGGTTACAAGGGCTAAGATATTTCTGCAACAAATGTGGACTCTCAAGTTGGACTGAAATGCCGCGGTACTAATCGAGATGCATACAGCTTGGCTTCAATACCGTGATGACCTCAAAGTGCTCAACGATATCCAAATTCCACGACAGATATACTCGGGAGAGGTAGCTCAAACAAGTGAACTCCATGCATTTTCAGATGCTTCAGAAAAGGCATACGGCGCTGCGTTATACATACGTTCCAAACTCCAAGATGGAACCATTATTGTCAGGCTATTGTGCGCGAAGTCAAATGTCGCGCCAATAAAGACCATCACCTTGCCACGATTAGAGCTATGTGCAGCTAAGTTGTCCTCTCAGCTTGTGTTTCGGGTGAAACAAGATTTGAAATGGGATCAACCTTGTTACTTTTGGACAGACTCTGAAATAGTCTTAGCATGGATCAATTCATCGCCATCAAGATATCATACATTTGTAGCCAATCGCATTGCAGCCATTCAAGAAGTCACGTTACCTAGCCATTGGAGGTACGTCCCATCAAAACAAAATCCGGCTGATTTAACTTCACAAGGAGTGTCAGCAAAGGTGTTGAAAGAATGCACTACGTGGTTCTATGGACCTATATTCCTTCATGCTCCAGAATCATTATGGAATTTCAAACCCATAATCTCTGAGACGAACTTAGAAGTTAAACAAGCAAAAATAATTCTGGCATCTACTTTTGAAACTTCGTACTTGACCAGTTCAATTAACCATCGCAACTCGTTCGGTTGTTTGCAACGAGTAAAAGCCTACGTTTTAAGATTTGTGCACAATTGTCGTCAGCAGAAGAAATTACATTCAGGACTTACGGTCAAAGAACTAGAATACTCTCTAACAATCATTATTAAAGAAGCTCAAGAACAAGGATTCGGAGACGAACTAAAACAGCTTAAGCGCACGGGCAATGTCAGTGCAAATAGCAAACTCAACACTCTTACTCCATTTCTCGACAGCAATGGGATTATAAGAGTAGGAGGGCGACTGGAACAAGCATCCATCTCTTAGGATGCTAAGCACCCCATGCTTTTACCCTATGCTCGTGATGTCACCAGGCTGCTCATGGTTCACACTCACATCACTCACTGCCACGTTGGAGCTCAAAACTTACTCGCCCACATGCGACAGCGATTCTGGCCCATTAAGGGGAAGGATGCTGCAAGGTTAGTAGTGAGTCACTGTGTACGCTGTCACAAAGCGAAGCCGAAATTATTGAACCAACTTATGGCACCATTGCCCTTAGAAAGACTTCAACCGGCTAGACCATTTTTGAATGCTGGTGTGGACTTTTGCGGTCCATTCTGGATACACTACAAGATTAGAGGAAAGCGACCTCAAAAGGCTTACGTCGCAGTATTTTGCTGTTTCTCAACAAAGGCCGTTCACATTGAAGTTGTTAGTGATTTGACAACAGATGCCTCCATAGGCACATTAAAGCGTTTTGTCAGCAGAAGAGGCAACTGTCGAACCTTACATTGTGACAACGCTACTAATTTTGTGGGTGCGAAAAACCAATTACATGAATTAAAGGACGCAATATACCATAGTAAAGCTGAAGAGAAGATATCTCGCATCTGCGCCAGTAAAAACATCGACTTCCGCTTTATTCCTCCCAGAGCTCCTCACTTTGGAGGGCTTTGGGAAGCAGCCGTGAAGTCAGCTAAATATCTGCTTCAAAGAAAGGTAGGACCTGCAGAGCTGACATACGAAGAGTTGGAAACTGTTATGACTGAGATTGAAGCCATTTTGAATTCGAGGCCATTAACTCCACTGTCATCCGATCCCAATGATCTATCCGCCCTTACACCAGGTCACTTCCTCATTGGAGAGCCATTAACAAGTAAAACTGATCCGACCACGACTTCATAGAAAGGAGGGTTGCTGCAAAGATGAAAACTTGTCAACCACCTAAAAACCAAGTTTTAGAACCGATGGACGAATGAATACTTAAGCGAGCTCCAACATCGGTACAAGTGGAAGCAAGAACATGTCAGCATTAAACCAGAAACAATGGTCATAGTAAAGGAAGACAACGTGCCTGTATTAAAATGGCCCTTAGGAAGAGTTGTCAAAACCATCGAAGGAAAAGACGGCCTCGTCCGTGTGGCAGACATCCGAACAGATTCAGGAGTGTTCAGAAGACCAATTCATAATCTGGCTCCACTTCCAATCGCGAATCATAGTGAAGACTCTCCCTCTACCAACACTTCACCCATTGGAGACTCGGCTGAAGCACGAAAATCCAGTCGCCGAGTAAGGTCAGCAAAAGAAAATGAGGGACCATTGGAGTCCGCAAAACGACACCGCGCTGCTTCACACATTTGAAGGCTTACAGCCATCTCACCATCATCCGCAGCTTGCTGTATCAAAACGACTCGTCGCTACAGCAACTAAAGTTATCGTTTTAAAACATTTCGTTCCAACACCAATTTAGCACCTTAGTTGAACGTCGTTCAAGGCGGGGAGGATGTTCAGATGAACTTCAAATTTTTCGCGCGCATTCATTAATACCGCGCTCGAAACGACGACGGCGTGACCGGAATCTTAAATTAATCATTTAAAAAATTAATCAATTAATCTTTATCAATTTTTATATTTGTAAATAACAGTTAGGTCATAATATGTTTAGTATATAAGAAATCAATCACAAATAAAATAGTCTCAGTCTTGGTCAGTGTTTTTTTTCATTAACCGGCATTAAAGTGTTTGTTATCAGTAATCGAATCAGGTAATTAGACTCGGGTGCATCACTCGACGTCAACAGGTTGAAGGTAGTTTTGGGTGTACGACTCGAGGCGTAAATAGTCTGGCGAATCGCTAGCACTATTTGATTTACGGCAAAATCAACTTTCGGGTGTAACATTCGCTAAGACTCGGGTGCAACACTCAAAGTCGATAGTTGGACGATCGTTGCGGGTGCACCACTCGCAACGAAGGAAGTGTGGTGAAGCATCATAATAGCATCATACTCCGGTGGTCAATAAAAGTATTGGTCGTGGTATAAACAGCTGCAATTGAAAGAACGTTTGAAGTCTGCCTATTTTGACGATATGATAATCTTTATTAGTATTTTTTAAAAACGACTAATGACAACGAACAATATTCAAACTCACTCATGACCAAAAAATCTGAAAATATTGGAAATAAACACAAAACCAACAAAAGCTGGTAGCCCTATCGTGGTTTTTCAACCAAATTTGACCTAACTAATATCTGCAATAGATTCCAATAAATGTATGAAATTCGTATTGATTTCATGACTGCAGTGGAAGCTATAGGGCAAAAAGCTTTATTTTCCTGAGCGAATTTTCAAAACCAAAGACACAAAAAGTACCATAGCTGGCAGCACCAATCGAATTCTTCAACCTTGAACCAAATTGATATCAAACATGACTTAGAGTAAGGTTCAGCTACTGAGTCAATTTCATAAAAATCTGGTAAATGAATCAGAATTCATAGGGCAAAAAGAAGTTTTTTTTCTTTGTAATTCTTTAAGATGGCACCACAAAATCGCTTCTATCGGACCTGGTCCTACCTAATTCCAATGTATTTAGTAAATTTCAACTGCACCTGATTATTGGTTCGTGAGTTCCCGTGAACAGAAGTTTTTGATGAAAAAAAATATAGGTTAATTGGGAAAGGGTTGCCTTTCTTGTCCGACAGGAAAATTCCAAAGTTTTGCTTTGACTGTGTAGACAAAGCATAAAATTTGTATACAAGTTTGTTTTCATTCTAAGAAACGGACATATTTTAGGAGATTCAACGGTTTGAATGTTTTCATTTTCAGTGCCTGCTGTAGCCACAGAGTTGCCAGCACGAACAAGAAAAACTACGCAAGTGTGCAACTTATTAACATTTTTATATACTGTAAGTTTCATAATGATTTGATAATCTAATAAAAAGGTATCACAATTCAAAAATTTTCAAGTTTTTCCCAATCTCATTTTAGGCGCCTAGCGCACACATAGGGCTGAAAACTTCAAAAACATTATCATATTCACATTTTAAACACGTTCAGGATTCATTACATAAACATTATATTTGCAAAAGTTACTTTTTGACAGAAAAATAGGTATATTTAAAATATCACTAAAATGGCCGCCGGCACCAAACGGTTGAAGATTATTAATTTTTAGGGAGACCTGGCACTATTCTGCATATACACCAATGTATCCTGAAAATGTCAGTTCAATCGGATGGCGCGTTTCTGAGATTTTTTCACTGAAATTTTTTGATGATATATATATATATATATATATATATATATATATATATATATATATATATATATATATATATATATATATATATCTATATATATATATATATAAATATATATATATATATATATATATATATATATATATATATATATATATATATATATATATCTATATATATATATATATATAAAAATATATATATATATATATATATATATATATATATAAATATATATATATATATATATATATATATATATATATATATATATATATATATATATATATATATATATGTATATATATGTATATGCATATGTATATGTATATATATATATATATATATATATATATATATATATATATATATATATATATATATATATATATATATATTTAGAGTATATATGGATTTTCGGTCAGAGTGATTTTAATTCGACTGTTCTTCTTCGGAAATTAGTAAAAACTAACAGAAAATTACCATTTTACTAATTTTCGAAGAAAATGAAAGAAAAAAACGCTAACGGATCTCTTGAGCGGACACCAGGAACAGGATTTGGCAAGAAAAAGACGACCGCGAGAGATGACCGACATCTGAAGAACATAAACCTGAGTGATCGAAAAAAACCGCTAGGGAAGTCAGCATGGACTTCCAAGAAGCGACGGGAATAGTGATTAGTGACAGAACTACGAGAAGAAGGCTACATGCAGCTGGTTTATCAGCTCCGAAAAAAACCATCTTTAACGGTGAAAATGAGAACAGCGAGGCTGAATTTTGCCAAATCTCATCGTAGTTGGTCGGAAAATGACTGGAAAAGAATACTCTTTTTCGACGAATCCAAATGCAACCTGAACCAATCCGATGGACTGCAGTATGTACGTTGCAGAATCGGAGAGGAACTGCACAAAGACTGTGTTGTGCCTCAAAACAAGTTCCCTCCAAGTTACATAGTTTGGGGTTGCATTTCTCATTTCGGCACCAGAGATTTGGTGTTTTAAGAATGATCACTGAACATCAGCTTGATTGACAACCATGTGATCCCGTCGATGGATAGGCTCTTCCCTGTCATTTACGACCCGATTTTCTAAGATGGCTCTGCTCCATGTCATCGCGCTTGTAAGGAAAAGTGTGGTTTTTTTAGAAACAACAGTTCAAAACGACAGTAAAAAAAACCAAAAACTTAAAAAAAATGTTTTGGTTTTCAATAGGTTAAAGAATTCATCGCAGAAAGGGGAATTTCGACACTGGAGTGGTCAGGAAACAGCTCTGATTTGAACCCAATCGAGAATTGTTGGGCGGAATTTACAAGAAAACTGACGAGTCGGAGACCCAGGACCAAAGAGGAATTCAAAAACGTCATCAAAAGTGCTTGCGAGGACGACATAACCGCCGAATACTGCTAGTCTTTGATAAAATTCATTCCTCGAAGGATTGAATCTGTGAACCGGGCTCGCGGAGGATAAACGAATTACTAGTTTTGTTAAATTAAATAAAGAATATTGTTTTTACTTCCCTACTAGTACTTTTTCTTCAAATTTTCAATTACGAATCCTAAATAATGGATAATTTTCAATTCAACACTTTTTGTTGCGGAAATGATCCTTTTGCTCATAAAATGGAAAAGTGGCTGTAATGTCCACAAACAATTATTTTTGTTTCTGTTATTACTAATGTTGTTAAAGAAAAGTATTGGGAATGAAAACTAATTATGTTCTAAGCTTGTCTATGATAAAGAATTGGAAATTTTGAGCCGTGCGTGGGTGCAGGGTGCCTAAAAGTAGGCAAGGAATTTTTTTCAAATTTTGATTTGTCATTACTTGTAAGAAAAACAATGGATCATCGTGAAAATTATAGAGCGTATTGATGTTGACTTAAATTTAATAAAAAATAAAATAAAGCGGGTAACCCTGTTGCTGTGGCAGGCTGCTGAAAAAAAATCCTTCAAATCATTGACCCTCCTGAAAAATTTTTGATTTTTGACAAAAATTTCAAATCTTTGATAAATTTTATCCTTTGTTCGTCATCTCAAGATAACATTATCAAAATTCTGATTTGCATAAGAACGGCAACCCATCACCAAATTACCTCTATTTTCAGCACTCGAAAGTTCTGTTCACGAGAACTGACGACCGGATAATCCGATCATAATCAAATTTGCAGGATATGTTGGTATTAGCTGGGACCAAGTCTGATAGAAGTGATTTTGAAATGCGGGCAGCCCTGTGAAATGCGGGCAGCCCTTGAAAAATCACTGAGAAAAAAAACCTTTTTTTGGCCTATAACTTCCGATTCAGCCATCTGATTTTAACAAAATTCACACAATACTTGGATGTTACTCTATGGAACATTTAGTGAAAATTTGGTTGAAAAATTAGTGTAAAGCTGGCAGCTGTGGTGATTTTTGTCTCATAAATCTTGCAAACATGCTCAGCAAAATAAAGCTTTTTTCCCTATAACTTCTGGTCCAGTGCAGAAATCATAACGAAGTTCATGCAGTAAATGGACCTTAATGTGAAGTAAATGTCGTAGGAATTTCGTACAAAAATCATGAAAGGGCTGCCAGCTATGACCATTTTTGTAATTTTGTGGAATTTCTTTACTGAGCGATTATGTCATTAGATTTGCAATTGAGAATGATCCTGAAATAAAAATTAGCCACAACTATTAACGCTTTAAAAATTTGAAAAGTTTTGAGGGTGGTAACCCTAAAATTCTTTTCACCCGTATACCTTCCAGCGCGGTGATTCAATCGAAACGAAATTTACTGGTTGGGTTTAACTTAACGTGAAGCAGATTTGGTATGTATTTTGCTTTGCTGCTGACACAGGCTAACCAGCAATGTGCCATTTCCGTTATTATTGCACCAACAGATGGTTCAAATTACGTTCTCATATGCAAAGCATTTGCAATGAAAATAAGGAATCAATTTTTAAATTTTCCGAGTTTTGAATATTTTTCGGATGGCAGCCTCAAACAACGTTTAACCGCTGAAACTTTCGATGAAATCCTGCGATGAGAACGAAATTCAAAGGATAAGTTGATTTAAGTATGAGCTTGTTATGGTAAACTTATTGCTGCTTCGTTCGGAATGTGTTACCAGCACTGAACATTTTCATCATTTGTGTTATAATTGAGTTTTGTTGCTTTGGATAAGGAATGGTTGATATGATTCTACAAAACAGTGTATTACGTCTTCCCACACTTTTTTGTCACTCACGGACAATTTCTTCGAAAATTAGTTTTCTAGCGGTTCAGGTGCGCTAGAGTTTTTTGTGCATTAGACGTGTTACACTCTAGTTAAATTCCTGAAAACCAGTTTTATATATATATATATATATATATATATATATATATATATATATATATATATATATATATATATATATATATATATAAGTTAGCGCATTCTACTCCACATTAAATTCCACCACTAAATTCCACCTTTCACCACAACTACTTTGATTTCGCGATTGTATTAAAGTTTTCAATTCGATTAATTGGCGTTTAAATTGAATATGTCAGGTAAATCAGCGAATTTAGGCAGTTTTTCATCACGAGTGCTATCAAACGCACGTTAGTTAAAGAAAACTTGTTATTACAAAACGGCAAATAAAACTTTGTTAATTTAAAACGGTGTTTCTTTAATTAAAATAGAGAAGATCACCGTTACTGGCACCCAACGTGATTATCTTTCAGTGGAGAATAAGTGTAAATTATCTCCTTTAATTTTTTGTCGAGACTAGCAAAAGAGCTAAAAAAAACATAATAAAAGTGCTAAAACAAGTGAATGGGAAGCTATTTGATTTAGATTACCAGTGAAGCTATCTGATCGAGTTTATCCTAGCAGCAGAGGACGAAGAATCAGAAGATTTAAATATCGGAAGGCGAACTCAGACGGTATCATTGGAAGGTGGCCTACCCTGCACCCCAGTACGCCTAGGCGAAGAAATTTTTCTCGAAGCTTGGAGCCAAAAAGGACAAAGACAGGCGGTCCAAGGAATTCAATGTATTCTTTGATTCGTAAGTTACCTTTTAGACTTTGCACTTTTTTATAAATCTTTGTATATAAACTCGAACATCTGTTAGTTCCAAGTCCTCAGTATTTCGATACCTTTTCGCGATTTCTCTAATATTTGCTACTTATCCGCTTGAAGAAAAATAATAAAAATGGGAGCTATTCAGCAATCTATTACGCAACTCACCGGGGCAGTTAATGCGCAAATGGAGCAAATTAAAAAGATGGAAACAAGGTTGTGTCTTCTCGAGCAAAGATCAGTTGGCTCTGTATCGAATGCAGACCAAATATTACCGCGTCCAAAAACTGTGCAAGATCTTGACGATATAAGGAAACTTCCTGATTCTGTTAGGGATCTTCGTACTTTCGAGCGAAATCCGATAGAATATATTTCATGGGTTCACAATGTTGAAACCATTTTGGAGGACAATAGTATTTTCCGTAATAGGCCTATATACACGGCAAAACTCAGGCATATTCGACAAAATATTGGAGGGCCAGCAGATGCTGCTCTTGTCTCTTATAATATGTTCGACGATGATTGGACTAGCATGAAGAAAAGTTTGTGCCTTCATTATGCTGATAAACGCGATATCCGTATGTTGGAGCATCAACTTCATACTATGCTCCAAAAACATATGAGTGTCGATGAGTTCTACGCTAGTGTGAACCATCAACTCTCACTTTTAATAAATAAGATTAAGGTGGAAGATTATTCACCAGAAACAGTGGCGGCTCTTAGCGAAAACTATCGTAACAGAGCCTTAGACGTTTTTATTCGTGGCTTAAATGGAGATCTTTCCCAAATGTTGATAATTCGGCGACCGAAAACCCTACCGAAAGCATACGCTTCGTGTTTCGAGCTTCAAAATTCCAATTTCAGAAACTTTCAGATATATCCTAAAAGTTTCTTTTCTGCTGGTCCAGCAGCATCAAATTAAATATTTGAACGAATTCCATATGCAAAACGTACGATCTATCCTAATAGGAACTTAAACCCGATTGATAGGAATAAAATCTATAAGTCACAACATAACCGCAGGTAACCGAGCTCCGTTTAATAGCGCACCACCAACAAGACCCGTTCAAGCAAAGCCTCCTGTTCCCATGGAAATCGATAAATCGATCCAAACTCGCCAAGTTGACTATAGTAATACAACAACGCAGCCTCAGACCTATAAAAGATTAAACGAATCGGCTCAATTTCCAAGAAAATTGCAACGTCTGTACAATATTCAATCAATCAACGAGCAATGTGAACCGTACAACACGGAGGATATAGGGAACAAAACCGAACTTTCCGACTACGAACATTATCAGGATGAGTATCAAGCAAGCAGCCCAGCAAACCCTGCTGAAATCCCATATCACGAAGAATACCAGGATGTGTCTGATCTAAATTTTATGATAGGCGCCTCACAAGCGTTCCGTACATAGAATATGCTGCAAGAGATGGCCAAGTGTTCAAATTTCTTATCGATACAGGAACCAATAAAAATGTTATTTCTGGAAAATTACGGCAAAGATCAAAATTATTAAAAACCCCTTTTACTATTCAGTCGGCGGCAGGCAACATTGAAATTAAAGAAAAAATTTGCGGTCCTTTTTTTAAAAGCCTTGGCATAAATAATATTTTAGATTTTTATACTATACTATACTTTCCCGGATTAAAATCATTCAATGGCATTATTGGCGATGATACTTTGCGTAACCTACAAG
This sequence comes from Nemotelus pantherinus, assembly GCA_963978885.1. Lineage (NCBI taxonomy): Eukaryota > Metazoa > Arthropoda > Insecta > Diptera > Stratiomyidae > Nemotelus > Nemotelus pantherinus. The sequence goes on from OZ022263.1 coordinate 141,715,219, forward strand.
CCATCATTGATAGGAAAAACAATCTTCTTATTCTAGAATCTAACCTTAAAATTCCACTAAAACCTAAATTTTCAAGTCAGGGAAATAATATTCAAGCCAGAACCAACCATTTGACTGAACAACTTGGGCAGCGAGTATCAAATATGATCGAAAAATTTGCGAAAATATTTGGACCTATCTCTAATAGCGAGATAGTTGAAACTAGTGTCAGATCAGAAATTAAAACTTCAACTTCTGATCCAATATATACGAAATCTTACCTTTATCCCGTTAATCTAAGGTCAAAGGTAGAAACGCAAATTTTGCAAATGCTTCAGGACGGAATGATCCGACCTTCACATAGTCCATATAATTCTCCGTTATGGATTGTACCCAAGAAATCCAACTCTGAAGGGAAGAAACAACACCGAGTCGTAGTAGACTTCAAACGGTTAAATGCAGTTACCATATCAAACACCTATCCGATTCCGGATATTACGAGCACATTAGCAAGCTTGGGAAAAGCCAAATATTTTATTACGAATGATCTAACCTCTGGGTTTCATCAGATACGGATGAGCAAAAAAGATATTCCTAAGACAGCATTTTCTTCAGCCAACGGGTAGTATGAGTTTACTAGGCTCCCGTTCGGACTTAAAAATGCGCCAGCAATCTTTCAGCGGATGATTGACGACGTCTTAAAACCATATATCGGGAAAATATGCTTCTTATATATTGATGATATAATCATCCTCGGTGACACGGTAGAAGACCATCTTAGAAATATAGAGACTATATTTTCCCAGCTAGAAAAAGATAACCTTAAGGTTAACATGGAAAAATCGTCCTTCTAAAAAAAGCAAGTTGAATTTTTAGGACATATCCTTTCTAATGAAGGTATTTTGCCCGATCCGAAAAAAATATTAGCAATCACAAAAATCAAGCCCCCACAGAATTTAAAGGACCTGAAAACTTTTCTGGGACTATCCTATTATCGTAAATTTATCAGAGATTATGTGAAGACCGCAAGACCGTTAATACAATTGACGTGAGGAGAAAATGCTCAAGTGAAAGCAAATCAGTCCAAAAGAAGAGAAATTGCCCTAGGCGCAAGCGAACTGAAAGCATTTAATGCTTTTAAAAAAATCTTCGGAAATGTTGGTCCTTCCTGACTTCAATAAGCCGTTCATTTTAACCACGGATGCGTGAGATCAAGCGATTGGAGCCGTTCTTTCCCAGGGCGAAAAAGGTAAAGACAAACCTATCACCTATATCTCAAGGTCTTTAGATAAAACAGAGGAAAATTATTCAACAGGCGAAAAAGAAAAACTGGCTGTTGTTTGGGCCCTTGATAAGCTACGAACATACTTGTACGGTTCAAAAAAAGTGAAAATTCTCACCGATCATCAACCGTTGACCTTTGCACTAAGGAACAGGAACCATAACGCTAAGCTTAAGAGGTGGAAAGCACGAATAGAAGAATATAACTACGAGCTTGTGTATAAGTCCGGGAAAACTAATGTGGTAGCCGACGCTCTATCTAGACCCCCTATAGAAGTTAATATCTTAACTGATGATTCCGGAACAGCGCATAGTGCAGACGAAGACAGCAGTGATCTCATACCATGCGTAGAAGTGCCGATAAATGTTTTCAAGAGACAGATTATAATATCAGAAGGAAAAAACGTAATCGCCCAAGAAGAGCCTCATCCCACATATCACAGAATTTTCATAAGTCTGAACGAAATAACCTCATCAGAATTAATAAACTTGCTTAAAGAATATTTAAATCCAAATGTGGTAAATGGAATCAAAATTCCAGAGAAATTAATACAACTACCCCAAATAGTCTTCAAGGAAAATTCTGCTAAATTCAAAATTAGAATAACTCAAGGCGTTGTTCAAGATACTTCAAATGAAGAAAACAAGTTTCAGATAATTCAAGCAGAACATAAACGGGCTCATAGGAAGTGCAAAGAAAACAAAGAACAAATATTGGCAAAAATTTACTTCCCAGGAATGAGTAAGCTAATAAAAAAATATACTGCAACTTGCGACACCTGCAACATGTGCAAATATGATCGTCACCCGAATAAGCCAGAGCTACAAAGAACTCTAGCGCACCTGAACCGCTAGAAACACTAATGTTCGAAGAATAGTAGAAGAATCGTGCAGGTTTTGAGTGCATATTCCACCACATGCGCTGCTTATTACGGCCAAATCGTTTCAAATGCCACGTTTTACTTTTGTCTCAAGAATGCATTATAACTCATATGGTAGAAGGTTTCAGATATTATCACTGGCATGAATTTCAACGTTTATGAGAGCAAAACACGGGTTAATTATATTCGTTATCAGTTGCTTATTTCACAAAACTTTGAAAGCAGCATCTCATATAATATCAATGAAGAAAATGCTCAGTGCCTGCAGCACTGTAACTGAAGTTGGAGTTTGGGGCTGCGATCCGAAAAATTTGCAGAACTTTGGGAATTGAAACATCGGTTATTTATTTTCATTGTAAATGTTTCCGGTATGAATACTAACTGTAAGCATTTATTGATACAAAAGTAGCACAACCGACTCGTGCTGGCAACATTTCGCCAGTATCAAAGCCAAGAATAAATCACATCTGCTTCACGTTGTTATATAACATTTGAAGTTCTAGGAATATAACGGAATTTAAGGTTACCTGTAGCGAGTTTTTTCAAATAATCGAAAACTTAATATTTCCTGTTTATTGTCACTACAATATCATAACTAATTGAAAATTCTACGATAAAACCGCTTAATAAAGATATTGCAAACAAACACAAAACCAACAATAGCTGGCAACCCTATCATGTCTTTTCAACCAAATTTGGCTTGAATAATGTTTATAATAGGTTCCAGTAATTATATGAAATTCGTATTGATTTCATGACTGCACTGGAAGTTATAGGGCAAAAAGTTTTATTTTCCTGAGCGAATTTTCAAAACCAAAGACACAAAAATTACCATAGCTGGCAGTACCAATCGAATTTTTCAACCGAATTTCTATCAAACAGAGTTTAAAGTAAGATTCAGCTACTGTGTCAATTTCATGAAAATCTGGTTACTGATTCACATTTCATAGGGCAAAAAGCAGTTTTTTTTCTTTGTAATTTTTCAAGATGGCACCACTGGGGCAGACTTGCCTACAATTCAAAATCGCTTCTTTCAGACTTGGTTCTACTTAAGTCCAATGCATTCTGTAAATTTCAGTTGTACCTGATTATTGGTTCGTGAGTTCCGGTGAACAGCAATTTTTGATGCTAAAAATATAGGTTAACTGAGAAAGGGTTACCGTTCTTGCCCGACATGAAATTTCCAAAGTTTTACTTTGACTGTGTAGATTAAGCATAAGATTTGTATACAGATTGGTTTTATTGTAGAAACGGATATTTTTTAGGATATTCGATGGTTTGAATGTTTTCACTTCCAAATTTTTATTTTTTCAAATTTGAGACACCAAAATTATCATAGCTGGCATCTCCAACCGAATTTTTCAACCAAATTTCTACCAAACGTGGTTTGAAGTAAGGTGCAGGTACGGTGTGAATTTCGCCATAATCAAACGATTCAATCAGAATTCATAGGGCTAAAAGCAGTTATCTTTTTTAGTGATTTTTCAAGGTGGCACCACTGGCACAAAATTTCCCGCATTGCAAAATCACTTCTATCAGACCTGGTCCTATTTAGGACCAATACATTCTGCAAATTTCAATGAATTCTGTTTATCGGATCGTGAGTTTCCGTGAACAGAAGCTTTTGATGCTAAAAATATAGGTAACTTGGGCAAGGGTTACCAGGCGTGCCCGTTATACCATATCAAATTTTTTGTTTGTTTATGTAAACAAAGCAAAATATTTACATATGAGTGGCTTTTTTTTTAAGAAACGACATTTTTTCAAGAGAGACGATGATTTGGAGGTTTTCACTTTCAGTGCCTGCCCTAGCTACAGGGTTGCCAGCACGCTCATAAAAACGTACACTAATCTACAACTAAATAAAACAAACATGTCCTGAAAATTTCGTAATCATAGATAAGCTCTGTCAAAAGTTATCACAATTTAAAAATTTTCAAATTTTCCCGTTCTCTTTTTAAGCACCCAGCGCACACATGGGGTTCAAAAATTTCAAAACATTATCCGATTCACATGTAAAACTTGTTTGAAATTTCCGTCGTCAACTTCATTTTTGCAAAAATTATTTGTGTACGGAATAATAGGTATATTAAAAAAATCACTACAATGGCCGCCGGCGCCAAAGGGTTAAAGATTATTAACTTTTTGTGAGACCTGGCACTATTCTGCGTATATACCAATGTGTCCTGAAAATTTCAGCTCAATCAGATGGCGCGTTTCTGAGATTTTTTCACTGAAATTTTTTGATGAAATATATATATATATATATATATATATATATATATATATATATATATATATATATATATATGTATATATATATATATATATATATATATATATATATATATATATATGTATATATATATATATATATATATATGTATATATATATATATATATGTATATATATGTATATATATATATATATATATATATATATATATATATATATATATATATATATATATATATATATATATATATATATATATATATATATATATATATATATATATAGAAATATGAATTTTTGGCCAAAGTGATTTTAATACTAATGTTCTTCTTCGAACATTAGTAAAAAGTGAGTGGTGGTGAGGAATTTAGGAAGAAACCCGAAATTTGCTGGGTTCGCATGGTAAAAACGGCGAATTCAGATAGCTGAGGAACTTGCGGTTTTAGTACGGTTTGGTAGTGCATGTGAAAGCAAACAAGTGAAAGTAAGAGAATTCACCGTTGTGTACCGTGTGAGTTAACGAAGAGAAAATTTATCTTACAGCCTGTGGAGCTGGAACCGACTGGAAAGTTATAAATAAATTCTTGAATTCGAACTTCAGTGGATCTTGTAAATGCTCGAAGGAAAAGAAATTTCGACAGGCGGAAGTAGATTCTTTTGTTCCATCTAGTAGGTTTTTAAACTCGTTTGGCCGAAAATTCATATTTCTTTATATATATATATATATATATATATATATATATATATATATATATATATATATATATATATATATATATATATATATATATATATATATATATATATATATATATATATATATATACCATCAAAATGATTAAGGGAGATAATCTCTGGAGTGGCCTATCCGATTAAGCTGAAACTTTCGGAGAACGTAGATGTATTTAGTAGGTAGGTCCACGACTTGCTAAAATTCAGATATCCTAAACCTTTTGGCGGCAACGAGCGTTTTAGTGAATTTTGAGGTACTCCTATATTTCGAAGCAGCGTGAATTTTTGTTAAAAAAAAGTATTGGGAATGAAAACTTGTTATGTTCTCAGCTTGTTTATGGTAAAGAATTGGAAATTTTGAGCCGTGTGTGGGTGCAGCGTGCCTAAAAGTAGGCAAGGATTTTTTTTCAAATTTTGATTTGTCATTACTTCTGACCAAAACATTGGATCATCGTGAAATTTGCAGAGCGTATTGATGTTGACTAAAGTTTAATACACATGGATTTCCAAGGTAGTGCGGGTAACCCTGTAGCTGCGGCAGGCTCTTGAAAAAAAATCTTTCAAATCATTGAACCTCCTGAAAATTTTTTGATTTTTGACAAAAAATTCAAATCATTGATAAATTTAAACGTTTGTGCATCATGTCAGTTTAAAATTTTTAAATTTCCGATTTGCACAAGAACGGCAACCCATCACTAAATTACCTCTATTTTCAGCACTCGAAAGTTCTGCTCACGAGAACTGACGACCGGATTATTTGATCATAATGAAATTCACAGGACATGTTGGTAGTAACTAGGACCAAGTCTGATAGAAATGATTTTGAAATGCGAGCAATATTGTGGCAGTGGTGCCATCTTGAAAAATCACTGAGAAAAAAAACAGCTTTTTGGCCTTTAACTTCCGATACAGCCATCAGATTTAAATAAAATTCAAACACTATTTGGACCTTACTTAAGGCAAAATTTTGTGAAAATTTGGCTGAAAAATTAGAATAGAGTTGCCAGCTATGGTGATTTTTGTCTCCTAAATCTTGCAAATTTGCTCAGCATAATAAAGCTTTTTTCCCTATAACTTCCGGTGCAGTCTAGATATCAAAATGAAGTTTATGCACTAAATAGATTTTAATGTTAACCAAATGTCATAGGAATTTCGTACAAAAGTCGTGTAAGCGCTGCCAGCTATGACCTTTTTTGTAATTTTTTGGAATTTATTTATTGCGCGATTGTCATTAGATTTGCAAATGGAAACGATCCTGCAATGAAAATTAACAACAAATACTAACGTTTTAAAAATTTAAAAATTTTTTAGGGTGGTAACCCTAAATTTTTTTTCACCCGTATAACTTCTAGCGCAGCGATTCAATCGAAACGAAATTTATTGGTTGGGTTTAGTTTAACGTGAAGCAGATTTGGTATATATTTTGCTTTGCTGCTAACACAGGGTAACGAGCTTTAGCCATTTTCGTAACTATTGCATCAACAGATGCTTCACATATGGGTCATTCTTTTACAAATCGTACACTAAAAAAAATTCAACATTTTTAAATTGGCTGAAAATTTTTTTCCTGCATATTTGAGCAAGATTAATAGACACCTATTAGAAGATTTCGCTTCAAAAATTTTATTTCCGAAAATATAAATTTTTATATTTTCATGATTTTTGAGATTTTTGCCGATCCTATCTTATTCAGAATCCATTATTTCTACGGACACTCATCGTATCAATGTAATTTTTTTTTGTAATACGCTCAATAACGTCAGCTTTCGAAGTTTTATTACAAAAATTTTTTTTTGCTAAATTTGCGAAATTAAAAAATTAATAAATATTTATTTGTTTAAATGAAGAACAAACGCCTTTACCCCAATTTAATTTGACCGAAAAAAATACCATGGTGTTCGTTATGCTATTGTCTACACAGGCCATTTTACAAAAACATGGGCTCGTGATTACTTTCCGAGAAAAAAAATATTTTCTAGTTCAAGTCGCGTAGCGCCCGCGCGCGCGGGCGCGAAGGGGACGAGTCGGAGCGCGTCCGAACTTGCTGTCGAAGGGCAATTTAAACCGCAGAAACAATGCAGTGACGAATAATTAATATTTTCATTCTATTTTTGAGAAGCGTAGTATACGTACGTCATTATTCGTATCACACTGTTTACAATTAATGTTCGTGGCAATCGTGGAGTAAAAAATGCCTAAATCTTCAAGTGGTCCGAGATTTCGGAAAGATCGATGTTTCAATCCTTTCAAATTACCCCGTCATCGAAAATTACATTATTTACGACCAGTTCTGTAACAACATTTGGAAATTCTCCATTTGCCAGTAACAAATGAGTCCCTCCAACAGACGATCTGTACTACTTGCCGCAAAAAAGTATCTAAATTACTGAAGGATCGCCAAAATGAGGTAAATTTTACACTTAATCAAGTATGAAATGAATATAATTAAATTAACACTTTCGTGATATCCATAATAACGTATATTGATTCAAATTAGAATATTTACAATCATTCCGAAAATCCTTAAGACTAGAAAGAATGTTAGATTCTAACAAATTTTTAGTAATAAATTTATTTTTAATAGTTTATATCAAATTAATGAAAAACAACTTCACACCATGCGATTTACCTTACCTAATAAATACTATAGCAAATAATGATGCAACAAATTTCCACGATATTTGAATTTTCGGAAAACCAATAATCAAATTTTATAACTTATGAATTAAATTCCACAGATTTTTAATTTTTTTCGAAAATTAACTTAGACAATTTCCGAAACTGCACTAAATGTCTGAATAATCGATACGATTCTTGATACTCGTATATTCATATAATTCTACGAATACCAGAAAATAAGAATAACAATTACGTATTCATTGCAATTACAAAAATCTTCGTATTCTCAAGCCTGAAAAATTTTCCAAAATTTGTTAAATAGAAAATTGATAATACTTAATCATTGAGAATGTCATCATTTCATAATCTAAGAAATAGAATAAGTTCTTCTAAATCAATAAACGAAAAAAAGTCGATTTCCTTCAATTTTCTGGTCTCTTGAAAATGAATATATTTACGATTGGAACTTTATTTCTGAAATTTTGTATTCTTTCTCAAGATATTGATGAGTTTATAATTTCAATCAATGAAAATTTTATTGAACTGTTTGATAATTAATATAAATATCTTTGGGATTGTAAATAAAATTGTGTCAATGAAATCTTAATTTTAACTTTATTTTAAAAATTCAAATTATCCGAATTTTACATCGATTCGTGCAACTTTAAATTTACTAATAATGGGTATGGAATAATTTTTTATTCAAGAAAGAGCCAATCAATAATCGTGGAGAACAAGACACATCAGAAAGTGAGGACCCTGAAATTGAATCGCCCCAAAGAAATTGTCCTGTATCATTAAAAGAAGACAATATAGCGGTATCAGCAGCGGTTGATTCAATCAACCAAGCTAGGAAGAAAAAAAATTAAGAGCGAGATTTGAGAAGGCTGTAACTGTGAAAGGGACTTTGACCTTTCATTCCATTATTCCTATTTCGAGAAAAAAAGTACGAGCAAAGCACTTTTCTTCGCAAGAAAATGACGATTCGATAGAAGTAAAAGTTGTAAGATAGGATGTTAATATTGTAATACGTCTAAGTAAATAGCCGCAGGCGACGATAGAAACTGTATGTATTTCTTTATATTTCAATAAAATAATTTTTGGAAAAAACAATTTATATGCGTAAGTTGTAGTTGCATACACATAGTCGAGATTTGAAATTAGAAGCTGCTATAAATCTGTAAGACCCATGATTCGTTCTGACTCGCCCCTCGCTGAGAGCTGAGATACTTCGCGCGCGCTACGCGACTTGAACTCGAAAATATTTTTTTTCTCGGAAAGTAATCACGAGCCCATGTTTTTGTAAAATGGCCTGTGTAGACAATAGCATAACGAACACCATGGTATTTTTTTCGATCAAATTAAGTTGGGGTAAAGGCGTTTGTTCTTCATTTAAACAAATAAATAGTTATTAATTTTTTAATTTTGCAAATTTTGCCAAAAAAAAATTTTTGTAATAAAACTTCGAAAGCTGACGTTATTGAGCGTATTACAAAAAAAAATTACATTGATACGATGAGTGTCCGTAGAAATAATGGATTCTGAATAAGATAGGATCGGCAAAAATCTCAAAAATCATGAAAATATAAAAATTTATATTTTCGGAAATAAAATTTTTTGAGCGAAATCTTCAAATAGGTGTCGATTTATTTTGCTCAAATATGCAGCAAAAAAAATTTTCAGCCAATTTAAAAATGTCAAATTTTTTTTTTCTCGAAATCCGTACGTTTTGTAAAAGAATGACCCATATGCAAAACATTTGCAATAAAACTAAGAAACCAATTTTTAAATTTTCCGAGTTTTGAACATTTTTTGGATGGCTGCTTCAAACAACGTTACCCGCTAAAGCTTTCGACGAAATCCTCCGATGAGAACGAAATTCAAAGGATAAGTTGATTTTAGTATGAGTTTGTGAATGTTAACTTATTGCTGCTTCGTTGGGAAAATCTTGCCAGCACTGAACATTTTCATCATTTGAGTTATAGTTGAGTTCTGTTGCTTTGAACAAGGAATAATTGATATGATTCTACAAAAAAGTGTATTACGTCTTTCCACATTGTCACTCAAAGACAATTTCTTCGAAAATTAGTTTTCTAGCGGTTCAGGTGCGCCAGAGTTTTTTTTCTTTGTTTGTCGAATTAAAGAAGTTGCGGGTGCAGTCCAGTTGTGAGGTCTCTGGTCGCGATTGGTGAGACGGATCCTGTGTTATCCGAACTAGAAACTGACTTGTGCCGGTACTGCGTGCATATATCTGGTGAGCCGAAGCTCGCTCAGCGGCTCGAGGCTCGAATAATTGGAGAGCGAGTGTCGCCCACCCTCGACCCGTCTCCGACGAGTTAGCGAATATATCCAACAGGAGCCTAACCAGGTATCTTGTCACCCTAGACCGGGTGGGTGACAATCTATACATATATATATATATATATATATATATATATATATATATATATATATATATATACCTATATATATATATATTAACTAGGCGAGTCTAGAGATATCGCAGAGAGACGATTTCACTCCTTAGAACGGAGACTCACAAAAAACCCAGATGTGAAACATCAATACATTGAGTTTATGCGTGAATACATTACGTTGGGACACATGGAAGGGTGTGATTTGGAGAAAATCCAACACCCATATTATTTCCTTCCACATCATTGTGTTATGAAGCCTGAAAGCACATCCACGAAGTTACGGGTAGTTTTTGACGCATCGTCGAAAACATCCACTAATATCTCACTGAATGATGTTCTTCTCATTGGTCCTACCTTACAAGATGAACTCTTTTCGATTCTGCTTCGATTCCGACTTCCACGCTACGTCTTCACAGCTGACGTAGAAAAAATGTACCGTCAAATATTGATTGATGACGAAGACAGGAAGTATCAGTTGATTGTTTGGCGAGAGGACCCAACCAAACTGCTCAGATACTACAAACTGTGTACCGTTACGTACGGAACAACAACAGCACCATACTTAGCAACAAGGTGTCTGCAAGAACTAGCAACGCAACATGCCGCACAATATCCGTCAGCTGCTAGAGCTCTCACAGAAGATTTTTATGTCGATGATGTGATGACTGGAGCAAATACGGTAGCCAAGGCATTAGTAATACAGACAGAGCTGAACAATGTACTTAAAGATGGAGGATTCAAACTACGCAAGTGGTGCTCAAACTGCCCTGAATTGCTCTCTCACATACCAGCTGAAGACAGAGCAATTCAACTTGATTTAGATGATCTTGACGATCATTCTGTAAAAGCGTTGGGGTTAACATGGCTTCCGAAATCAGATAACTTCCAAATTAGGACTCATTGGGAATCTTCAAGTAAGGTAACCAAAAGAAAGGTGATATCTGACATCGCACATTTATTTGATCCTCTGGGCCTGCTGTGCCCAGTGGTTACAAGGGCTAAGATATTTCTGCAACAAATGTGGACTCTCAAGTTGGACTGGGATGCCGCAGTACCAATAGAGATGCATACAGCTTGGCTTCAATACCGTGATGACCTCAAAGTGCTCAACGATATCCGAATTCCCCGACACATATACTCGGGAGGGGTAGCTCAAACAAGTGAGCTCCATGCATTTTCAGATGCTTCAATAAAGGCATTGGTCGCAGTATAAACATCAGTAAGCTTGAGTAGCCTAGTGGGTAGAGCACTGGCTTCGTGTGTGTGGGGCCCCTGGTTCGAATCCAGGTTCGGACGAGGGTCCGCGCACCAAGCTTTGAGTTCACCTAGCTCTGATTAGGTACCTGATTTAAATCAGGGGTAAAGTGAGTCGTGGAACTAATCACTCCACACTCGTATTCACAATGATTAAAAAAATTGTAATGAAGCTCTCTACCAGCTTCAACCCCTAGACCCGTACAAGGGTTGTCGTGGGATTACTTTATATATATATATATATATATATATATATATATCTATATATACATATACATATACATATATATATATATATATATATATATATATATATATATATATATATATATATATATATATATATATATATATATATATATATATATGAATTTTGTCCAAAGTGATTAACATATAATACGAATGTTCTGCTTCGAAGATTAGTAAAAATAACCTTAGCGCGTGAGAACTGCTTGAAACACTAATGTTCGAAGAACAGTAGAGGATTTGTGCAGATTTGAAATTACCTTATTCTCTTACATAAGACCAATACACCCCAAGTAATTTTCGACCATAAGTCAATTTAATTTCGATGACTTCATCGAAAGTTACAGCGATAGAAAGATGTTTGGGACAACCCTTCAGAAAATGCCCAGAAGTTAGAAAATTTAAACATTGTTTACTTATTTTCATTGCAAATGTTTGCGATGTGAATACTTAATGTAATCATTAATTGGTACCGAAAATCGCGAAAACGCCTTGTACTGGCAACTCTTTGCTAGCATCGAAGCCAACCATATGTCGCTTCTTCTCATGTTGAAGTTAACTTACTCTGCAAATTTTGTATACATCCAACTCCTGCATTGGCAGTTACAGGGATATAAATTTTAGACCTATCATTCGCATAAGTTTTCAAATTTTCTACATCTTAATATTTCTTGTTTGTTTTCACTACCGCATAGCATGGACCTTCATTAAAATGCTTGGGTCCTTCCTTAGGACCTACAATTAAATTCTTGGGACCTTCAATTAAATTCTTAGGTCATGAGGTTTCGTGGAAAGGCCCTAAGCCCTCCCCAGATCGGGTTGAGGCAATATCAACAGCTTAACTCCCCAAGACGGTTAAAGAACTAAGAAGATTTTTGGGGATAGCCAATTTTTATTGTCGCTTTTTTTCTCACACAGCTGAGATGCAGCAACCACCCAACGCCTATCTTTGTTGCTCCAAAAAAGATGGAAAAGCTTTCGAGCAGGTTAAGACTGGTTTAACAGAAGCCACTCTATTGTCCTTTCCGGACTCAAACGCCAAGCTTGGTCTAATCGTAGACGTTTCGTAGACGAAAAATATCAAGGCTCTTTGCAACCCTTCGGTTTTTACTCGGCTTAATTAAGCGACGCACAAAGAAAGTATAGTGCATACGACCGAGAACTCTTAGCAGCTTATCAGGGCATTCGTTGCTTACGATACTTTTTGGAGGCCCAAAAGTTTACACGATACACCGACCACAAATCACTGACTTTTGTTTTCAAACAAAAGCCAGAAAAAGCCACACCACGTCAACTAAGACATCTAAGTTACATAAGTGAGTTCACTTCCAACATTCGGCATGTCTCTGGTTGCAACAACGTTGTTGCAGACGCACTCTCTCATCTAGAAGAAATAATTCTTCCCATTACTCTCAACTTTGCCGCAATCGCTTCGTTCCAAGCATCAGAGGCAGAGTCTCAGAAGATTTGAAAGATCTCAAAATTCGTTTTAGAGAAACAACCAGTCTTTGATACCAACATCGAAATTTTTTGTGTTGTGTTTGGCCCAACCATACGACTTTATATTCGTCATACATTCAGCAAACATGTTGTTCACACAACAACTGGAAGTTAAATGGTGCCCAGCGCAGCCTCACAACCGGGTAAAAATAATAGGCTTGTTCACCAACTGATTACAATTCTTTATTGATAGCTTATTGACTTTTATACATATTTTATTCTTGTTATCGTGTATATACAGCAACTTTCGATGGTGAAAGTCCACAAATTTAGATGTGAGAAACATGCAGCGTAGCATGCACTTACTCGTGTTCTTAATTGCAGTATATGCACATTACAAAGTTCAATAAGTTAATGTTTTATTGATACCTCGTCCTGACATTCTCCCACCCATTGGAATCACCTGCGATTTCCAAAGCTTGCTCTCATCGATGAGCGTTTTTACAGCGATTCCCAATTCGGGATTGGGAATATACCGTGATTCGTGAGCTTTCTCTGCGTGTTATTGTATTTGTGTGTACACGATAATTCTGTGTACGTACACGTAGATTTTCATTATGGCGGCAACTGACTACTGCTGTTCACTTCGTTCGAGCATGTGCATGGACGCAGCTTTCCGATATGGCGGCTTCTGACCAAGGCTGCTTGCCTCGTGTCAGCACGTCCGTGTAGTCAGATTTCCAATATGGCAGATTCTGACTTATCATATTCACATCGTGCGAGCATGCTCGTGCAGAAGTTTCCCCCTAGCGGCTTTTGCTGATTGGTGCTCATTTCGTAAGGGCGTTTCTATACAGGGAAATTCTTTACAAGGCGACTTCTGAAAAACGCTGTTCATTTCACAGGAGCGTGTACAAAAGGGCACACTTCTAATATGTCGGCTTCTGACGAGTGCAGTTCACTTCGTAGAAGCGTATTCATGTAAGGGAATTCCAATGTGGCGGCTTCTGAAATTCACCGTTTACTTCGTTGAAGCGCGTGGAAACAGGGAAATTTGTTTTATTGATGCTTCTGGCGAGTGCTGTTCAGTTAGTTGCTGCGTGTCTGGTGAATACTGACGTCGCCACTTCATGCATCAACGTTACATGAACCATTTGCGATGATGGTTATGTCGTTTAGGCATTTGGCGGCACCGCGGCCGTGAATCGCATTAATGTTCTAAGCACATTTTAGCACTTTCGAGACATTCGATGATTTGAGTTTTGATTTGTACTGCAAATAAATAAATATTTTCGTTTTTTTTAAGTTAGCTGTATAACCATACAGCACACAATTTTAGCAGGAGATCAAGAACAGAGGTCATTTTTGAATATTGATTTTAGCATACTTCCACAAAAGATAAGTATTTAAAATTTAGCAGAATGATGCAGTAGAGCAGGGGTGAGAAAACGGTCGATCGCGATCGACCGGTCAATCGCGATCGACCGGTCAATTGCAAACAGTTCGACAGTCGATCACAGACATTTTTAATAATATAGTATGTTAATTTAAAATGTGAACTAAAAATTTAGTTTACGATTTATTCAGTACATTTTGGAATGGACCTTGGTAGATCCAATCGGACAGTCCACGCAGTTTCAGTTCACACAAAAGCTCGCAGAGCCTTGGTGGCGGAGAAGCCAACGGGAAAATCCGAGATAACTATGCTCTCGATTTGTGCAATTTATAGATTTATATCATTTTAGTAAAACTGCTTCACTAAATCTCGTATACGTATACGGTTGTTTCATTTCCTTAAATCTCTCTGTTCTATATACCTTGCCTGCATTTGCATTCGTCTCCCTGCTGCCGAGATAGTAAATTGTCACACACAGCGTAACAAAGGTTAATCTCAATTTTAGATAAAATAAAATAAAAATCTTTTCACGTCAATGTAGTTTGTGTAGTTCATTCTTTCGAGCTAAATAGTGACATTTGGTGTTTCAATTTTTAAAATTGAATTGTGTAAATGTCTTTTCAATAATAAAATCGTTCAAAAATTAAAATTCTTGACATCTTATCCGTCAGAAATGATAAGTGTCCCCGCTTTTCTGCATTTTCAAAATTTTTGCTCGAAAGAATGACCAGATAATGGAGACATGTCAAAATTTAGCTTCATGATTAACTCAGTACTAGCCTAAAAAATGAACTGCACCTACTAAATTATCGTGAAATGATTGGAGACATGTGCCAAAGCTATTTGCATTTTCAAAGCGAGAGCATGTTCCAAGCAATTTTTCACGCTTAAAAGTGAGTACAACTCTTGTTATTTTCAAGCTAAATTTTCGCCGAAATAAATTTCACGTCACAATTTGAATTAAAATTTAACTTGAAATCGAAAACAGTACTAAACTTTAGATGGCTTAGCACAGGAAGATTTTTGCAAAAAGATTTCTAAATCTTTTGCCTGAAATTATTGCATTTTTGGACACATTGGGAGAAAAACATGAACAATTGGAAGATCCAGTATGGGTAAAGATATTATCGTTTCTTACGGATTTTATGGGCCATTACAACTTGCTAAATTTACAATTACAAGGAAAAAGAAAACATTGTTGACTTGTTGAGTTCGGTAAATGTTTTTTAAGTAAAATTAAAACCTTTTGCTTCACAATTAAATAGGCAAAATTTTTAAATATTTTCCATATTTTGAAAAACATATTAAACTTACTAGTGAATCTAGCTGAAAGCTGAAAGACATTCTTCAGTTCGCGAAAGAGTCCGGGGCCTTCGATGGCTGCTTGGACTGATTTTTTTTCTCCTGCTGCATTTATCTCGTAGCAATATGTACCAATAGGTCCATGTGTGGCCTTGTGCCAACTGGTACAACCTAACCTAACCTACTGGTGCATGTAATATTGAAATGTTTTGCCCTGAACTGGAAAATTTTAAACAAGAATTCGAGAGACGATTTGCAAATCTCAATAACCTTCAACCGATTTTTGAATTTATTTCATTTCCTTTTAGAGAATTTGATAACGAGGGTATTTCATCAAATCTAGCATTGTGCTTCAGTGCTTACAAGCCTAACTCTACAATACTTTTTGATGAAATGGAAAGTCACTCATATACATAAAAAATTAATCCAAAAATATTTATTAATAAAGTACATTGAAAAAGTATTAATACAATGTATTTAATATATTAATATCAATAAAGACCTTAATTTAATTTTTATTTGCTTTTAATTTAACCCATTTTTTAAAGTCGATCGCGCATAAATTAAAAAAAACTAGCGCACCTGAACCGCTAGAAAACTAATTTTCGAAGAAATTGTCTTTGAGGGACAAAAAAGTGTGGAAAGACTTAATACACTGTTGTGTAGAATCATATCAACCATTCCTTATCCAAAGCAACAAAACTCAACTCTAACACAAATGATGTAAATGTTCAGTGCTGGCAACACTTTCCGAACGAAGCAGTAATAAGTTTACCATAACAAGCTCATACTTAAATCAACTTATCCTTTAAATTTCGTTCTCATCGCAGGATTTCATCGAAAGTTTCAGCGGTTAAACGTTGTTTGAGGCTGCCATCCGAAAAACGTTCAAAACTCGGAAAATTTAAAAATTGATTCCTTATTTTTATTGCAAATGCTTTGCATATGAGAACGTAATTTGAAGCATTTGTTGGTGCAATATTTACGGAAATAGCTAATGCTGGTTAGCCTGTGTCAGCAGCAAAGCAAAATACATACAGAATCTGCTTTACGTTAAGTTAAACCCAACCAGTAAATTTCGTTTCGATTGAATCACTGCGCTGGAAGTTATACGGGTGAAAAGAATTTTAGGGTTACCACCCTCAAAACTTTTCAAATTTTTAAAGCGTTAATATTTGTGGTTAATGATCATTGCAGGATCATTTCCTTTTGCAAATCTAATGACATAATCGCTCTGTAAAGAAATTTCACAAAATTACAAAAATGATCATAGCTGGCAGCCCTTTCATGATTTTGGTACGAAAATTCTACGACATTTGGTTCACATTAAGGTCCATTTACTGCGTGATCTTCGTTTTGATTTCTGCACTGGACCGGAAGTTATAGGGAAAAAAGCTTTATTTTGCTGAGCAAAGTTGCAAGATTTAGGAGACAAAAATCACCATAGCTGGCAACTCTATTCTAATTTTTCAACCAAATTTTAATCAAATGTTACCTAAAATAAGATCCAAGTACTGTATGAATCTTGTCCAAATCTGATGGCTTAATCGGAATTTATAGGCCTAAAACCAGTTTTTTTTCTCACCTATTTTTCAAGATGGCACCACTGCGACAGGGTTGCCCGCATTTCAAAATAGCTTCTATCAGACCTGGTCCTAGATAATACCAACATATCCTGTAAATTTGATTATGATCGGATTATCCGGTCGTCAGTTCTCGTGAACAGAACTTTTGAGTGCTGAAAATAGAGGTAATTTGGTGATGGGTTGCCGTTCTTGTGCAAAACGGAATTTTGAAAATTTTATCTTGAAATGAAGGACAAAGGATAAAATTTATCAAAGATTTGAATTTTTTGTCAAAAATCAAAAATTTTTCAGGAAGCTCAATGATTTGAAGGATTTTTTTTCAGCACCCTGCCACAGCTACAGGGTTACCCGCTTTATGCTGAAAATCTCTACGTGCTAAATTTTAGTCAACATCAATACGCTCTGTAATTTTCATGATGATCCATTGTTTTTCTTACAAGTAATGACAAATCAAAATTTGAAAAAAAATCCTTGCCTACTTTTAGGCACCCTGCACCCACACACGGCTCAAAATTTCCGATTATTTATCATAAACAAGCAAAGAACATAATTAGTTTTCATTCCCAATACTTTTCTTTAACAAAAATTTACACTGCTTGGAAATATAGGAGTTCCTCAAAATTCACTAAAACGCTCGCCGCCGCCAAAATGTTTAGGATATCTGAATTGGAGAAAGTCGTGGACCTACCTACTATATACACCTACGTTCTCCGAAAATTTCAGCTCAATCGGATCGGCCACTCCAGAGATTATCTCCCTTAATCATTTTGCTGATATATATATATATATATATATATATATATATATATATATATATATATAAAGAAATATGAATTTTCGGTGAAACGAGTTTAATACTATTGTTCTTCGAACATTAGTAAAAACTCTAGCGCACCTGAACCGCTAGAAACACTAATGTTCGAAGAACAGTAGAAGAATCGTGCAGGTTTTGAGTGCATATTCCACCACATGTGCTGCTTATTACGGCCAAACTGTTTCAAATGCCACGTTTTACTTTCGTCTTAAGAATGCATTATAACTCATATGGTGGAAGGTTTCAGATATTACCACTGGCATGAATTTCAACGCTTATGAGAGCAAAACACGGGTTAATTATATTCGCTATCAGTTGCTTATTTCACATAATTTTGAAAGCAGCATCTCATATAATATCAATGAAGAAAATGCTCAGTGCCTGCAGCACTGTAACTGAAGTTGGTGTTTGGGGCTGCGATCCGAAAAATTTGCAGAACTTTGGGAATTGAAACATCGGTTATTTATTTTCATTGTAAATGTTTCCGGTATGTATACTAACTGTAAGCATTTATTGATACAAAAGTAGCACAACCGACTCGTGCTGGCAACCTTTCGCCAGTATCAAAGCCAAGAATATATCAAATCTGCTTCACGTTGTTTAATTACATTCGAAGTTATAGTAGTATAAAGAAATTTAGGGTTACCTGCAGCGAGTTTTTTCAAATGATCGAAAGCTTAATATTTGCTGTGAAAATTCTACGATAAAACCGCGTAATAAAGATATTGCAAACAAACACAAAACCAACAATAGCTGGCACCCCTATCGTGGCTTTTCAACCAAATTTGGCCTGAATAATGTTTATGGCAGGTTTCATTAATTGTATGAAATTCGTATTGATTTCATGACTGCACTGGAAGTTATAGTGCAAAAAGTTTTATTTTCCTGAGCGAATTTTCAAAACCAAAGACACAAAAATTACCATAGCTGGCAGCACCAATGAAATTTTTCAACCAAATTTCCACCAAACAGAGATTAGAGTTAGGTTTAGCTACTGTGTCAATTTCATGAAAATCTGGTAACTTATTCACATTTCATAGGGCAAAAAGCAGTTTTTTTTTCTATGTAATTTTTCAAGATGGCACTACTGGCCCAGACTTGCCCACAATTCAAAATCGCTTCTATCAAATCTGGTCTTACTTAAGTCCAATGCATTCTGTAAATTTTAGCTGTATCTGATTATTGGTTCGTGAGTTTCCGTGAACAGAAGTTTTTGATGCTAAAAATATAGGTTAACTGGGAGAGGGTTACCGTTCTTGTCCGACATGAAATTTCCAAAGTTTTATTTTGGACGTGTAGATAAAACATAAGATTTATATACAGATTGGTTTTATTGTAAGAAACGGACATTTTTTTGAATATTCGATGGTTTGAATGTTTTCACTTTCAAATTTTTTTTTTTCAAAATGAAGACACCAAAATTATCATAGCTGGCAACTCCAACCGAATTTTTCGACTAAATTTCTACCAAGCGTGGTTTAAAATAAGGTCCAGCAATTGTGTGAGTTTCGTTAAAATCGAACGATTCAATCAGAATTTATAGGGCTAAAAACAGTTATCTTTTTTAGTGGTTTTTCAAGATGACACCACTGGCACAGAATCACCCGCATTTCAAAATCACTTCTATCAGACCTGGTCTATTTAAGACCAATACATTCTGCAAATTTCAAATAATTCTGCTCATCGGATCGTGAGTTTCCGTGAACAGAAGTTTTTGATGCTAAAAATATAGGTAAATTGGGCAAGGGTTACCAGGCGTGCCCGTTATACCATAACTTTTTTTTTTTGTTTGGTTATGTAAACAAAGCACAAGATTTACATATAAATGGCTTTTTTTTGAAGAAACGGCATTTTTTCAAGAGAGACGATGATTTGGAGGTTTTCACTTTCAGTGCCTGCCCTAGCTACAGGGTTGCCAGCACGCTCATTAAGAGCTACACAAATCTGTAACTAAATAATATCAATATGTCCTGAAAATTTCGTAATGATTGAATAGCTCTGTCAAAAGTTATCGAAATTTAAAAATTTTCAAATTTTCCCGTCCTCTTTTTAGGCACCCAGCGCACACATAGGGTTAAAAAATTCCAAAGCATTATCCGATTCATATGTAAAACACGTTAGAAATTTATTTCGTTAACTTTATTTTTGCGAAAATCATTTGTGCACGAAATAATAGGTATATGAAAAATATCACTTAAAAAGCCGCCGGCGCCAAAATGTTAACAATAACTGACATTTAAAGAGACGTGGACCTATTCTGCATATACACCAATGTATCCTGAAAGTTTCAGCTCAATCGGACGGCGCGTTCTTGAGATTATCTCACTGAAATTTATTGATGATATATATATATATATATATATATATATATATATATATATATATATATATATATATATATATATATATATATATATATATATATATATATATATATATATATATATATATATATATAGATATATATATAGAAATATGAATTTTTGGCCGAATCGATTTTAATACTAATGTTCTTCGAACATTAGTAAAATGTTCTTCGAACATTAGTAAAAAAACTCTAGCGCACCTGAACCGCTAGAAACACTAATGTTTGAAGAACAGTAGAAGAATCGTGCAGATTTTGAGTGCATATTCTACCACGCTAGCTGCTTATTACAGCCAAAATAATTCAAACGCCAGGTTTTACTTTGGTCTTATAACTCATATGGTGGAAAGGTTTCAGATATTATCAGTGGCATGAATTTCAAAGTTTATGAGAGCAACACTTGTGAATTATATTCGCTCTCAGTTGCTTATTTCACAAAAATTTTCAAAGCACCATCTCATAAAACATCAATGAAGAAAATGCTCAATGCCTGCAGCACTGTAACTGAAGTTGGTATTTGGGGCTGCGATCCGAAAAACTTGCAGAAACATTGGTTATTTATTTTCATTGAAACATTGGTTATTTATTTTCATTGTAAATGTTCCCGGTATGAAAACTAACTGTAAGCATTTATTGATACATAAGTAGCACAACCGACTCGTGCTGGCAACCTTCTGCCAGTATCAAAGCCAATAATATATTACGTCTGCTCCCCCTGGTATATTACATTCGAAGTTATAGGAGTATAAAGAATTTTAGGGTTACCTGCAGCAAGTTTTTTCAAATAATCGAAAACTTAATATTTCCTGTTTATTGTCACTACAATATCATTACCATTTGAAAATTCTACGATAAAACCGCTTAGTAAAGATATTGCAATTAAACACAAAACCCACAATACCTGGCAACCCTATCGTGGCTTTTCAACAATATTTGGCCTGAATAATGTCTATAATAGGTTCCATTAATAGTATGAAATTCGTATTGATTTCATGACTGCACTGGAAGTTATAGGGCAAAAAGTTTTATTTTCCTGAGTGAATTTTCAAAACCAAAGACACAAAAATTACCATAGCTGGCAGCACCAACCGAATTTTTCAACCAAATTTATATCATACAGAGCTTAGAGTAAGGTTCAGCTATTGTGTCAATTTCATGAAAATCAGGTTACTTATTCACATTTCATAGGGCAAAAAGCAGTCTTTTTTCTATGTAATTTTTCAAGATGGCACCACTGGCACAGAGTTGCCCACAATTCAAAATCGCTTCTTTCAGACTTGGTTCTACTTAAGTCCAATGCATTCTGTACATTTCAGTTGTACCTGATTATTGGTTCGTGAGTTCCGGTGAACAGCAATTTTGGATGCTAAAAATATAGGTTAACTGGGAAAGGGTTACCGTTCTTGTCCGACATGAAATTTCCAATGTTTTACTTTGAAAGTGTAGATTAAGCATAAGATTTGTATACAGATTGGTTTTATTGTAGAAACGGACATTTTTGAGGATATTCGATGGTTTGAATGTTTTCACTTCCAAATTTTCATTTTTCCAAATTTAAGACACTAAAATTATAAAAGCTGGCAGCTCCAACCGAATTTTTCAACCAAATTTCTCCCAAACGTGGTTTAAAGTAAGATCCAGCTATTGTGCGAATTTTGTCAAAATCGAACGATTCAATCAGAACTTATAGGGCTAAAAGCAATTATCTTTTTTAGTGATTTTTCAAGATGGCACCACTGGCACAGAATCACCCACATATCAAAATCACTTCTATCAGACCTGGTCCTATTAAAGACCAATACATTTTGTAAATTTCAATTAATTCTGCTTATTGGATCGTGAGTTTCCGTGAACAGAAGTTTTTGATGCTAAAAATATAGGTAAATTGGGCAAGGGTTACCAGGCGTGCCCGTTATACCATATCTTTCTTTTTTTTTGGTTATGTAAACAAAGCACAAGATTTACATATGAATGGCTTTTTTTTTAAGAAACGGCATTTTTTCAAGAGAGACGATGATTTGGAGGTTTTCACTCTCAGTGCCTGTCCTAGCTACAGGGTTGCCAGCACGCTCATTAGAAGCTACACAAATCTACAACTAAATAATATCAATATGTTCAGAAAATTTCGTAATGATTGAATAGCTGTCAAAAGTTATCGTAATTTGAAAATTTTCAAATTTTCCCGTTCTCTTTTTAGGCACCCAGCGCACACATAGTGTTAAAAAATTCCAAAGCATTATCCGATTTGCATGTCAAACACGTTCGAAATTTCTTAAGTTAACTTTATTTATGCGAAAATTATTTGTGTACGAAATAATAGGTATATTAAAAATATCACTAAAATGGCCGCTGGCGCCAAAGGGTTAACAATAATTGACATTTAGTGAGACGTGGACCTATTCTGCATATACACCAATGTATCCTGAAAGTTTCAGCTCAATCGGATCGCGCGTTCCCGAGATTATCTCACTGAAATTTTTTGATGATATATATATATATATGGAAATATTAATTTTTGGCCGAATCGATTTTAATACTAATGTTCTTCGAACATTAGTAAAAATTATTGTCGATTATACCAGTATTAGGTTTGCCCACCCCTGCAGTAGAGTATGTGATTTTCGAGTATTACTAACGCAAAAATGACCAAAATTTTGAATGAAAGTTTATCAAAGTCAGGGTAGAGCGAGTGTTTGATTTAATTTCTAATTACATTTATGAGAGAAAATATATTTAGAAGAACCAAGACAGCACATTTTACTAATTTAAAATAAGGGGCATTTCACGTGAAGCGGACAACGAAAAAAAGTCGTGTCTCTGGATTTCGTTCAAATTGTGCATACCGGTTTTTATTGTCAAACGACAACAACAGTCTAATCATTTTCATAAATTTACATAACCAAAATAGAAAATCGTTTATGTACTCACGCCCAGGGTTTACACTTTACTAAATTTGAAGTAGGTTTACTTCATTTCTATTTTGAAAATAATAGCTACTTCACTTCACAGTTTCTTCGGATTCTAGTCCATGTTCGCTTCAAATTCTCGTTTGAACTTTCATCCGAACACTGCTGCTTGTCGCGAGCTCCGTGTTTACTTTTATTTGATCTGTTCCGCTCGTCGTTTTTACCACAACTCATCGTTTTGAAAGCTTCTTGTAGTTCTTCTAAGCGTCGCCGTCTAGTGTTTTGGTGCGATAGAAGCGCGTGTGAAATATTGTAACTTTTCATTCTTGTGAATATATACATATATTGTGAATAATACATTTACAACTAATTGATCATTATGGCACTCTGTGATGCTGCTTGCTGCTTGGATAAGAAGGATACTTCCCCCATGGTGACGTGTGCTGGCTTTTGTTCGTTGACGTTTCATTCGAAATGTGTTTCGCTGCCAGGAAAGTGCACTGACGTGATTTCTAATCGAGACTCGGGGGTGTACTGGTTCTGCGCGAAATGCAGAAAGCACTCTATGGCTTCTTATGCTTCGCGTCTTCGTTCCGCTAAGTCAGCCATCGATATGCTAGCGAGGTCTCTCGCTAAATTATCGGACGATTTTCATTCCACCAGTAAGGAGGTTGATCTGCTGGTCCGTATTGCCAACGTTGAGCAGCCTTCAACATCTTCATCCGGAGGGCTGAATAGTGACTGTGTTTTACCGAGCCCACCTGGTTCCCCGACAGCTATGCGTACCCGTTCGCGGGCTCAACCCACTGCTTCGAAGTCTCAGTTGCTGCCTCAGCTGCAGGCATCGCAACTATTAGTGCCTTCTTCTGCCGTGTTCAGCACACAGGAATGTCTGCAGCCTGAGAGTCGTGTAAAGTCTCCGACCGTGCCTACTAACGACATTGTGGTCTGCTCACCAGCTAAATCCGCAAGTGCTAAGAAGAGCGCGAGTCAGCCATCGGCCATTACACCGGTTCCGGTGACTGATCTTCCCCGTGCCGCTCCTCTATTAACAGTTGTGCGTC
Organism: Nemotelus pantherinus; assembly: GCA_963978885.1. NCBI lineage: Eukaryota > Metazoa > Arthropoda > Insecta > Diptera > Stratiomyidae > Nemotelus > Nemotelus pantherinus. Next base: position 141,739,737 of record OZ022263.1, read on the forward strand.
CACCATTACAAATATTTGTATCACGGCTCGCATACTCTACAACGGCTGAAGACGTTAAGTCGTATATTTTGGCAAGGCTGGGCCACGTTCCTTCGCTTCTTACGTGCGTGAAATTGACTAAGGACAATCTGGACACCCAAACCATCGCTTCGTTTCGAATTACTTTGCCTCCTGGCTCGGAAAAGGCTCTCCAAATCAATTTCTGGCCTCCTGGCACCTTAGTTAAGGAGTTCATTCCAAGACCTCGGAAAAACTTTCGCACCAATTCATCGCGGAGCTTTCGAAACTAAACTCATCAACAAGCAGAGCTTGAACCGACCTCTTAAAATTTATTACCAAAATGTTCGTGGTCTAAGGACCAAGGTTAATTATATAAAAATCTCCTCGGTAATCGCGTCTGATGACATTGTCTGTCTTACAGAGACCTGGTTGTCTGGGGATATATACAGCAATGAAATCTTTCCACTTCACACTGTTTTTCGTAGAGATCGGAATCGATCTGCGTGTAATATTTCACTAGGAGGTGGTGTTTTAATTGCTATTCACAAATCTCTGAATGGAACGCTCTGCAGTGACTTCATTCCCTCCGTCCCGGTCGAATGTGTTATTGTCCGTATTTCTCCTTCACCATCTGTAGTGCTGCTTGTTTCCTCTATCTACATTCCTTGTAGTAGCCCCGTACTGGTATATGAATGTTTCTTTGCGGAACTCTCGTCCTACCTTAATACCCGCTTCCCTTCTGCTTCCTTACTTTTATGTGGTGATTTTAATATGCCGTCGCTTGTTTGGGATAATACTTTCTCAAATATTTTATCTTCTAGCAATATTTCTCTCGCTATTTCTTCCTTTATGTCCCTTTGCTCCATTTCCCAATTTAACAACGTACCGAATACTAACAACAGGATTCTGGACTTCGTTCTAACTAATATTCACCCTTCTTCCTTTTGCTTGAGTCCTTCTCTGTCTCCGTATGTGCAACCTGATCCTCATCATCCTCCTCTTTTTATGGAATTAACACTTAACCGTTCGTCTAAAGTCAAATCTGTTTCCACTCTTCGTTTTAATTTTAAAAAAGCTAACTATTCCGCTTTGTCCAACGAAATCAATGCTACTAACTGGTATCATTTTTTCAGAGGGCTAAGTGTGGATGATGCTCTTGAAAAATTGTATTCCCTCTTGTCCAACCTAATTTCCTGCTATACTCCTTCCTTCCGCTGTAAAAGAAGTTCCGATCCTCCATGGTTCACAGTCGATGTTGCGGTTGCTCTTAGAGCCAAAGATGCGGCGCGTAGTAAATACAAAAGGTCTGGCTCTCTTAATGACCTTTTGAACTTTCAAAGGTTACGGGCTGCTGCTAAAAAAGCAGCCAATGACGCAATGCGTGCCTACCTGGAGCATATCGAAACTTCTATTACTTCCGACAATCCTAAGCCCTTTTGGTCTTATATAAAATCCCTTAAAACCTCCTCTGGCATTCCTTCTCCCATGTATCTTCATGATAAGTCTGCGTCCTCACCTCAGGATTCCTGCGAGCTCTTTGCTCAAATTTTTTCTTCCTTTACCTCCCATCTCAGTAGTTCTTCGCCTTCAACAATTTTTCCCACGCCTGATCGTACCCTTTCCACTGCTTTAACTAATCCTTTGGAAGTCGAATCATTAATGTTGTCCCTCGATGGAAGTGCTAGCGTTGGTGCTGACGGCATTCCGAACGTTTTTACCAAATCACTGTCTTCCTCTTTGTGTGTTCCTCTGTCAATAATTTTCAACATAAGCATCTCCACCGGTACCTTTCCTGCCCTTTGGAAATCCGCCAACATATTCCCCATTCATAAAGCTGGCGATACTTCTTCCATCCCCAATTACCGTCCTATATCCCTTCTGCCATGTTTTAGTAAGCTCCTCGAAAGAGTAGTTTACAATAGAGTGTACCCTTTTATTCAGCCCTTGCTGGCCAGTGAACAACATGGATTCGTTAAAGGTAAGTCAACGGTTACAAACTTATTGTCTTTTACAAACACCGTTGCTTCCGCAATCGACAAGCAAAAGCAAGTTGATGTCCTATATACAGACTTTGCCAAAGCTTTCGATTCTGTGAACCATGTTGTTCTTCTGTCAAAGTTAGCAGGGTTTGGTGTCTCTGGTGTCCTCTTTTCTTGGTTCTCCTCCTACGTTTGTGATCGTTCTTGTGTTGTGATTGTTAACTCTTGCTCTTCTACACCCTTTTTTCCTACCTCAGGAGTTCCGCAAGGATCCATTCTTGGTCCTTTATTGTTCCTTTTGTTTGTTAACGATCTTCCTTCCCTCTTTAATTCACCCTGTCTTTTGTACGCTGATGATCTCAAAATTTTCAGAGTGATAGAATCCGCTAGTGACTGTTCCTTATTGCAGAAAGATTTGGATACTTTGGCTACCTGGTGCGCAGCGAATTCTCTCACTTTGAATGTTTCGAAGTGTCATCAAATGTCTTTCACCCACAAAACATCCCCTCTTCTCTTCTCCTACTCTGTCCTCGGCTCCCCTCTCAATGTTGTTGCTAGTTTCAAGGACCTTGGCGTGATTTTCGATTCCAAGCTGAAGTTTGATTTACATATTTTACACGTCACTGCCAAGGCTTCTCGTTTGTCCGGCTTCATCATTAGATCCTCTAAACGTTTTGTTAATATTTCCACTCCTCTATATCTGTTTATTTCCTTCGTTCGTAGTGTTCTTGAATACTGTTGCCAAATTTGGTGTCCACATTACGCATACTTGATTGCTGCGGTTGAATCCGTGCAACGCAGATTCACCCGCTCATTGTTCTACAAGTTCAGTATTCCGTATTGCGATTACAGTATGCGCCTTTCCATCCATCAAATTCCTTCCCTTGAGTCACGAAGAGTGTTCCTCGACGAGTGCCTCCTCTTTAAACTTTTCAACGGCTGTATATTGGTGGACCCCAGCATTCACCTTTCTGTTAGAGATTCGGGTCGTCCTAATAGAACATTTTTACTAATGTTCGAAGAACATTAGTATTAAAATCGATTCGGCCAAAAATTCATATTTCTTTATATATATATATATATGTACAAAAAATTTCAGTGAGATAATCTCGGGAACGCGCCATTCGATTGAGCTGAAACTTTCAGGATACATTGGTGTATATGCAGAATAGGTCCAAGTCTCTTTAAATGTCAGTTATTGTAAACCTTTTCGCGCCGGCGGGCATTTAAGTGATATTTTTAATATACCTATTATTTCGTGCACAAATGATTTTCGCAAAAATAAAGTTAATAAAATAAATTTCTAACGTGTTTTACATATGAATCGGATAATGCTTTGGAATATTTTAACCCTATGTGTGCGCTGGGTGCCTAAAAAGAGGACGGGAAAATTTGAAAATTTTTTAATTTCGATAACTTTTGACAGAGCTATTCAATCATTACCAAATTTTCAGGACATATTGATATTATTTAGTTGTAGATTTATGTGGCTTTTAATGAGCGTGCTGGCAACCCTGTAGCAAGGGCAGGCACTGAAAGTGAAAACCTCCAAATAATCGTCTCTCTTGAAAAAAATGCAGTTTCTTCAAAAATAAGCCTTTCATATGTAAATCTTGTGCTTTGTTTACATAACCAAAAAAAAAAAAAAGATATGGTATAACGGGCACGCCTGGCAACCCTTGCCCAATTTACCTATATTTTTAGCATCAAAAACTTCTGTTCACGGAAACTCACGATCCGATGGGCAGAATTATTTGAAATTCACAGCATGTATTGACCTTAAATAGAACCAGGTCTGATAGAAGTGATTTTGAAATGCGGGCAATTCTGTGCCAGTGGTGCCATCTTGAAAAACCACTAAAAAAGATCACTGTTTTTAGCCCTATAAATTCTGATTGAATCGTTCGATTTTGACGAAACTTACACAATTGCTGGACCTTACTTTAAGCCACGTTTGGTAGAAATTTGGTCGAAAAATTCGATTGGAGCTGCCAGCTATGATAATTTTGGTGTCTTCATTTTGAAAAAAAAAATTTGGAAGTAAAAACATTCAAACCATCGAATATTCAAAAAAATGTCCGTTTCTTACAATAAAACCAATCTGTATATAAATCTTATGTTTTATCTACACGTTCAAAATAAAACTTTGGAAATTTCATGTCGGACAAGAACGGTAACCCTCTCCCAGTTAACCTATATTTTTAGCATCAAAAACTTCTGTTCACGGAAACTCACGAACCAATAATCAGATACAGCTAAAATTTTCAGAATGCATTGGACTTAAGTAAGACCAGATTTGATAGAAGCGATTTTGAATTGTGGGCAACTCTGTGCCAGTGGTGCCATCTTGAAAAATTACAAAGAAAAAAAACTGCTTTTTGCCCTATGAAATGTGAATAAGTTACCAGATTTTCATGAAATTGACACAGAAGCTAAACCTAACTCTAATCTCTGTTTGGTGGAAATTTGGTTGAAAAATTTGATTGGTGCTACCTGCTATGGTAATTTTTGTGTCTTTGGTTTTGAAAATTCGCTCAGGAAAATAAAACTTTTTTACTATAACTTCCAGTGCAGTCATGAAATCAATACGAATTTCATACAATTAATGAAACCTGTCATAAACATTATTCAGGCCAAATTTGGTTGAAAAGACACGATAGGGTTGCCAGCTATTGTTGGTTTTGTGTTTAATTGCAATATCTTTATTAAGCGGTTTTATCGTAGAATTTTCAAATGGTAATGATATTGTAGTGACAATAAACAGCAAATATTAAGCTTTCGATCATTTGAAAAAACTCGCTGCAGGTAACCCTAAATTTCTTTATACTCCTATAACTTCGAATGTAATTAAACAACGTGAAGCAGATTTGATATATTCTTGGATTTGATACTGGCGAAAGGTTGCCAGCACGAGTCGGTTGTGCTATTTTTGTATCAATAAATGCTTACAGTTAGTATACATACCGGAAACATTTACAATGAAAATAAATAACCGATGTTACAATTCGCAAAGTTCTGCAAATTTTTCGGATCGCAGCCCCAAACACCAACTTCAGTTACAGTGCTGCAGGCACTGAGCATTTTCTTCATTGATGTTATATGAGATGCTGCTTTCAAAATTATGTGAAATAAGCAACTGATAACGAATATAATTAACCCGTGTTTTGCTCTCATAAACGTTGAAATTCATGCCAGTGGTAATATCTGAAACCTTGCACCATATGAGTTATAATGCATTCTTAAGACGAAAGTAAAACGTGGCATTTGAAACAGTTTGGCCGTAATAAGCAGCACATGTGGTGGAATATGCACTCAAAACCTGCACGATTCTTCTACTGTTCTTCGAACATTAGTGTTTCTAGCGGTTCAGGTGCGCTAGAGTTTTTTAAATTTAACGTTACATTTGCCCGTACTGACACCTATTTCTTTTCTCCCCTTTTGCGTTTGCCTCGTCAGCATAATAACCTTAACCTTGGTCCTCTGCCTCGAACATTAGCAATGTTTAAAAATATTTTAAAGAATAACGTTTTATCAGATACATGAAATATGTCAGAATTTAATCTTTTGTTGTATCTTGTTTTTGGTCGATTTTGCTTTTGATTACTTTTCCTTTCTGAATTTAACTTAATTTTAATTTTTCTTTTTCTTTGTATATATATATATATATATATATATATATATATTTGTTTTCTTTTTTGTTATGTCTAATCTATAATTAGATTTGTTCTGTTGATTTGGACATTAATAAATAAATAAATAAATAAATCGAATCAAAGAGAGTTTGTTTTTCTTTTTCAATTTTTTTTTTCCAGCACCGAACTTCGACAGCAACACTTTTCTAGTCTAATGGTGTTTCAATGCAACGAACAACTTACTGCAAGTCACTTACGCTAGGCTTAACTCAAAAAAAAACTCTAGCGCACCTGAACCGCTAGAAACACTAATGTTCGAAGAACAGTAGAAGAATAGTGCAGGTTTTGATTGCATATTCCACCACATGCGCTGCTTATTACGGCCAAATTGTTTCAAATGCCACGTTTTACTTTTGTCTCAAGAATGCATTATAACTCATTTAGTAGAAGGTTTCAGATATTAAAAACTGGCATGCATTTCAACGTTTATGAGAGCCAAACACGGGCTAATTATATTCGTTATCAGTTGCTTATATCACAAAATTTTGAAAGCAGCATCTCATATAACATCAATTAAGAAAATGCTCAGTGCCTGCGCCACTGTAACTGAAGTTGGAGTTTGGGGCTGCGATCCGAAAAATTTGCAGAACTTTGGGAATTGAAACATCGGTTATTTATTTTCATTGTAAATGTTTCCGGTATGAATACTAACTGTAAGCATTTATTGATACAAAAGTAGCACAACCGACTCGTGCTGGCAACCTTTCGCCAGTATCAAAGCCAAGAATATATAACATCTGCTTCACGTTGTTATATGACATTTGCAGTTATAGGAGTATAAAGAAATTTAGGGTTACCTGCAGCGAGTTTTTTCAAATAATCGAAAGCTTAATATTTGCTGTTTATTGTCACTACAATATCATAACCAATTGAAAATTCTACGATAAAACCGCTTAATAAAGATATTGCAAACAAACACAAAACCATTATTAGCTGACAACCCTATCATGGCTTTTCAACCAAATTTGGCTTGAATAATGTTTATAATAGGTTCCAGTAGTTGTATGAAATTCGTATTGATTTCATGACTGCACTGGAAGTTATAGGGCAAAAAGTTTTATTTGCCTGAGCGAATTTTCAAAACCAAAGACACAAAAATTACCATAGCTGGCAGCACCAATCGAATTTTTCAACCAAATTTCGATCAAACAGAGTTTAGAGTAAAATGCAGCTACTGTGTCAATTTCATGAAAATCTGGTAACTTATTCACATATCATAGGGCAAAAAGCATATTTTTTTCTTTGTAATTTTTCAAGATGGCACCACTGGAACAGAGTTGCCTACAATTCAAAATCGCTTCTATCAGACCTGGCCCTTCTTAAGTCCAATGCATTCTGTAAATTTCAATTCTATCTGATTATTGATTCGTGAGTTCCCGTGAACAGAAGTTTATGAAGCTAAAAATATAGGTTAACTGAGAGAGGGTTACCGTTCTTGTCCGACATGGAATTTCCAAAGTTTTGCTTTGACTGTGTAGATTGAGCATATGATTTGTATACAGATTGGTTTTATTGTAGAAATGGACATTTTTTAGGATATTAGATGGTTTGAATATTTTCACTTCCAAATTTTTATTTTTTCAAATTTAAGACACCAAAATTATCATAGCTGGCTGCTCCAACCGAATTTTTCGACCAAATTTCTACCAGGCTTGAAGTAAGGTGCAGCTACGGTGTGAATTTCTTTAAAATCGAACGATTCAATCAGAATTTATAGGGCTAAAAGCAGTTATCTTTTTTAGTGATTTTTCAAGATGGCACCACTGGCACAGAATCACCCGCATTTCAAAATCACTTCTATCAGACCTGGTCCTACTTAAGACCAATACACTCTGCAAATTCCAATAAATTCTGTTCATCGGATCGTGAGTTTCCGTGAACAGAAGTTTTTGATGCTAAAAATATAGGTAACTTGGACAAGGGTTACCAGGCGTGCCCGTTATACCATATCAAATTTTTTTCTTTGTTTATGTAAACAAAGCACAAAATTTACATATGAGTGGCTTTTTTTTTAAGAAACGACATTTTTTCAAGAGAGACGATGATTTGGAGGTTTTCACTTTCAGTGCCTGCCCTAGCTACAGGGTTGCCAGCACGCTCATTAAAACGTACATTTATCTACAACTAAATAAAACAAACATGTCCTGAAAATTTCGTAATTATTGAATAGCTTTGTCAAAAGTTATTGCAATTTAAAAATTTTCAAATTTTCCCGTTCTCTTTTTAGGCACCCAGCGCACACATGGGGTTAAAAAATTCCAAACCGTTATCCGATTCACATGTAAAACTTGTTCGAAATTAATGTCGTCAACTTAATTTTTGGAAAAATTATTTGTGTACGGAATAATAGGTATATTAGGAATAATAGGTATATAGGAATAATAGGTAGGTAAAAATCACTAAAATGGCCGCCGGTGCCAAAGGGTTAAACATTATTAACTTTTTGTGAGATTTGGCACTATTCTGCATATACACCAATGTGTCCTGAAAATTTCAGCTCAATCGGATGGCGCGTTCCTGAGATTTTTTCACTGAAATTTTTTGATGATATATATATATATATATATATATATATATATATATATATATATATATATATATATATATATATATATATATATATATATATATATATATATATATATATATATATATATATATATATATATATATATATATATATATATATATATATATATATATATATATATATATATATATATATATATATATAGAAATATGAATTTTTGGCCAAAGTGATTTTAATACTAATGTTCTTCTTCGAACATTAGTAATAATACAGTTTGGGAAAGGAATGGTCAAGACTGCAAATATCATTATGCTTTGTGTATAAAAGTTATATTATGCCTTAATTTATTGTTTAAATAACTTTTAATTGTAGTTTTTGAGGTTGTTTTACTTAATATTTTTTCCGTTATCGTCAAAATTATGTTAACCTAGTTTATATGAAAATGAATTAATGCTTTACATTAAGTGACCCCAATCGTTCATCTATTTCATTTATTTCTACTTCAAATCTACTTCAATTTATTTTCAACTTCTACTTCAAATTTTGTGCACGAAGTGCGAGCCCTGCTAACGGCAGCATAAAGTACCCAGCAAGCAATTTAGAAAGCGTTTCCTAAAAACGATAGTTTCTCGACAATCTACAGACATATCCCTTATACGAAACTGAGCCTGTTCGCAAATATATCAGCAACAATAATTTTCCTTACGATTAGCGACATATAATAATAATGCATGCCATGTGTATGTACCCTATGGCCCATGCAACTCATTAACAGGCAACATTACCAAGATTTTTTCCCTAGTTTGCTGGTCGCGGTATTCCGAACAATTTGTCGGTGCTGAAAAGTGTTCTAATGTTACGATGTTTTATGTTCAACTTTAGCAGCCTATATTGCTTCATTCTTCCAGTCTTTCAAATTCACTCTACCATGCGTAAATAATTTTGACTCATTTTCAAATCGCAAAAGCTTATATATTTAAAATCGTTAAAACTATCGCTAATAATTCATAAAAGTGTATAGGTGATATATACTCGCTAAAACTGCTTGTTTTCTAGCCCATTAATTAATTGTTACAGGCCGCCTCCATTAGCAATTTCCCATGGCATAACATTTCAAATTGCTAATGGAGGCGGCCTATGGTATGCAATATTTGATGGCATGCCATATATGGTAGGCAATATGGTATGCCATTTGCTTGGCCATCTGCCTGGCAATATTTTGACAGTTCTTGATTTTCAAAATGCCGTTGAAAATTGGTCATGCTTCGTTTCTTAAAATTCATAGCGATTTCAAGATCTCGTTCACCAATCAAAATAGTCTACAGAATTTTAAATTGTGGCGAATTGCGAAACAATTTGACCCGCTCATACAAAAAGTTATATATCCTACACGTGAAGTATTCATCAGCAGCAGAATTTCTTCACCCTACACTTAAAATAAATCCTTAAGAGTATTGAACGCTCAGATACAGCGCACGTGGCATTCCGCTCAGATGCATTTTCGGAATGATATTGCATTCCGATGTATGCTGTTTGGTGGATGGCCACCAAACTGTTCGACGAAGTGAACAGCGGCCGCTAGAAGCCACGATATTAGAAATTTCCCTTTTGGACACGCCCTATTGAAAACAAATCACAATCTATGTGTTTGTAAACCAGATCGCCGCTCAAATGTCTATGGTTACACGAGATCGGGATTTCAAACCGGTTTTAATCCGATCTTCGTGTAGCCATACAATTTGATCCGGCACACATACATATGAACGCTTCGTACAAAACCGGTATTCGCAAATCAAGCTCCTGAAGAGCTTCCGTGCACGTACACAGTCTGCGCACACATACATGGAAATCGGGCTTAAGCTCACGAATTACGGTATATTCCCAATCCCGAATTGGGAATTGCTGTAAAAACGCTCGATGATTAAGCTGGAAGTTGATACGCCTTGGCGTAGGTTCGAGGAGGGTGACCTTGTTTGATTGGATGTTTGTTGTTTTAAAATGTCTGCATATTCCATAAATGATGATTAATGCTGCGCTCATGGCAAGGGCTAAATAAGCTGATCGTGAATTGATGAACGTTGATCGGTGGAACTTGTAACAGTTGTTGTTGGTCTCTTAGTTGGTCTCTTTTTAATTTGTTGATGTCTGCCGAGTTGTTCCGTATTAGTAGATTGTGTAGTTTGATTTTCTCCTATTTCCATATGTGATTATCTAGTGATGAGATATTCATGTCTATTGTTGGAGTATATGATTTGATGATTTTGTTTGAGAAGTCAGAATGTCCGTAAATCGTTAGGGTGTCAAGCCGAACATTACAATTTGTGTTTAGTTTTAGTATGTCCTGCCGCTGAAGTGTACGTTGGTACGTCTGCTTGCCACAAACAATATGTAAATGAGATGGATTAGATAAGCTGTAAATCCAACTATTAGGTTCGTGTAAATGTATCCAAGTGTTTGAAGTATTAAAGAGTTCCAATTCGCAAGATTTTGGGAAAATTGTCTCTTGATTGAGTAGTGATAGTTCGCATTGTGCTAGACCTGCCTTTTTATTAAATACTGAATGTGTTTTTTCACATGTTAGGGTTTCATCATGCATTATTATGCAATTGAAACTTCGTTCTCGTTCATTGGATAGTACATGTCGCGATGTAGGGTGACTGCA
>OZ022263.1:141755599-141785599 GCA_963978885.1 Nemotelus pantherinus
AATGAAATTTTATAGTTTGTAATAATTGAAATAGAGATTGGTTTCTTTACATTTTGGAATGAAAAAGGATGGTGGGGCTAAGCCCCACCAGCCCCATACGTAGAGCCGCCACTGCTTCAGTCTATAATAAACGATAACATTCCAGTTGTGAGTCAGAATCTAAAATTGCACGACTGCTTACTGAATTCTTTTTGCCTTTGAATGTTAGTATTGCGGCCCCCAAAAACACATAATTAGCTGAAGTTGTGGACTTTAGAGCCGTCTTTACTGTATTATTACTTTTCGATTGACCACAATTTAATGATGCACTTGCATTTTTCTTTTGTGATTCAAAATGCAATAAAGAGTTGTGCAGTTTATTGCATTTCAAACATCCGCGATGCTTGCATTCGCTTCGGACATGACCTTTCTGTAGACAATTAATGCAGTAATGGTACTTCTTAACTGTTTCTAGGCGCTCAAGTATGGAAAGCTTAAGAAACATTTTGCATTGCCGAATAGAAAAGTGCTGGTTCTTGCATAATTCACATCCGGGCTTCTCACTCGAAAGTAATGTTGAGTGCTTTGGGCGACTACGTGAATCTTTACTAGACTTCTCTCCTAGGGTTTCCAGTAGTTGAAATCTCCCTTCTATAAATTTCAAAAATGAGCTTAGACTCGGAATATCTCTTGGATAATTTAAACTTTGTTAGTAGAGTCTGTGAGTTTCTTTGTCTATTTTTTGTAATAGTAGTTCAATCATGAATGCATCCCAATTTGATGTATTAAGACCTTCATTTCCGATGCCCAACATTGCTTCGCTAAAGCTTGGGTCAGACATCGCTACTTTCACTGCGCAGTTTTTAGGTTGCAGAAGCTAAAACTGCTAACTCTGTTCACACATAGTGGGTACAACCCGCTACTTTTACTGCGCGCAACCGGGTAGCTGCAACTTCTTGCGAAGAAAACTGCAAAGGTGTTCACACATAACTCGCAGTGTTTGCTGCGCGTAACCTCTGTTGCAGTATTTTACTATTTAGTTTGTTATGGAGTTTCAACCAGTTGTGTTAGTATGTATTTCGATGATCCAGAAGTGTTGGGTGCGGCTTGTTTAGTTATAGTTTTAAATAAACGAAAATAGAAAAGCAAAAGCAGAAGCTGCTGGGTGAGGACGTGGATCGCAAATAGAGAACACTATGGAGCTGTGCATTGTTTATTTAATGAATTGCATTTAGATGACGAAGCATTTTATAAAAACCTTTTGAGAATATCGGGTAGTGATTTTGATTAACTTCTACAACTGGTGACTCCTTTAATAAAAAAAAAACACTTGGATGAGACAATCAATAAGCCCAAGTGAACGATTCTCTTCCTTCAATTATTTAAACAAATTTGTTTTGAAACATTAGAATAGAATGATTTACGTAAATTTTATTTATCAGTTTTTAATATTTAAGTTAGATTTTGCAAAATAGCTATAACATAGACTTATAATTAGAACAAACCGTATCGCCCATAACTTCTCTTAATTAAAAATGCTCTTACTTCAATCAAAGATACTGTGTCTTTCGTCCAATTGTATTAAGCCATATCCTATTTGGTTAAACAAAATTAATATTCTACCATTTACAAATTTTGAAATACATACCGTAAAAAATATTAAAATTGATATCACTACCGTACAAAAGTGACAGTATTGTCACTTTTTAAGGCACGAATTGAATCGGCAATAACAAAACAAAAAGCTGCAGACGCAGCCGCAGCAAAGTTTCAACCAAATTAATATTTTTTTGCTGCACTTGCAACTCTTTGAAAAGCTCTTCATACATCGCTACTTTTTAAGCTGCAAGTTGCGACCGCAGTCTGGCTGCAGGCGCAATTTTCCTCTACATTGATCACACATCGCTACTTTCTATCAACGCAGTTTTTGTGCTGTGCAGCGCAAAAAGTAGCGATGACTGACCGTAGCTTAACAGTGTCGTGCATTTTTTTAGAGAATGTACTGTATTAGAATGTAGTGTGGCTGGGATCGATAATATGCTATTTAACAATGCCGACACTATCAACAGTTTATTGTTGTACCGAGTACGAAGTAAGTCCCATGCCGTCTTGTTGTTACTATCGGTAACTTGAAGATGCTGTATTAGCCGACTTGCTTCATCAACCACGTTGGCCTTTAAATAAAACATCTTCTGTGCATCAGCTAGGAGTTGGCCACCTATAAAATTCAAAAATAGATCCCTAAATTGGCTCCACTTTGAAAAGTCCCCTGAAAATGGTAATTTCGGGAAGCTTTACCGAGGACTGGCGCTGCCGAGCTGATGCTATTTCACTATTGTTGCTTACATCAATATGCTCCAGCAAACTAACGACTATGGCTTTGTAATCTTTCTCCAAGCTGATATATTTCATTTCATCATCTTCCTCCGCTATTATGCTGTGGTGGTAATCGCATATTTCTTTCCACAGCCGTCCCAGATCATCTAGATTCTGGTAGTAATATGCTTTAGATTGTGGTGATTCTAAAGAACCTACCACATCTTGTAGCATCCGCTTTAACGTTGATATGAGTGCCTTTTGAGTTTTTATGGATTTTACAATCCAATGATTTTCTCGAATCAATGCAGTGCTCGGGCAATCTATCTCTTCTGCATTTATCTGATCCAAGAGTTCGGCCTGGAAGTCATCGTGAACCGCCTTCACCCGGCTGAAAAAATCCTCCTCGAAATACAATACAATTGTCCTCACTCCTCTGCACATGTATTACTTATTTGATTGTGGTTCTTCTCAAAAGATGCCCACTCTCCATCCAACAGCTCAAGTTGAGTTGTTAGATATCGACGATTTTTCCTCGTCTTTGATGTCTTGTAATAATTTTCCACATTTCTATCGATCGCCTTACCAATTCGTGACTGCCCAGCAAACCGCTTCTCCATTTTCAAACAGGCAATATGAGCCCAATTTTGGGCCGCTTCAAACAAATATATCTCCTTACAATTGAGTGTTTCACGCGATAATATTGATTTCAATGTTTTTAGATCGATGTCAACGAAGCCCTCGGATTTAATTGCAATTTCGGCCTGAGCATCTATCACTTCCTAGCATCTTTGCATCAGTTCGGGCTCCTCGAAAAGGTGGAATTGACTGAGAAGTAGACATGCGTTTTAAGCCATCAGACTGACTTCCAAATAATTAACATACAATGTGGCCAAGATATTATCCGGTTCCAAATGGATATCATCACAAAAAAGATATTTAAGAAGCGTTAAGAATGCCGATGGTTCGACGTCCGGAACCCGGATTTCCTGCTTGTTCTCAGCCAGGCCACTATAGAACATAGCATAGAAAACAGAACTGCCCGTTGCCAGAATGTATTTATGTGCTGGGATCGTTTGAACATTGTCGTCGATTCCAACAATAAATTTCACATCCGACATCAGCTCATTGTTGAACATTGCTGCATTTCTTTCGAGAACTGTTGTTTTGGTTGCTTGGCGATTCGGGTCTGCAGTGTTGATGGTTCTGGAAGAGCCGGCACTCGATGGCATGCAAAAAGACGATGGCGAACGGCTTACAGCATCCGGCCCAGGCGATGCCAATGGGGATGATGGGGCGCTGATGGGCTGCGTCAAATGCATGTTTTCCCGTTGGTGTGACGACGTCGCCGAAGTGTTATGTGGTGGCGACATGAGCAACGATCCATTGTTCAATGTTTCCATTCTTCGATCTATGATTTCCATACGACGAGCGTTCTTCACAAATCCTACATCAGCATGCCCAACAACCTGTTGATTCTCGTGGCAATTCTGCATATGTATTTGATCTCGTAGAATTTGTTGGTTTTGTAGATTTTGCTGATTGCCAACGACACCGAATCCGGCTTCGTCTTCTTCCAGCGTTAATAGATGATGGAGCACTTGGACGCCGCGTTCAAGCGGATCGTGAAATTTATTAACAAGATCGGCACAACGATCGGCCAAATGCCAAATATCTGAATGTGTGATGGCCCAATACAGTAGGTGTCGTCCTAGATGACTACCCAAATTGGTTGCAAATGCTTTGGTCATCTTAATCCGCCCTGCACTCGACAGTGGTCGATTCGAGCTGCGAATTTAATTAGAGACATGTAGACCGAAATTTTCACCGATTCACGCCCGTAAATTTTTTTAATGATGTCGTCGTTTGCACACAACAAGTACCCGAAATCTCGGGAAATCTAAGAAATCAAAGTAATCACAACACATAAGTACGATACAGGAAGATTTGAATCACTGGAAACTATTCGGCACTTTCTCCACTTCTCACGTTCAAAAATGCTGGTGTGATTGCGTATGTTTGTCAAAAAGCACGATACTTAAATTATTTTTCAACTATTTGATATTCTTGGCTCCTACTTATTTCTGATTATGGCACTTAGTTGCAACCGAAAACAAACTGCTGACTGACCCGGCTTGTTATACATCCGCCGACTAAAACTATCTATCCACTTCCCAGTTAACCGTGAAAGTAAGTTATACCAGTGAACACTACCGAAAAAAACGCAGCATAATAACAAAATGAACCAAACTTACGTCCGGTTAAAAATCACGCTCGCAGGAAAAATATAAAAATAATTATGTAGGATAGTTTGTTGGATTTGTCTTATGTTATCGGGGCCGGAGCGAGTAACAGCGGCACAATCTCAACTACCGATGCAAGGAACTTAGAAGAAACCAAGAAGACACACAACCTTCTGAAGACACACAACCACCAGTGAAAAGGACAAGGACCGGATCGGCTCGACCATGTATCTCTCCTTTACAGCTTTCCTTATTTATGATAATTTCCGTTTTCATCATGCCACTGCATCCAAGACCAACCGAAGCGCCAGTAAACTTCATACCATTTCAAGAAAATCAGCCAATGTATTTTAAAGACATAGCACAAATGAACATGGTGACAGACTACTGGATTGTTATCGTTTATTATAGACTGAAGGAATACTGGCAGGAGGCGGACCGACTACTCAACCAACTAAACAATTTAAAAGAGCTGTGCCAATATAACATAAAGAGGGGACATGATAAGCATTGATGAACAAGGATTGCCACTTGGATCCGAGAATGTATGTGTTGTCAAAAATGCAAGATAACCAGACATGTAAGCAAACCTGTGTCGACCTTTCCTACGGTCTCTAAACGTTTTAAGGTCATTTTTATCGGCAAAGTTGGTCCCCTAATACACTCGCAGGGATACACTTACTGTCTCACCATTATCGACCGTTTCACACGTTGGCCTGAAGCAATTCTTTTAGCCAGCATTACTGCCAATGACTGTGCTACTGCGTTACTAAGCACTTGAATTGCTAGATTGGGAGTTCCCCAATACATTGTCAACGACCAGGGCATTCATACCATTTGCCATTCTCCTTCGCCTCGCGAAAACGCGTAAAACGCTGGCAGGGGAGTATTGTAGATACACGTTCAAAATACACTTTTCCAACAAAAATTTCACTACTCACCACACTACTTGACATTTAACATACCACACGAAAATTTATAAAATCAAGTAGGCCAAGTAAAAATTGTTGAATGTTTTTGTGAAAAATAATTTGATTTGTCAATGAAAAAAGCTTATGAAAAAACAAGCACAAGCTTTATTCTGAACTTTTGGACATAAAATTTAGAGCTGTAAATAGTAGTCATTTTTGTTTTACAAAGAACTGCTCACTAGTTTTATTTGTCCCGAACAAATAGAGAAATGTCCTTGTAATTTCAAGCATGCACGATGATGGCCAAGTTGGTAAAGTCACACAAAAACCACAAATGAGGTGATACATGTTTTGATTTGTTGAAATGTTCAAAATAGTTGCTGTTAGCATTGTTCTACGAATAAATATCTTAAATTCTTAATAAATTAGTGCTTAAAGTATATCTCACATTATGTTCCTCGCCTGAAGTATTATTCTTTGCAGGTGCTATTTAATGAGAGACAGGAAACCTTTTGAGACATACTAAATAGCTAAAGTACATTCCATCAAAACTGAATAAATACGGTGACAAATGTATGCTTCTGTCGATGCCAAAACGTTTTACACATATAACACAGTGCAACAAATTAATTCTTTTTTTTTTGCCGTTGCTCGAAATTGTTTTTTTTTCATACCTTTGCATAACAGTAGTCAAAATATGTTAGTGAAAAAATTCTGAACCATCGACATTTTTTGTAATTACCCTTGATAGAAAAAATATGTGGACACCCCGAAGAACAGCAAAATTTATAATAAAAAAAAACCGTTATGGCAAAAAAATTTACGAACAAAGTTTGCTTAACATCTTAACAATTTTATTCATAAAAAAATTTTACCAACCATCCAAAAATAAAAAATTTCGTAGAACAAAAACAAAAGCAAACCCCCCAAAAATCACTAAAAATACCTAAAAAAACTTGCAATTTCTTCACAAAAAGTGGTCTTTTGAGTAGATCATTGGATTTTTTTTTATTTTAAAATCTTTCTCAGCTAAAATTGCTTCAAATGAAGGTATTTTATAAGGAAATCGGGGCTATTTTGATACATTTTTTCCCCATTCCCTCTAAATGATCCAATTGGCTCTTTTAGAGCATTTCCTTTGAATTTTTGCTTTTGCATTGTGCTGATGAGATTCGCGCCCCATCAAATTTCAAAAACGTTTTCTAGGATTAATTTAGAACAACTTGAGTGCCTTTGCGTTTGCTTATTATTGTTTTTTTACTTGGCAAAGCTTCACATTCGCCGCCGTGCAGGGGCCCAAAAATCATCTCCAAGCACAAAAATCATCTCCAAGAATAAATTGTCGAATGTGTTTGTCCATTGAGAACGTTGAAATGGTTCAATTATCCTAGTTATTCATCATTGAGTATAAAAAAAAAACAAATTAAGCATTCATATTTTGATTTGAAATTAAACGTATATAAGTTAATTCAAATACTTTTCACAAATATAATCACCGATTCTATAACAGTTCCGTTTTGCAATTAGACCGTATAAAAGTTCATTAACACACTTTTCACAAATTTTCACAATTCATTGATATTTTCGTTTCGAAACAAATTGCAACTTGGCTTATCGAGCTCTAGATTTTAACTGAATACTTCTTTTCTTCTAAGCAAACCCTTTCCTCATCCTTTTTTTACTTAGCTACCTGCATACCTATTTTTTCATTTCCCTTTATCTAATGCTACTTTGTCACAACACAATTTTATTATGAAAAAACATGGGAAATACCTAAAATACTGAAACAATGAACATATTAAATCTAGGTAATGAAGAAAAATATTTCCTAGGAAGGAAACATAATCTAATCCTTTGAACTGTGTGTGTGATCGCTAGAAAATAGCGCCCAGGCAATACGGAGTACTTAACAAATAGCAAGACTGGAATTTTGACCATTTTTTGATAGATATGGTAAATTTTTTGAAAATCTTGATTGAATGGAAAGTTTTTATTATTTTTCTAGTAATACATACACATGATAGATACCGAAAAAATACGTTTCGTGCTACGGCAAAAAGTCATGTGGCATAGTGCAATTTATGCTTGGAGATGATTTTTGTGCTTGGAGATGATTTTTGGGCCCCTGCACGGCGGCGAATGTGAAGAATGTGAAGAAATTAATCCTAGAAAACGTTTTTGAAATTTGATGGGGCGCGAATCTCATCAGCACAATGCAAAAGCAAAAATTCAAAGGAAATGCTCTAAAAGAGCCAATTGGATCATTTAGAGGGAATGGGGAAAAATCTATCAAAATAGCCCCAATTTCTTTCTAAAATACCTTCATTTGAAGCAATTTTAGCTGAGGAAGATTTTAAAATAAAAAAAATCTAATGATCTACTCAAAAGACCACTTTTTGTGAAGAAATTGCAAGTTTTTTGAGGTATTTTTTAGTGATTTTTGGGGGGTTTGCTTTTGTTTTGGTTCTGCGAAAT
Source organism: Nemotelus pantherinus (assembly GCA_963978885.1). Lineage (NCBI taxonomy): Eukaryota > Metazoa > Arthropoda > Insecta > Diptera > Stratiomyidae > Nemotelus > Nemotelus pantherinus. The sequence goes on from OZ022263.1 coordinate 141,763,524, forward strand.
TTTTTATTTTTGGATGGTTGGTAAAATTTTTTTATGAATAAATTTGTTAAGATGTTAAGCAAACTTTGTTCGTAAATTTTTTAACCATAACGGTTTTTTTTTTATAAATTTTGCTGTTCTTCGGGGTGTCCACATATTTTTTTTATCAAGTGTAATTACACAAAAACTCGATGGTTCCGAAAGTTTTTATTATTTTTCTGATGATACATACCGAAAAAATACATTTCGTTCTTCGGCAAAAAGTCATGTTGCACAGTGTAATTTAGAAATATATGCAGGCAAACAGCCAGAAGACTCCTTCGCGATTAGCAATAAGCCACAAGACGTGGCCATGAAACTTGCTCGACCGCTGTATGGATCAGGACGTAATATAACTTGCGACAACTGGTTCAACAGTGACGAATTATTGCAGGCTCTCAAAACAAAAAAGTTGTCATTGTTGAAAAACTTATGAAAAAACAAGCACCAGCTTTATTCTGAACTTTTGAACATAAAATTTAGAGCTGTAAATAGTAGTAATTTTTGTTTTACATAGAACTGCTCACTAGTTTCATTTGTCCCGAACAAATAGAGAAATGTCCATGTAATTTCAAGCATGCACGATGATGGCCAAGTTGGTAAAGTCACACAAAAACCACAAATGATAATGGATTATTACGCCACAAAATCTGGAGGGGATGTAGTTGACAAATTATGCGCTACATATAATGTAGCAAAAAATATACGAAGATGGCCAATGGTTATTTTCTTTGCACTATTAAATATAGCAGGTATTAATGCGGAGGTGATACATGTTTTCAATAACAAACTCTGTGCAGAGTAATTAGCGAGAACAAATTCATATATATCATACTTGCGAATACTTGAATACTTGTTTTATGAAGTTAAAGTTATTTTGGGTGACATACTAAAATTGTTTTTATTTACCAAAAACTCTAGCGCACCTGAACCGCTAGAAACACTAATGTTCGAAGAACAGTAGAAGAATCGTGCAGGTTTTGAGTGCATATTCCAAGACATGCGCTGCTTATTACGGCCAAATTGTTTCAAATGCCACGTTTTACTTTTGTCTCAAGAATGCATTATAACTCATATGGTAGAAGGTTTCAGATATTACCACTGGCATGAATTTCAACGTTTACGAGAGAAAAAACGGGTTAATTATATTCGTTATCAGTTGCTTATATCACAAAATTTTGAAAGCAGCATCTCATATAATATCAATGAAGAAAATGCTCAGTGCCTGCAGCACTGTAACTGAAGTTGGAGTTTGAGGCTGCGATCCGAAAAATTTGCAGCACTTTGGGAAATGAAACATCGGTTATTTATTTTCATTGTAAATGTGTCCGGTATGAATACTAACTGTTAGCATTTATTGATACAAAACTAGCACAACCGACTCGTGCTGGCAACCTTTCGCCAGTATCAAAGCCAAGAATATATCACATCTGCTTCACGTTGTTATATAACATTTAAAGTTATAGGAGTATAAAGAAATTTAGGGTTACCTGCAGCGAGTTTTTTCAAATAATCGAAAGCTTAATATTTGCTGTTTATTGTCACTACAATATTATAACCAATTGAAAATTCTACGATAAAACCGCTTAATAAAGATATTGCAAACAAACACAAAACCAACAATAGCTGGCAACCCTATCGTGGCTTTTCAACCAAATTTGGTTTGAATAATTTTTAAAATAGGTTCCAGTAATTGTATGAAATTCGTATTGATTTCGTGACTGCACTGGAAGTTATAGGGCAAAAAGTTTTATTTTCCTGAGCGAATTTTCAAAACCAAAGACAAAAAAATTACCGTAGCTGGCAGCACCAAGCGAATTTTTCAACCAAATTTCTATCAAACAGAGTTTAGAGTAAGGTTCAGCTACTGTGTCAATTTCATGAAAATCTGGTAACTTATTCACATTTCATAGGGCAAAAAGCATTTTTTTTTCGTTGTAATTTTTCAAGATGGCACCACTGGAACAGAGTTGCCTACAATTCAAAATCGCTTCTATCAGGCCTGGCCCTACTTAAGTCCAATGCATTCTGTAAATATCAATTCTATCTGATTATTGATTCGTGAGTTCCCGTGAACAGAAGTTTTTGAAGCTAAAAATATAGGTTAACTGAGAAAGGGTTACCGTTCTTGTCCGACATGAAATTTCCAAAGTTTTACTTTGACTGTGTAGATTAAGCATAAGATTTGTATACAGATTGGTTTTATTGTAGAAACGGACATTTTTTAGGATATTCGATGGTTTGAATGTTTTCACTTCCAAATTTTTATTTTTTCAAATTTAAGACACCAAAATTATCATAGCTTGCAGCTCCAACCGAACTTTTTTTTTCAACCAAATTTCTACCAAACGTGGTTTGAAGTAAGGTGCAAGTACAGTGTGAATTTCGCCAAAATCGAACGATTCAATCAGAATTCATAGGGCTAAAAGCAGTTATCTTTTTTAAGTGATTTTTCAAGATGGCACCACTGGCACAGAATCACCCGCATTTCAAAATCACTTCTATCAGACCTGGTCCTATTAAAGACCAATACATTCTGCAAATTTCAATAAATTCTGTTCATCGGATCGTGAGTTTCCGTGAACAGAAGTTTTTGATGCTAAAAATATAGGTAACTTGGGCAAGGGTTACCAGGCGTGCCCGTTATACCATATCAAATTTTTTTTTTTGCTCATGTAAACAAAGCACAAAGTTTACATATAAGTGGCTTTTTTTTAAGAAACTACATTTTTTCAAGAGAGACGATGATTTGGAGGTTTTCACTTTCAGTGCCTGCCATAGCTACAGGGTTGCCAGCACGCTCATAAAAACGTACACTAATCTACAACTAAATAAAACAAACATGTCCTGAAAATTTCGTAATCATAGAATAGCTCTGTCAAAAATTCGCAATTTGAAAATTTTCAAATTTTCCCGTTCTCTTTTTAGGCACCCAGCGCACACATGGAGTTAAAAAATTCCAAAATATTATCCGATTCACATGTAAAACTTGTTCGAAATTTATGTCGTCAACTTTATTTTTGCAAAAATTATTTGTGTACGGAATAATAGGTTATATTAAAAAAATCACTAAAATGGCCACCGGCGCCAAAGGGTTAAAGATTATTATTATTTTTTGTGAGACCTGGCACTATTCTGCATGTACACCAATGCGTCCTGAAAATTTCAGCTCAATCGAATGGCGCGTTCCTGAGATTTTTTCACTGAAATTTTTTGCTGATATATATATATATATATATATATATATATATATATATATATATATATATATATATATATATATATATATATATATATATATAGAAATATGAATTTTTGGCCAAAGTGATTTTAATACTAATGTTCTTCTTCGAACATTAGTAAAAAACCTTTACCTCTCTGCCTTTACCTGAAAAATTGCATGTGTATGTTGGCACATCTGTCAGATGAATTGCGCTCGATCGCGTTAGGGTTTGCACTGCGCCCGACGAGAATTAAACAAAGACGTATGTTTATCATGTTATGTATGTAATTAAAGACGAGACTTACTCGTTCAGATAGTTTATTGCAACTACTTATACTTATTATTATTTATTTATTCACCAAACAAGGTTCAAAATCACATATAAAATATAAAATTAAATATAATGTGGAAAAGTACAGCAAAGTAAAAAGAAAAAACCAACAAGTTAAATAAGTGGCCAACAAATGAAAAAAGTAACAAAAAGGCTAATAAATAACAATCAATAAATAAAAACATTAACACATAAGCTATAGCTTAAGGTTTGGGGGTATGGATAGCATGCAAAAGAGACGATTTGAAGGATGATTTGGAAATCAAGGGGAATATAAATTACTTATGCTGTTGAATTTTCTGCAGCATCTATTTACTGGCTCTTTAGCTGCATATGTGGTCGAATGTGAATATTCTTTTAGGGAACGATTGGACGTGGTGTTCCTCACAGGGATATTAATCAAAATTTTACTATTCAGGAATTCTACATTAATAGCGCCTCTAATGATGTCAAATGTGAAGCAGGCCGATATCACCATTCTTCGGAAGGCTAGTGTCGATAAGTTTAAAGGACCCAGTCGAAACTCATAAGGGGGTAGACTATTAAAATCATAAGGGTTGTACAGTTCTCTCAAGGCAAAAAGTAAAAATTGTTTTTATATTGACTCGAGTTTTTCACTGTGGGTTTCAAAAGCGGGATTTCAGCTAATGCAAGCGTATTCCAGAATAGGACGTACAAGTGAAGTGTATAAGGATCTTGTGACCCACAGACTACGAAATTCTTCGGCACGTCTTTTGATGAAACTTAGCTGTTTGTTCGCACGAGAAAGTATTTAATCAAAGTATAAAGAGAAACGAAATTTTTCATTTAAGATAACACCGAGGTCAGCAATGCTATCAACTCGAGTTAGCATATTGTCTAGAATTAAGGTAGAAAGGTCAACTCTGTCAAACGCCTTACAGAAGTCAGTGTAGATGTCCTTTTTCCATTTTGAAAAGAACGTCAGAGATTAGGATAGTCAAATTCGTGGCAGTTGAGCTACCTTTTCTAAAACCATGTTTTTGCTCGTTCAAACGGGAATCGACAAGCGGAGAAAGTTTATCGTATACCACTTTTCCGAAAAGTTTTGGAATCCAAGACACAATGGCATTGCCCCTATAATTTCGGATACAGCTTCGATCACCGTTTTTGAATATGGGTGTGACAAAAAAACTTCCAACAGAATGGGAAAATTCCCGACGAAAGTGATATATTAAAGAAAATATGCAAGAGAGCTATAAGTGGCTCTGCACACTTGCGCAAGAAGTTTGGAGGAAGAAGATCAGGCCCAGGACCTTTTTTGCAGTCGAGATCCAAAATAGCTTTACGTATTTCATCACGGGAAGTTTCTAAATGGTTCACAAAAGCTGTTGAAACGGAATCAGAGGAAGGAAGGTGTGAGTTTGCTGGCTCTGGTGCATTAAAAATTTCTTGAAAACTATCAGCGAATAGGTCACCTATCTCTTAAAGAGAGGAAGACGTTAGATTATTAAGAAACATGGACGATAGAAAGCCAGTAGTTATTCGCTTCACATTAACAAATTGAAGAATTTTTTCGGGTCGCGAGCTATATTTTCGCCGATTGCACTAATGTAAGTGTCATAAGCTTCATGAGACTTTGCTAAAAATTGCTTAGCAGTTTCATTATGTTCTTCTTCAATAGCAGGACTAACATCGGTATTTCCTCTTATCAGCTTATAAAGTTTCTTGCTACGATTTTGCATATGCCTAAGGTCCCTATCATGCCATGGCTCAGACAATTTATTCTTTTTACTAATTTTGGAAGAAAATTAGTATTAAACTCGTTTCGCCGAAAATTCATATTTCTATATATATATATATATATATATATATATATATATATATATATATATATATATATATATATATATATATATATATATATATATATATATATATATATATATATATATATATATATATATATATATATATATATATATATATATATATATATCAGCAACATGATTAAGGGAGATAATCTCTGGAGCGGCCGATTCAGATTGAGCTGAAATTTTAGGAGGACATAGATGTATATAACGCAAAGGTCTGTGGTTCAAATATCTTAAACCTTTTGGCGTCGGCGGGCATTTTAGTGAATTTTAAGCTACTCTTATATTTTCAAGCAGTGTAAATTTTTGTTAAATAAAAGTATAGGGGATGAAAACTTATTGTATTTTTAGTTTGCTTATGATAAAGAATTGGAAATTTTGAGCTTTGTGTAGGCGCCTGAGTGCCTAAAAGTAGGCAAGGATTTTTTTCAAACTTCGATTTGTCATAGCTTCTTAGAAAAACCATGGATCATCGTAAAATTTGCAGAGCGTATTGATGTTGGCTAAGATTTAACGCACATGGACTTTCAAGACTGTATGGGCAACTCTGTAGCTACAGCAGGCTCTTGAAATAAAATGCTTCAAATCATCGACCTTCCTGAAAATTTGATGATTTTTGAAAAAAAAACATTCAAACTAATGATAAATTTTGACTTTTGTCCACCAAGTCAAATCAAAATTTTCAATATTCCGCGGTAAACAAGAACGGCAACCCATGATTAAATTACCTCCATTTTCAGCACTCAAAGCTTCTGTTCACGAGAACTGACGATCGGATAATGCGATCAATATGAAATTTAGAGAGCATGTTGGTATTGACTAAAACCAGGTCTGATAGAAGTGATTTTGCAATATGAGCAACAATGTGGCAGTGGTGCCATTTGGAAAAATCACTGAGAAACAAAACCGGTTTCTGGCCTATAGCTTCCGATTAAGCCACTAGATTTTAACGAAATTCACGCAGTATGTGAATCTTACTCTAAGATAAATTTCATAGGAAAAGCATAAGCATTTGGAGTTGTATCTACAAACTCACTTGAAAGTGTGTTGCTAACAGCAAGTAAGACGCCACTTCCTCGCGACTGACCCGTAGAACAATAATCACGGTCGCTTCTGTAAATAGTCCAACTACTATCAAGAATGTCTTCATTCTTATGAGAGGCATTAAGTCATGTTTCGGTGATGGCGAGTATATTAAAATGGCATGATTTGGCGGCATGGTATAATTTACTTAACTTTCCTCTCATACCACCACAATTGTGGTAAAAAAGTTTCAGGCTTTTCTGAGTTCGGCTGGGAAAAATGCCTAACAGGGTTGACTGATCTTCGAAGAGATTCAGATGTCATATTACTACCATTAGAAGAATAATTTATATTACTCATGGTAGGAGCTATGTTAACGGCGGTCTGACTGGAAACCTTGGAGGAGTGTTTATTAACAACGTTGGTACACCTGCTTGAGGGAGAAAATGCCGTGTTAAATGCTGGTGGTATCAGTGCATTATTATTATTATGAGTAAAAGCATTGGAAAAGTTAGATAAAGAAGAATTATCTGTTGTCACTGGAGACAGAGACTGAATAGGTGATGAGAGAGTTTTATGGGTGGAAGGAAATTGGGTAAAGGTGTGACTAGGGATACAATTTTTTCTTACCATTTTTGTTGTATCTTATTCCTATTTTTGCCGGTGATGTTTCTCCAGGGGCTAAATGTCATTCCTTTCCAATCGATGGAGCTGTTGTTTCCACTCAAGCAAGTTAAAAGCCAGGCATATTTTGATGGGACGAAGACCTTACACCGTCTTGAGGATATATGTTTACGCTGGGATACAAATTTCACTTCGTAATCGTTTATATTAGAATCAGCTTGGCGAATCTTTCCCAACCATTCGTCGTCAGCAGAATAAGGAATCCCTTTCACGAAAAAAGCACTTTTGTTTACTGAAGTCGTTAAAATGGAGGACGTGCTCTTATTGTGAAGAATATCGTTCATTGTTTTTATTTTTTTGTAAACAATTCTGCCAATCGTTTTGGGACCAACAAGTACCGAACTTGTAAATTGGTGTTTCACAGTTGAGATTTGAAAATTTTTGCTGAGTAGATGGAGCTGTACCCTCAGCTAGATTCCTTATAGGTGATATTGCTTTGTCCTGTGTCCTCATATTCATAGCCTTTGTGTTATTATTTATCTCCAACGTTGTGCTAAAGAGTTCCTAATGGAATGTTATCTCGTTCGCTGATAAATTTTCGTCTGCATCATTTCTTGAGGTTTTGCAATGACGGTCTCAATCCTTCAATTTTCTGCTAATATCAGCTTTTTTTAGTTGTTGCTCGGAAAGAGCGTCTGTGAGTCTGTCAGATTGCATTTTTAACGTTCGTGAAAATTGTTCAAAATTTACAAGCGTACCTTTATTGATTGCTTTGCAAGTATAATAAGCATATCTATCAAAACTAACAATTAAAATTTTACAATAATTCAGAGCTGTATCAAGTTGTGGTAGGTACAGTGAGAAACTTTTACTGTCATATTGAAACAATTCAAAACATGTTATGTACTATAAAACCAGTAATATGAATTTGTTTGTGCACTGAAAATGAAAAAACCTACATTAGTATTCCTCAAATAAATATTACTTTATGTTCATTATAATGCATACAAGAAAGTATTTGTGATAGTCTAAGCTAAGCTGATAGTTTGATATATTTTTGCTTCTTCAAATTTTTTGTTAGTATGCAGTTTGCAGGAACACTTCCCTGCGTTCGTTTGCCAAAAAATCAATTGGGATTACTCCCACTATCACTAGCACGGCGTTTCCTGAAACTGTTCTGTAGCTGCTTGCAATTCGCAGCGCTCCCCTACGCTGGACGCTCACCATCCTAGCTCGATACTTTTCAAACCTTAACGCAGTGGCGCATATTTCCGCGCCATACAGCAGCATTGTATGAGCCACCGTCATAAGGCGCCTACGTTTACTTGGACTAGGACCGCAAACGTTTGCCATGAGTCTCCCAAGTGAGATAACAGACAGAAGCGCCCTATCGCACACTTTTTGGATGTGTTCTCTATAAGCCAGCTTCAAGTTCAACATCACTCCAAGATACTTAGCCGATTTGCTGGTCTCAAGTACTTCAGAGCCAACCGTCATGGGTATAATGGTTGGTATCTTTCTCTTGGTCAGCATGACAATCTCCGTTTCTTCGATCGCCAGTTAAAGACCATGGTTTCCCATCCAGGCTTCAACCTTTCTCATTACTTGATTGAGTTTGAGTTGGGCGAGGTGAGGATTTCTAGCTGTGATGGCAGCAGCTACATCATCAGCATAGCTCACCAAGAGCACGTCTTCTTGCATTTCGAGGCGTAAGAGGCCATCATACGCAATATTCCATAGGCCTGGTCCAAAAATGGATACTTGTGCTGCCCCAGCTGTAATGGTTTTGCGTACAGTTCCTTGATTCGTTTCATAAACCAACTGGCAATCTTTCAGGTAGTCCCGTACCATTGCCAGCAAGTATTCCTCTATTTGAAAATGTCACTGAAGAGAATCCAGTATGTCTGTCCATCTTGCCGAGTTAAAAGCGTTACGGACGTCCAGCGTTACCAAAAACACTATAGGTCTAGCCCGATGACAAGTGGCCTCTGCGCAATCTACTGCGCTAATTTTTTTGCATATGGCACTTATTGTTGAGTGGCCACTGCGGAATCCATGTTAGTTTTTCGAAAGGTCACCTGCTCTTCGTATAGCTGCCTTTAGTCGAGGTTTCAGCAGCCCTTCCAAAAGTTTTTTCGCAGTATCTAGCATGCAGACAGGTCGGTACGCTGATGGTGTGTTAAGATCTCCCTTTCCCTTTGAAATAAGGGTAAGTCGCGCCACTTTCCAGGGTGACGGAAAGACACCCGCTAGTAAACATTCATTGTACATAGGTAGTAATGTTGACGGGTGTTGCTCCACCACTATTTTTAGGGCTTCTACTGGAATATTGTCCGTGCTTGGGGCTTTTTGGTTCTTCATTTCGAATAGAGAGAGCCAACCATGCGAGATGTTACTTCTGATGAGAAAAATGAGTTGAATACCAGGAACAAAAATGTCCAGGAGGCTTTTTGGAACTCCATAAGGATAAAAGTGGTTTAAGGAAGTGGGACGTCCAACACCGGGAGCTTGTCCCGCCGATTTTCAGATGAAGCTGCTGCAGGTGCAGGAGCTGATAAACGACTACTATCTAGATTTGGAGCTATTCTTCAGGTATTTATAAAACAACTTCCTCAAAGTGTTCAATATGGCAATGAATTTTTCTTATTGTTCTAGGTTATTTCAAGCCAAAATACAATCAAGGAAGAAAAAAATCAACACATTTGCCTGTGATACGTCCAGACTGTTTGTATATGGCTTGTACAGGATGCCTTCCAGCGTACAAAAAATCCTTTTACATTTCTCTTTAGTCATCAAACATGTTCTTCTTTCAAAAAAGCAGCTTTGAGATGAGGTACAGGAGGCAAGAAATCAAGACATGAGGTAGTTCAGAGCACAGCATACTAGAAAATCCTCATGTATAAAAACCTGTGAATACTTAGTTCACATGCTTTTGGTCTCATCAGATACTGTTATTACAGGACTTAGACCTTTCCAGAAAGTCCGGTTGAAGGAGCTGAGTTCTGGTGCCAGGGAGCTGAACATGGATTCAGTAGAAAAGAATATGGATGAAAATGAAGCGAAGGAAAATTCTCCGAGCGAATTGGAAAATGATTCTGATTCTGAATTTTTATAAAAATAATACTTCGTTTTACTAGAACATAAAATAGCATCTATATCAATAAACTGACAATAATAAATTCTGTTCTGAAAACTAAAACGCCTCCTATATCCGTCTTATATTTTTTTATTATTTTTCACGCTATTCCAGTTTTTTAAGCCTTGTTAAGCCCATAAAATAATTTGGTGTAGCTAGAATCGGGATTCAGCCCAGTCTGCATCATCCGCTAAAACTTCATCAGGTAAATAATTTTATGGTATCTGCTAAGTGGAATCAACGAATCAGGACACTTTAGTGACACTTTTTTTTTAAGATGGAGCTTATATTCAGTGGCCTTTACAGCCAACATAGCAAAAATTGACCGGCAACGTCGTATAAATGTACACATCTACGCAGAAGTTAACCGAATCGTCTGGTGTCCCCAAACAACGGACGTAATCAGACACTAGAGGCTGAAAACAGTTATTTTCGGAACAACAAGAGCACTTACGCAATAGACTCTGGAAGCCGTCCAGAAAGAGTTTTGGAGAGTAGCGTCGTCGACGATATTGGAAACATGCTTTCATAATTGTATGACACGTTTTAGAAGTCATGCTCAAATGAAACAACAGCTAATGGGCAGTCTTCCCGCCAACCGAGTGACACTAAATAAACAACTAAGGTCTACTAATCTAGACTCTAGTAGTAGTATATACTAAAACTTAAACACACAAAATGTCATAACAAGTTAAAAATAGACACTTTGCAATTTGAGCGATATTCCTTGAGAGTAGTGAGCACTCAAATTAGCAGTAGATTTAACTTAGCGGAGATAAGAGCAAATACATTAACAACTAAAAATGTTACCATAAAAGATCGAAATCTGATTCAATAAAGACAGTGCAGCTTGGAATGCCAGCTTCGTTCGGCGACCAGTCAGACTGATTAAATAAAAAGCAAAACCCTAGCGCATCAGAATCGCAAGAAACACTAATGTTCGAAGAAGAGTAGAGGATTTGTGCAGATTTTGAGTGTGTATTCAACCCCTAGCTGCTTTTTGTACTTAAGACTAATATACCTTAAATCAATTAAATAATAGACACTAAATCAATTAAATTTCGATGATTTCATCGAAAGTTACAGCGATAGAAAGGTGTTTGAGGCTGCCATCCAAAAAAAGTGCAGACCTTAGAAAATTTAAACATTGTTTACTTATTTTCATTGCAAATGTTCGGGATGTAAATACTTAATGCAAGCACTAATTGGTACGAATAAAAATAAAACGCCTCGTTCTGGCAGCTCTTTGCTAATAATCAATAATATGTCACATCTACCTTACGTTAGAGTCAACCTGCTCTGCAAATTTCATATTGATCCGATCACTGCATTGGACGTTATAGGGATCCAAAGAAATTTACGGTTACCATTCACAAAAGTTTTCAAATTTTCTAGATCTTAATATTTGGTGTTTAAAGATATGCCAACAAAAATACAAAAAACTACCATAGCTGGGAACCCTATCGTTGTTTTTCCAACTAGATTTTTACTAAATATTGCCTATGAGAAGTTTTATTTGCCATTTTAATTTCATTTTAATTCCATGACTGTACTGGAAGCTATAGGGTAAAGAGCATTATATTCTTGAGCGAAACTTCAAAATTTAAGACACCAAAACTACCATAGCTAGCAGCTCCTACCGTATTTTTCAAGTTAGTTTCTCCCAAACGTGGCTTAAAATAAGGTTCACCTACTCTGTGTGAATTTGGTTAAAATTGAATGATTGAATCAGAATTTATAGCTAAAATAGCTACAGCTATTTTTCTAAGTAATTTTCCAAGACAGCACCACTGGTACAGACTTGCCCGAATTTCAAAATTACTTCTATCAGACCCGGTCCTATTCAATACCAATACATGCTGTAAATTTCAACTGTATTTAATTATCGGGTCGTAAGTTTCCGTGAACAGAATTTTTGGATGCTAAAAATATAGGTAAATTGAGAAAGGGCTACAGTACTTGCCCGTAGTAAAATTTCAAATGATTTACTCTGACTATGTAGACAAGACAAAAGATTAATATTTGAAAGAATTTTTTCTAAAAAGCGAAAATTTTTCAAGAGAGTCGATGATTTGAAAGTTTGCATTTTCAGCGCCTGCATTTGCTACAGGATCACCAACATGCTCATGAAAAGCAACACACATTTACAAATTAAAAGTACCAATATGTTCTGAAAGTTTCATAATGATTTGATAGCTTTGTCAAAAGCTATAATAATTTAAAAATTTTCAAATTTTTCCGATCTCTTTTTAGGCATTTAGCGCACACATGGGGTTAAAACCTTTCAGAGCATTATCCGAGTCAAATTTAAAACACGTTCCAAATCTATTTTGTTAGCTTTATTTTTACAAAAGTTATTTGTGGACGGAATAATAGGTATATTATGTATTTTGAAAATTTCAGTTCAATCGGATGACGCATTGCTGAGATTTTTTTACTGAAATTTTTGGATGATATATGTAGGCACAGGGTGCGTCATCAAAATCCGGACAAATCAATGAACATCCTTAAAATTGTGTTATTTATTGAAAAATGAAGTGTAAGTGTAAAAACGTCTTACATGGCATTTTGTGCATCTATTGACATTGGAATTATTCAATGTAGTATACTCGCACGCTCTCTGCAATTCTGCGCTGTCAATATTGGCGAACGCTGCCTTAACGGCGGTTATAATTGATGTGACATTTGGATGTCGAGACTTGTTGGTAACCCTTCCAATCACGCTCCATACGTAGTAGTCCAAAGGATTTAAATCTGGACTATTCGGAGGCCAAAATTCCTTAGAGTAGAACATGTCAAAATTGTCTGAGAGCCAGTTTTGGACCAAATGGTTCATGTGAGCTGAAGCCTCGTCCTGCAGGAACACATATTGCCTTCCAGACGCAACATCTTCTATCCATGGCTTCACTATATTTTTCAAAACTCTCAAATATACTTCTTTGGTCACAGTTTCTTCTTTTTGGAAAAAATATGGTGGAATTGCATCCTCCTCACTAGACACAATACTCAAAACATAAGTATTGGCCGGAGATTCCATTCTATTGACAACAGGGACATCTTACGGTTCGGCAGCAAGCCATCGATCGTTTGTCTCATTTATTTTTGCATTGACGGGGAACATTTTTTCGTCAGAAAAGAATCTGATACATTCTTGCAGCTTCAAAAAGCATTTGTCTAACCTTGATCGTGTAAGAATATATTCGAAGGTCTTCCTCAACGATTCTCTGCATGGTAGGCTCGCTCACATTTACACTAGACTCCAGTTTTCGTAACGATAACCCCGGGTCTTCCAGAACAGCTCTTCAGTCATTTTGGTGACTTCAGGGGTTCTTACGGTGTGTTCTTTTGAGTGCCGCTTTCTTGCCGGTGTACTTGAACCTTCACTTAACTGTTCTTGAGCTTTGTACTTAATAACAACCTCATATACAGCTGATTGCGGATATCGGAAAAATTGAATGATCTCCCGTGCTGACCGTCCTGTGCGAAAACTTTCGATTTTCGCGGCTTTTCGGTTATATTCCCGACACATTTTTGATAGACTCACAATTTTAGGCTTACTACTCGTACGTCAACGGTGACCTCTGGCACAAACACAATGTAGCAGGAAATTCAATTTGAAAACTGTCCAGATTTTTGTGACGCACATTGCATATATATATATATATAGAAATATGAACTTTTGGCTAAAGTGATTTTAATACTACTGTTTTTCGAACATTAGTAACAAATAAGATTTTTCATTTTATCTATTTTTGTACTTCTCCTCAAGCACGTTTGAGAGCCTGCTATGCGGCGACTAATTTCGCCACGCAAGTGCGATAAACTGCTTTGAGTCGTCAAGATAACAAAGTATTCAAAAGTAAAGGTTTTACAGATCTTATTTAAAAATAATCTTTCGGATTGTACAATTAACTATACCACCTCATCGTTATCCTGTAACTCACGACCCTGCAAACATTAAAAAGCACTAATATATTTAAAATTTGCGGTTCATAATGGAAAGCTCTGATATTTGGACATTACGAATAACAAAATGGGAGCCCCACAAAATTTTGCTAGTGGATATTTGCAAATTATTGAAAAAAGATCGAGCGAATTTCAACCAATGTAGATTTCAACTGTTCGAGCGACATCGAATCTTGGACAACTGCAGAAATTATAAACATAAGCATTGAAAAATTGGTAGTACTTTCCGTTCGAAAGTATCGATCATGTATTCGGAGGCTTGGGTCAGGGTCCATGTTTCACAGCCATAGCACAGCACAGGTCTTATAATAGTTTTATAAACGCGGAGCTTAGTCTTTCTGTGCACATATTTCGATTTCGTGATAGGGAGGACCGAGAAGAAAGTCTTATTTGCTAGTTGTATCCGTCGCTTGATTTCGTCAGTTTCGTTGGCGTCACTCGGTAGATTGCTACCCAGGTACACAAAGTTGTCCACGAATTTGATGCAAAGGTCCCCTACGTTGATAGTCGTGTGCGCTGGCGTCCTTGTCCTAGATTGCATCATAACTTTCGTTTTATCCTCGTTGATTCGCAATCCAACTTCCTTTGCTGCGGTGTCAAGTCTAAGCAGAAGTTCTTCTGCATCGGTCAGTTTTCGAGCCATGATGTTAATGTCATCCGCGTACGCTGCCAATTGTGTCGACTTAAAAAGTAGCGTGCCGCTGGTGCTCAGGTTCATTGCTCGAATAGCGAACTCAAGTGCCAGGTTGAAGAGCGTGGGCGCTATTCCATCGCCCTGCTTCAGGCCATCCAGAGTTTTAAAAGGAGAATATGTCAGTCAGAGTATGAAATAATAGAAAGGAAATTAAATGATATTGAATGAATATAGTTATAATAATTTAACTATATTTTACGAACAAAATATGATGGTTTTCCGTTGACAAAATAAGGAATTCAAATTTATTCGATTACTTAAACATAAATAATTCGAAAGATTTACCAAATCAACTAGAGTAGAATAACGAAAAAAAATATGCATGGTCTGTGGTAAAAAAAAATTGAGTATGTGAGGAAATAAAATCGATTTGATAAAAGAAAATTAGACCCAGTAGCGCATTTAGAAAGGAAAACCTTTTCTAAATAAAAATTTGAAACAAGCGAATTATAGTTTTTGTTTTTTATTTGGAAGATTGAAAAGATGATATTGAGTTAGCATTAGAGTGCATACCAATTTTCACTGGCAATGCTAAAGAACTTGAAACTAAATAAGTGAGAGCCTTACTGAAGGCGGGTAAAACGAAATATTGAAATTTGCAAAACATGTAAAACTAGGAACAGTAGTTAAACACAGCTTTTATCATTGGATTCAAATAAATACGTTGAACTAGAAAAAGCTCTAATAAATGGATTCAAAAATAAGCAAAGACAACGACAAATTCATACACAACTATCCCACTTACGCCATCGCAAAACAGTTCAGATAAATGGCGAAAAAGTATCTGAGCTCCTTTGCAAATTGAGTGACATTGGCCAGAACCCATCCCCGGCAGAGAAAGTAGCAATACGAAAGTCAAATGACTCATACGCACTTACTATTTTTAAAGATGGTTTAGACAAATCACTCAAATTTACAATTCTTGCTGCACAGCCCAAAACATTTGCAGAGGCAATTCAGATAGCAACTGAATTCGAATCAAGCACACGCTAAAAAGTGGGACTAAAATTAATTCTTTGATAAAAGTAAATATATTCATTTTTCTGTTTAAAATAACGAATCACAATTTTTTTTACACATTGGATGTGTATTTTTTGCTTTTACGTCCTATAAGCTGAATAATAAATAGTGTTTTGTAAACCTTAGCAAAAAGAGTGTAAATTTACTACTTTGCTACTCTCCTTTACACCAAAGCTGTAAAATTGTATCATTTACTCGAATTTCACTTATTATTGATGTAACATTATGACGAAAGACGGTGATTTGGCTAGACTAAACGAGTCTGATATTTCATGATCTTTGCTTTGAATAGCAGCAGTTAAATGTCAGCCTTTTCATTTAATAAGTGTAGAAGTGTAGCTCTAAGTTAATTTGAAGTGTATCTATAAATTAATTAGAAGTGTAGCAATAAGTACTAACAGTTTATGTGTAAAATGTGTATGTAGTGTGTGTATCAAATTAAAATAAATTATAAACTTAAAGGAATTGCAAAAAGTTTTTGTATTTGATAAGAAAAATATATGTATTTTGCTTACTGGATTTGATAGGACTCCCACCTTTTTATCATTTAAAGTTACCTATTTACAAGCTTTTGTTAGTGATATTTAATTTTGGGGTAATATTCTATGTTATCGCAGTTACCTGTCTTGAGAGGCTGACTTTTGGATCATTCAATTTTTTCAATTTTATTGAAAATGAAACTTATCTAGAGGTTAGCTGGAATTCCTGCTTAAGTAGTGCAATAGATACCTTTTGATGTCATTTGTTTGATAAAACATTCTTTAGGTGCGTTTTTTGCACACTTGGGCAAGGTAAGTTACCTAAACTTACCTTAACTTACAATGCCCAAGAGTGCAAAAAGCGCTCCTTTTATTGTCGTTTTTTTAAACAGTTTTATGGACATTTACAAATAAACTGCGCTTATTACCCTAAAAGACTCGTAAAAAGTAGCTTTTGTTAAATAAATTTCATGCGTTTCCGTCCTAAATTTACGTCTTTTTAGGGTAAAATCACACGATTTGCTCGTAAAAAAATTACACATTTAAGACGTAAAATATTCTTTGTACGCACTTTTGTAAATTTACATCTTAAATAGTAGGAAACCAGTTTCCTACTATTATAAGGGTAAAATTAAACCAACATTTTTTTGAGTGCATATATATAACAGAAAATATGTTGAATATAAAAAGAAGAAACAGTACTCATCATCAATTGAATTATAAGTACAGATATATGCCAAACAATTCAGAAAATTTATATAATACTCATAAAAGACACACAAATGATAATAACTTTACTAATGAAAATAGAAATACGAGAAACAATTATGAAAACAAGGATATGATAAACAGATATAACTTTAGAAGTTTTTATAGAAATAACAATAATCTAAAAGACTAAAATACTAAAAACCAGAAAAATAGTTACAATACAATGAAAAAAAGTCTAGCGCATCAGAACCACTATAAAACTGATTTTCGAAGAAATTGTCTATGAGTGACGAAATATAGAAAGACGTTATACATTTTTTTAAGGTATCATATCAACCATTCCTTATCTAAACCAACAAAACCCAACTTTAACATATATAATGAAGATGTTCAGTGCTAGTAACACTTTTCCAACGAAGCAGCAATAACGTTACCATTAGAAACTAATACTTAAACCTACTTATCCTTTGAATTTCGTTCTCATTGCCGGATTTCATCGAAAGTTTCAGCGGCTAAACGTTTCACCCGAAAAATTTTCAAAACTCGGAAAATTTAAAAATTTGTTCCTTATTTTTATTGCAAATGCTTTGTATATGAGTGTGTAATGGAAGCATCTGTTGGTGCAATATTTACAAAAATGTCTGACGCTGGTTACCCTGTGTTAGCAGCAAAGCAAAAACTATACCAAATCCGCTTCACGTCAAGTTAAACCTACCCTGTGAATATTGTTTCGATTGAATAACTGCGCTGGAACTTATACTAGTGAAAAGAATTTTAGGGCTAAAACTCTCTAATCTTTTCAAATTTTCAAAATGTTAATATTTATTGTTAATTTTAATTGCAGGATCATTCCCATTTGCAAATTTAATGACATAATCGCTTAGTAAAGAAATTCCAAAAAATTCCAACAATGGTCATAGCTGGCAGCCCTCACATGATTTTTTTTCGTGACTGGACCGGAAGTTATGGGAAACTATTTTATTTTGCTGAGTGAATTTGCAAGATTTAAGACACAAAAATCACCATGGCTGGCAAGTCTATTCACCAAATGTTGTTTAGAGTAAGGTCCAAATATTGTGTGAGTTTTGTTTAAATTTCAAACCCGAATTGGAAATTAAAGGCCAAAAACAGTTTTTTATCTCAGGGATTTTTCAAGACAGAACCACTGCCACAGCGTTGCCCGTATTCTGAAAACACCTCCATCAGACCTGGTCCTAGTTAATACCAACATGTTCTGTAAATTTCATTATGATCCGATTACCCAGTCGTCAGTTCTCGTGAGCAGAAATTTCGAGTGCTGAAAATGGAGGTAATTTGGTGATGGTTTGCCGTTCTTGTGGAAACTGGAATTCTTAAAACCTCCATTTGGTATACAAAGGCTAAATTTGGTGTAAAAATGCTAAAATTTATCAATGATTTGAAGTTTTTGTGCCTTCAAAATCCATGTGTGTCTGTCTTGAAAATCCATGTGTGTTAAATTTTAGTAAACGTCAATACGCTCTGCAATTTTCACGGTGATCCAATCTTCCTGTCAGAAGTTATGATAACAAAAATTTTAAAAAAATCCTTGTCTATTTTTATGCACTCAGCACCCACACACGGCTGTACATTTCCAATTCTTTGTCATAGGCAAGGTCAAAACATACTAAATTTTCATTTCCAATTTTTTTTTTAACAAAAAGTTACACTGCTTAGAAATATATGAGTACTTGAAAATTCACTAAAATGCTCGTCGTCGCTAAAGGGCTAAGGACATTTTAATTCTAGTAAGTTGTTGACTATACACATCTATGTCCTCCGAAAATTTCAGCTCGATCGGATTGACATCTCCAGAGATTATCTCCATAAATAATTTTGTTGATATATATACATATGTAAAAGATATGAAGTTTCAGCAAAACGAGTTTAATACTCAATTTTCTTCGAAAATCAGTAAAAATCCTTCGCGCTGGCAACCCTTCCCTAGCATCAAAACAAAAAATATGTGACTCCTAGATCACATTGATATCAACCTACCCTACGAATTTCGTTTCGATCCGATGCAAAGAAATTAAGTTTTTCAAAAATTTAATATTTATTGTTTCATTCAATTTTCAAAAATTTAATATTTATTGTTTTTTTACACTACAAGGTTATTACCATTTGAAATTTTTACCATAAAACCGCGAAATAAAGATATTGCAAATTAATGCAAAGTCAACAATAGCTGACAATCATATCATGGTTTTTAAATCAGATTTCTTCTGAATACTGCCTGGAATGAGTAACTGGCAGCACAAATCGAATTTTTCAACCACATTTCTACCAAACATGGCTAAGAGCAAGGTTCAGCTACTGTGTCAATTTCATGAAAATCCGGTAACTGAATCAGAATTCATAAGGCAAAAAGCAGTTTTTTTCTTTATAATTTTTCAAGATGGCACCCCTGGCACAGTGCTACCCGCATTTTAAAATCGCTTCTATCAAACCTGGTCTTACTCAATACCAATACATTCTGTGAATTTCATTTGTATTTGATAATCCGATCGTGAGCTATCGTGAACATAAACTTTTGATGCTTCAAATATAAGCAAATTGGAGGAGGGATGCCGTTCTCGTCCGATGCGAAATTTAGTTACATGCAAAAAGCATAAGATTTCTATATGATATGGTTTTCACTGTAAAAGACAAAAAAATTTTCATAAGAGTCGATGGTTTGAAGGTTTCCACTTTCAATGCCTGTTGTAGCAGCAGGGTTGCCAGCATATTAAAATCACGTTCAAAATTTATTGCATATACTATTGCATAAACCAAAAATGGCCGCCGGTGCTAAAAGATAAAAGATTATTAGCTTTTTGTGAGACCAGACACTATTCTACAATAACATCAATGTGTCCTGCAAATTTCTGTTCAATCGGATGGCGCGTTCCTGAGATTTTTTCATTGACATTTTTTGATGATATTACATATACATACATATATATATATATATATATATATATATATATATATATATATATATATATATATATATATATATATATATATATATCTATATATGTATCTATATATATATATATATATATATATATATATATATATATATATATATATATATATATATATATATATATATATATATATATATTTACATATATATATATATACATATATATATATACATACATATAGAAATATATATATATATATATATATATATATATATATATATATATATATACATATATATATAGATATATATATGTATATATATATATATATATATATATATATATATATATATATATATACATATATATATATATATATTGGTGTTTCTAGCGGTTCAGTTGCGCTAGAGTTTTTTTATTTTTTATTTGAATTATTGACCTAGATTTTATTTTATATATATATATATATATATATATATATATATATATATATATATATATATATATATATATATGCCACAGCTGGCAACGCCGGAGAGATGATTACGGAAGATAGTCAGTCAACGACACGACGTGATTGAGTCACGACAGTATAAGCAATTATGTAATAACTTGTTTCATAAATGTTGATTTAATAAAGCTAGAGTTTCTTTCGTTTTCCTACCTGGTAATTCAGAACTGGGATTCTTGCGATCCAAGCGATAAATATGCCTATAGTGAATATTGCTGACTTGGGATGCAAAACCCTTCGCGAACTTTTAAAGGAACGTGATCTCACGATTGGAGGTCGCAAATCGCCGCAAAGTAGTGGAAGTCTCTGAGGAAGAGAATGCCGTGATAAACGACGATGATTTGAGGCAGGAGTTGGTCGAGTCGAGGGCTCAGGTGGATTTTCTTATGGCCGCCATTAAAACCATTTCAGTACCTCCCGTTTCACTACCGGCAGTTTCAGTACCACTCGTTCCGAATGTCGATGAAAATTTCATTGACATCGGACACCCATTCAGCGACAATAGCCCAGTATACAACGTGGACTGATTTAGGGATTCAGATTGAAACAATGAAAAGAAAGCGGGTTGTTCAAAGGTTTCGATTCCACCGTTTCAATTTCAATCCGCTTTGAATCCACTTTCAAGTCACGTTGTATACTGGGCTAATAAACCAAGTAAGTGCCGCTCTGATATCTGCAGCAACGGATGATGTGCAACGATGTGGGCCAATGGGCCTTTTTACACTTGTATTCTTGATGCACTCCTGAAACTGGTTTTACAACAATCAACATTTCCACACTTGTATTCTTCAGCAACGGAACCGTTCATATACCGATTATGCATATGAATGTGTGCGTGTTGTTGTTTTCTCATTTCGACTTGAGTGTTTCATGAAAAATTCCTGACCCGTGAGCTATGTTTATAGTTGTGTTAGTGATTTGCATCAGTTTCAATCAGTTTCAAAAGTGATGAGAAATTCTCTCCAAGTGCATCACTTTTTGTAGAGATTTCCCCTCGATTCTTCTGCCTCTTGCCCAGAAAACCGGTTATAGGACTGTATCAAGAATACAAGTCTAAAAAAGCCCGATGACTGTGACAACTCAGTGTCACACTACGGTTTCCGCACATTATCGAAGTTATGCCGCACCACGGCATTCAATCGACAACGAAATAGCAGCCGATCAAACACACGTTCAGTTCCATTCTACTCCCGAATATGCTCATGCTTGTCAAGCGACTCCGTTAACAAATACAAGGTTGCTAATCCCTACAAGATATCACGAACACAATTTGCTGTCTCAGACACGTTGAGGGGAAAAAGGGGCGTTCCAAGTCCGGGACGTTGTCAACGTACTGCCATTCTTCGATACAATGGATGAAACATCATCATCTGCGGAATAATTTTTATCACGCATCGAAAAATTGGCCCGTATTTATGATTGGGACGAAGAATTGATACTTTTTGCCGCTCAAGCGAAATAAAGACGTCACGCTGAGCAATGGAATGACGGACTCCAGGATACATTTGCAACCTCGGGCCAATATTCTTAAATGCTGTGAACCGACTTCCCACCTCGTCTGTTAGACGTCGACATTCA
>OZ022263.1:141790599-141805599 GCA_963978885.1 Nemotelus pantherinus
ATATCTTGCAGGGATTAGCAACCTTGTATTTGTTAACGGAGTCGCTTGACAAGCATGAGCATATTCGGGAGTAGAATGGAACTGAACGTGTGTTTGATCGGCTGCTATTTCGTTGTCGATTGAATGTCGTGGTGCGGCATAACTTCGATAATGTGCGAAAACCGTAGTGTGACACTGAGTTGTAACAGTCATCGGGCTTTTTTAGACTTGTATTCTTGATACAGTCCTATAACCGGTTTTCTGGGCAAGAGGCAGAAGAATCGAGGGGAAATCTCTACAAAAAGTGATGCACTTGGAGAGAATTTCTCATCACTTTTGAAACTGATTGAAACTGATGCAAATCACTAACACAACTATAAACATAGCTCACGGGTCAGGAATTTTTCATGAAACACTCAAGTCGAAATGAGAAAACAACAACACGCACACATTCATATGCATAATCGGTATATGAACGGTTCCGTTGCTGAAGAATACAAGTGTGGAAATGTTGATTGTTGTAAAACCAGTTTCAGGAGTGCATCAAGAATACAAGTGTAAAAAGGCCCATCGGCCCACATCGTTGCACATCATCCGTCGCTGCAGATATCAGAGCGGCACTTACTTGGTTTATTAGCCCATTATACAACGTGACTTGAAAGTGGATACAAAGCGGATTGAAATTGAAACGGTGGAATCGAAACCTTTGAACAACCCGCTTTCTTTTCATTGTTTCAATCTGAATCCCTAAATCAGTCCACGTTGTATACTGGGCTATTGTCGCTGAATGGGTGTCCGATGTCAATGAAATTTTCATCGACATTCGGAACGAGTGGTACTGAAACTGCCGGTAGCGAAACGGGAGGTACTGAAATGGTTTTAATGGCGGCCATAAGAAAATCCACCTGAGCCCTCGACTCGACCAACTCCTGCCTCAAATCATCGTCGTTTATCACGGCATTCTCTTCCTTAGAGACTTCCACTACTTCTGTCCTAAGGTGTGTTACAAGACGCTCGATCAGATCGGATTTGCGACCTCCAATCGTGAGATCACGTTCCTTTAAAAGTTCGCGAAGGGTTTTGCATCCCAAGTCAGCAATATTCACTATAGGCATATTTATCGCTTGGATCGCAAGAATCCCAGTTCTGAATTATCAGGTATGAATACGAAAGAAACTCTAGCTATATTAAATCAACATTTATGAAACAAGTTATTACATAATTGCTTATACTGTCGTGACTCAATCACGTCGTGTCGTTGACTGACTATCTTCCGTAATCATCACTCCGGCGTTGCCAGCTGTGGCATATATATATATATATATATATATATATATATATATATATATATATATATATATATATATATATATATATATATATATATATATATATATATATATATATATATAAAGATATATATATTTATTTATTTATTTATTGTCATAATCAACAGATACAAATCCAATTAAAGATTAGACAAAGAATAAACTTACATATAAAAAGAAAAGAGACTATAAATTGAAACTAAATAAAGTATAATAAAACGAAATTTCATCATAATTCAAGGTAATATTTCGTAGGATAAAACGCATGCTCTTAACTTATCTTTAAAGGTTCGAAACGAAAGCGGAAGAGGACCAATATTCAAAGAATTATGCTGCCTAGGCAAGCGTAAAAGTGGAGAGTAAAAATAAGTATGAGTACGAGCAAAGGGTACGTTGAGAGTAAATGGAGACCTGGTAAGACGAACCGAGTCTCGAACAGAAAACTGACTGGGGATAGAAGTAATAGAACCAGTAATCATCTTGTATAGGAGACATTCGTCGAAATACACTCTGCGTGAAAGGAGGGTAGGGATTCCAAGGATTGAAAGACGCATACAATACTCACAGTAGGGAATACGGAACTTGAAGAATAGAGAGCGAGTAAATTTACGTTGTACCGACTCAACAGCATCAATTAAGAAGCGGTAATGAGGACACCAAATTTGACAACAATATTCGAGGACACTACGCACAAAGGAGATGTACAGACGAACACACGAGGAAATATCAGTGAAAGGTCTGGACGCTCTTAGAATGAAGCCACATAAGCGCGAGGCCTTGGATGTCACACGCAAAATGTGGACATCAAATTTTAATTTACTGTCAAACACAACACCAAGGTCCATGAAATTATTAACCGGATTGAGGACGGAGCCAAGGATAGAATAGGAAAACGTGATGTGGGAAAATTTACATATGAAGGACATTTCGAAACATTTAGCAACATTGAGGGTAATACAGTTGGCAAAGCACCAGTTACCCAGAGCGGACAGGTCATCTTGCAGCTTGGAGCAGTCGTCCGCTGACTCAATAACCCTAAAAATTTTCAGATCGTCAGCGTACAAGAGACAAGGGGAGTTGAAGTGGGAAGAAAGATCATTTATAAAGAGGAGGAAAAGGAGAGGACCAAGAATCGACCCTTGCGGGACACCACAAGTAGGATAAAAGGGGGAAGAAGTACAAGAGTCAATCGTTACAAAACAAGCACGATCACGAAGGTATGAGGAAAACCAGCAACGCAGCTGACCCGAAATATTGAAACCATCGAGCTTAGATAGGAGGATTTCATGGTTCACGGAGTCAAAAGCCTTGGCAAAGTCTGTATATACTACATCCACTTGCTTTCGCTGGTCGAAGGCAGAAGCAACAGTGTTGGTGAATGAAAGTAAGTTGGAAACTGTTGACCTACCCTTAACGAAACCATGTTGCTCAGAAGCGAGAAGAGGTTCAATTAGGGGATAAACCCTATTGTAAACAACTCTTTCAAGAAGCTTACTGAAGCAAGATAGAAGGGATATGGGACGATAATTGGAGACACAGGATGAATTTCCGGTTTTAAGGATGGGAAAAATATTCGCAGACTTCCAGGGAGAAGGAAACGTGCAGGAAGAAATACTTAGGTTAAAGAGGACAGATAAAGGAACACACAAAGATGATGACAGTGACTTAGCAAATATGTTAGGTAAGCCGTCGGGTCCGCAACTGGTGCTACTATCTAGGTTAGCAAGCAAACCTTCGACCTCCAACGGGTTCGTTAAAGACAAACAAAAACTATTAACATACGAGGAGTGAATATTATCAGAGAAGAATGGATTAGGTTGGGAGGTGGCAGAGGAAAAGAAATGAGCAAACAGCTCACATATTTCTTGAGGTGAGGAAGCAGACAAATCGTTTAGGTGCATCAGAGAAGGAATAGAGGGAGACTTTTTAAGAGAACGGACGTAGGACCAGAATGGTTTCTGCTGACAGGATGATAAGGAAGCTTCAATGTAGGCATGATACGCACTCATCGCATTTTTAACCAACTTTTTAGCATACGAGCGTAAATTTTTGTATCTAAGTAAGTCAGCCTCTAAGCCGGAGCTTCGAAATCTACGACGCGCAACGCCTTTGGTTTTAAGAGCACGTATCACGTCAACAGTTAGCCAAGGTGGATCACTATTTCTTCGAACACGAAAAGTGGGAGTGTGACGTAAAACAATAAAAGACAAGAAATTATAGAACGCATGAAGGCCATCATCAACATTCAGACCCTTGAAAAAGGCAAACCAGTTAACAGCATTAATAACATTGGACATGGAAAGGAAGTCAGCTTTAGCAAAATTATAACGTAACGCAGAGATATTTTTATTCTTAGGGAATGAGGTGAAGGAAAGTTCGATGGCTAGAGGTGGAAGATGAGGATCAGGACTGACATAAGGCGACAGAGCAGCACATAAACGAACAGACGACAAAGGAGAGTTAGTAAGAACAAAATCAAGTATTCTGTTATTAACATTAGGAACATTATTCAACTGAGAAAAAGAGCAAAGAGAGAAAAAGGAGGATGTAGCTAAAGAAATATTACTCCTCGATAAAATTTCCGTGAAGGTTGTATCCCAGACCAAGCTGGGAATATTAAAATCACCACATAAAAGAACGAAAGAAGAGGGGAAGTAGGTGTTAAGAAACGAAGAGATCTCCGTGAAAAAGCGTTCATAGACAACAATAGGACTATTACAAGGGATATAAATCGAAGACACAAGTAATGCTGAAGATGGAGTAACGGATAAACGAACAAGGATACATTCAACAGGCGGAGAAGGCATGAAGTCGGTACAGGAGGACACGCAAAGTGTATTGCGAACAGCAACTAAAACACCGCCGCCGTCAGATAATCCAATGGTGGAGCGATCACGATCTTTGCGGAAGACTGTAAAAAGTGGTAAAATTTCATTACTGAATATATCCCCTGTCAGCCAGGTTTCAGTTAAACATATTATGTCGTCAGACCCGACGGTTGAAGCAATTTTAAGCTCAAGGGTTTTGGTCCTCAACCCCCGAACGTTTTGATAATAAACTTTAAGATTAATCTTACGTATGGTTTTTTTCCAACGGTTTCTGTTGAAGGTTTCCAGATGTTGTTGCTTGGTTGATTGAAGCTTGGTTGACCGGAATCCGAGGCCGACCTTTCCGAAAATTTAAAGGACGTCGACGATGTTCAAAGGTCTTGATAAGAATACCAGTGGGCCAGAAATCAATGTGACCAACAACACTATGAGCGGCAGGAAGAGTCAGTTTAAATGATCCCACAAAACGATTGTTGGGAGTTAGTTTTTTGCAAAATACGCTCGTGGAACTTCCCAGTTTACGATGAATATATTCAATAATGTCGCCTTCAGAAGTACCAGCAGAGACGCGAGATAAAAACAGCTGCAGAGGAGGCGCAGTAACTCTAATGAGACCATCCGCATTAAAGTTATATTCCTCAGCAGGATTAGATGATTGCGGAGTCAAATAAGTCGAAATACTTGGCACAGGCGAAACTGGAACCTGAGGAAGTTGAAGTGCAGGAATAACAGGCTGTGAGGGAGTATCCAGATGCTGCGGCTGCAACTGCTGAGGAGCCTCCAGATGAATTTCTTGCGGCTGTAACTGTCCATGATGTTGAAGAGGTAAAGGTTGAAGGTGTTGCTGCTGCTGCAGCTGTTGCTGTAAACGATTACGTGTAACACGCCTATCAGGTCTAGAGTCCGAAGAGGCAGAAGACAGAGTGTCCGCGTAGGAGGGACGCAAAGAGTTGTTTACTGAAGCCACCGAAGTCGTGAGAATGTCAGGCTGAGCTGGTACCGTAGTCAACTTTTGCTCAGCATCGTGCGACGAAGAAGTTGACGGACGCTCAGTCAAAGCAAATTTTAAGAGCTTTTCAGTCTCCTTACGGGAATCCTCTAGCTGCTTTTTTAATGCGTTGAAAGAGACCTCAACCGCAGTAAAATTCCGCAGATTGGCACGAAGTCTATCCACGTAAGTAAGGATGGAATGCTTCCGACATTTATCGCAGTAATAGTGGATACCCGAATCCGCGCGATTGATGCAGTCCCCAATGGGTGCAGTGAAACCTGCACACTTCGCATGGAAAGATAGGCCGCAAAATCCAAAACAAGTGATGAGTGGAGTTTTTTCGGCTTTGTCGCAACAGGAGTTAGCGGAGCAAAGAGACATGATCAGTGAAAGTAAAACAGGAAAAAAAAAAAAGACTAATAATAATTTTAAAATTAAGTCTGTAAAAGAATTCAAATAAAATTCAAAAAATAAAAATAGAAAACTACCAATAAAATATAAATATAAATGTGGTAGCACTTCGTAAACAGAATGCACAATAATGGCAGCACTCCGACAAAAGTTAAAAGTTAAAAGTACAACACTAGCAAGCCGGTATGAGAATACACTTAACTATGGACCGAGTGATCACTATGAGCTTAGTAGCTCTAAAGTTTAAGAAGCGTCGGTAAGTGTCAAAACTATAGTTTATTTAAGCAAAGGTTCACACCACTTCAAATGATTGGTCATGCAGTAGAAAGCACCAAAGATCACAAGCTGAGGACTGGGGCGCGGCTATTGTTGGGAAACTGTCTTGTCATCACTATGAGCTTAGTAGCTCTAAAGTTTAAGAAGCGTCGGTAAGTGTCAAAACTATAGTTTATTTAAGCAAAGGTTCCCACCACTTCAAATGATTGGTCATGCAGTAGAAAGCACCAAAGATCACAAGCTGAAGACTAGGGCGCGGCTATTGTTGGGAAACTGTCTTGTCTAAGTGACACACGAGCCGAACGATCATATGACCACAAATTCACACTAACAAAAGTTTGTAAAGCGCATCAGATTGGAATGTAGTAAACAGCAAAAGAAACGGTTTACTAATGAAAATTATAGAAATATGTCTTAGGTATTAAGAAAGCTTCCACACACTTGCACTATTAAGGGCAACAACACGTGAAAAGGTGAGGGGCCGGTCAAAACTTCATTAAGCCGAAGAAAGACGCGAAATACGTGAAAAACCAGGAAGTTGTGGGAAGACTTTTTGACACGACCGAACGGTGATACGGTGATAAATATGTATATATATATATATATATATATATATATATATATATATATATATATATATATATATATATATATATATATATATATATATATATATATATATATATATATATATATATATATACATATATATATATATATATATATATATATATATATATATATATATATATATATATATATATATATATATGTATATATATATATATATATATATATATATATATATATATATATATATATATATATATATATGTATATATATATATATATATATATATATATATATATATATAAAATATTCCAAAGTCTGTTTTCAGTGACTAAAAAAAGGCAAAGTAAAATTTGATAAAATTTGCATTGTAGTAACATCTGGCAGAGTGATTAGATCATTGCGAAACTTACATGTAAAATTTATAAGGTTTAGATTTTACTGGTGTTTATGATTGTGGTGACAACCTTGTTGCTAGCTTCACATAATCAACTCTCCTGAAAAAAATTCGTTCAGCACAAAAATATACCAACGTTTCCAATCCCAATTTAATGTTTTGGTCACATACTCAAATTAACATTTTGGAAATTACTCAGCGCACAAGGACCAATTACCTTTCACCATGAGCACTCAAACATTTAGTTTACCAGAACTTATGACTGGATCATTAGTTCAAGATAAGTTTTATAAGATGTATTGGTTTTGAGGAAGAACAAGTTTGATAGAAATAATTTGAAAATGTCGAAAATCCTGGAGCAGTGGTGCAATACAGAAATATTACTTAAGATAAGAATACCAGATATGATAGTAAATGTTACTTTTTACTTAGAAATGAAAATTTCTTGCAGTTACCGAAATGATGAGGAATCCTTGCCTCTGATTCTGATCTCATATGGTGAGTTTGAAAGTACCTCAGTTCAAATTTCTGGCAATTAAGGGCTGGTATTGACATAATCGTGAAAACGAATGCTGGCAAGTTTTCATTACCTGGTCATCTTTTGGAGCAAAAATTTTGACAACGGAGACACGCGGAGGATTTGCTGATTACTGATAAGTAAAATCTCGAAAATTTCAATTTTTGATCGATTTTGTTATAAAAAATACATTTCGCCGAAACAAATCGATGAGAGTACAAAGCCGAACGAATCCACTTCAGTGTAAATGTTTTTGGTTGGATCAGAAGTTGAGAGAGGTTAGGTTTGTTTATGCTTGGGCTGACGATGATAGCGACTCCGAGCGTGTGACTTTGCTGCATTTTGCTTGATTGCGCATTTTTTCCTTCAACATTGCGTGCGGATAGGAGCTGCTGAGCTATTTACAAACATGGGATGCGTGTGTATGTAAAGACAAATATGTGTAGTTGGCTATGATATATAAGGTCTGTTCCCGTACTACAATTAATTGAGATTAATCGCGATTAATTGCAATGAAGCTGTTCCCGTACTCCGTTTTACTGAAAACTGAAAATTTCCCCTCTCTCAGTAAAATTCAGTAGGGTCTGAGCTACTGAAAAATACTGAAAAGTGTCAAATGGTGTGGTGCGAGTAAATAGTTTCAAATGTGCGCGGCAAGCAACATATTTTTTGCGTAATTTTGCTATGAAGGTCGAATATTTTTGTGGCGATAATTTATCACCGCTCAGGATAACCGTACAATCACTATTGTTCTTCCAAAAACCGAAAACTGACACTTTTGTTTGTCAATTTTCAGGAAATGCAATGAGAGCGTTCCCGTACTTTTCATGAATTTCCCCCACCACATGATTCAGGAAAATTCAGGAAAATTCAGTGACTGAAAGTCCGGGAACAGACCTATAGTGTTTGATGTTGGATTTAGTAGAAAAATTTTAATATCGGTTGTCTATTTTATTTTAAATGCTTTGCTTATGAATACCAAATGGAAGCATCTGTTGGTGCTATATTTACGAAATTGACTAGTGCTGGCAATCATGCGTTAGCACCATAGCTGCTTCACGTTGAGTTAAAACCACCCTGTGAATTTCCTTCCGATTGAATGGCTGCGCTGGAAGTTGTAGGAGTGGATAGAATTTTACGGTAACAATCTTTAAAACTTTTGAAATTTTTGAAACCTATGCAATTGTTGTTAACTGTCATTGCAGAATCATTCCCATTTGGAAATTTTGCGACAACATTGCTCGATAAAGATATGTCAATAAATTACGAAATTAATCATAGCTGGCAAACTTTTCATAGTTTTTCAACAAAATTCCTACAGAAATAGAATTGCAGCAAGATTCACTTATCACATGAATTTCGTTTTGATTTTGTTACTGCATCGGAAGTTATAGGGAAAAAACCTTTATTTTTCTTAGGAAGTTTACAATATTAAGAAGAAAACATTGCCATGGCTGGACACCCTTTACTCATTTTTCAATTACATTCCTGTAAAAATTTATCTTAAAGTAAGGTTCACCTACTGCGTTAGTTTGGTTAAAATCTCGTGGCTGAATCAGAAGCTATAGGCTTAAGGGGGAAAATACATGTAAAACCGAAAAAAAATTGCTAATTTCAGATTGAATTAAAATATATATATTGTTCATTCAGAAAATGTTTAATATTAAATCCTTAAAGTACATGCCTCACAGTAAATGAAAATATTTTTTTTAATAATTTTTCAACTCAAAGTGGCGGCGATGCGAGCGAATGAAAAAAACACATCAAAAACTGCCTCGTACAACTTAACGCCTTTTCCGCGGAACTTGCAACATTCAGGGGAAAAAAAATATGCTAATGAAATATGTAATTCATAGGTGAACCAATAAAATTTACAAAAATATTTTAAATTTTTACATTAATTTTAGATTAAACATAAAAATCGATTATTTTTCAAAAAAATCACACTTTAAACATTAATAAACAAACTATTTTTCTGAAATTACAATAACATTTAGGTTCAACGAGGAGATAATACTCTTTTGTAGATGTGGTATAAATTTGAACCAGATTGATTCGATATTTTTGAGATATGTTGTACGGCAGTTGAAAAAGTACTACTTTGAGAAAAACGCGTTTAAAGTTTTAAAGCTCCACCGACCTGGGAAACGCCGCGCTGCCTTTAACTGACTATAACTTGGGAACTTATAAGAATATCGCTTCAAAACTTTTTTTGGTTTATTTTAACAGCATTTCAAACATTTTGATGTAATAAATAAATCGATTTTTTTAGCAGTTACATGTATTTTCCCCCTTAAAACCATTTTTTTTTCTAGGTGATTTTCAAAATGGCACAATGCCACAGTATTGTTTGTATTTCAAAATCATTTCTATCAGACCTGGTCTTAGTTAATTCCAACATGTTCTGTGAATTTCATATTGATCGCAAAATCCGATCGTCAGTTCTCGTGAACAGAAGTTTTGAGTGCTGAAAATAGAGGTAATTTTATCACGGGTTGCCATTCTTGTTAGCCGCGGGATTTTGAAAATTTTTATTTGACTTGGCGAACAAAAGTCAAAATTTGTCAATAATTTACTCAAAAATAAACAATTTTTCAGAAGGGTCGATGATTTGAAGGATTTTTTTTCAGGAGCCTGCTGTAGCTACAGAGTTGCATGTACAGTCTTATAAGTCCATGTGTGTTAAATTTTAGTTTACGTCAATACGTTATGCAAATTTCGCATTGATTCATTGTTTTTCTTAGAAGTTATGACAAATCGAAATTTGAATATAAAGGCTCAAAATTTTCAATTCATTATCATAGACAAGCTTGAAACATTATAAGTTCTCATTCCCAATACTGATTTTTAACAAAAACTTTCACTGCTTGGAAATAAAGAAGTACCTGAAATTTCACCGAAATGCCCGCCGCCGCCAAAAGGTTAAAGATATCTGAATTCTTGTATTATGGACCTACCCGTTGTATACATCTATGTCGAAAATTTCACCTCAATATATATATATATATATATATATATATATATATATATATATATATATATATATATATATATATATATATATAAATATATATATATATATATATATATATATATATATATATATATATATATATATATATATATATATATATATATATATATATATGTATATATCAGAGGCGTGGCGTGACAATTTACCGAAGGGAAGCAATTGGTTGATGTCCATGGTTGATTGCGCTTTCCGCAAATTCGTTACGTGTAATAGAGCCCCTGTATAAAAGCACCCAGGAATTACTAACAGGGACGTGAGAGTAGACATTATGTATTCTTATGAAAATAAAAGTTCACAGTCCTTTGCACAATAAGAAACCATATCAATATTTATCAGTAAAATAATAACATTCCTAGAACTAGAAATATAATATTTTTGAAAGTGGCCAAACTTCGAAGAATTGAAAAGATTTAAAAATCTGAAACATTTTAAGGATGAAAACCTTGACTTTATTTTAACGATTATGCTATCAATTTTTTCGACATAAGCACTTGTAAAGAATGGTACAACATTCTCATTGCTTTCAATTATACACCTTGCTGTTCAACGACGTTGTGTTTTTTCACAAATCAACCATAAATCGTTCCCAATTGCCGTGAACCTATTTCTTGAAGATTGTATTTGATCTTCAAATTTTGCCATTTTGTGAATATGATACAGTATATTACATTGTTAGGACTGAAATATATCTATTAGTATGTATTTTATTACACTAAACATTCAACAGAAAAATAAACTAAGAATCTTTAAGTAAAATAAAAAGCCCACTCTCACCATTAACGATCTCTCCACCTCAATTAGCACTATCATTGTCAGTTATATATTCCACGAGTTATTTTAATTGCTCTTTATTCTAGAAAAATTATTAAATATAACCGACTTTTAAAAGTCCAACGTTTTGGAGCTAATTTTGGAAGCCTTTTTTGCGAATAAGTACAAAGCAAATAAACTTATTGTCGTTGTTGAAAAACTAGTAGTAGATTTGAAAAATTCTGCATTCGCGTATACTATTGCACGATTTAGATAAAATCAAATTTAGTCGATGTTCGAAGAAATGAATATATATTGCGTTTTTATACATTTGTTTTATACATGTTTGCAATCCAGTTGTTTTGGCAGATATTACAGAGGCTACTCAAGGCTTTGAATTACAGTATGCAAAACAAAGTCATATGAACGGGACGCATTTTGGCCATCAGAAACATTAGTGAGATTTCTGAAAGTATCTTTAACTACACCGAGAGAAGTAATGTAACCGAAGGTTGTTGAAAGCTGTGATCGATATGATATAT
This sequence comes from Nemotelus pantherinus, assembly GCA_963978885.1. Lineage (NCBI taxonomy): Eukaryota > Metazoa > Arthropoda > Insecta > Diptera > Stratiomyidae > Nemotelus > Nemotelus pantherinus. Next base: position 141,802,224 of record OZ022263.1, read on the forward strand.
CGGTTGTTTTATCTAATATTATTGCAATGAATTTGCTTTTCTGAATTTCATTACAATGATATCGTTTTGAAACTAATGAGATCATTTTGAATATTATTTGATGTTCCGGAAAAAACATTTGCTTGGTCCAAGTGAGCTGGCAATTATCGGTTATGTACTGTCAAAAGATTTATTGTCTTTAGGTGGTTTACCCCTATTGTAAGAATACACATTTTCATTATGACTATGTAATTATGCTTCTTGACATCCTAAATGACACACAATGTTTATTAGAATATTCATTATTTCTCAATTTCTCCTAACTGTGAGCAATATCATTGAATATTTAAATTGACTACTCAGCAATTCTTCAACTCACCTGAATCAAACTTGGAAAGTAAAAGGACTATTTGTACAAAGCCTGTTCACAGCTTCAACATTATTTAAATAACAAAATCCGATATTTCGCCAATATCTGAAACGCTCGAAAATAGTACACATGACCAGCAAAATTACTTTTGTTTAATATTACAACCGATAATCCGTTCCGAGTTTTTCATTTATTAATTTTCCGATCAAACTACCGAGTAAGTACATCTCTTTATTATAGAGACAATTTACGAATTCGGTTTCGATCGATCTTGGTTGATGATGTTTTTTTTCAGCAAATTACCGAGATCCAATTGTATAAAAATTAGATAAGTTCACGAATTCTAAAATTTTGATCAACAAAACAAGTGTACACATTCACCTATTTCAATCTTTAACTATTTCAAATATCAATCAAAAGTATCATGCAATTTAACACAGTAATTTTACACATTTAATTCGACACAATTCTAGTCTACAGCTTTACCTATTACTACATTGAATTATTATTACCAAATCCTATAGGCTATAAGTGACTAAAAACTTTCACCAATTGAAAACACCTTCATAAAAGTTTCTATACAAAATAGAACACACAAAAAACTCTAGCGCACCTGAACCGCTAGAAACACTAAAGTTCGAAGAACAGTAGAAGAATCATGCAGGTTTTGAGTGCATATTCCACCACATGAGCTGCTTATTACGGCCAAACTGTTTCAAATGCCACGTTTTACTTTCGTCTTAAGAATGCATTATAGCTCATATGGTGGAAGGTTTCAGATATTACCACTGGCATGAATTTCAACGTTTATGAGAGCAAAACACGGGTTAATTATATTCGTTATCAGTTGCTTATTTCACATAATTTTGAAAGCAGCATCTCATATAACATCAATGAAGAAAATGCTCAGTGCCTGCAGCACTGTAACTGAAGTTGGTGTTTGGGGCTGCGATCCGAAAAATTTGCAGAACTTTGCGAATTGCAACATTGATTATTTATTTTAATTGTAAATGTTTCCGGTATGAATACTAACTGTAAGCGTTTATTGATACAAAAGTAGCACAACCGACTCGTGCTGGCAACCTTCTGCCAGTATCAAAGCCAAGAATATATCACATCTGCTTCACGTTGTTATACAACATTCGAAGTTAAAGGAGTATAAAGAAATTTAGAGTTACCTGCAGCGAGTTTTTTCAAATAATCGAAAGCTTAATATGTGCTGTTTATTGTCACTACAATATCATAACCAATTGAAAATTCTACGATAAAACCGCTTAATAAAGATATTGCAATTAAACACAAAACCAACAATAGCTGGCAACCCTATAAAGGCTTTTCAACCAAATTTGGCCTGAATAATGGTTATGACAGGTTTCATTAATTGTATGAAATTCGTATTGATTTCATGACTGCACTGGAAGTTATAGTGCAAAAAGTTTTATTTTCCTGAGCGAATTTTCAAAACCAAAGACACAAAAATTACCATAGCTGGCAGCACCAATCAAATTTTTCAACCAAATTTCCATCAAACAGAGATTAGAGTTAGGTTTAGCTACTGTGTCAATTTCATGAAAATCTGGTAACTTATTCACATTTCATAGGGCAAAAAGCAGTTTTTTTTCTTTGTAATTTTTCAAGATGGCACCACTGGCACAGACTTGCCCACAATTCAAAATCGCTTCTATCAAATCTGGTCTTTCTTAAGTCCAATGCATTCTGAAAATTTTAGCTGTATCTGATTATTGGTTCGTGAGTTTCCGTGAACAGAAGTTTTTGATGCTAAAAATATAGGTTAACTGGGAGAGGGTTACCGTTCTTGTCCGACATGAAATTTCCAAAGTTTTATTTTGAACGTGTAGATAAAACATAAGATTTATATACAGATTGGTTTCATTGTAAGAAACGGACATTTTTTTGAATATTCGATGGTTTGAATGTTTTCACTTTCAAATTTTTTTTTTTCAAAATGAAGACACCAAAATTATCATAGCTGGCAATTCCAACCGAATTTTTCAACCAAATTTCTACCAAACGTGGCTTAAAGTAAGGTCCAGCAATTGTGTGAGTTTCGTCAAAATCGAACGATTCAATCAGAATTTATAGGGCTAAAAACCGTTATCTTTTTTAGTGGTTTTTCAAGATGGCACCACTGGCACAGAATCGCCCGCATTTCAAAATTACTTCTATCAGACCTGATCCTATTTAAGACCAATACATGCTGTGAATTTCAAATAATTCTGCTCATCGAATCGTGAGTTTCCGTGAACAGAAGTTTTTGATGCTAAAAATATAGGTAAATTGGGCTAGGGTTACCAGGCGTGCCCGTTATACCATATCAAATTTTATTTTTTGTCTATGTAAACAAAGCACAAGATTTACATATGAATGGCTTTTTTTTGAAGAAACGGCATTTTTTCAAGAGAGACGATGATTTGGAGGTTTTCACTTTCAGTGCCTGCCCTAGCCACAGAGTTGCCAGCACGCTCATTTAAAGCTACACAAATCTACAACTAAATAATATCAATATGTCCTGAAAATTTCGTAGTTATTGAATAGCTTTCTCAAAAGTTATCGAAATTTAAAAATTTTCAAATTTTCCCGTCCTCTTTTTAGGCACCCAGCGAACACATAGGGTTAAAAAATTCCAAAGCATTATCCGATTCATATGTAAAACACGATAAAAATTTATTTCGTTAACTTTTTTTTGCGAAAATCATTTGTGCACGAAATAATAGGTATATTAAAAATATCACTTAAATGGCCGCCGACGCCAAAAGGTTAACAATAACTGACATTTAAAGAGACGTGGACCTATTCTGCATATACACCAATGTATCCTGAAAGTTTCAGCTCAATTGGATGGCGCGTTCCCGAGATTTTCTCACTGAAATTTTTTGATGATATATATATATATATATATATATATATATATATATATATATATATATATATATATATATATATATATATATATATATATATATATATATATATATATATATATATATATATATATATATATATATA
>OZ022263.1:141808099-141963099 GCA_963978885.1 Nemotelus pantherinus
AGTCAAGCACATTAGACCGCTAGAAAAATGAGTTTGGAAAAAAAGGTCTTTGAGTGACAAAAAAGTGGAAAGACGTTGTATATTTTTTCAGTTTCATTTCACCCATTCCTTATCCAAAGCCCAACTATAACATTGCTGATGAAAATGTTCAATGCTGGCAACACTTTTCCAGCGAAGCAACAATAAGTTAAATAAATATATATATATACATACATAATATGTATATATATATATATATAGATATATATATATATATATATATATATATATATATATATATATATATATATATTTATATATATATATAAATATATATATATATATATATATATATATATATATATATATATATATATATATATATATATATATATATATATATATATATATATATATAAACATATATAAAAATTTATATCATCAAAAAATTCAGTGACTATTTCTGGAGAACGTGCCATCTGATTCAGCTGTAACTTTTAGGGTACATTGGTGTATATGCAGAACAGGTCCAGGTCTCACTAAATGTCAATTATTTTTAACCCTTTGGCGCCGGTGGCTATTTTAGTTATATTTTTAATATACCTTTTTTTCCGACCACAAATAATTTGTGTAAAAATGTTGTTAATAAAATACATTTTGAACGTTTTTCATTTGTGAATCAGATAACGCGCTAGGTACCTTAAAAGAGAGCGGAAAAATTTGAAAACTTTTAAATTACGATAACTTTTTCTAGAGCTATTTAATTATTATGAAACTTTCAGAACATATTATTAATATTAAGTTATAAATCTGTGTATTTATAAGTGCGCATGCTGGCGATCCTGTAGCTAGGGCAGGCGCTGAAAATAAAAACCTTTAAATCATCGAATATCCTGAAAAATGTTTTCATATTGGAAAAAGAGCCATTCAGAATCAAGTCTTATGCTTTGGTTTTATGGCCAAAGTAAAAAATTTTAAATTTCACAACGGGCACACCTGGTAACCCTTTCCAAATTTACCTATATTTTTAACATCAAAAACTTCTGTTCACGGAAACTCACGATCCGGTTATCAGAATTAATTGAAATTTACCGAATATATTGGTCAGGTCTCATAGAAGCTATTTTGGAATGCGGGCAATTTTTTGCTAGTGGTGCCATCTGGAAAAATCACTAAGAAAAATAATTGCTTTTGGCCCTATAAATTCTGATTCAGTCATTTCATTTAAAACAAATTTACACAGTAGATGAACCTTCTTTTACGCCACGTTTGGTAGAAATTTGGTTGAAAAATTTGGTTGGAGCTGCCAGCTATGGTAATTTTAGTGTCTTAAATTGGAAAATTCCTGAGGAAAATAAAGCTCCTTGCCCTATAGATTCTAATACAGTCACTGAATCATAACGATATTTAAATGGCAAATTTAATTGATTGTAGGCAATGTTCAATAGAAATTTAAGTTCAACCAAATGACAAGGCTGCCAGCTATGGTTGTTTTTGTATAATTTTGGCATACCATTAGTAAGCGATTTTAGCATAGAATTTTCCAATCGTAGTGATCTTATAGTGAAAATAAACACCAAATATTAAAATCTAGAAAGTTTGAAAACTTTTGCGAATAGTAACCGTAAATTTCTTTGCATCCCTATAACTTCCAATGCAGTCGTCGGATCATTACGAAATTCGCAGAAGAAGTTGACTTCAACGTAAGACAGATGTGATATATTTTTGGCTTCGGTGTTAGCAAAGGGCTGCTAGCACTAGGAACTTTTTGTTATTTTCGCTCCAATAAATGCTTGCATGAAGAATTTCCTTCGCAAACATTTGCAATGAAAATAAGTAAACATTGTTGTAATTTTCTAAGCTCTGGAATTTTTTCGGATAGCAGCCCCAAACACCTTTCTACCGCAATAACGTTCGATGAAGTCACTGAAATTAAAACAAACTGATGCGCTTGGGTTTTTTTATTAATGTTCGAAGAAGAACATTAGTATTCAAATCACTTTGGCCAAAAATTCATATATCTATATATATATATATATATATATATATATATATATATATATATATATATATATATATATATATATAGATATATATATATATATATATATATATATATATATATATATATATATATATATAGATATATATATATATATAAATATATATATATATATATATATATATATATATATATATATATATATATATGTATATATATATATATATATATATATATATATATATATGTGTGTGTATATATATATATATATATATATATATATATATATATATATATATATATATATATATATATATATATATATATATATATATATACATATATATATATATATATATCATCAAAAAATTTCAGTGAAAAAATCTCAGGAACGCGCCATCCGATTGAACTGAAATTTTCAAAATACATTGGTGTATAAGCAGAATAGTGCCAAGTCTCACGAAAAGTTGATAATCTTTAACCCTTTGGTGCGGGCAGCCATTTTAGTGATATTTTAAATATACCTATTTTTCTGTCAAAAAATAACTTTTGCAAAATTAAAGCTTACGTTAAGAATTCCGATCGTGTTTTTAATGTGAATATGATAATGTTTTTGAAATTTTGAACCCTATGTGTGCGCTAGGCGCCTAAAATAAGATTGGGAAAAGTTGAATATTTCTGAATTGTGATAACTTTTTATTAGATTATCAGATCATTAAGAAACTTACAGGACATATAAATGTTGTTAAGTTGCACACTTGCGTAGTTTTTTATGAACGTGCTGGTAACCCTGTAGCTACGGCAGGCACTGAAATTGAAAACATTCTAACCATCGAATCTCCTAAAATGTGTCCGCTTCTGAGAATGAAAACCAACTTATCTCAGCATCATCCTCATTATTTCACACAAAAATGATGAAGGATCTTGGATTTTACCTAAAATCTCTAGCTGCGAAGCATAATCGCTCTTCTTGCCAAGAATTTTAGTCGAAAAAACATGTGCACACTCAGAAAAAAAATTGCATTAAATCAATTATTTTTCAATAGTTTTTCACATTATTTTTCCTCAATGTGATGTTTCCATTGATTTCAATAAGTAAAAATAATAATTTTAAGTAGATATAATTCAACATGATGCATTATATATTTAATAAATTTTCCTCTTAAGTAATAATATGATATTCTTTGATTTTAAAATGATATGCATGATTAAAGTAATGATTTTTCGTCTTAATTTTTTTTTTTTGAATTGATTGGATTAAATATTATTTTAATTGGATTTGTAATTAAAAATTTAATAGGTTTTCGAATTTCATTGATTCGACTCATGATCAATTGTACACTCCGAAAAATTTCACCACTTAACATTTTTACTAATGTTCGAAGAACATTAGTATTAAAATCGATTCGGCCAAAAATTCATATTTCTATATATATATATATATATCATCAAAAAATTTCAGTGAGATAATCTCGGGAACGCGCCATCCGATTGAGCTGAAACTTTCAGGATACATTGGTGTATATGCAGAATAGGTCCAAGTCTCTTTAAATGTCAGTTATTGTTAACCTTTTGGCGCCGGCGGCCATTTTAGTGATTTTTTTAATATACCTATTATTTCGTGCACAAATGATTTTCGCAAAAAAAAAGTTGACGAAATAAATTTCTAACGTGTTTTACATATGAATCGGATAATGCTTTGGAATTTTTTAACCCTATGTGTGCGCTGGGTGCCTAAAAAGAGGACGGGAAAATTTGAAAATTTTTAAATTTCGATAACTTTTGACAGAGCTATTCAATCATTACGAAATTTTCAGGACATATTGATATTAAATAGTTGTAGATCTGTGTAGCTTTTAATGAGCGTGCTGGCAACCCTGTAGCTAGGGCAGGCACTGAAAGTGAAAACCTCCAAATCATCGTCTCTCTTGAAAAAATGCCGTTTCTTCAAAAAAAAGCCACTCATATGTAAATTTTGTGCTTTGTTTACATAACTAAAAAAAAAAACAAGATATGGTATAACGGGCACGCCTGGTAACCCTAGCCCAATTTACCTATATTTTTAGCATCAAAAACTTCTGTTCACGGAAACTCACGATCCGATGAGCAGAATTATTTGAAATTCACAGAATGTATTGGCCTTAAATAGGACCAAGTCTGACAGCAGTGATTTTGAAATGCGGGCGATTCTGTGCCAGTGGTGCCATCTTGAAAAACCACTAAAAAAGATAACTGATTTTAGCCCCATAAATTCTGATTGAATCGTTCGATTTTGACGAAACTTACACAATTGCTGGACCTTACTTTAAGCCACGTTTGGTATAAATTTGGTCGAAAAATTCGGTTGGAGTTGCCAGCTATGATAATTTTGGTGTCTTCATTTTGAAAAAAAAAATTTGGAAGTGAAAACATTCAAACCATCGAATACTCAAAAAAATGTCCGTTTCTTACAATAAAACCAATCTGTATATAAATCTTATGTTTTATCTACACGTTCAAAATAAAACTTTGGAAATTTCATGTCGGACAAGAACGGTAACCCTCTCCCAGTTAACCTATATTTTTAGCATCAAAAACTTCTGTTCACGGAAACTCACGAACCAATAATCAGATACAGCTAAAATTTACAGAATGCATTGGACTTAAGTAAGACCAGATTTGATAGAAGCGATTTTGAATTGTGGGCAAGTCTGTGCCAGTGGTGCCATCTTGAAAAATTACAAAGAAAAAAAACTGCTTTTTGCCCTATGAAATGTGAATAAGTTACCAGATTTTCATGAAATTGACACAGTAGCTAAACCTAACTCTAATCTCTGTTTGGTGGAAATTTGGTTGAAAAATTTGATTGGTGCTGCCAGCTTTGGTAAGTTTTGTGTCTTTGATTTTGAAAATTCACTCAGGAAAATAAAACTTTTTGCACTATAACTTCCAGTGCAGTCATGAAATCAATACGAATTTCATACAATTAATGAAACCTGTCATAAACATTATTCAGGCCAAATTTGGTTGAAAAGCCTCGATAGGGTTGCCAGCTATTGTTGATTTTGTGTTTAATTGCAATATCTTTATTAAGCGGTTTTATCGTAGAATTTTCACAGCAAATATTAAGCTTTCGATCATTTGAAAAAACTCGCTGCAGGTAACCCTAAATTTCTTTATACTCCTTAAACTTCGAATGTAATATAACAACGTGAAGCAGATGTAATATATTATTGGCTTTGATACTGGCGAAAGGTTGCCAGCACGAGTCGGTTGTGCTACTTTTGTATCAATAAATGCTTACAGTTAGTATTCATACCGGAAACATACAATGAAAATAAATAACCAATGTTTCAATTCCCAAAGTTCTGCAAATTTTTCGGATCGCAACCCCAAACACCAACTTCAGTTACAGTGCTGCAGGCACTGAGCATTTTCTTCATTGATGTTATATGAGATGCTGCTTTAAAAATTATGTGAAATAAGCAACTGATAACGAATATAATTAACCCGTGTTTTGCTCTCATAAACGTTGAAATTCATGCCAGTGGTAATATCTGAAACCTTCCACCATATGAGTTATAATGCATTCTTAAGACGAAAGTAAAACGTGGCATTTGAAACAGTTTGGCCGTAATAAGCAGCACATGTGGTGGAATATGCACTCAAAACCTGCACGATTCTTCTACTGTTCTTCGAACATTAGTGTTTCTAGCGGTTCAGGTGCGCTAGAGTTTTTTTAGAATCAAATTTAAATCAAAAGTTGAAACACTTTTGAATAAAAAACGAGTCTTATTGAATTCCACTTTATTATAAAAATTTTATTTTCGTATCAAAATTTTTCATCATTGAATGAAAAATAAAACATTAAAACAAACAAGACACTCTTTGATACAGCGTTATTGAAATGAGGTCAGATTATTTGAATTAAAAAGAAACGTATATGACACCGAATCAAAAATTTTCAAATATGATTTGGCGTCATATACATTTCTTTTTTATTTAAATAATCTGACCTCATTTCAATAACGCTGTATCGAAGTGAGTCTTGTTTGTTTTAATGTTTTATTTTTCATTCAATGATGAAAAATTTTTATATGCAAATAAAATTTTTATAATAAAAATAAGATTCGGTTTTTGTTTAAAAGTTTTTCAACTTTTGATTTAAATTTGATTCTATTGAATGAAATTTTTCTGAGTCTAAGATAGCGAGTTTCGTGCGTTATGATACAAAAATATGTAGCTAAAAGCTAAAGCTGAAAAAATGGTTGAAAATAAAACGCAATAAAAGAAATTAGATTGTATTTTCATTTATTTTTACGCCTTTGTTCATACATTTAACTTTGCCAAAATTTACATCGTAATACATTATAACCATTGTTTAAAAAGTAAGTATGTACAGGAGGACCATCAAAACTTTTAATTTTATGTAAAGTATAAGCAGTTAACCTATCACCTATTATATAAGTTTGAAAATGATTATGAAAGCATTTGATATTCCATTGAGCACAAATCAAATACAAGTTTCTTTCAAAAACGAAAACATTTTCTATTTCATAAAGTTGTAGATCGTTTTGGACAGTTTTTTGTAAAAACAAACCATTTTTATATAGTTTTTCTCTAAAAGTTACTTTTTTATAAAATATAGCATTAGGAAAGGATTCCATGAAAGAATATTTTTCCAAATAATTAAACTGTAATAGATGCTTGTCAGCAAGAACTAAGTCTTCAACAAAGAATGAAGCCGAAGAAATTATATATGAAAATTTAATGCTTGCTTTGATTGCAAGTGAAAGTTGTATGTTTACTCTTGAGTTAGTACTTCGACCGTAATCTTTAAATAATTTATGAAGTGGCTCGAATCTTAAGCAGCATATGTTATTAGTGGCCCACATTTTTCTATTGCACTTGGGTAGTGACACATAAAATGAAATTTTGGTTTCAATTGCTCATTGAATAACAGCATATATGACGAGTTGTGTTTCGCTACTAATATTTTTAACTCATTAATATCTGATGGGGAAAAACAAGGCTTTAAGACGATATCAATTATTTTCAGAAGAATTATGAAATATTGCCAAACCTCATCTTCTTCTGGAATAAAGTCGCCTATGATTAAAGGTAGGAAGTCTGAAAGCGTCATCATTTCACGAGCTGTTGTTGTTGAACAAGAAGACTTTGGATTAATAACTTGTAAAGGTTTTGATACATTTCCCACTTCCGTTTCGCCATAGTTAAAAATTTGTTTTCGGCAGTTGAAAATGTCAATAGTGAAATATTTTACTTTTTTCTATGAAATATAGTAGAACTTTGCAGATTCCATATGTACAAATCCTTTCAAAAATATCCTGCATGATATCAAAGCTAAAATTTTGAACTACATGAAACGATGGTATGCAATTAAATATGCAATATTCCCGTATCCCAATGAGCTTTTCATTATTTAAGTGAATATCATGTTCATAATTTTTTATTAGATCTGTAAAATTCTTTGTATTCCGTTACATCAGATCTGATTTGCCCCTTCGTTCTTTTGCAAATACGACAGTAGAAATTAGAATTAAACCTTTTTGTATAGCCTAATACACTGTTCAATCCTAAATTGTCGCCAATAACCAATGCCAAAACAAAGTAAATATGATATTCCTTCCCATCAACTATTATCTGCAGACTTTCGACTTCTAATTTTTTTAATTCTTCAACGAGTGGTAAAAGTGCAATAGCGTTTCCAAAAGAAGATATATCTTTCGATTTGAAAAACCCTGAAAAATCGTAGGGAAATTATAATAAATGGCAAAAATTCCTTCTAAGTGTGGTCCTAACGGATTGTCAATACCGAACTGAGTGTGGTCCTAATGGATTGTCAATCACAGTAATTAGTATATGGAATAACAATTTTGTTAGGAAAGTTTCGAATTTTTGCCTTCCATAGGTATATAATAATATTTTTTAAATAATTACTCTCTTGTAAGATTTTCATGTCTTCTAAAGTTGTAGATAATATTGTTTTGCCTTCAAAATATTTTTTGAACTGAAATGCTAGTGGTTACATTATTCCAACGGTTGCTTTAGCAGCAGTTCTAGGATTTATTCCAGATATAATTTCAACTACTCCGTTATTAATAGTATACTGAATTGGTTCCTCATAAATTCCAACTTCCTTAATTTTTTTCAACATCTTTTACTCTGTGTCAATATTACTAAAATTGGCAATATAATCAATGAGACCTTCCGCAATTTTCCTATTGTCTGCATTCTCAATCAAAGGTAGTATATTTTTTAGTAAAACATTTTTTATGGGGTTAATAATTAAATTCTTTGTTGATACTAAAAGAGTACTAACATCTCTTCTTGAAAAATTATTTTTATTATGTAGTGATAAGACGAATCGCAAGTTCACGTTAAGTGAATAAAATTCTTCGGAGGGTACATCAAATGTTAATCTAGTATCTGATTGACTACATGTTCCAGCGTTAGCATTTTTGGCACGGACAATTCTATTTGAAGAAGTTACACTGATGTGATCACTTCAATTACTGTGTACACGTTCCAAGTGCCTTTTAAAACCGTATAGGCTTCAAAACTTCTGAAAACAGCTGATTTGTGCACATTTGTAACATGGTGGTTTAGTGTGAAAATGTTTTATATGTGAAATAAGTATTTTGATAGAACCTAAATTTTTACTACATAAGACACAGATAAACATTGTGATCAAACGTACAACATGTTACATTTCCTATCATATTCTTCGCAATACTTATATAAATGAATTATTTATTCTTTCAAAAACTTTATCAAATCTGATATGTTAGGATTCATCACATCCGAACTAGTCTTTATATTGAAAAAGTATCTTTGAATGAATAAATATATATTTCTTCCTTCAGGTGGGTATTCAAGGCTGGAGGTGAAAAAGCATTTTAAACCTATATGGAGGCACGTCAGAAACGACTGAAAATTATATGTTATATCCTCATAGATAACGAAATAGTCTGAGAGTGTATTGAAAGTTGGCCCGACTACTGCAATTATTGGCTGAATCGGCAAACCTTTCGTTATACAATTCTTTTTTGCCCGCTCAACTTTTTGTTTTACATCATTTGAATTTAATGCATGTATAACTATGGACTGACGTGATTCCAGTACAGTTGGTTTCCAACGTACTCGTTTGCCATCGTTATTACAGACAGCCACAGCTGAAGGTTTGATGAAGGAGCTTAGTAAAAGTAAACAAATGCAGTCGAAAGTATCTGTAAAAATACGATATATACATATTTGATTTGACAGAAACACAAAAAAAAAACTCTAGCGCACCTGAACCGCTAGAAACACTAATGTTCGAAGAACAGTAGAAGAATCGTGCAGGTTTTGAGTGCATAATCCACCACATGAGCTGCTTATTACGGCCAAACTGTTTCAAACGCCACGTTCTACTTTGGTCTCAAGAATGCATTATAACTCATATGGTGGAAGGTTTCAGATATTACCACTGGCATGAATTTCAACGTTTATGAGAGCAAAACACGGGTTAATTATATTCATTATCAGTTGCTTATTTCACAAAATTTCGAAAGCAGCATCTCATATAACATCAATGAAGAAAATGCTCAGTGCCTGCAGCACTGTAACTGAAGTTGGTGTTTGGGGCTGCGATCCGAAAAATTTGCAGAACTTAAGGAATTGAAACATCGGTTATTTATTTTCATTGTAAATGTTTCCGGTATGAATACTAACTGTTAGCATTTATTGATACAAAAGTAGCACAACCGACTCGTGCTGGCAACCTTTCGCCAGTATCAAAGCCAAGAATATATCACATCTGCTTCACGTTCTTTAATTACATTCGAAGTTCTAGGAGTGTAAAGAAATTTAGGATTACCTGCAGCGAGTTTTTTCAAATAATCGAAAGCTAATTATTTGCTGTTTATTGTCACTACAATATCATTACCAATTGAAAATTCTACGAGAAAACTGTTTAATAAAGATATTGCAAACAAACACAAAACCAACAATAGCTGGCAACCCCATCGTGGCTTTTCAACCAAATTTGGCCTGAATAATGCTTATAGTAGGTTCCATTAATTGTATGAAATTCGTATTGATTTCATGACTGCACTGGAAGTTATAGGGCAAAAAGTTTTATTTTCCTGAGCGAATTTTCAAATCCAAAGACACAAAAATTACCATAGCTGGCAGCACCAATCGAATTTTTCAACCAAATTTCTATCAAACAGAGTTTAGAGTAAGGTTAAGCTACTGTGTCAATTTCATGAAAATTTGGTTACTTATTCAAATTTCATAGGGCAAAAAGCATTTTTTTTTTTTGTAATTTTTCAAGATGGCACCACTGGCACAGAGTTGCCCACAATTCAAAATCGCTTCTTTCAGACCTGGTCCTACTTAAGTCCAATGTATTCTGTAGATTTCAATGGTATCTGATTATTGATTCGTGGGCTCCCGTGAACAGAAGTTTTTGATACTAAAAATATAGGTTGACTGGGAAAGGGTTACCGTTCTTGTCCGACATGAAATTTCCAAAGTTTTACTTTGAACGTGTAGATAAAGCATAAGATTTGTATACAGATTGGTTTTATTGTAAGAAACGGACATTTTAAGGATATTCGATGATTTGAATGTTTTCACTTCCAAATTTTTATTTTTTCAAATTTAAGACACCAAAATTATCATAGCTGGCAGCTCCAACCGAATTTTTCAACCAAATTTCTCCCAAACGTGGTTTGAAGTAAGATCTAGCTACTGTGTGAATTTCGTCAAAATCGAACGATTCAATCAGAATTTATAGGGCTAAAAGCAGTTATCGCTTTTAGTGGTTTTTCAAGATGGCACCACTGGCACAGAATCACCTGCATTTCAAAATCACTTCTATCAGACCTGGACCCATATAGGACCAATACATTCTGCAAATTTCAATTAATTCTGCTCATTGGATCGTGAGTTTCCGTGAACAGAAGTTTTTGATGCTAAAAATATAGGTAAATTGGGCAAGGGTTACCAGGCGTGCCCGTTATACCATATAAAAATTTTTTTTTTGTTTATGTAAACAAAGCACAAGATTTACATATGAGTGGCTTTTTTTTGGAGAAACGGCAGTTTTTCAAGAGAGACGATGATTTGAAGGTTTTCACTTTTAGTACCTGCCCTAGCTACAGGGTTGCTAGCACGCTCATCAAAAGCTACAAAAATTAACAACTAAATAATACCAATATGTCCTAAAAATTTCGTAATGATTGAATAGCTCCGTCAAAAGTTATCGCAATTTAAAAATTTTCAAGTTTTCCCGTTCTGTTTTTAGGCACCCAGTGCACACATGGGGTTAAAAAATTCCAAAACATTATCCGATTCACATGTAAAACACGTTCAAAATTTATATCGTCAATTATTTTTTTTTGCAAAACTTATTTGTGTACGGAATAATAGGTATATTAAAAATATCACTAAAATGGCCGCCGGCGCCAAAGGGTTAAAGATTATTAACTTTTTCTGAGACCTGGCACTATTCTGCATATACACCAATGTGTCCTGAAAATTTCAGCTCAATCAGATGGCGCGTTCCTGAGATTTTTTCACTGAAATTTTTTGATGATATGTAACATGCAGAAATTTCCTTTCGAAATTTCTGCACGGCTTATTTCAGCACACACTGTCGTGCCCTTGAAATAGCCAAATTATTTTTCATTCGGACTAGCGGTACCTTGTTTTTCAATTTGAAAAACAAGACACTGCAAGTCCGATATGACATTGCCTGGCATGAGGCGATACGAATGCAAGAACCGGTAACGGTATCTTGTTTTCGTGTCGGAGCTCAGGCCAGCATTCGGACAGTCTTGATTACATCGTGGTGGAGGCCAGACGTTCGTGGCTGAGGCCGGACCGGGAGGTGCGTCTCCGCGAGAAACCGTAGAAAAAAACCGATCAACTATTCTATTAAATCAAATACAAAAGTGCAAAGAGTTATGATTAAATTTCAAGCCGAGAATCATCTTGGATGCCGGCGCGCTAATACATGTGTACGTGCCGCCTGCTCGCTTGTGCTAGGTGTCGATTAACGGGATTGTTCTGCGTGGAGTGCCGCCATGTGGGTGATTGGGTAAATAGGGAGTGCATGTGGAGTAATCTCCGACGAAGCTTATCGCTGGCAGTGCGCGTGGATCGCCTGGTGTCATGTGGAAGAAAAATGGTTTTCGGCGGCCGCGGAACCATTTCTATATGTTAAAAAGAATTGTTAATACTCTTACTTTGTTGGTGTTCAAACTAACTAGAGAGTGCGAAACCAGTGCAAAATTTGTTAATGTGACGGGCGAATGATTGATTAAATTTCGTGGCAATATGAGTAGAGGTTTTGAAAACCCACCCAAAGATCGTACGTATGTATAGGGCCCCAGTCTTGCTGAAAGAAATTTTCAGAATTTTTGTAAACAGCGAAGTCAAGTGTCGCAAAACCATACATTCGGTCGCGAGGCAAGCAGTTTGTGCATCGGTTCGAAACAAGCGAGAAAACTTGGAAGAATACAACGAGCGCTTAGGATCTGTACTCACAAACGCGTGACAATGTGTAAAATCTGTAGCAAAATTCTCCGTAATTTTCTTTTATTTCTAAAGTTATTTTTCACCGAAACCGAAATCATTGCTCCTAAATTGAATACACAGCGTCGTCGTTGAATAGCTTCGCCTCGTAAAATTCCCGCTTTAACGCTAGTAATTTCCGTACGAATGTGAACGACTTGTAGTGATTTCAACCTGTCATTCGGTGAAGGTAGAACAGTGAAAAGAGATGCAGCTGTGCTGCCCGACTCGCCATCATTGTAAAATTCTGGATCGTTTTGGATTATAGGCTGCACAGTGTTTTATCTGCAATTTGTTTTTGTCCCGACACAGAAGTGGCGAATTGGAATCATTGTGGGGTACAAATCCATTTTGGAGACCACTCGCAGCAAACGTGAATTCCCCGTCAGGAATTTCGGTCGTCTGAATAGTCGCGAGACGTGAAAGTGTTGATATTCTGCTGCAGTCAAAATGGTTAAAGAAAAGCCAAATTCTACTCGGGTTTATGACAGGGAAGGCTACCGGCGGCGTGCGGCATGCATTTGCGTGCGCTTGGATGGCGAAGCTGAGAGGTGCGATACGAATTACTATGAGGTAAATTCTCTCCAATATTCTCTTAGCATGACGGAAAAGCTACACTGGCAAACAAGCTGGAACGTATTGTCACTATAGTGATCGTCGAGTTATATCACGATTTGCGCAAGTGGGACCGAAAGTATTGTACCGGGTCCTGTTGTTTAAGTGAAGTAAGTTGATAAGCCTGTGGATGACGAACGATTTACAAAGGAAAATAAGGTGTAAGACGTCCACTTACACTCCGGAAAAGCATTGGTCGACATGACAGCATCGTTAAGATAGACAGTAAGCGCATTACTATGTACGCATTTGCAATACAATTAGACGCATGAAGAAAATTTTATTTGGACAGCATATGCAACCCCGCTTTGCAAATGTACTGCAATATATTAGTTGGCTAGGGTTATTAGATTTGATTATAAAAGTAGGAGATGCTTCTGCAGTATATATAAAACCGGAATACTGGTATCTTTCTTTATTAGCATTAAATTATCAACTTTACGCTAAATTGTCAAAGCGAGTTATTACAAGATATTGGCATTACTTTTCATATTATTCTTAAGACAAAGAAAACAAAAACCTATTGTTTTTATTCTATTAGCATATAACATGCCAAGATATTGTATTTAGATTTAAGCATAATTCTATTGGTACAAGAATAACCTATAGAGTCAAAATTGGATTAGATTTGATACTCTTCGTTAATTATTGAAGTAAATTACCATTGCACCCAGTGTGGCATTATCGGAAGGTTGCTTCTACGCTTATCGAATGAGACGGTCCTTTATTTTTTTCTCCGTCGAACCTACCCCGTGTTCAGAAACCCGAATTGAGCTCAATTTGCGTCTTCTCCTGAGATAATTTTTTTTGGGCGAAGCCTATTCAAATTACATACTCGTAACTAATAGCATAGGGCTTAGAAGATTCCTTCTGTAAAAGAGAAAAAAAGATAAACTTCTCAATGATAGTTCCCCGCATCCGAATAAAGCGGTAGAAATAAAATATTCTAGTGTGTTAGTGTGAGGACCAGAAGGCGATAAACTGAAATGTGAAACGAACCCAAGAGTAACCTATTGTTGCGCCAGAATAATTTTTGCCAAAGAAAAGAAAAATATATATATCAAATAAGGATTACTATTATTATTAAGAAAAAAAAAAAATTTTTCAAGTCATGGCCTACAACAGCCCCCCTAGTTGTTAACCATAAATCAACGATAATATTTTCATTCGAGTAATTTACTTGCTATTCTTGCAACGGGGTAGTTTTTTTTTGATAATGATTTTGTTCTCGCGACACGCCGAATAGTGTTCCATATCGATGAACCCTTTTGGTTACACTCGAAAGTTAATAGTTTTCTTTGATTGGTTTTGATTGAATACGCAAAAGCTTCTTGTATTCAGGCAATTAATAAAAGGATTCCGCGAAAGATAGTATATAAAAGGCACATGTTTAATAGAGAAAAGAAAAAACAAGAAAAAAAAAAACAACGGTCCATATAAGATAAGAATTATTAACTTACTTTCTATTTGTAGTTTGAATTTTTATTTGATAACAACAAATAAAATGATGTTGTTGTGTTGAACTTAAACACTGGCCTTCTTATTGGGCGAAGGCCCGAGAAGTTCTTTCTCCTTTTCAGGGTCTGCGTGTGGCCTGGCTGGCCTCAAAATGAATCGATAGTTTTGTGATTTTTTCAATATTTTTCAGCTTTTCTCTAAAGGGAGGGATACTGGCCCAACTAGTAGTTTCCGTGATTTTTGTAAACTTTTGAATTTTTGAATTTTTTGATATGGGGCCAGTATCAGAGGGTGGAGGACCCCAGACCATCGGGGTCAGGGCTCCACTAACATCGGGGGCCCGGGGCTGTCTGCCTCACCCGGGTTCCTTGTAAAGAGAGGTAGCCTTTTTTCCTATTTTCCCGTTTTTAGATTTTTCAATTTATTGGCTCCGTGCGTTGTCACGAGCACTGGGTCTGCTTAGTCAGCCCATGTTGCAGAGCCTGGGTGGTTTCCTTTACGGAGCTATGCCCCCTTTTGGTCCCTGGGTATTTTACATACCAGTTTGCGGCTACAGTATTATGACGGATGAAATAATACGTAGCATCCCGTTTTCTGTGAGAGCAAACCATCCCCATTTGTTTAAAGAACCCACCCCAGCCGCAGCGAGCTATCAAAGCGGCACCCCAGCATCCGTCGGGGTTGGTTAAAGGGTGCTCCGCTAATGCGGACGAGGGGCCTTCACGGCCATTTCTAGGGCACCCTGCTCTCGGGGCAATTCTTTTTTTTTGTTTTGCCTCTTGAATGGCATTAGCCATTCCACTTCTTGGACCTTAGCACTCTTGGTTCTGGACTTCGGTCTGGTTCTAAGCTGTGCTAAGGCCATTCCCATCTTTAATAACCGCTACAAATGGCGCCCAACGTGGGGCTCGAACCCACGACCCTGAGATTAAGAGTCTCATGCTCTACCGACTGAGCTAGCCGGGCTAAGGCTACTCTCATCATCTAAATCGCTACAAATGGCGCCCAACGTGGGGCCCGAAACTTGTTTTTGGGCAACCCACACCACAGTGAGAAAATACTCATGAGTTTCGACTCATACTCCCCTCAAGACTTTACGTCTTTAAATCCTAACAATTCCATTCTCACTAGCAGGTCTTAGAATCGCCTCCTTTGCGATTCAACTCATTTCGTTCGAGAGAACAAAACCCCTTGAATTAAGACCTGCATTGCTCGCTCTTTCCTTACTAGCCGCAAACATCCTTCCCAGTCCTTTCCTTTTAAAATCATTTCCTAGTTAGTTTACCCCTTGGGCAGCTTCTCGTTGTGTTCGTCCAATTGAGTTTTTTGACTCTGGGTGCAACCTGGAGGTTGGCCGCGGATAACAGGTTGTGGTGGTTTACCGCCGCTCCTGTCCCGGTCAACCGAAGGGCCCCTGCCCCACTTTATGTTGGGAAGCTGTCCCAAATTTTTATATCCTTGCTGTCTTGATCCAGCTTCGGCTTTTGGCTTGGGTTTGGTTCAGGCTGTAGTGGATTACGTGGGGTTGGCGTGGTGCCGCCTACACGTCCCTGCAGCTTGGCCAGACTTGAACCATTTGCTGAGGTTGAGTCAAGCAGCAACATAGTTGTTTTTGGTCCCTTGCTCCTCTCTTTTCGAGGAATTTCGGGTGGGTAAACAGTCCCCCATAATGGGCGGTACCCTTCAGGAGCCGACCCGAGTTAAAGTTTTTACTTACAAATTTCAATCGTATAAAATTTCAATACTTTCACAATCACACATCCACTTTACTTTGACAATTTTTAATATTTTTCACACTGTTCCAGTTTAACATTTCATAATTAGAATTTCTATTTTTTACGTTTTTTAAAATCAAAAGCCAGCCAGCCAGTGGACCTGAAATGGGGAGGAATGGATCGGGTTTCGTCTAATAAGAAGGCCATTTCTGAAAATTAAAATTTTTGACAAATATTAAATTTTTATCCTAACTTGGAAAGTTTAAAACTTTTCTTTTGAAATCTATATCTTTCTCATTCGAATTCTAGCCACTTGGCTTTAAGAGCTTTATTCTTTCTTTGGAAGAGTTAGTCACACCCCTGGTGTGCACCTACTTATATATCTATATTTTATATATAGCTTTGAATATTTGGCATTTTTCTTGCCCTTTAGCTGTTAAGATTGTTTTTCTCTCTTTGGAAGAGTTAGTCACACTCGTTGTGCACAGGGTTGCATTTGAATTTGCAGCAACTCCTTAGTTATAAGCGTAATTAATTCGTTAGTCACGAGTATCGTGCATTTTCTTTGAATTTTCATCACTTGTCAAGTATTTTCACAGATTGGACATGCCATTGCATCACAGTAGTGAGGACCTGTCTGGCACCACAGTGGAGGCTCAGTGCTTCATATGCCAGCAGTCATTCGCTGCTGCCCAGGTTACGTACACCACAAAATGTGGTCATACATTTCATGAAACGTGCCTGGAGCAATGGCTTCGGAATCATACAGATTGCCCGCTGTGCCGTGGACCACTGAGTCTCCCCTTAGGAGCCAGACAGGCCTCCACTGCAGCAGCATCTATGCCACGAGGGGCTCGGCCCAAAACCCAGCGGCCGGGAGTAAGAACCCGAGGCATGAGAAGCAATGAGGATGTGGAAATCAGGGACTTTGATTTACAGGCCGAGTCGGGGGCGGAAGGTTTAGTTCAGCCACCTGGCCCGTCATCAAAAGCGTCCCCAATCTCAGATGTGACGTCAGAAGCCGCAGGAGCACGCTCTATAGTGCCTCAAGATTTAAGCGGACTTCAGCAACAGATTAACGAATTGCAGAACGGCATGCGTGTGATGCTGGAGCGCATGGCCCAATTAGACCTTCCGTCCCGGACTCGGAATGTAGAGTCGCCAAGACTGAACCCTCGCGCACAATCATTTGTTCCAGTGCCGCGATCCTACTCACCTCGCACCCCTCGTGGTAATAATGTCCAGTTCCACCACGATAAGGTGGCAAGCATCATTGGTGGGTGGGGACTAAAATTCTCGGGTCGTGAATCCTCCATGCCCGTGGAAGTCTTTATTAACAGGGTAGCGGCTCTCACCAGAAACACCTTGGGCGGAAATTTTAATGTTCTATGCCAGCATATGCATTTACTTTTGATTGGACCTGCCGCTGATTGGTATTGGCGGTTTTACAATTCGAGACGTGATTTCAATTGGAGGGATTTGGAGTCGGCCCTGAGCGACCATTTCGCTGATCGCTTCACGGATGCCGACCTGATGGAGCAGATACGAGGAAGGAAACAGCGACCTCAAGAAACATTCGACGATTTTAGTGCGGACGTCTACAAGATTGTTGACCGGCTACAGCGCCCTATTGCTGACGCGGATTTAGCTGACATTCTTAGACGCAATTTGTTGCCGGAAATCCGTCGTGGTCTGCTACAAATACACCTTCCCTCTGTTCGTCTGCTCCGTCAGGCCGTCATCCGTGCGGAGAATTTTGAGATGGAGCTTGGAGGTCGACGCCGATCCTCCCAATGGAGACATGCTACAGAAGAACTACGTGAGGAATACCCGTTGGACCAATATGAGGATTCCCCGGAAGAACCTGGAGTGGAGGCGGTCACGGTCCTGCCTACTTGCTGGAACTGTAAGCAAGTGGGACACCGTTTCGACGATTGTTTGGAGCCCAGAACAATTTTCTGTTATGGCTGCGGAAAGGCAGACACATATAAACCTAATTGTGTGAACTGCCAAACAAAAAACGGACCGCAGGGAGCGCGGAACAAGATCTCACGCCTCCCGCAGGGCAAGCAAGCTCCACCCCGTTCCAGCAGGTAGACAGGACTGATGATCTGTCTCCAAATTCCCTGGGCCCAACCACCAATGATGATAGTATACAGCCGAGTGGGGACTCTACTACCTTATCGATCCCACTCTTACAGGCAGAGCCTCCTACACCTTTGGCTTTTCTGCCCTACCACATTAGATGGCGGAAATACACGGCGGTCCGAAACCGAATTTTTAACTCCGAAATTGACACCATTCACAAACACCTTAAAACACCTAAACGCTCAACGTTGAGAATGAGGCGTTTTTACGCTCAGTTCCGTCGTTGGCGTTATCAATTGGATTGTGCGACTCTGTTGAACGTGCCTCCAGGTGACGTTCGACCGTACGCTCAGGTTCTGTTGTTCGGCCAACTAACATCGGGTTTGATCGACACGGGAGCCAACGTGAGCGTGATGGCGGCTGATCTAGCCCGCTCATTCCTCGAGAGGAACGCTTTTCCCTGGAAAAGAGCTTCTCTCGGGTTGAAAACAGCTGACGGCACACAACATCAAGCCGTAGGCCGAGTATCGGCCGACATCACGTTCCGGGGGCTCACCAAGACGTTGACGCTGTGGATAATACCCACTCTCAGTCAGAATCTCTATCTGGGAGTGGACTTCGTCCGTCTTTTCGCCCTGGCCACAGACCTGTTTGCGCCACCACCACAGGTCGACACCACCAACAGCCTCGACGCACTCGACGATTGCGCCCACCCTCTCACACAGGAGCAGCATCGCAGACTTCGGTCTGCGATTGCTTGCTTTCCTTCGTTTGTTGTTGAGGGCTTGGGAAAGACTACGCTCATCCGTCATGAAATCGACACTGGTGACCAGAAACCCATAAAACAGAGACATTTCTCTGTGTCACCAGCTGTCGAAAAGCTCCTATATCAGGAAATTGACCGGATGTTAGCGTTGGGCGTAATCGAAGAGTCGAAGAGTGCATGGTCTTCGCCGGTAACGTTGGTGGTAAAGCCCTCGAAGGTGCGCCTATGCCTGGATGCCCGGAAGGTCAACTCGGTCACGGTGAAGGATGCCTATCCTTTGCCGCTGATTGATGGAATTCTCAGCAGACTTCCTAAGGCAAATTTCATCTCCAGCCTTGACTTGAAGGATGCCTTTTGGCAAATCCCTTTAGAGGAAAAGTCAAAGGAGAAGACAGCCTTCACTGTGCCCGGTCGACCCCTTTACCATTTCGTCGTGATGCCGTTTGGGTTGTGTAATGCACCCCAAACGATGTCGCGACTGATGGATAAGGTTATTCCGCCCCAACTCAAGCACCAGGTATTCGTGTACCTCGACGACCTGTTGGTGATAACAGACGAGTTCGACGCGCACCTTCAGGTGCTTCATCAGGTCGCCTTCCATTTGAGACAAGCTGGCCTCACCATCAATGTGGAAAAGAGTAAGTTCCTCTTGCGAGACGTCAAGTACCTTGGCCACATTGTTGGTGGGGGCACCATCCAAACTGATCCTGACAAGGTGAAATCTATTATGGATTTCCCCCTTCCCTCTACCACGAAGCAACTCCGAAGATTTCTAGGAATCTGCGGTTGGTATCGGCGCTTCGTCAGGGAATATGCGTCATTGTCAACGCCACTGACAGACATGCTTTCTAAGCGGAGTCAGTTTGTGTGGACCGATGAGAGGCTAAATGCTTTCAAGCAATTGAAACACAGCCTTGCTTCAGCCCCAGTGCTGCACAGCCCAGATTTCAACAAGCCCTTCTCCATCCAATGTGACGCAAGTCAACATGGAGTCGGTGCCGTGCTGGTGCAGCGCAAAGAAGACGGAGCTGAAGCCCCCATCGCCTATATGTCCCACAAACTGAATCCCGCTCAGCGAAATTACACCGTCACTGAGCAAGAATGTCTGGCAGCGGTGTTGGCAATCAAGAAGTTCCGTGCCTACGTGGAAGGTCACGAATTTGAAATCGTGACCGACCATGCTTCCCTAAAATGGCTAATGAACCAACCAGACCTCAATGGACGATTAGCCCGGTGGGCCTTGAAGCTGCAAGGTTTCAACTTCAAAATTGTCCACCGAAAGGGAAGCCAAAACGTAGTGCCGGACTCCTTGTCGCGCATGTTCTCTGCCGAGGCGTTGACGCCGGCAGAGGGCGAGGAGACTCCAATGGAGCTAGACTTAGAGTCGCCCCACTTCAAAAGTGCCTCCTATACGGAGCTGGCGGCTAAAGTCCAGGCAGAACAAGACCAACTGCCGGACCTAAAAGTTGTAGACGGGTTCGTGTACAAGCGGACTGAGTATGCGACCGGAAACGGACTTCAAGAACAGTTGGCTTGGAAGTTGTGGGTGCCGTCAGAAATGACGGCAGAATTAGTGAAGGGAGCTCATGACCCACCCTTGAGTGCGCATGGTGGCGTGGCCAAAACCCTCGGCCGATTACGGCAATGGTTTTTCTGGCCACGAATGGCCGCTCAAGTGCGTGATTATGTGGGATCATGCCTTACATGCAAAACCACCAAAGCCCCTTCACACACCCTTCGTCCACCAATGACGCTGCAGTCCGTTCCCGAGCGCATATTCCAGCGCTTGTACATCGATATTATCGGCCCCTACCCTAGGTCCAAGTCTGGCAACATTGGAGCTCTCATCGTCCTCGACCATCTTTCGCGATTCCCCTTCGTTGAGCCGCTTCGGAAGTTCACTGCGAAAGCAGTCATTGACCTCCTGAGGAGAAGGGTGTTTCACCTTGTTGGAGTCCCGGAGAGTGTTGTAACAGATAATGGTGTACAGTTTCGGTCGTCTAATTTTCAGACCTTCTTACAGGAATACGGTGTCGGACACACCTTTACCGCCGTGTATTCCCCTCAATCTAACGCCTCGGAACGTCTTAACCGCTCCATACTGGCAGCAATACGTTCCTATATTGATCCTGCTCAAAAGGAATGGGACGGTAAACTCTCAGAAATAACCTGCGCGCTACGTTCCGCACCTCACGCAACGATAGGCACTTCGCCCTATCAGGCAGTATTCGGGCAACCCATGATTACCCATGGCCGCACTTACCATCTGCTGCGGCAAATCCACCTTCTCGAGGACCCTGCTACTACGCTGCCACCTCCTGACCACCTGGCTCTTCTACGCCAGACCATCCGCGACCTCACCACCCAAGCCCAGTCTCGCAATGCCAAGGCCTATAATCTTCGTTCCAGGTTGGTTTCATACCAGCCTGGCGAAGTGGTCTACAGGCGCAACTTCCGGCAAAGTGACGCAGCCGCGCACTACAATGCAAAGCTGGACCGGAAGTTTTTACCTAGTAAGGTAATTAAGAAGATCGGCGGAGCTTACTACCAGCTGGCTGATCAAAATGGACGATCAGTGGGCGTCTTTCACGCGAAAGACATCACTAAGTGATAGACCCACTGAGTTCACCAGTTCACGATGTATTTCCAAATTTTATTTGGAAGATCGTCCATTTGCGCCTCTTTCAGGTGTCACTCCTGCTTCAATTAAAAAGTATCTAGAGATGTTCACTTGGTTCACCATTTCCTCTACCCAAAGATACTTTCATGATTTACTCAGTATACGTGTTCACGAAATTTCCTACAATTATATTTACCCCTTTTATTCGCTCACCAGTTCACGCAATAAATCTAAAGGATTGGATAGTAAACGACATGATCACCTGTTCACGTCATTATATTTCCCTTATTACATCCATCCTTCAGCTCTTTCCACGCACTTGCCCTTGTGGAAAGACCTGTGTTGTAACATGCAGAAATTTCCTTTCGAAATTTCTGCACGGCTTATTTCAGCACACACTGTCGTGCCCTTGAAATAGCCAAATTATTTTTCATTCGGACTAGCGGTACCTTGTTTTTCAATTTGAAAAACAAGACACTGCAAGTCCGATATGACATTGCCTGGCATGAGGCGATACGAATGCAAGAACCGGTAACGGTATCTTGTTTTCGTGTCGGAGCTCAGGCCAGCATTCGGACAGTCTTGATTACATCGTGGTGGAGGCCAGACGTTCGTGGCTGAGGCCGGACCGGGAGGTGCGTCTCCGCGAGAAACCGTAGAAAAAAACCGATCAACTATTCTATTAAATCAAATACAAAAGTGCAAAGAGTTATGATTAAATTTCAAGCCGAGAATCATCTTGGATGCCGGCGCGCTAATACATGTGTACGTGCCGCCTGCTCGCTTGTGCTAGGTGTCGATTAACGGGATTGTTCTGCGTGGAGTGCCGCCATGTGGGTGATTGGGTAAATAGGGAGTGCATGTGGAGTAATCTCCGACGAAGCTTATCGCTGGCAGTGCGCGTGGATCGCCTGGTGTCATGTGGAAGAAAAATGGTTTTCGGCGGCCGCGGAACCATTTCTATATGTTAAAAAGAATTGTTAATACTCTTACTTTGTTGGTGTTCAAACTAACTAGAGAGTGCGAAACCAGTGCAAAATTTGTTAATGTGACGGGCGAATGATTGATTAAATTTCGTGGCAATATGAGTAGAGGTTTTGAAAACCCACCCAAAGATCGTACGTATGTATAGGGCCCCAGTCTTGCTGAAAGAAATTTTCAGAATTTTTGTAAACAGCGAAGTCAAGTGTCGCAAAACCATACATTCGGTCGCGAGGCAAGCAGTTTGTGCATCGGTTCGAAACAAGCGAGAAAACTTGGAAGAATACAACGAGCGCTTAGGATCTGTACTCACAAACGCGTGACAATGTGTAAAATCTGTAGCAAAATTCTCCGTAATTTTCTTTTATTTCTAAAGTTATTTTTCACCGAAACCGAAATCATTGCTCCTAAATTGAATACACAGCGTCGTCGTTGAATAGCTTCGCCTCGTAAAATTCCCGCTTTAACGCTAGTAATTTCCGTACGAATGTGAACGACTTGTAGTGATTTCAACCTGTCATTCGGTGAAGGTAGAACAGTGAAAAGAGATGCAGCTGTGCTGCCCGACTCGCCATCATTGTAAAATTCTGGATCGTTTTGGATTATAGGCTGCACAGTGTTTTATCTGCAATTTGTTTTTGTCCCGACACAGAAGTGGCGAATTGGAATCATTGTGGGGTACAAATCCATTTTGGAGACCACTCGCAGCAAACGTGAATTCCCCGTCAGGAATTTCGGTCGTCTGAATAGTCGCGAGACGTGAAAGTGTTGATATTCTGCTGCAGTCAAAATGGTTAAAGAAAAGCCAAATTCTACTCGGGTTTATGACAGGGAAGGCTACCGGCGGCGTGCGGCATGCATTTGCGTGCGCTTGGATGGCGAAGCTGAGAGGTGCGATACGAATTACTATGAGGTAAATTCTCTCCAATATTCTCTTAGCATGACGGAAAAGCTACACTGGCAAACAAGCTGGAACGTATTGTCACTATAGTGATCGTCGAGTTATATCACGATTTGCGCAAGTGGGACCGAAAGTATTGTACCGGGTCCTGTTGTTTAAGTGAAGTAAGTTGATAAGCCTGTGGATGACGAACGATTTACAAAGGAAAATAAGGTGTAAGACGTCCACTTACACTCCGGAAAAGCATTGGTCGACATGACAGCATCGTTAAGATAGACAGTAAGCGCATTACTATGTACGCATTTGCAATACAATTAGACGCATGAAGAAAATTTTATTTGGACAGCATATGCAACCCCGCTTTGCAAATGTACTGCAATATATTAGTTGGCTAGGGTTATTAGATTTGATTATAAAAGTAGGAGATGCTTCTGCAGTATATATAAAACCGGAATACTGGTATCTTTCTTTATTAGCATTAAATTATCAACTTTACGCTAAATTGTCAAAGCGAGTTATTACAAGATATTGGCATTACTTTTCATATTATTCTTAAGACAAAGAAAACAAAAACCTATTGTTTTTATTCTATTAGCATATAACATGCCAAGATATTGTATTTAGATTTAAGCATAATTCTATTGGTACAAGAATAACCTATAGAGTCAAAATTGGATTAGATTTGATACTCTTCGTTAATTATTGAAGTAAATTACCATTGCACCCAGTGTGGCATTATCGGAAGGTTGCTTCTACGCTTATCGAATGAGACGGTCCTTTATTTTTTTCTCCGTCGAACCTACCCCGTGTTCAGAAACCCGAATTGAGCTCAATTTGCGTCTTCTCCTGAGATAATTTTTTTTGGGCGAAGCCTATTCAAATTACATACTCGTAACTAATAGCATAGGGCTTAGAAGATTCCTTCTGTAAAAGAGAAAAAAAGATAAACTTCTCAATGATAGTTCCCCGCATCCGAATAAAGCGGTAGAAATAAAATATTCTAGTGTGTTAGTGTGAGGACCAGAAGGCGATAAACTGAAATGTGAAACGAACCCAAGAGTAACCTATTGTTGCGCCAGAATAATTTTTGCCAAAGAAAAAAAAATATATATATCAAATAAGGGTTACTATTATTATTAAGAAAAAAAAAAAAAATTTTCAAGTCATGGCCTACAACAGCCCCCCTAGTTGTTAACCATAAATCAACGATAATATTTTCATTCGAGTAATTTACTTGCTATTCTTGCAACAGGGTAGTTTTTTTTGATAATGATTTTGTTCTCGCGACACGCCGAATAGTGTTCCATATCGATGAACCCTTTTGGTTACACTCGAAAGTTAATAGTTTTCTTTGATTGGTTTTGATTGAATACGCAAAAGCTTCTTGTATTCAGGCAATTAATAAAAGGATTCCGCGAAAGATAGTATATAAAAGGCACATGTTTAATAGAGAAAAGAAAAAACAAGAAAAAAAAAACAACGGTCCATATAAGATAAGAATTATTAACTTACTTTCTATTTGTAGTTTGAATTTTTATTTGATAACAACAAATAAAATGATGTTGTTGTGTTGAACTTAAACACTGGCCTTCTTATTGGGCGAAGGCCCGAGAAGTTCTTTCTCCTTTTCAGGGTCTGCGTGTGGCCTGGCTGGCCTCAAAATGAATCGATAGTTTTGTGATTTTTTCAATATTTTTCAGCTTTTCTCTAAAGGGAGGGATACTGGCCCAACTAGTAGTTTCCGTGATTTTTGTAAACTTTTGAATTTTTGAATTTTTTGATATGGGGCCAGTATCAGAGGGTGGAGGACCCCAGACCATCGGGGTCAGGGCTCCACTAACATCGGGGGCCCGGGGCTGTCTGCCTCACCCGGGTTCCTTGTAAAGAGAGGTAGCCTTTTTTCCTATTTTCCCGTTTTTAGATTTTTCAATTTATTGGCTCCGTGCGTTGTCACGAGCACTGGGTCTGCTTAGTCAGCCCATGTTGCAGAGCCTGGGTGGTTTCCTTTACGGAGCTATGCCCCCTTTTGGTCCCTGGGTATTTTACATACCAGTTTGCGGCTACAGTATTATGACGGATGAAATAATACGTAGCATCCCGTTTTCTGTGAGAGCAAACCATCCCCATTTGTTTAAAGAACCCACCCCAGCCGCAGCGAGCTATCAAAGCGGCACCCCAGCATCCGTCGGGGTTGGTTAAAGGGTGCTCCGCTAATGCGGACGAGGGGCCTTCACGGCCATTTCTAGGGCACCCTGCTCTCGGGGCAATTCTTTTTTTTTGTTTTGCCTCTTGAATGGCATTAGCCATTCCACTTCTTGGACCTTAGCACTCTTGGTTCTGGACTTCGGTCTGGTTCTAAGCTGTGCTAAGGCCATTCCCATCTTTAATAACCGCTACAGATATATATATATATATATGTATATAGAAATATGAATTTTTGGCCAAAGTGATTTTAATACTAATGTTCTTCTTCGAACATTAGTAAAAATTTACCGTTTTCTTTTTCGGCGATCAGTATATCGAGCATAGTTTTCGATTCGCGGTCATTTATCCGATTTTAGAAAACATCCACAATTTTTGCTTTGAACGCTGGCCACTTTGTTAATAGGCAGATATTTTCTGCGGGGTAGAGCTCGCCAAAATCTAATTCAATCTGAAAATTATAAATTCAATATAGAATCTGTAAATCATTTCCTTCTTTTGTACCAGTTTATATTCTAATGAATGTTCTATTAGGGGCCAATTTACTGTAACTGATTTATTGGCCAATATATCCTCACATCTCAGCTTGAACGTGTCTTTCCATTTTTTTCTACTGCATTCTATGGTTGTAGGTTGCGGGTTAGCCAAATTTTTGATTGAAGATCCTCAGGACCTAAAATGGGTAAAAAAAGCATAAAGATGTCGTGTTATTATTGTTTTCATATAATTCAAAAAGCCAAAAAACATTGAAACGCCATTTAGAATTAGAAGTTCGGATTTTAAGTGTATTTTTCATTTGTGGCGTTTTATGTTTATCATAGAAGGAGCTCCCTTTTCTTAATATGATCTCACTTTTCAAAAGACAAAACCACACAATGTAAGAATAAAATATTTTGCAGATTGACAAAAAAATTGAAAAGAATGTTCATCAATTCAATGTTTTAAATCAGACGTGCGTGAAGTAGTCCCCGTCTGAATTAAATTAAATTTCCGTATATTTTTAAATCATAATCCATTACATTGTTTATTTATCTGTGTGTTTACTCTGTGCCGACGCGCTGATTTTATGTGCGGTGCTAACGTGGGTGCCTTTTTTCTTCGCAATACAATTTTTACCCTTCTTCTTTTCCCTGTCAGGAACCAGTTAGAAAACAAGGTCGCGTAACGTCGCGTCGTCCTATAAATCGCGTCAACAGTAAAACTCTGAGGGGTCGACCCGGTTTTCTGTTGTATATATACCTTGGACAATTTAGTAAAGGTGATTTAGTTTATTTCTATTAGCATATTTCCCTTTTTTCATGTTCCTCATAAGTGAAAGTGTATAAATCGAATCAGCTTTAACGGAAAGTGCGAACAAAGAAGTAAATTTCACATATGTTAACAGAACATTTGTTTTAGTAATTAATCCTACTTCTAAATTTGGTTTTTATGTTATTTTATCAACAATAAAATCCAACCGGCCATAGCTCAGTGACAGCGCCCTAGAGAGCGAGTTCGATTCCGCGTCAGTACTTCAGCTTTTTGTAAGTTAACATATTGGGAAAAATAAATCGCTTTGATTTTAAGAAAAAACAATGTAAATGATAAAATAGCACTTTCAATTTGAAACAATTTGAAACAATTATAAATCAAATACATATGCAATATAATAAACACACATAACATTTTTAAATTAACTTCACTGGCCGAGCTATTGAAAAGTTAAATTGACATTATAATCCCATAACTTATCAGTTTTGGTAGCAACATTACATTAGCCGCCGCTTTCCGATCTGACGGGCAAATCCACACGACGATCGAATCCACACGGCATCGAATTTTCGCCCGCATTTTTGATAAAATATATACATATATTTCACTTACCTACCAACCAATTGGTTTTTGTCTAAGATACCAAGTCAAAATAATTGCATACTTTCGGACACTTATCATATTGGATTCTTCTGAGCATCAAATCGACAAATTCATTAATTAATCATGAGCTTCAAGTGCAGCCTCGAAAATTGCTTTGCATTCGACAACACGATGAAATTCGTGATATGCAAAGCTTTCTGCAATAGGAAGTTGCATGGTGCCTGCATGGGTGCTCCCAGAGATTGGTTCCACCCGTATCTCGAGAGTCATTTTATCTGTACAGACTGCCAAAATATTGAAAGACTCTTAAAAATTATGTACGACAACTTAATTAACTATATTGGGACACTAAATTCGGAAAAAGACAATATCATATCCAAGCAACTTGCACAAGCGCGAGCAAATGAAGAATTCCTGTCGGAAATATCAAGTCATTTCGATGGTCTGGCGTCTACCTTTTCTAAATCGAACAGTATTAGCCACGGAAAGTCTTTTGACACGCTTGGGAAGAAAATGGATACTCTAATTGATAAAATGGGTTCCATTGCATCGAATTTGTCCACTCTCAATAACGCTAATGATACTTGCCAAACAAACAACAAAGGTACGCTTGTAAATTTTGAACAATTCTCACGAACGTTAAAAATGCAAACTGACAGACTCACAGACGCTTTTTCTGAGCAACAACTAAAATTAGCTGATATCAGCAGAAAGCTGGAGGATTTAGACCGTCATTGCAAAACCTCAAGAAATGATGCAGACGAAGATTTATTAGCGAACGAGATAACACTCCATCAGGAGCTCCTTAACACAACGTTGGAAATAAATAATAACACAACGGCTATGAATACGAGGACGCAGGACAAAGCAACATCGCCTATAAGGAATCTAGCTGAGGGTACAACTCCATCTATTCAGCAAAAATTTTCGAACCTCAACGGTGAAACACCAATTTACAAGTTCGGTACTTTTTGGTCCCAAAACGATTGGCAGAATCGTATACAAAAAATAAAAAAAACGAACGATATTCTTCACAATAAGAGCACGTCTTCCAATTTAACGACTTCAGTAAACAAAAGTGCATTCTTTGTGAAAGGGATTCCTTATTCTGCTGACGACGAATGGTTGGGAAAGATTCTCGAAGCGGATTTTCATATAAACGACTACGAAGTGAAATTTTTATCCCAGCGTAAACATATATCCTCAAGACGGTGTAAGGTCTTCATCCCATCAAAATATGCCTGGCTTTTTACTTGCTTGAGTGGAAACAACAGCTCCATCAATTGGAAAGGAGTGACATTCAGCCCCTGGAGAAACATCACCGACAAAACTAACTATAAGAATAAACAAAAAATTGTAAGAAAAAATTGTATCCCTAGTCACACCTTTACCCAATTTCCCTCCACCCATAAAACTCGCTCATCACGTACTCAGTCTCAATTTTCAATGACAACAGATAATTCTTCCTTATCTGACTGTTCCAATGCTTTTACTCATAATAATAGTAATGCACTGATACCCCCAGCAGTTAACACGGCATCTTCTCCCTCAAGCAGGTGTACCAACGCTGCTAATAAACACTCCTCCAAGGTTTCCAGTCAGGCCGCCGCCAACTTAGCTCCTTCTACGAGCAATATAAATTATTCTTCTAATGGTAGTAATATGACATCTGAATCTCTTCGAAGATCAGGCAACCCTTTTAGGCATTTTTCCTAACCGATCTCAGAAAAGCCTCAAACTTTTTTACCACAATTGTGGTGGTATGAGAGGCAAACTAAGTAAATTGTACCTTGACGCCAAATCGTGCCATTTTAATTTACTCGCCATCACCGAAACTTGGCTTAATGCCTCTCATAAGAATGAGGAGATTCTTGATAGTAGTTGGACTATTTACAGAAGCGACCGTGATTATTGTTCTACGGGTCAGTCGCGAGGAGGTGGTGTCTTACTTGCTGTTAGCAACACACTTTCAAGTGAGCTTGTAGATACCACTCCAAATGTTTTCTTCCAATGTATAATTGTTCGGATCTCCACTAATAACAACTCAATTTACATCGCTGTTGTCTACATCCCCCCTAGATCTGACGAGTCCATCTACAGCAATTTTTGTGACACAATATCTTCATTAGCAACATCACTTAGCGAAAAAGATAAAATAATAGTTTTGGGTGACTTCAATCGTCCGAATCTTTGCTTTGTTCCGGATGAAAATGACTCTTACCTTCTCCCCGTAAACCTTGCAGACACCAACGATTTCAATCTTGCGAGTGCCTTTTATGGTAATGATTTGCAGCAGGTTTCCCAAACTCCTAACCAAAATGGTAATTGGTTAGATCTTGTTTTCACAAATGCTTATGACGAAGTAGTGGTTAGTCCAACTAGTGACGCAGAGCATCTTTTTTGCAATAGTTTACACCATACAGCACTGTCAGTCGAACTTTCCACTCCAGATTCCACTTGCTTGAAAACTTACAATAACTCAATTGTATTTGACTTCCGTAATGCTGATTATGAAAGCATTAAACATGTTTTTGATACTACTGATTGGTCGACTACTCTTTCAACACAAGATCTCGAGACAGCCATTTCCTCTTTTTACAACAAAATATTTGACGCCGTTGAAAGATATGTTCCAA
Organism: Nemotelus pantherinus; assembly: GCA_963978885.1. Taxonomy (NCBI): domain Eukaryota; kingdom Metazoa; phylum Arthropoda; class Insecta; order Diptera; family Stratiomyidae; genus Nemotelus; species Nemotelus pantherinus. Next base: position 141,838,480 of record OZ022263.1, read on the forward strand.
AGATAAAAAAAAAGAATAAATTGTCTGAGCCATGGCTTGATAGGGACATTAGGCATATGCGAAATCGTAGGAACAAACTCTATAAGCTTATTAAAGAAAATACCGATGTTATTCCTGCTATTCAGGAAGAATATAACGAAGTTGCTAAGCAATTTTTAGCAAAGTCTCATGAGGCTTATGACACTTACATTAGAACAACCGGCGAAAATATAGTCCGCGACCCGAAAAAATTCTTTGATTTTGTTAATGTGAAGCGAAAAACTACTGGCTATCCATCGTCCATGTTTCTTAATAATATAACGTCTTCCTCTCCTAAAGAGATATGTGACCTATTTGCTGATAGTTTCCAAGGAATTTTCAATGCACCAGACCCATCAAACTCACACCTTTCTTCCGCTGATTCAGCTTCAACAGCTTTTGTGAACCATTTAGAAATTTCCCGTGATGAAATACGTAAAGCTATTTTGGATCTCGACTGCAACAAAGGCCCTGGGCCTGATTTTCTTCCTCCGATCTTCTTGCCCAAGTGTGTAGAGCAGCTTATAGATCCCTTGCATATTTTCTTTAACAGATCACTTTCGTCTGGAGTTTTCCCATTCTGTTGGAAGCTTTCGTATGTCACACCCATATTCAAAAATGGTGATCGACGCTGTATCCGAAATTAAAGGGGCATTGCCATTTTGTCTTCGATTCCGAAACTTTTCGAAAAGGTGGTATACGATAAACTTTCTCCGCTTGTTGATTCCCGTTTGAACGAGCAACAACATGGCTTTAGAAAAGGTCGCTCAACTACCACGAATTTGACAATTCTAATCTCTGACGTTCTATGCAAAATGGAAAAAGGATACCAAATTGACGCAGTCTACACTGACTTCAGTAAGGCGTTTGACAGAGTTGACCATTCTACCTTGGTTCTAAAGCTTCAGAAATTTGGTATTGCCGGGTCTTTACTCAGCTGGCTGACCTCCTACCTTCGCGATCGCACACAATGTGTAAAATTTCAAGGATTTTTATCGAAAAACGTTAGTGCTACCTCTGGTGTACCCCAAGGTAGCCATCTTGGCCCACTTCTTTTTAATATATTTATTTCTGACTTATCTGACGTCCTAGCAGGCATACCTCATTTACTCTATGCAGACGATCTCAAACTTTATCAGACTATTGAATCGAAATCGGATGCCCCCTTTCTCCAATCCAAGCTTAATTCACTTGATCAGTGGTGCAATATAAACAAGCTCTCTCTCAATATCAGCAAATGCCAAGTTATTAGTTTTTCCAGGAAATGCACGGTCACACACAATACGTACTTTCTCGGCAATAATATGCTAACCCGAGTTGATAACATTGCTGACCTCGGTGTTATCTTAGATGAAAAACTCCGCTTCACCTTACACTTTGATAAAATGCTTTCTCGTGCGAACAAACAGCTAGGTTTCATCAAAAGACGTGCCAAAGAATTCCGTAGTCTGTGGGTCACAAGATCCTTATACACTTCACTTGTACGTCCTATTCTCGAATACGCTTGCATTAGCTGGAATCCCGCTTTTGAAACCTACAGTGACAGACTCGAGTCAATACAAAAACAATTTCTACTTTTCGCCTTGAGAGAACTGTACAACCCTTATGATTTTAATAGCTTACCTCCTTATGAGTTTCGACTGGGTCATTTAAACCTATCGACACTAGCCTCCAGAAGAATAATGATATCGGCCTGCTTCACATTCGACGTCATTAGAGGCACTATTAATGTAGAATTCCTGAATAGTAAAATTTCGATAAATATCCCTGTGAGGAACACCAGGTCCAATCGTTCGACGACATATGCAGCAAATGAGCCTATAAATAGATGCTGCAGAATATTCAACAGCATAAGTCACTTATATTCCCCTACGATTTCCAAATCATCCTTCAAATCCTCTCTTTTGCATGCCATCCATACCCCTAAACCTTAAGCCATAGCTTATATGTCAATGTTTTTATTTATTGATTGTTATTTATTAATCTTTTTGTTACTTTTTTCATTTGTTTGTTACTTATTTAACTTGTTTGTTTTTACTTTTTACTTCACTTTACTTTTCCATTTTATTTTTATTTTGTTATTTTATATAAGATTTTGTACCTTGTTTGGTGAATTAATAAAATAAATAAATAAATAAAATAAATAAAGAAAACAAACGTATATAGCTCACTTTCAGAATATAAAATCGTACATGTTCGCTCTTTCTTATAAAATGTAGGAGGGTTGTTTGCTCCTCGTTCTCCCAAAATTTTCGTTTATTTTATTTTAGCCCTTGCATTCACCGCTTTATCGTGCAGCTTTTTTCGACTTCCTCTAAATAAATAATAGTATTCCTAAAGAAAACATATCCATTTATTAAATTTATTTTGCTCGATAAATTTGTAGTAAATTAAATAATTCGGATTTACTTACTACATTTTCAGTTGGAAAAACTTGAATTATAAGTTCACTAAATTCCCTGATGTTTCGAATGGACATGACTTCATTTTTATCAGCGAAGCTTTCTACTATTAGGGTGATTATATCGTCCCTATTTTGTGTATTTAATCTATTTCTCTCAGCATATGTAGCTAAAATGGCTTTTTTTGGGGGGAGCTTTTCAATAAATTCAATAGCTTATTTTGCGCGTCTTCTCCTATGCTATGTGAAGATAAGCTGTTTATCCAATTTTGCATAAAAGAAGCAGCAGCTGAAATTGTACCAGCCTAAAATATTAAATGATTATGGTGCTAACCGATTTGCAAATATTTAAATTTTCTTACGCATTCAGTCTTGTATTTGTTCAACTGGTTTCGAAATTTGTTCGAAATCCAAGCTGATTTATGCCAGGAAAAATTTCTTACAAATCTGGCTCTGTTAGTAACATGAATGCGTCAACATCAATGCCACATTCTACGCAAGTAAGCAATAAGAAACTGTGAGATTCAATAATTAATTCGATAAAATGAAAACTAGATCAGTAAAATATTTCCTAAACAAAATATACGAAAATATGTTGGTTCCCTTTGAAATACTCAAGTCATTTATTCAAAGCAATAAAATGCCAGTAGAAAACCATAATGCACTGCTGGCAAATGGTAAAGAGAAAATTGTTCACGAGTGACTTTCCCCTAAAGGCTGGTACTGAGTTAAACGTGAAGCTAAATTTTGACAAGTCTCCATTTTCCCGACAAACTTTTGAGCTAAAATCTTGACAATGCCGAAAATCAAAGACACTGCTCATTTCCGACGGAAAAAATGTCAAGAACTTCCATTTTCGGTCGATTTTTTCGTTGGAAAGAAATTTGCACAATTCAATTTTCAAATTCAAACACCGAATGTCACCTTTAAGTTCAAAAGAATGAGCTCCACCAACGCCTTCTAGAAGTACGGGCCGTCATGCTACGTAATCGTTCTAGCTATGACGTCAATTATTCGGGAAGTTTTGACATTTCCACGAGGCAGTGCCGATGTACACGGAGATTTCAATTGCGATTTTCTAGCCAAAATATGAATAAAACGTTAGTTTTTTGTGCGTGGATGCATTGTAATAATAATATTTAGTCATAAGATTCATTTTTTATCAATCAATTGTATCGCGACGGTAAATCGACACGAAACATCACATAACCTAACAACAACTGATAAACATTTCGTAGCGAATTTTCCACATTATACCGCACGCACCACCATAGTTTTTGTTTTAGCTGTTTACTAGACCTCAGATCTCACTTAATTTTTACTTCACTGACTTTAACACAACCCGCACAATTAACGATTTCCCGCGGACGTCCCATAAGGCTGCGTGTGTTTTTCGCGACTTCGTTCCCTCGAACTCTGACGTCATCATTCTGCGGCGTGTACGCAGAATCATCAGTAGTGGGCCCTAAATTTGCGTGAAATGAATTTATATTTTTTTTATTGTTTTTGGTTCTGTTTATATTTGGTTTATATTGGTTTATATTGTTTATATTGTTTATTATATAATATTTTTTTTACTGACTAATAAATTCACTCACTTTTTAATCGAAGATAAACTTCTAAATCGAAACCCATATTTGATACAATCACATTCAATTGATCGTGGTTATTCTCTTCAAGAAGATCTACTAAGTCAATACACGCTTCACTGAGCACACACGAGCCACTGGGGATGGCACTCATTGTTTAAACAACACGAAAGGACAAGGTTCTACTAAACACGTGAATCACCCTTCGCGACTACGATGATTATGATGAAATTGAGAGAAAACACTTTGAAACATACATGTTAATAGGATGGCCTATTTGAATTGACGTGATGTCTGCAGATTCTAAAACAATTGCGTATTAAGATTATTTGATGATAATTCGCGGAAAACACTTTTAACCGTACATGTTAATAGGGTGCTCTAGTTGAATTGATGTGATCTGTGTCGATTTTAAAACGATTGCATATTCAGTTTATTTGATGATAAAAATGGGAATCATGGTTAATAATAACAGGAATATAATATGAACAAGTTGGCCCAAATATGTTTAACGTAAATAGAAATATGATAAAAATTATCAGTTTTATACCATTGGAAATTTATTAGTATTTATCTTATAGAATTGATGTGAAAACATGCTAATATCATACCTTTCCCATGAAAAGTAAACGATAATCTTTTAGTTTTAGCCACTTTGATTTAAAAGGACGCAACATTTCAACATAATATGTGTTTTTTTTTTTGTGAGTGCATCATAATCTGGTATGCTGAGTTTTAAATCCCAAGATAAAAATAATTGTGAGTATATTCGAAAATTTTACGTATACGTGGCCTGAAGATACATTATGGTGGTTGGAATTTTAAATGCAAATCAGGAAAATATAAAAAATCACACCAAATCTCCAAGATTGTCAAAGTGCTAATGATCTCAAATGCAACACATTCTTTATTATACACCTATGTACTCACTAATGATAACAGCAAAAGCATATTTACGTATTTAACTTTAGCCAAACAAACTTGTCTAAAATATATTTCATTAACTATATTAATTTTTGGCCTCTGCGCTCGATTTGCGTCCGGTATTTCTTTGCTAATTTTTATGTCGATAAAGCATTTTGATATGTGTGGTGTTAGAAAATGCATGCCAACAAACAAACTATTTCCAATTGTACCGACATTTTCAAAGTCGCAGCTAAGAACCTCAATCAATAAATTTATACGTACGCATTTCACACATATTTCAATACAGATACATATCTCATTAAACCGGAATTTTTCAACGCCCATTTACATCAATTACCCTATCGGGCTGGATAAATCCGGATTCTAACACCAACTCTATTATTTCGCCCACGATCTGTTTCCTCCCGGTGGCCATTCAACTGCTTATTTCTATGTCGATAAAGCATTTTTATAATACGCGGGGTTCGAAAATCCTTCCAAACAACCAAAATATAAATCTTGTTTCCAATTGTAACGACATTTTCAAAACGCAGCTCACAAGGAACCTAAATCAACAAAACTATTAAATATCAATTTAATCATGCATGAGCACTTTGTATATCATTCAACAACTTGAAACCCTAAATTAGCTATTTTAGTCCGGAGAAATTTAACATGGTGCTTCGAAAAAATTAGGCGCAAGCTGAATTTTGGTGTGAACCTTAATACTGGCGTGTTAAACAAAATGTCCTAAGTTCCTATCAATTCGAGTGCTGCGTTAGTTTTAATACGGGGTCAAATTTTACCAAAAGTGACTTTTCCTAAATATCTCAGTAACGGTATCGTCTACAGAAAAACAATGTATGACAAATATATAAGTCACAGTATCCTCTTTCCCAACGGCATATTGATATTATCCGATTTTGATTACGACTTAGAATGTTTGTGAGTTTGTTTTTCTCTGTTTAAAAGGCCTATAAAAAACATATATGCGAACATATCTACCAAACTTCAGGCTAGGTGGAAAAGTGTGCTCCGAAAAGTTTACCAACCCCTACTAATTGATAGGATAATCTAGTGATATAATCTTGTTGAGCCGTGGGCAACGAGTAGGCAACGAGCTCATCCCTGAAGATTGGGGGTGGAAGCTCAAGGATACCATTTTATGGCAAAGGGGAGGGTGTAACTTGTCATCATACCTGGAGTGTGGTGGATATAGTAAGCTAGCTTAAATTTAGTAAGCTTAAATTCATGGGCCTCGTGAATCTCGAAAAACAAATTCACAAACATTCCAAGTCGTAATCAAACTCGGATGATATCTACATGCCGGTGAGAAAGTGGATACTGTGACTTACAAATGTTTAGATCAATATATCTCAAAAACGGGTATGGTTACAAAAAAAAGTTTTAAGTTCTTTTTGTTGGAAATTTTCTAAGCTACAAATTCGTCATATATTGTTTTTCCGTAGGCGCTACGGTTACTGAGATATTTAGGAAAGATCCCTTTTGGTGACCTTTGACCCCGTATAAAAAGTGACGCAGCACTCGGATCGATGGGGACTTTGGACATTTTGTTCAACACGCCGATATCAAGGTTCTTACCAAAATTCAGCTTTCCCCTAATTTTTCCGAAGTATCGCCTTTATATGTCGAAATTCACTGTGCTTTTAGCTTTGTCCTTACATGCATACGCACATACATACTTCATTAAAGCAGAATTACTCAATGCCCATTCACATCTTTAACCCCATCGGGTTGAATAAATCTGCATCAAAACATCGCGCATACATGCAACTAGCATCGTGCCCATAAAATCTCGAAACGAATCGTTGTGGTGAGTGAATTTCAAAACTTTTTCGCAAAAATAAGCCTATGAGTTTTTCATCATTGTGCTTTGTACAATCGTTTTTTCTTCAAGATTTTCAAGGACATTGAAAAGCACAGATTATCCCTGTAAACTCCATCATCAAAATGGCGATATTGTTTCATTTACACCCCAAACACCCTTCTTGAAATTGCTCAATTTTACATTTGCTTAAAGGCAAAGCACTCACAGTTGTCACCAGCACAAAACGAACTAGCTTTGGCACTCGGAATAGATTACCTTATTGTCATGGTATCATGCACACATCCCATGTTAGGCCAATGACAAACACAGCTGTTTTTGCGAGGCGTTTCCCGAGAGGAAAACCGAGTCGGTATAGTCGTGCATTACTTAAGCATTGTGATGACACACACCGCGGTGCGAACCGCCTCCCGGTTTCGGAACCGAGTCGGTAGATGAGGGAAATGACCCACCGACTCGGTTTTCGGACGTTTTTCGATATGTTTGTTGCTGCGAAGTCCGATCGAGCTGAAATTATCTGGATGCATTGATAAATGCATGGGATAGGGGAAGGAAAATCTGATAAGAAAATTGATTTTTGAAGAATGGTTAGGATACAGTATTGGAAAATTCAACATTTGCGGCAATTGGTTTCTAAAAGTAGGCAATTACAGACTTTCAAAGAAAATTAGTATTAGAACTACTTTGCCCAAAACTCATATGCATATATATACTTACATATCTATGTATATACATATATATACATATGTATGTATACACGACTACTTGTTTCACAAGCATCTATATGATACTCCGACGTAATTTGTAACTAAACCGACTCGATAAACGCTTCTGAAAACCGCTGTGTGTGTCAGCTGACGTGTCAAACCGAAACGTTAAACGCTTCCGTGAAACCAAACTGTCTGTCATTGGCCTTAGTAAATAGCTCCCAACTTCTTAACCACACGCAGCGCTCAAGAAACAAAAGCGTACTCAAGCAAAATGCACGCGATTTACCAATACAGGCCAATGACACACTTGGTGGTTCTACCGAAGAGTTAAACACTTCGGTTTGGCGCGTCGGTTGACACACACAGCAGTTTTCAGAAGCGTTTATCGAGTCGGTTCAGATACATATTACGTCGGAATATCAAATATATGCGTATTAAAAAGTAGTCGTGTATACAAAATATGTGTATAGATGTATATACATATATATGTATATACATGCAAATGAATTTTGGGCAAAGTGATTCTAATTGTCTACAAATGTTTCATTTTCCAATACTGTATCCTAACCATTCTTCAAAAATCATTTTTCTTATCAGATTTTCATTCCCATATTCCCTGCATTCATCAATGCAACCAGAAACTTCCAGCTCGATCGGACTACGCAGCAATGAACAAATCGAAAAATGCTCGAAGAACCGAGTTGGTGGGTCATTTCTTTCGTCAACCGACTCGGTTCCGAAACCGAGAGGTGTTTTGCACCAAGGTGTGTGTCATCACAATACTTAAGTCATGCACGGCCATACTGACTCGGTTTTCCTCTCGAGAACGCCTCGCTGGAACCGCCGTGATTATCAAACTCCATTGACAGACACTTCAGTTTCACCGAAGCGTTTAACGCTTCGGCTTGGCGCGTCGGCTGGCAAACACAGCAGTTTTCAGAAGTGTTTATCGAGTCTGTTCAGTTACAAATTCCGTCGGACTATCATATATTTGCTTGGAAAAAAAGTCTCATGTATATACATATATATGTAAGTATATATATGCGTATTAAATTTGAGAAAAGTGATTCTAATATTAATTTTCTTTGAAAGTCTGTAATTGCCTACTTTTAGAAACCAAGTGACCACAAATGTTTCATTTTTCCATACAGGATACAGTAAATTTTGTTTTCATTTTATTCTTTTCGGCTGTTTTTGCCACCTGGGCTATTCTTTGAACCATTCTAACCATTCTTCAAAAATCAATTTCATGGCATGCTATTTCATTTCGAAAATGCCTCTGAGCGGGAAGGACGTGGGCTGTATCTGAGTGTCAGATACTCTTAAGGAGTTATTTGAAGTGCAGGGCGAAGATATTCTGCTACTTATGAAAACTTCACGTATAGGATATATTACTTTTTGGATAAGCGGCTGAAATTTCAGGCGAAAATGTAACTATTATATGATTTGCTGGGGTGCGAAGGGGAATGCGATAAAAGCCATTGCTCAACGACATCTAAAAATCCCTTTGAATTTAGAATCTCTACATTTTCTTATAAAAAATAAAGCATTCCTACGGTTCAGCGCCATTTTGAATTCAAGAACTGTCAAAATATTGCCAGGCAGATGGCCAAGCAAATGGCATACCATATTGCCTACCATTTATGGCAGACCATAAAATATGGCATACCATAGGTAGCCTCCACTAGCAATTTCAAATGTTTTGCCATGGGAATATGCTAGTGGAGGCGGCCTGTCACAATGCTAAAGTAATGCACGACTATACCGACTCGGGAAACGCCTCGCTGGAACCGCCTTATTTGTCATTGGCCTAAGGAAATGCATGGAATATGGGAATGAAAATCTGATAAAAAAATTAATTAAGATAAAATTGAAGAATGGTTAGTATGGTTAATAGAACAGCCCAGGTGGCAAAAACAGCCGAAAAGAATCAAATAAAAACAAAATTTGCTTCTCTTAATATAGGATGTGTCCCCCTTTCGCTTTTATTACTTCAAAAATTATATTTTTGAACCTTTGTATAGACTTTGCAGGTACTTTATTGGAATTTTTTTTTACTCCTCTTGCATGGTGGCTATTAGTTCTTCCCGGTGGTCAAGTTGTCTTCCGCCTTCGTAAACTTTTCGACTTAAGCATCCCCATACGTTTCAATAATATTCAAGTCGGGTGACATCGCAAGCCAGTCTAAAACGTTTAAATTTACCGACTCAAACAAATTTTTCACTATTCGCGCGGTGTGAATTGAGGCATTATCTTGCTGAAGAATGACATCCTGGATTACCAAAACCTCGCGACATCTTATTGCTTTATTTTTCAATAATTCTAGGTAATTTGCAGCATTTTGACGACCAGACAAAACAACCAAATACACGACCCCATTGAAAGAAATTTCTCCCCATACCATGACTGATCCAACCGCTGCGTTACGTCGAGACAATACCATTTCTTCCTTTCATAAATCGTGAAAATATTATGAAAAGCCATCGCGTCCGTCTAAATTAAACTTTTTTCCGTCGCTAAATATGATTTTTTGCCATTTTTTGCTACAAGTCATATGCTTTTTTGCGAATGCCAGGCGCGCTACATTATGACGCTTCTGTAGCACCGGTTTGCGCTTCAGTTTCCTGCATCTCATATTCGGAGATCCTTTAATAATTCAACGAATCGGTGAAACGCTTGCAGTAGCTCCAACTTTTGCACGGATTTTGCTCACAGAGTCCTTTGAATTAGATGCTACCCTCAAAGTTCTTCGCCGTTCTTGCTCTATTGTCACTTTACTAACGCTTCTCACATAATTTTTACCATAATTATCCCTGTCCTTTAAAAAGTTTCTTACTACTTTACTACTTCTGATCATTCGCCTGGCAATTTCACTGTTATAAAGTTTTCTCCCTTTAAAACCGAGATAGTAGTTTTTTCTTCGTCACTCAATGATTTTCCGCGTCCCATTTTGCACACCAACACGTTGATCTCTCTCAAAAAATGAATTTTAACATAGAAACAGTCCTCAAATTTAAAAAACTCAAATAAATACTAACCGGATATTGATACACTCGACACACAGTATAGACAAATACTAAGTGGGCTATTCTATTGACGCGCTAAAAAATGCATTTTTTTCGTTACTCATTTATTATTGCCACAGTTTTTGAGAACTGAATCCCAATACCAGGTAGATGTTCATTACGGTCTTCAATGTGTTCACGATTTTTATGCCAATATTCTCGGAAAAACAATGGAAGATGAAAAATTCCCAAGCGTTTTTGAGAATAAACACATGAATTGTTGAGTCTCGAAAAATGACTGTTTATTCCAATCTAATATAAACACGACGAACGGCCGAAAAAATACATGCGGAACAATTATTTTCCACACTCCAGGGTAGATGGAAAAGTGTGCTCCGAAAAGTTATCCCCTCCCCTTTTCCCTTGAATGATATCCCGGAGCTTCCATCGCAAATCTTCAGAAATGAGCTCGTTGTCCACTCATTGCTCACTGTTAAACAAGATAACTGTTAAACAAGAATAATTGCATATTCTTGATTAATTGCATATTCTTAACATCGCACGACCAGCCTCACACCCTACCCACACCCGACTCACCACTGCAAACGAACCACCCCGAAATATCCGGTTTTTTAATTTTTTTTTCCATAACGTCTTATTCCATGAACGATTAGGGCAAGGTCACGTAATTTCAAGCGCAAATTGGTTTCGAAACGTGCCATGTCCTTTTGGCGCTATGCAGTCATCACAGGATTGGTAAAAAAACTGATTATTCGGGGATAGTTTGCAGCGAGTTGAGCTCCTATAATTTATTTATTTATTTCTTTATTAATGTCCAAATCAACAGAACAAATCCAATTATAGATTAGACATAACAAAAATAGAGCAAATATATATAAATAAATATATGTATATATATATATATATATATATATATATATATATATATATATATATATATATATATATATATATATATATATATATATATATATATATATATATATATATATATATATATACATATATATATATATATATATATATATATATATATATATATATATATATATATATATATATATATATATATATATATATATATATATATATATATATCTATATAAAGAAAAAAGGCACAATAATATGAGAGTTAAAAAAAGAACAATTAAATTAAAAAAAAAAATAGCGCACCTGAACCGCTAGAAACACTAATGTTCGAAGAACAGTAGAAGAATCGTGCAGGTTTTGAGTGCATATTCCACCACATGAGCTGCTTATTACGGCCAAACTGTTTCAAATGCCACGTTTTACTTTGGTCTCAAGAATGCATTATAACTCATATGGTAGAAGGTTTCAGATATTACCACTGGCATGAATTTCAACGTTTATGAGAGCAAAACACGGGTTAATTATATTCGTTATCAGTTGCTTATTTCACAAAATTTTGAAAGCAGCATCTCATATAACATCAATGAAGAAAATGCTCAGTGCCTGCAGCACTGTAACTGAAGTTGGTGTTTGGGGCTGCGATCCGAAAAATTTGCAGAACTTTGGGAATTGAAACATCGGTTATTTATTTTAATTGTAAATGTTTCCGGTATAATTTTATTGATACAAAAGTAGCACAGCCGACTCGTGCTGGCAACTTTTCGCCAGTATCAAAGCCAAGAATATATCACATCTGCTTCACGTTGTTATATTACATTCGAAGTTATAGGAGTATGAAGAAATTTAGGGTTACCTGCAGCGAGGTTTTTCAAATAATCGAAAGCTTAATATTTGCTGTTTATTGGCACTACAATATCATTACCAATTGAAAATTCTACGTTTAAACCGCTTAATAAAGATATTGAAAACAAACACAAAACCAACAATAGCTGGCAACCCTATCGTGGCTTTTCAACCAAATTTGGCCTGAATAATGTTTATAATAGGCTCCATAAATTGTATGAAATTCGTATTGATTTCATGACTGCACTGTAAGTTATAGGGCAAAAAGTTTTATTTTCCTGAGAGAATTTTCAAAACCAAAGACACACAAACTACCATAGCTGGCAGCACCAATCGAATTTTTCAATCAAATTTCTATCAAGCAGAGTTTAGAGTAAGGTTCGGCTACTGTGTCAATTTCATGAAAATCTGGTTACTGATTCACATTTCATAGGGCAAAAAGCAGTTTTTTTTCTTTGTAATTTTTCAAGATGGCACCACTGGTACAGAGTTGCCCAGACCTGGTCCTACTTAAATCCAGACCTGGTCCTACTTAACTGCAATGCTTTCTGTAAATTTCAATGGTATCTGATTAGTGATTCGTGAGTTCTCGTGAACAGAAGTTTTTGATGCTTAAAATATAGGTTGACTGGGAAAGGGTTACCGTTCTTGTCCGATACAGATTGGTTTTATTGTAGAAACGGACATTTTTTAGGATATTCGATGGTTTGAATGTTTTCACTTCCAAATTTTTATTTTTTCAAATTTAAGACACCAAAATTATCATAGCTGGCAGCTCCAACCGAATTTTTCAACGAAATTTCTACCAAACGTGGTTTAAAATAAGATCCAGCTACTGTGTGAATTTCGTCAAAATCGAACGATTCAATCAAAATTTATAGGGCTAAAAGCAGTTATCTTTTTTAGTGATTTTTCAAGATGGCACCACTGGCACAGAATCACCCGTATTTCAAAATCACTTCTATCAGACCTGGTCCTATTAAAGACCAATACATGCTGCAAATTTCAATTAATTTTGCTCATTGAATCATGAGTTTCCGTGAAAAGAAGTTTTTGATGCTAAAAATATAGGTAAATTGGGCAAGGGTTACCAGGCGTGCCCGTAATACCATATCAAATTGTTTTGTTTGTCTATGTAAACAAAGCATGAAATTTACATATGAGTGGCTTTTTTTTGAAGAAGCGGCATTTTTTCAAGAGAGACGATGATTTAGAAGTTTTCACTTTCACTACCTGCCCTAGCTACAGGGTTGCCAGCACGCTCAGTTAAAGCTACACAAATCTACAACTAAATAATATCAATACGTTCTGAAAATTTCGTAATGATTGAATAGCTTTGTCAAAAGTTATCACAATTTAAAAATTTTCAAATTTTTCCGTTCTCTTTTTAGGCACCCAGCGCACACATGGGGTTAAAAAATTCCAAAACATTATCCGATTCACATGTAAAACACGTTAGAAATTTATTTGGTCAACTTTATTTTTGCAAAAATTATTTGTGTACGGAATAATAGGTATAATAAAAATATCACTAAAATGGCCGCCGGCGCCAAAGGGTTAAAGATTATTAACTTTTTCGGAAACCTGGCACTATTCTGCATATACACCAATGTGTTCTGAAAATTTCAGTTCAATCGGATGGCGCGTTCCTGAGATTTTTTCACTGAAAATTTTTGATGATATATATATATATATATATATATATATATATATATATATATATATATATATATATATATATATATATATATATATATATATATATATATATATATATATATATATAGATATATATATATATATATAGAAATATGAATTTTTGGCCAAAGTGATTTTAATACTAATGTTCTTCTTCGAACAATAGTAATAATAATTAAAATCAAATGAAATTCAGAAAGGAAAAGTAATCAAAGGAAAATCGACCGAAAAAAAGATACAACAAAAAATTAAATCATGACATATTTCACGTGCCTGAAAGAACGTTATATTTTAGAATATTTTTAAACATAGCTAATGATCGAGGCAGAGGACCAAGGTTAAAATTATTATGCTGACGAGGCAAACGCAAAAGGGGAGAAAAGAAATAGGTGTCGGTACGGGCAAATGGAACATTAAATTTGGAAACTGTTCTATTAAGACGGCCCAAATCTCTAACAGAAAGGTGAATGCTAGGGTCTACCAATATACAGCCGTTGAAAAGTTTAAAGAGGAGGCACTCGTCAAGGAACACTCTACGTGACTCAAGGGAAGAAATTTGAAGGATGGAGAGGCGCATACTGTAATTGCAATACGGAATATTGAACTTATAGAACAATGAGCGGGTGAATCTGCGTTGCACGGATTCAACCGCAGCAATCAAGTATGCGTAATGTGGACACCAAATTTGGCAACAGTATTCAAGAACACTACGAACGAAGGAAATAAACAGATATAGAGGAGTGGAAATATTAACAAAACGTTTAGAGGATCTAATGATGAAGCCGGACAAACGAGAAGCCTTGGCAGTGACGTGTAAAATATGTAAATCAAACTTCAGCTTGGAATCGAAAATCACGCCAAGGTCCTTGAAGCTAGTCACAACATTGAGGGGGGAGCCGAGGACAGAGTAGTAGAAGAGAAGTGGGGATGTTTTGTGGGTGAAAGACATTTGATGACATTTCGAAACATTCAAAGTGAGAGAATTCGCTGCGCACCAGGTAGCCAAAGTACCCAAATCTTTCTGTAATAACGAACAGTCACTAGCGGATTCTATCACTCTGAAAATTTTGAGATCATCAGCGTACAAAAGACAGGGTGAGCTAAAGAGGGAAGGAAGACCATTAACATAAGGAACAATAAAGGTCCAAGAATAGATCTTTGCGGAACTCCTGAGGTAGGAAAAAAGGGTGTAGAAGAGCAAGAGTTGACAACCACAACACAAGAGCGATCACAAATGTAGGAGGAGAACCAAGAAAAGAGGAAACCAGAGAGATCAAACCCTGCTTACTTAGACCGAAGAATAGCATGGTTCACAGAATCGAAAGCCTTGGCAAACTCAGTATATAAAACATCTACTTGCATTTGCTTGTCGATTGCGGAAGCAACGGTGTTTGTAAAAGACAATAAGTTTGTAACCGTTGACTTACTTTTAACGAATCCATGCTGTTCACTGGCCAACAAGGGCTGAATAAAAGGGTACACTCTGTTGTAAACTACTCTTTCGAGGAGCTTTCTAAAGCATGGCAAAAGGGATATGGGACGGTAATTAGGGATGGAAGAAGAATCACCAGCTTTATGAATAGGAAATATATTGGCAGATTTCCAAAGAGCAGGAAAGGTACCGGTTAAAATACTAATGTTGAAAATTATTGACAGAGGAACACACAAAGAGGAAGACAGTGATTTGGTGAAAAAATTCGGAATGCCGTCAGCACCGAGGCTTGTACTTCCATCGAGGGACAACATTAATGATTCGACTTCTAAAGGATTAGTTAAAGCAGTGGAAAGGGTATGATCAGGTGTAAGAAAAACTGTTGAAGGTGAAGAACTATTGAGATGGGAGGTAAAAGAAGAAAAAAATTGAGCAAAGGGCTCTCAGGAATCTTGAGTAGAGGAGGTAGACTTATCATGAAGATACATGACAGAAGGAATGCCAGAGGAAGTTTTAAGGGATTTGACATAAGAACAAAAAGGCTTAGAATTGTCGGAAGTAATGGAAGTTTCGATATGCTCCAGGTAGGCACGCAATGCGTCATTGGCTGCCTTTTTAGCAGCAGCCCGTGATCTTTTAAAATTCAAAAGGTCATTAAGAGAGCCAGACTTTTTGTATTTACTAAGCGCCACATCTTTGGCTCTAAGAGCAACCGCAACATCAACTGTGAACCACGGAGGATTGGAACTTCTTATACAGCGGAAGGAAGGAGTATAGCAGGAAATTAAGTTGGACAAGAGGGAATAAAATTTATCAAGAGCATCATCCACACTTAGCCCTCTGAAGAAGTTATACCAGTTAGTAGCATTGATTTCATTGGACAAAGCGGAATAGTTCACTTTTTTTAAATTAAAACGAAGATAAGAAACAGATTTGACTTTAGACGAACGGTTAAAAGTTAATTCCATAAAAAGAGGAGGATGATGAGGATCAGGTTGCACATACGGAGACAGAGAAGGACTCAAGTAAATGGAAGAAGGGTGTCAAGGATGTCAAGGTGTCAAAGGAAAATCAGAACTCTGTTGTTAGTATTCGGTACATTGTTAAATTGGGAAATGGAGCAAAGGGACATAAAGGAAGAAATAGCGAGAGAAATATTGCTAGAAGACAAAATATTTGAGAAAGTATAATCCCAAACTAGCGACGGCATATTAAAGTCACCACATAAAAGTAAGGAAGCAGAAGGGAAGCGGTTATTAAGGTAGGGCAAGAGTTCCGCAAAGAAACGTTCATATACTAGGACGGGGCTACTACAAGGGATGTAGATAGAGGAAACAAGCAACACAGCGGATGGTGAAGGAGAAATACGGACAATCACACATTCGACCGGGACGGAGAGAATGAAGTCACTGCAGAGTGTTCCATTCAGAGATTTGTGAATAGCAATTAAAACACCACCTCCTAGAGAAATATTATACGCAGATCGATTTTGATCTCTACAAAAAACAATGTGAAGTGGAAAGATTTCATTGCTGTTTATATCCCCAGACAACTAGGTCTCTGTTAGACAGGCAATGTCATCAGTCGCAGTTACCGAGGAGATCTTTACACAATTAACCTTGGGCCTCAGACCACGAACGTTCTGGTAGTAAATTTTAAGAGGTCGGTTCAAGCTCTGCTTGTTGATGAGTCTAGTTTCGAAAGCTCCGCGATGAATTCGTGCGAAAGTTTTTCTGAGGTCTTGGAAATAACTCCTTAACTAAGGTACCAGGTGGCCAGAAATTGGTTTGCAGAGCCTTTTTCGAGCCAGGAGACAAAGCGATTCGAAACGAAGTGATGGTTTGGTTATCAAAATTGTCCTTTGTCAATTTTGCGCACGTAAGAAGCGAAGGAACGTGGCCCAGCCTTGCCAAAATATACGATTTGATATGTTCAGCCGTTGTAGAGTATGCGAGCCGCAATACAAATTTTTGTAACGGTGGACGCACAACTGTTAACAAAGGAGCGGCATGGGAAAGATCAGTCACCGGAACTGGGGTAATGGCCGATGGCTGACTCGCGCTCTTCTTAGCACTTGCGGATTTAGTCGGTGAGCAGCGTTCAGTACACTAACCGAGTCTCGATTAGAGATCACATCAGTTCACTTGCCCAGCAGCGAAACACATTTAGAATGGAACGTCAATGAGCAAAAGCCAGCACACGTCACCATAGGTGAGGTATCCTTCTGGTCCAAGCAGCAAGCAGCATCGCAGAGTGCCATAATGTTCAATTAATTATAGATGTATTTACCACACAACAAATGAAAAGTGTCAGTATTCCACACACGCTACACTCGAAGGCTTAAGGATAAATTGACAGAAAGACCAAAAGTTTAAATTGTCCAAAGTTCAAATTGTCCAAAAATTTAAATTGTCCGAAAGCAATCAAATGAATTGAAGCTTTGATAAAGTAGAAGAAAACACAAGATCGCAATTAGAACGAACTATGATCAAGCGCGCACACTTTCCGGATGAAATGTCTAAAACGTCGAAAATGTAAAAGCTTCGATAAAGTTTAAGCACAAGATCAAAATTAGCACGGACTATGATCAATCGCGCACACTTTCCGGATGATAAGTAAGAAATGTCGAAAATGTAAAAATGCACTTAGAGAAAAAGCACATACGCACTCCAGGCGGTAAAGTTAGTGACAGCACGCAAAGCTTAAGGCGACAAGTGGTAAAAATGCGAAAGCAAAGATCTCGTCGTAAGAAAACGAATACCAGCACCCACTATCGCACTAGAATACTAAACGGCGACGTGTAGAAGAAATACGCGAAGCTTTCAGAAGTATGAGTTAAGGCAGCAAGCAGTAGTGTTCAGATGAAAGTTCAACTGTAGAATGTCAAGAATGAGCGTTTACAGAATTACGCCATGATATTATCTTGCTTTTTCATACTCCTAGGGCCATGATATGTTACAAAACCTATTTTTCCCTGCAATGTTGTTGTTTTGTCCTGCTCCTTCGTGGAATATCCCATCATTGATGCAGAAATATAGTTTATTTCCGAAAAGAGAGTAGCGATCGTAGTGGGAACTTCTCGGAGCACACTTTTCCACCTACATTGGAGTCTGGTTGATAAGTTTGTTTATATGTTTTCTTTATGCGCCTCTAAAGCATAGAAAATCCAACTCACAAACATTCCAAGTCGTAATTGAAATACGATAATATCAACATGCCGTTGAGAAAAATAATGCTGTTAGTAGCAAATATGTAGATGAATATATCTCAAAAACGGTTATGGTTACAAGAAAAAGCTGTAGAATCTTTTTTGTTGGACATTTTTTAAGCTACAAATTCGTCATACATTGTTTTTCTGAGGACATGAGTGTTACTGAAATATTTAGGAAAGGTCACTTTTGGTGACTTTGATCCCGTATAAAAAGTAACGCAGCTCTTGGATCGATGGGGACTTTTGACACTTTGTTCAACATGCCAGGACCAAGGTTCACACCAAAATTCAGTTTTCCCCTAATTTTTCCGAAGTTTCGCCTTTTTTATGTCGGATTTCACTGGGCTATTATGGTTTTGCTTCCATTTTTCTGAACAAAAGAGGGCTAATGTCATATCTTGTGAAGGCATGAAATGCTGGAAGTGCCGAACATAACTCTGGACCTAATTTTGCGTACATTTCAGTTACGTTGATAAGCCTTTCATTATTTTTGACTCAAGATTTTGACATTCTCGCAGACGCGTTGCATGTTACCGAGCATTATAACCAAAATATTGGTATTTGAGCATCGAATAAAGAAATTAGATTAGTACTTGATTTTACACGAGTGAAAAATGAATTTTGTGTCAGATTCCTCGTGTAATGGACACGACAAGCTTGGTTCTTCGGACTTCACAACTGCGTCTTCTTGTTTTTGAAATTTTAAACAAGAAGCGAAAATGACATAAAGGATTTTATTGCCGGTGAAACTGGCCATTTCCGCATTTGCCCAATCTTTTATCAAGAAGTTAACAAAAGTCTCCTTGAAATGACGGCACAGATATAAAAGAAAATGGATGAGAAATCGCAGCTGAGAAATGATCCAATTTTCGACCTTCTGCTTATTAGTGTGATAATGAGATACGAATATGTGAGACAAGCCAAACTGGTGATAGGGGAGCATGGGAGCATGAGAAAACATTGGACAATTATATGCACTTTCTGCACTTTGCTTTCATTTAATGCATGTGCATGTACATGAATGCTTAATGCAAGAGCATTTCTACCACAAATTAATCATCTCCTTATGCTTAACCCTTCCGTGTCCATGTCCATAGACCACGTGGGGCAATTTAGTTACCCCATGTTCATTTCCCATATTTTCCCTGTATTGTCCCCGTATTTTTGTTGTCATGTATTACATATGTATTTTTAAATCAAAATAATACAATAGAACTGACAAAACTATTTTTAATAGTTTTATATGAAACAAGAAGTTAATTTTTAAAAAAAAATGGATTAGAAATCGCATTTAAAAAAAAAATTAAGAACAAAATAATTTTATTCTGATTTGATTGCCTAAAAAATATTCAAATAATTACCTGGAATTTTGTAACCCAACTATTGTTTTCACGCAATTGTGAGCTAGTCGTCTAGTACGCTTTTTATTCGATATTACAATAAAAAAAAACACGTGTGAATTTTAACAAGACTTTGTTCACGGCGTGAATATTGGCTTTACTTTTTCACATGCGACTCTAGCGTTCCTACTCTGGTCTATGCATCAAAGCATTTGTCGTAAATAAGGAGGAGAATTAGGGCTTTTCGGTATGAATGCGGTAGAAAGGGGTGTATTGAGCGAATTTTTTGTGAGAAAGCAGCGTTTTGCGTGTATTAAAAAAGGTCAACTCACCTATGGGTACACGGATAGCCATTTCGTATCCATTATATTTTACATATATCTGTGGTCGACGGTAAATTTTTCATATTGTGTAACAAAAGAAACCATTGGGCCTTTCTACACTTGTATCCTTGATGCACTCCTCAAACTGGTTTTACAACAATTACCATTTCCACACTTGTATTCTTCAGCAACGGAATGGTTCATATACCGATTATGCATATGAATGTGTGCGTGTTGTTGTTTTCTCATTTCGACTTGAGTGTTTCATGAAAAATTCCTGACCCGTGAACTATGTTTATAGTTGTGTTAGTGATTTGCATCAGTTTCAATCAGTTTCAAAAGTGATGAAAAATTCTCTCCAAGTGCATCACTTTTTGTGGAGATTTCCCCTCGATTCTTCTGCCTCTTGCCCAGAAAACCGGTTTAAGGACTGCATCAAGAATACAAGTGTAGGAAGGGTTGATGGCATCGGCGTTTGATGGCATGGATTGATCAGCGTCAGATTCTAATTTTGCGAGTAACACTGACTTATTTGTCTTGCAAATTCCTCGGTCAATGTGATGAAGTGTCAAAAGAATCAGAGTTAAGGGAAATGACAATGTTTTTTGAGGTGGGTATACTTTTCCAAGGGAAATCCGAGAAGTTTACCAAAAAGATCTTTTTGCATTTTCATCTCAATTACTTTACCCGTGTTTCTCGGTATTCATGAAACTGAAAGTCTTATTTTGTTTGATTGGACTCTTGAATCTCTATTTTTTCGACGCGCATTCTTCGATGAACTTTTTTCTGAGACAATTACCGTTTTTTTGGATGCGCGATTGAAAATTAGTGCATTTGTCGGTTGCTGCTCTACCGGTACTGGTATTAAACAATGCGTTTTTTACTAATGTTCGAAGAACAATGGTATTAAACTCGTTTCGCCAAAAATTCATATTCCTTTATATATATATATCAGCAAAATGATTAAGGGAGATAATCTCTGTACTGGTCGATTCGATTGAGCTGAAATTTTCGGAGAACGTAGATGTATATAGTAGGTAGGTCCACGACTTTCTCAAATTCAGATATCTTAAACTTTTTGGCGGCGGCGAGCGTTTTAGTGAGTTTTGAGGAACTCCTATATTTCCAATCAGTGTAAATTTTTGGTAAAGAAAAGTATTGGGAATGAAAACTAATTATGTTTTTAGCTTGTCTATGATAAAGAATTGGAAATTTTGAGCCGTGTGTAGGTGCAGGGTGCTTAAAAGTAGGCAAGGAATTTTTTTTTCAACTTTTGATTTGTCATTACTTGTAAGAAAAACAATGGATCATCGTGAAAATTACAGAGCGTATTGATGTTGACTAAAATTTGGCACATATAAATTTTCAGCATAAAGCGGTAACCCTGAAGCTGTGGCAGGCTGTTGAAAAAAAATTCTTCAAATCATTGACCTTCCTGAAAATTTTTTGATTTTTGACAAAAATTTCAAATCTTTGATAAATTTTATCCTTTGTCCTTCATCTCAGGACAAAATTTTCAAAATTCCGATTTGCATAAGTACGGCAACCCATCACCAAATTTCCTCTATTTTCAGCACTCGAAAGTTCACGAGAACTGACGACCGGATAATCCGATCATAGTGAAATTTGCAGGATATGTTGGTATTAGCTAGAACCAGGTTTGATAGAAGTGATTTTGAAATGCAGACAACCCTGTGGCAGTGGTACCATCATGAAAAACTACTGAGAAAAAAAACAATTTTTTGGCCTATAACTTCCGATTCAGCCATCAGATTTTAACAAAATTTACACAATACTTGGATGTTACTCTATGTAACATTTAGTGAAAATTAGTATAGGGCTGGCAGCTGTGGTGATTTTTGTCTCATAAATCTTGCAAATTTGCTCAGCAAAATAAAGCTTTTTTCCCTATAACTTCCGGTCCAGTGTAGAAATCAAAACGAAGTTCATGCAGTAAATGAACCTTAATGTGAAGTAAATGTCGTAGGAATTTCGTAAAAAATCATGAAAGGGCTGCCAGCTATGACCATTTTGGTAATTTTGTGGAATTTCTTTACTGAGCGATTATGTCATTAGATTTGCAATTGAGAATGATCCTGCTATGAAAATTAGCCACAAATATTAACGTTTTAAAAATTTGAAAAGTTTTGAGGGTGGTTACCCTAAAATTCTGTTCACCCGTATACCTTCAAGCGCAGTTATTCAATCGAAACGAAATTTACTGTTTGGGTTTAACTTAACGTGAAGCAGATTTGGTATGTATTTTGCTTTGCTGTTGACACAGGCTAACCAGCAATGTGCCATTTCCGTAAATATTGCACCAACAGATGCTTCAAATTACGTTCTCATATGCAAAGCATTTGCAATAAAAATAAGGAATCAATTTTTAAATTTTCCGAGTTTTGAACATTTTTCGGATGGCAGCCACAAACAACGTTTAACCGCTGAAACTTTCGATGAAATCCTGCGATGAGAACGAAATTCAAAGGATAAGTTGATTTAAGTATAAACTTGTTATGGTAAACTTATTGCTGCTTCGTTCGGAAAGTGTTACCAGCACTGAACATTTTCATCATTTGTGTTAGAGTTGAGTTTTGTTGCTTTGGATAAAGAATGGTTGATATGATTCTACAAAACAGTGTATTACGTCTTCCCACACTTTTTTGTCACTCAAAAACAATTTCTTCCAAAATCAGTTTTCTAGCGGTTCAGGTGCGCTAGAGTTTTTTTTAAAAATCAGCTTGAAAAGGATTAATTTTTCTGCTGATGTCAGAGAAAAATTTCGCGAGGTGCGAAGCACTTTTCTTGATTCGATGTAAATCGCAAAATATTGAACCATATTTTCGTGATCCCCACGAATGACTTTCGTCTTGTACATTTCATACTCTTCGAACAATTCTTTCGTGGATTCTTCGGCGGTTTTGGAATGATCGGATCGATTATTCGTGAGCTTTCTTAAGTTATGTTCTACGTTTTTCGGTAACGTATCATTTTCCTCGATCAGAAAACTCTGGAGGTGCAAAAATGCAAACAAACTAATGAATAAAGTATTTTGCATCGATTGAAATGTTTCTGGTCAAAAAACTGTTCACAGAGCACTCCGCGAGAAGTCCGGAATTAACCATGATATTTGTAAGACCACATTTGTCGATGAATTTCCCAACCGATTTAAAGTACGCCATCATAACGTGAAATATCTCTCAATGAATGAACACTTTGTCAAATTGTTGCTGTTCTTTGGTTTTCAATTGAAGGACAATCTTAGCTATCGTTAAATCGTTTGTAACTTGAACGTATGGCTGGGAACACTCGGTGGCAACTTGGATGCTTCGAGACATTGTTTTTTGGACGACATTTGTGTGGGTGGGAGTTTTGTTAATGGCGGTCAAGTACGAAACTACTTGTTGGAGAGAATAATCATCATGAATAATGCTGTGAAAGCCAACCCACATTGAAATCCAAGCGAAATCAATGCCACAGATTTCTTTCAAATTAAGTGGGACATTTGACCTCAACAAAAAATCAAGAAGGAGCAAATTTTTTCTCAGCGTCGGCTTCTTGAAATACGGGAGAATATCTACAGAAACTGCATCGTACGTTCAATTACGTTTTCTTGAGGAAATCGGAGTATCGCATTGACTTTCATTGCTTTCGCTCTCAACATTTTCGACTCGCAAATCTTCGTGTTGAGGGAACAATGTTTGAAAATTATGCTCACAGTGTCATACAATGTATCTTTTCCATTGTCGGTGTTAAAAAATCTGTCAAAATTATCAAAAGCAACACTTGTGCACATATTTGAGCTTCGAAGAATATCTCCGGGGCAAACATCGATGTGACTGACAGTAGAAAAGGTGGCTTCTGTCGCTAAACTTTCCAAAACCGAGTAACTACAACAGTGTCCCTATTGACTAATAATGCTGACGATCTTTCTGCTATTCGATGATGAAACATACTTGGACGTTTTATTCTTACGATTTGAAACAATGAAAATCATATCTTGTATAGTGAACGTACAATTTTCTGGCATTGCGCACTTTTTTGCCGGCAAAACGATTCTCCACACGTGAACATGCTACTGAATTACTCGACTTCATGTGGGATACAACACTCTTTTTTTATAAAAAGGTATCAATGTCATGAAAATCGCTATAGTGCATCATCACGCCCGAGTAAGGTTTAACATTTTTTTTTGCATTTTTGGCG
This sequence comes from Nemotelus pantherinus, assembly GCA_963978885.1. Lineage (NCBI taxonomy): Eukaryota > Metazoa > Arthropoda > Insecta > Diptera > Stratiomyidae > Nemotelus > Nemotelus pantherinus. Next base: position 141,862,899 of record OZ022263.1, read on the forward strand.
ATTAACACGATCTTTTTCCTGAATTTGGCGCAAAGTTTATCGTCAACACGACACGGGAGACTTTCATGCGGCAAATTGCCTTAAACTTGCGACATTTCGCGAAAAAGCTCGACGAGCATTTTTCTTAGAAACTGCAAAGAATGCATCTGAGATTTTTCAACAATGTAGTCATTTACAAAACAGGCGATATTTTCGAAGGCTTTTGCCGCGATATCTTTCATTGCATGCCATGGGCGCTTGTGAACCTTATCATTGATATGGGATACATTTTTGTTAAAGTAAGTCAATTTACAAAAGTGATGATACAGACGCAATTACAAAATGATTCTACGTCAGTTATACGGACAACGAGGCCAACGTCACCAGACTCCAGCGCACTTGTTTCCAAAGAATTTTATTTTTTTTTTCACGTGTTGAAGTTTTGCCAACGACCTTGAACCTTCTTTCTCTCGCTTTTACAGTCTTTTTCCAAAGAAACGCTGTCGCTGGATGCCGCTTATTCTAAAATTTCGCCTTTTTCTCCGCGGTTTAGACAGCCTCGTTCTCCGACACATCTTTAGGATCCTCGGTTTTATCCTTGATGACAGCAGCTTGCGTTACCTCGACAAGTATTTTTGCGTTTGACCCGTCTTCTCTTTGATTTCTGCTCGTAAAAATTACCTCACTGGAAATAATTTAAAAAACTCTAGCGCACCTGAACCGCTAGAAACACTAATGTTCAAAGAACAGTAGAAGAATTGTGCAGGTTTTGAGTGCATATTCTACCACATGAGCTGCTTATTACGGCCAAACTATTTCAAAAGCCACGTTTTACTTTGGTCTCAAGAATGCATTAAAACTCATATGGTGGAAGGTTTCAAATATTACCACTGGCATGAACTTCAACGTTTATGAGAACAAAACACGGGTTAATTATATCCGTTATCAGCAGTTTATTTCACAAAATTTTGAAAGCAGCATCTCATATAACATCAATGAAGAAAATGTTCAGTGCCTGCAGCACTGTAACTGAAGTTGGTGTTTGGGGCTGTGATCCGAAAAATTTGCAGAACTTTAAGAATTGAAACATTGGTTATTTATTTTCATTGTAAATGTTTCCGGTATGAATACTAACTGTAAGCATTTATTGATACAAAAGTAACACAACCGACTCGTGCTGGCAACCTTCTGCCAGTATCAAAGCCAAGAATATATCACATCTGCTTCATGGTGTTTAATTCCATTCGAAGTTATAGGAGTATAAAGAAATTAAGGGTTACCTGCAGGAAGTTTTTTCAAATAATCGAAAACTTAATATTTGCTGTTTATTGTCACTTCAATATCATCACTATTTGAAAATTCTACGATAAAACCGCTTAATAAAGATATTGCAAATAAACACAAAACCAACAATAGCTGACAACCCTATCGTGGCTTTTCAACTAAATTTGGCCTGTATATTTTTTATAAGAGGTTTCATTAATTGTATGAAATTCGTATTGATTTCAAGACTGCACTTGAAGTTATAGGGCAAAAAGTTTTATTTTCCTTAGCGAAATTACAAAACCAAAGACACAAAAATTACCATAGCTGACAGCACCAATCGAATTTTTCAACCACATTTCCACCAAAAAGAGTTTAGAGTAAGGTTCAGCTACTGTGTCATTTTCACGAAAATCTGGTTACTTATTCACATTTCATAGGGCAAAAAGCAGTTTATTTTTTCTTTGTAATTTTTCAAGATGGCACCACTGGCACAGAGTTGCCCACAATTCAAAATCGCTTCTACCAGACCTGGTCCTACTTTAGATCAATGTATTCTGTAAATTTCAGTTGTATCTGATTATTGGCTCGTGACTTCCCGTGAACAGAAGTTTTTGATGCTAAAAATATAGGTTAACTGGGAAAGGGTTACCGTTTTTGTCCGACATGCAATTTTCAAAGTTTCACTTTGAGCGTATAGAAAAAGCATAAGATTTGTATACAGATTGGTTTAATTGTAAGAAACGGACAGTTTTGGGATATTCGATGGTTTGAATGTTTTCACTTCCAAATTTATATTTTTTTTTTCAAATTTAAGACACCAAAGTTATCATAGCTGGCAGCTGCAACCGAGTTTTTTGACTAAATTTCTTTCAAACGTAATCTAAAGTTAAGTCTAGCTACTGTGTGAATTTCGTTAAAACCGAACGATTCAATCAGAATTTATAGGGCTAAAAACAGTTATCTTTTTCAGTGATTTTTCAAGATGACACCACTATCACAGAATCGCCCGCATTTCAAAATCACTTCTATCAGACCTGGTCCTATTTAAGGCCAATACATTCTGCAAATTTCAATTAATTCTGCTAATCGGATCGTGAGTTTCCGTGAACCGATGTTTTTGGTGCTAAAAAAACCCAGGTAAATTGGGCAAGGGTTACCAGGCGTGCCCGTTATACCATATCAAAGTTTTTTTGTTGTCGATGTAAAGAAATCACAAGATTTACATATGAGTGGCTTTTCTTTGAAGAACCGGCATCTTTTCAAGAGGGTCGATGATTTGGAGGTTTTCACTTTCAGTGCTTGCCCTAGCTACAACGTTGCCAGCTCGCTCATTTTAAGCAACACAAATCTACAACTAAATAATATCAATATGTCCTGAAAATTTCGTAATGATTGAATAGCTCTGTCAAAAGTTATCGCAATTTAAATAATTTCAAATTTTCCCGTTCTTTTTTTAGGCACCCAGCGCACACATGGGGTTAAAAAATTCCAAAACATTCTCCGATTCACATGTAAAAAACGTTCGAAATTTATTTTGTCAACTTTATTTTTGCGAAAATTATTTGTGCACGGACTAATAGGTATATTAAAAATATCACTTAATAAGCCACCGGCGCCAAAGGCTTAAACATAATTGACATTTAGTGAGACGTGGACCTATTCTGCCTAAACACTAATGTGTCCTCAAAGATTCAGCTCTATCTAATCGTGCATTCCCGAGATAATCTCACTGAAATTTTTTGATATATATATATATATATATATATATATATCTATATATATATATATATATATATATATATATATATATATATATATATATATATATATATATATATCTATATATATATATATATATATATATATATATATATATATATATATATATATATATATATTTATATGGATATATGAATTTTTGGCCGAATCGATTTTAATACTAATGTTCTTCGAACATTAGTAAAACTGTGTAAGTGAATCCGTTATTTTTGAAATTTTATCTTACAAATAAAAAACAGCGAAACCAGTGGTGAAATGGTGAAATAGTGAAATACAGTAAAGAAAGTGAAATTCACGAAAAGTGAAAACATATAAAGAGTATTAAAGATAATGAAAGTGGGTGATCAAGAAAAGAAAAATGGATTATAAAAAACCCGCATGCCTAGTACTGACAGGCAACATCAGCTCAGAGTGGCGAAAGTTTAAACAGCTTTACGAGATCTATGCCACAGCAACAAAAACGGATAAGGAGGAAGGAAAAGTACAAGTAGCCAGGTTTTTAAGCTGCGCAGGCGAAGAAGCAGTACAACTGTTTAACAATTTTGGGATCACTGCAGCCGAGAAAGATGACATAGAAATCGCAGCAAAAACAAAGTTCGAGGAATTTTGCAACCCGCGAAAAAACATTACATATGAACGATACAAGTTCTATACTCGGAAACAAGAAGAAGGAGACCCTTTCGACCACTTTATAGCTGAATTATCAAAGCTAGCAAAAACCTGTGAGTTCGTGGATGAAATTCAAATGCTAAGAGATAAATTAGTGCTCGGAATAGCGGACCATAACGTGCAGGCTCAATATTTGAAAATTGATAACCTAGGAATAGAAAAAACGATTGAAAGGGACGTATTGCGGAAATCACCAACACCCAAACTAGGATCATGCAGAAACAAGAAAAATAAATTTTAAGTATCAGCAATGAATTAATACAAACAAAAGTAATTTATCTAAGAAATATGTAAACAAGAATTCTTTTAGGTCAAAATCAAAATTTGGAAATAGATGTGTATCGAAAACAAACTGCGGGAAATGTTATAGCAAGCACGAACTAGGAAATTGTCCAGCCTTTGGCAAAAAATGTTTTAAATGTGGGAAAAGTAACCATTATGCTAAGGTATGTCAAAGTCAGTCCAAAAAGATAAGAAATATTGTTGCAAATGATAGCGATAGTGTTACAAGCCTCTCAAATTTCTATATCGATCGGTTGAAAAGTGGAATCGATTTGTCAAAGCGACACTGGGTAGAGACTTTAAAGCTGAAAAACAAGTGGGTTGAGTTTAAACTTGACACTAGAGCTGAAATAAATACATTACCATTGAATATCTGTAGGGAATTAAAAATCGAAAAAATATAGATAACGTTCCTATTAAGCTAGAGGCTTATGGTGGTTTTCTGGTGAAAAAGAGGGGAATAATAACAATACCAACAACTTACAGAAAAATCAGAATCAATGCAAAATATGTAGTAGTAGAACAAGGATCTAAACCTATATTGGGATTAAAAACGTGCGTTAGTTTAGGATTAATAAAAAGAGTCCATGAAATGAAAGTAATAAGCAAAGAAAAATTTATTAATGAAAACCAAGGCATATTTTCAGGCATAGGTAGGTTTCCGGAGAAATGTATATTGAGATTAAACGAAAAAGCAGAACCGGTTCATAAGCCTCCAAGGAGAATACCTTTAGCATTAAAATACCGAGTCAAAATAACTTTACAGGAAATGGAAAAAAGGAAGATAATTGCTAAACAAGAAGCCCCTAGTACTTGGGCACACAATATGGTGGTAGTCGAAAAACCGGACAAAACGCTAAGAATATGTCTAGATCCAAGGGAGTTGAATCAGCATATCCAACACGAGCACTACCAAATACCAAATATTGAGGATTTTATGTCGACGATGAATGGATGCAGTTACTTTACAGTGCTAGACTTAAAAGAAGGATTTTGGCAAGTAGAACTAAATGAAGACAGTAAATACCTAACAACATTTAGTACGCCATGAGGAGCATATCATTTTAATGTCCTCCCTTTTGGAATTAGCATAGCACCAGAAAAATTTCAAAAATTGAACATGAAGAATTTTGGGAACTTGCCGGGAACATTTATATATATAGATGACATATTGGTAGGAGGAAGAACGATAGAGGAACACAATGCAAATCTAGAAAATGTTATCAAACGGGCAAAGGAAATCAATGTTAAATTTAATCCACGTAAATTGCAGTATTGCGTTGAAAAAGTAAAATATTTAGGTAACATACTTAGTAAAAAGGGCTAGAACCCGACCCCGATAGAGTTAGAGACATTAATTCACTTGAACCTCCGAAAAACAGAAAAGAACTAGAAAAAATTCTAGGGACAATAAACTTTCTTAGCCCATTCATTCCAAATTTAGCGGAGGTGAACGCACCGCTAAGAATACTTTTGAGAAAAAATACGGAATTTATCTGGACACCGTCTCATACGGAAACTCTAAATAAAATAAAAACTATTATAAGTAAATCTACAGTGCTGCACTGTTTTAACCCAATTATAGAAATTATTATACGATCAGACGCATCCAAGAATGGGCTGGGGTGCTGTCTGATGCAAAATAACAAACCAATCTTCTATGCTTCAAAAAGCTTGACTCCTTGTGAAATTAACTATGCCCAAATAGAAAAAGAACTATTAGGTATAGTATATGCGTGTAATAAATTCCATAACTATATTTATGGGCATACGGTAACAATTCAAATAGATCACAAGCCTTTGGTCTCACTACTAAAGAAAGATATATCACAGATACACTCAAATAGACTTCAACGAATGAAAATAAAACTTCTAAAGTATAAGATAAAAGTCAGATACATTCCAGGAAAGGATTTACATGTAGCAGATCTATTGTCACAAAATGCTACACCAGATGAAACAATAAATACTCAATCCATATTTACAGATGTAGTACATGAAGTAAATATAAGTACAGAAAAGAAAAGAATGTTCCAAAAATACACTCGAGCAGATGATGACTTGCAGACACTTATTAGATATTGTAAAAGTGGTTGGCCAAAAGCAAAAAATAAAATACCCAAGGGTATTAGAGAATACTGGCCCCTGAAAGACAAAATATATTACGAAGATGAACTACTGTTTTTTGAAGATAGGATGTGTATTCCTAAAAGAATGATAAGGCAAACTCTAGGATGGTTACACGAAGCGCATTTAGGAATAACGAAAACATGATCTAGGGCGAAAATGTTATTTTATTGGCCGAAAATGAACGAAGACATTAAGAATGTTATCAATAATTGCCAAATATGCGAAAAGTTTTTAGCTGGAAACCGAAAACCACCGATGATTGAGTACCAAATAACTGAGTATCCATTCCAAAGGGTTGCCTGTGACATAGCAGACTACGGAGGGAAAGCATATCTGGTCTTTCAGGACTATTATTCAAAATGGTTAGAAATTAAACCATTAGCAAGCAAAAAATCTTGGAGCTTCATAAAGGCGCTGAAGAGCATATTTGCATGGCGTGCCAGAAACAGTAATAGCGGACAATCAGCCGTTTAGTTCATATGAGTGCGAAAAATTTGCAGCAAAATGGAGCTTCAAATTTAGACATACAAGCCCAAGATATCCACAAGCAAATGGATTGGCAGAAAAGGCAGTTCACATAACCAAAACTTTCTTAAGAAAAGCAAATGAAGGAGGCAAATCGTTTGAAAAAGGACTTTTGGAATACCGTGCCACACCTATACCTGGTTTAGGGTATTCTCCGGCTCAGTTAGCCATGAGTAGAAATATTAGAACTTACTTACCGATTAGAACAGAATCGCTACATCCAAAATGTTGTGAGGGGGTTAAGGAAAAATTAGAAGAGCGGCAACACAAAATGAAACAATATCATGACCAAAAAGCGAAAAGAAAGGAAATTTTCTTAAAGGCAGGAGATAATGTAACATATAGATATGGAAACAGGTGGGAACCAGCCATTGTAGTAGGATCACATGGAAATCCCCGGTCATACTTCATTAGGAATGAATGTAATAATATTATTAGAAGAAATACAATACATTTAAGAAAATCCTTTAATAAACCTATAATAAGAAATGATAATCCAATTATTGCCGGTGAAAAAACTGGTCTTTACGATGTTGTGGGAGAAGCCGAACTTAATCCAAATGAAATAAATAACTCCAATGATGACGCTGAGGAAACCGATCAATCTAGAAGTGAGAGCAATGCACAAAATTTAAATAAGGTTCAAAATAATAATAATGTTACGAGATATGGTCGCGTAGTAAAATCACCGAAATACTTTGAAGTAAAGGAAATTGGCGCATTCTCAAATATGTGATCTAAATAAACTTCGTGCTTGCTACTCAAAGAGCAGATAATTTTAATATTGCTAGGAATAAGTCGTAAACTTAAACAAAAACAGTTACTTGGAAATATGAAGTTGTTCAAAATTAAATTGCTAATTTTGTATTCCAGTAACTACGTAAATGAATTCATCATAATGTTCTACTTTGTTTGTATTTATTTTCTTTGTATGTATAAACTACTCTGAATTTTATATTGAACTATTACTACTACTACTCTCATATTGTACTTAACATAACTCAGTTACTCAGTCTTCTTTGAACCTTTGAATAAACGTATATTTTATAACCGTGCTGCGCCTTATTTAACCATAGTCCCCGGTACTTAATAGTATTCGAGTTTTATTACATGGTGCCGAAACCCGGGAATATATGGTGTGAACGATAAACGTAAGTAAACGCTACGGTTGAATCAAGAAAGAAGACGTTGGATTAACGATCGTCATGGACGCCGCATATCGAGCTGCATTTCGTGGCCAAGTGACCAAATTAACGAAAAACATTTTAGACTACCTTCAATCCCTGGAAATACCTAATGATGACTTAGAGAAGTTAGAAACGATCCAGGAAGACTTGATTGTATATCTAGAACGTTTAAAGGCAGCGCATGAAAATTTAGAAAAAGCCAATCAGGAGTTACGAAACACCATCAAATCGGAAGATTGTGATAACGAAGCAAAAACAGCAGCAGAGTATTCTGATAAAGCTATTTCTACCATGACGCGTGTCGAAATTAGTGATGGGCGTTTCTGTTGTTTTCAGAAAACGAAAACGAACTGTTTTTTTCCAAAAAAAACTGTTTTTTGAAACTTTTTGAAAACTTTTTTCACTCGCCCAGCAGCAGATTGATACTGGGTGTTACCATAAGTGATGGGTGTTTCAGTTGTTTTCAGAAAACGAAAACTATTTGAAAAAAAACAGTTTGAAAAAAACTGTTTTTTTCAAACTGTTTTTTTCCAACAGTTTTTTTCCAACTGTTTTTTTTTTACAACTGTTTTTTTTTCTGAAAACAACAGAAACGCCTATCACTAATGGTAACACCCAGTATCAATCTGCTGCTGGTCGAGTGAAAAAAGTTTTCGAAAAGTTTCAAAAAACAGTTATTTTTGGAAAAAAAACAGTTCGTTTTCGTTTTCTCAAAACAACCGAAACGCCCATCACTAGTCGAAATACGCTTAAAAAAGGTGAATAGAATCCAAGAAAAACTAACGGGATCAGGTGGAAACGCTGCAGCTAAACCTGTTGCATCGATATCGAAACAATTTAATAACGCTACGAAATTGCAAAAATTATAGCTGAAAAAATTCTCAGGAGACTTTAAAGACTGGCTCCCGTTCTGGGAGCAATTCAGAACGATGGTTCATGAGAATAACCTGCTCTCAGTAATTGATAAGTTCAATTATTTGGAATCAGCTCTATGTGGTAGAGCGGCTGATACAATATCGGGCTTCACTCCGTCGGAAGCATGCTATGAGAGCGCTATATTGCTGCTTAAAGAAGAATATGGCGATACAGGAAAAATAGTTGATAATACAATGCAGGAACTGCTGGCTGTTCGTTCCATTGCCTACAAATCTGATATATCTGGGCTTAGGAAACTCTACAATACAGTGATAACAGCCACACGCTCGTTAGGAAACCTCGGTAAACCAACATCTAGTTATTTCGTCATGTTAAAAGGTGTTCTCTTACGTTGCTCACCGAACGATTTAAGAGTTGAATTTCATCGCTATTACGATAACCTAGATGAGAGAGTTGAAGAGTGTTGTAGCAATAAAAAAGATGAAAGTGATTCGATTTCTGTTAATACGGCGTGTTCATCTCCGCTAAAATGTATTGGAGACAAGCAAATGAAATCATTACTCAAATTTTTAAAAAGAGAAATTGAATCGTTGGAGAAAGCCGCGGAGTCGCAGCCAAATTTGCGCTACACAAAGGCTAGTTCACACACACATTCGCAAGCTGATTCGAAGCTTATTAAAACTGCAGTTGGATTGTTTGCAGGAACCAGTGAAATTTGCTTTTTTTGTAAATCTTCTGGTCATCAAACGAAAGAATGCGATTCTCCCAAATCACTGCAAGAAAGAAAATCAATGCTTAAGCAAGACAGGCGCTGTTACCGCTGCTGCAAGCGTGGTCATAATTCAAAAAGCTGTAAAGTAAAGAATATTGTTTGCAAGAGTTGTAAAAATCGCCACGCCACAAGTATGTGTGATCTAAATTATATCTCGAAAGGACAAACACCAACAAATCAGAGCTCTGTTAGGGGTAGTAAAGCAGATGCTAGTTAGTTTCGTATTGCTTTTTCAATACTTGTTAAAAAAAACACTTCTTTTAATTTTACAAACTCTTTTATTTCACGATTTAAAATTGACCGAGTGACGACTACAATTGAACACGACTGAAACTGAACTCTACGATAAGCTACACATACTCCACATTTATGGAAATAATTGTGCTGACCTAATGTCTGCGATTCTGTGAGAATCTGCCTGTCTAGCGTATTTGTCGCTTACCTGTTGCAGGTGTTTGGTTACATCCTGCAACAGAGTATCGTATTTTTGTAGCAATTCTAGTGTGGAAGTATATGTAACTTCTCCCCCCTTTAAATTTGGACTCTCCTGAGTCGTTTTGTTATTTCGTTTACAATAATTTTGTTTTCTAAAATAATATATTATTCCAAAGGTCAAAATTATTGATATTGCTGAAGCAGATGTAATATTTACTCCAAATGATATTTTTTTACTGTATTTTAATTCTTTAATTTCTTTCAAGTTTTTATCGTTCGCAAACACAATTTCATCAAGAGTAAGTTTATTAGTGAAGTTTTCATATTTTCCACTGTTAGGATAGTAAAATCTTTCTCTATATCTTTGTTTTACATTTGAAAAGTTATGTTCCAAAATTTTGAGAGTGCAATTATTAAAATGAATTAATGTGTTCTTTTCTAATATCAATTTCCGATCATCACAATTTTGAGTCAAATTTATTTTATGTGCGTTCTTAACAATGATAGTTTCGTCATCAATTTCTACAATTTCTGTTAAATTATTGGTTACGAGCTTACAATTTCCTTGGTATATACAATGTTTGCTTAAGTTCATTTCATTTAAATATTTTAGTTTTTCATAATCAAAAGTATTATTATTATATGTGAAAACAATTTTTGCATGGGAATCTATCTCTTTTAGATTTTTATTTGGAATGGGCAATATCATTTTCAATTCAACTTTAATGAATTCCTTTGGAATTTTTATTGCTAACAATAACACATCGTTTTTAAACTTAGTTATTCCTAATTTTACATTCTCTAATTTTAGTAAATCTATATTGTTGGATACAATTTCTTCATCTGTTAATATATTGGGATGCAATAAGCCATATTTTGCTGATACTATATTATCTTGGATTTGCTCAATTTTGCTTTTAAGAAGTTGAATTTTAAAAAATTGATCATAATATATATTGCTGGCAATGAAATTACTAGAAATTCTGTGCATGCTTTCCAAAATCAAATTTCTATCGTTTACTATAATGTTTTTCAATTGAATAAAAGTTTCGTTGAAATGGTTATTGATTGTAATTTGTTGGTTCAAGTTTGTAATTGTATTGTGGTTATTTAGTTCAATGGTTTTTAAATGTTCGTCTATGTCCAGTCTGTCCTGTTCGTCCATGGTTCCAAATAGCCATTTCTGTACGTTTCCTATTAAATTTATCAGCCGTTGAAACGTCGTAGGGGCGTTCTTTAAGCCGAATGGCATTCGAACAAATTCGTAAAGGCCATGAGGAGTGACAAAGGCGGTTTTTTGTCTGTCTTCCTCTTTAACTAGTATTTGATAATATCCTTTTGCCAAATCAATAGTTGAAAAGTATTGGGCTCTACCCAGTTTATCGAGAATCGAGTCAATGTTTGGGAGAGGAAACTTATCGTCAACTGTCACCTCGTTGAGTTTCCTGTAATCAATGACGATTCGAAATTTTTTTTCACCGGAATGATCATTCTTTTTTGGTACAACAATTAGTGGGCTCGAATACTTAGAATTGCTTTTCCGGATAATACCTTGAGCTTCCATTTCTGAAATTTGTTTTCTCACCTCGGCTTCGTGCTTTGGTGGGTATCTATATAATTTAGCATTAATCTGGGTATCTGTTGTAGTTCTAATTTCATGTTGAATTTTATGTGTACTTGTTAATATATCACCTTCTTTATAAAATAGATTTTCAAAACGTTTTATAACTCTAATGATCGCATTGCTTTCTTCTTTATTTAGATGATCTAATTTGATCCTTTCTAAGTAGTTATTTTCAATTTTCTCTAGGAATAAAATTTCTTGGTCGCAGTACGGATCATTGATAAATTGAGTAATTTTACCCTTTAACACAATTAAATTTCGTTCAAGATCTATTAGTGTTTCAAGATTATTGAGAAGGTCTATTCCAATTATGAATTGATATCTTCTATTTTGAAGATGTTTAACTTTCCACCTCACCATCCCACCTGGTGGAGAGTTAATTTCATCTGGTGCTGGAGTGTGTACTTCGTAACAAATTGAATCTTTACCAGTGATTGTTGAAAAGAAAAGAGGTTTGATTGGAATTTTTGGAAAGTGTGTGACTTGGTCATCTATTATACTAAAAGATGAACCAGTATCTATAAGGGCTATGTATTTAGTTTTATTTATAGTGATTGGTATCATGGGTAAATTTTCCGAGGCTAATTGTGAAAAAATGTTTCTTTCTGGGTTGAGTTTATCTCAGATTTGGTTATATTGGAGTTTGGTTGCCAATCATTTGAATTTTGATCAGATTGACTATTTTGATATTTTAAGTTCCGACTATCCTGAATGTTATCGATCTCCATAGGTTCTACTGGTTGTTGTCTATAAGATCGAGTTTGACCAGAATGATTATTTCTTTTAAATTGACCAGAGTAATTATTATTAGAATAGCCATTGTTATTATCGAATCGATTATAATTATAATTGTCATTTCGAGGTTTCCAGTTATTGTTGAATCGTCTGTACTGTCTAGTATCATCATTTGTATCGTTTTGTCTGTTATTATTAGTTTGTCTTGTATGTGTTTCGTACTGTTCTGTGATATTTGGAGGTGCTCGAAAGGAATTATTATTACTTTTATTTTGAGATTTGCTATGATTACCAAAGTTTTGATTCGGATTTTGACCACTGTGACTTCTATGGCTACTATTTTTAGTTTTTTTGAATTCTGGTCGTATGCAAAAATCTTCATATCTTCTTTGCGTCATGATATTTAAAATTGCTTCAATATTTGTTTCACTATAAATTTTATCTAGCAATACCCCTTGCGTTAATTCTTTAATTGTGTTACATAAAATGGAATCGATACACTCTAAATCTATACATTTATCATTTTTATAATAAATTTTCAGTTGGTTTGCTTTATCTCTAATATATTGAATTTCAGTTGAAAGTTCACTTACTGTGTTCACTTTGATGTTGGTGATTTTTCGGAAAATATCGGTTGGCTGCAGATCTGGTTTGAAGCGTAGTTTTAAAGTGTTTTTGATGACATCCCAATTGTCGGTCTGTTGAACACCCATCACAGCGTCCTTTGCTTCTCCTTGCAGTTTCTCGTAAAATATTATTCGAACCGCTTCTTTCCTGTGTTCTTCGTTACTTATACCTTGCAGGTAATATTCGACGCTGCTGAAGAATCCATTGATGGTTATATCGCCTCGCCCGTTGAACGCACTCATAAATCGTATTTCTTTTAGCATTTTTTCCTTCACGTCTGATGTCGTTTGGCTAAAAGTGAGGTTTTGCACAATCGATGTCATTTGGTTGAGTAATAATTCTTTTTCCTGAAGTTGTTGTTGCAGGAATTCAGTTGTCGGTTGTAGATTCTGCAGAGCGGCTGACATCTGTTCCAATTGGTTATTTCTTTCGTGCAATTGCCTGTCCAATTCCTGAATTTTTGCTTCCATGGTTCCTTGGTCCTCTGGTTGTCGCCGTGAGTTAAAGCTTTCACTTCTCTTTTCTTTTCTGTCTAACATAAATCACTTTGTTTGTACTTTTTTCTTTTAGTACTTCACACACTATTTTGTGTTATATATTTTTCTTTATTTGTTTGTTTTTATTATCAGTCAACTTTTTATTTTTATTTTTGACTAGATCCCATACCAGCCTCTGCCATGGGGTTTAAGAGACCTAAGGTGGCTTATATATTAAAAAATATATTGGTCTCTCTAGTCGATTTTAATTTTATTTCGGCGCGTAGCGGCTATTAAAACTTTGATTTCCTTTTCGGAAACTCAAAGTATATTATTATTATTATTGTTGATTCGAATTATCCTTCGCGGCTTCTTCGAATGAACAAGTTTTTTTTTATATAATTCAATCACGAATTACCTTTGCGGCTTGTCGAGATGAATTAATGTTGGTTTATTTAATTCCGAGTACCCTTCGCGGCTTCTCGAAATAAATTAATTCGCGTTTGTTCGCACTTCGACTGCGCCAGTTTCGTATTGCTTTTTCAATACTTGTTAAAAAAAACACTTCTTTTAATTTTACAAACTCTTTTATTTCACGATTTAAAATTGACCGAGTGACGACTACAATTGAACACGACTGAAACTGAACTCTACGATAAGCTACACATACTCCACATTTATGGAAATAATTGTGCTGACCTAATGTCTGCGATTCTGTGAGAATCTGCCTGTCTAGCGTATTTGTCGCTTACCTGTTGCAGGTGTTTGGTTACATCCTGCAACAGAGTATCGTATTTTTGTAGCAATTCTAGTGTGGAAGTATATGTAACTAGTTCGCTCAATTCCATCGTAGCAGCGACTGTATCGAAACTGCAACCAGTTTTAAATTTATATGCTGCTACTCAGAGAATGAACACTGTATATTTGCAAACTGCATGTGTGTTTGCATCGAGGACTGAAAAATCAAAAGCAGTATTTATTCGTATGGTAATACACGGAGGTAGCCAGCTAAATTTTATTAAAGAAAGTGTTTCTAAGAAACTGAATTTGTCTGTAATCGGAACTCGTGGCTTAAGTGTCATTCCATTCGGGACTGCTGTGCTAAGTTCCAGCAAATCTTATAACTGTGTTAGGCTGATGTTAAAAAGTCAATATGAAGACGCTACCCCAGTAATTATTGAAGCAGTGGAAATGCCGGATATTTGCGCTGATTTGTTGCCGGCACCTTAAATAAAAGTCGCACTGTGTGCCGACCTATCGTTGGCCGATTCGGTTAATCACGGCGACATTGAAAATGGCATAAGTATACTTATTGGCGCTGATGTTTACTGGGAAATTATTACTGGCAAATTTGTGCGTTTATCAAACAGGCTAACAGATATTGAAACCAAATTTGGTTGGACATTGCAGGGCCCTGCGTTAAACGAGTCTCCGAGCTGTCAAAACCAAGTTGCTTCACTCAGTTTGTGTGTGTATAATGAGAATGCCAAAAGATTTTGGGACTTAGAAGCAATAGGTATATCAACGATTGATAAAAGCGATTCTAATAGCTTAATCAAAGTAAAGAAAATCAACGATCGGTATTCTATGTCTCTTCCTTGGAAAAGTGATTGCGGCTCATTAAATGATAACAAAGCTGGTGCATTACTTCGATTAAAAAGTTTGATTCAAAAGCTAATCCGCGAAAATAAATTAACGGAATACGACGCCTGTATGAGAGAAATGTTTCGTAATGAATTTTACGAGCCTGTTCCTAACGATAACGTACGTAACCGAATATATTATTTGCCACATCGAGCGGTATACCGCGAAGACAAAGAAACAACTAAAGTAAGGATTGTGTTTGACGCATCAGCGAGTGCTCCTAATGAATTATCGCTTAAGGTACGCTGCGGCTGGGAGCTGAAACTTAAAACTTAAACTAAAACTTATTTCGGTTTTAAGATTAGCAAAGCTTAATGACGTCATTTTGGGTTTAGTTTAGCACGCAAATGCTGCCGCTGGTTGCTTAATCTAAAACTTATATGATAGACATATAGCTTATAAAATGAGCAATTACATATTTTCTTGTTTGTTTTTTATTATTTAACATTTGTTATATTAATTTCTGTCAACAATGAGAAAAATATACTAAAAAAACAGTACAAACTAACATATAAACTCCATAAGACCAAAACTAAAACTGAAAATAATGAACATGTTCATTCCTCACTTTTAGTTTCTGAAAGCTCAGTTTGACAGAAGTTTCAGTTTTAGCAAGAGCTTTTAGTTTAGCATTCTATTGCAGCAGTCGCATGGGAATACTCTGGTTCATTCTAAAACTGAATTAGATTCAGTTTAAGTTTTTAGTTTTAGCTTCCTGCCGCAGCGTACCTTTAATGACTGTTTGGAAGTAGGAGAAAATTTTCTGCCAGATGTGTTGAAAATTTTATTGAATTTCCGTTGCGGGAAAATAGCCTTAACAGTGGATATCGAGAAAGCTTTTATGCAAATTTTGTTGAATCCAGCTGATAGAGATAGTCACCGGTTTTTATGGTTTTCTGATGAAACATCCATTAGTGGTGATCTTCCATCGATTGTGTCCTATCGAATGACTCGAGTTACTTTTGGCATTACGTCTAGCCCTTTTCTGCTTGGAGCGATCATTCGTCAAGTATTGCAAGACAATAAAGAAATTTATCCAAATGTAATTGAAAAACTTAAAGATTCGTTGTATATGGAAGGCCTAATAATTAGTTGCGGTAATGAGCTAGAAGCTATTGAAATTTATAGAGATGCTCGTGCGATCTTTAAAAGCGCCAGTATGAACCTGCGTAAATGGTCGGCTAATAGTGAATTTGTACGTTCTCAAATGGGTGTATCCAGTTCAGAGTCGCAACTCAAAAAGGTTTTGGGACAATGGTGGTGTCTCTCTACGGACGAGCTGATAGTCGATGTTGATAATATAAAGAGTGAAATAAAAGCTTGGGAAATGATGCTAAGCGCAAATTACTTAAAATTATTTCAAAAATATTCGATCCGTTAGGACTATTAGGTTCTTGGGTTGTCAAGTTAAAAATAATGTTTCAAAATGCTTGGCGCGAGCAATATAATTGGGATGACGAATTACTTCTCGAAATGAAAAATTCTATCAATGCCTGGATATCCGATACTGATGCCTTGAACGAATTATCTATTCCACGATGTTTAAGTGATTTTGAAAACACTATCCGCTACGAAGTACACATTTTTGTTGATGCCAGTCCTCAAGCTTATGGAGCCGTGGCCTATTTACGAACTATATCGGAAGATGGACAAATAGCTTCTCAATTTATCTGTTCGAAAAACCGAATCGCACCTCTCAGAACTGATACTTCAAATGAATTAACTAATCCAAAGCTTGAACTAACTGCAGCGTCAATTGGTGCGCGATTGCTCGTATACCTACGGAAAAATTGGAGGATAAAATTCGACGAGGAAATTTTGTGGTCCGATTCGAAAATTGCACTTTTTTTGGTTTTAGGATCAAAACGCCGAAATCCGCCCTATATTGAGCATCGAGTAAAAGAAATAAGATCCATTTCAGATATCAGATGTTGGAAATATTGTCCTGGAATTGATAATCCGGCCGATTTAGTCACGCGCGGATTAAAGGCTAAGAAGCTTGTCGATTCTTTTCTGTGGAAAAGTGGGCCTTCATGGTTAAGAAAAAATGATAGTTACTGGCCAAAAATAGCTATCGATACTGAAATGACTTTATTATCTACTTCAACTGAAGACGATTTAAGTTAAACGTTAATAGCCACAGAGAAGGAAACGTTTATCGAACCAAGGAAATATAGCTCCTGGAAACGATTATTGCGGGTAACAGCATATGTATATCGAGCAATCGAGCTATTTAAGCAAAGATCATCTCATATCGGATGCTTATCAGCAGAAGAACTTCAAGGAGCATCTAATTATTGGATTATAGACACGCAAACCCAATTATGGGAACGCGAAATTACATTGTTGCGTCAAAAGAAAAATGTTCCGTTAAGTTCCAATATTTTAACGTTGAATCCAATTCTGGATGAAAAGATGGGAATTTTACGCGTTGGAAGCCGCCTTCGATTCCTATCAGCGAGGGAAGAAATAGTTCACCCGATAATATTACCAAAATCATCTTATGTAACCTGGTTAATAGTTATGGACATACATGAAAAATCATTTCATGCTGGTGCTTCTATTACTTTAACGATTTTGCGCCAAAAATATTGGGTTGTAAAAGGTCGACAATTAGTGCGGTCAATTATGAGGAGATGTTTAATTTGTAAGGTACTGAAGGGTAGAGCGGCATCTCAACCCTTTGCGCCGATTCGTCATGAGAGAATCACTCTGTCAAGACCATTCGAAACTACTGGTTTGGATTTTGCTGGTCCTTTATATATCGTGGAGAACTCTAATCGAAAAAATGTGTATATTTTATTGTTCACTTGTGCTGCTGTACGTGCTATCCATTTGGAAGTTACCTGCGATTTAACAACGGAAAGTTGTCTGAGAGCAATTAGGCGATTCATAGCCAGACGCGGTGTACCTTTGGTGATTTATTCTGACAACGCAACTACATTTAAGGGGGGAAATACATGTAAAATGGAAAAGAAATTGCTAATTTCAGATTGACTTAAAATATATATATTGTTTATTCAGAAAATTTTTGATATTAAATCCTCAAAGCACATATCTTATAGTAAATGAAAATATTTTTTTAATAACTTTTTAACACAAAATGGAGGCGATGCGAGCAAATGAAAAAAACACATCAAAAACAGCCTCGTACAACTTAACGCTTTTTCCGAGAAACTTGCAACGTTCAGAGAAAAAAAAATATGCTAATGAGATCTATAATTCATAGGTGAACCAATAAAATTTAGAAAAAAAAATCAAATTTTTACATTAATATTAGATTAAAAAAAAAATCGATTTTTTTTCAAAAAAATCACGTTTTAAACATTGGTAAACTAATTATTTTTCCGAAATTACAAGAAAATTTAGGTTCAACGATGAGATAATACTCTTTTGTACATGTGATATAAATTTGAGCCGAATAGGTTCAATATTTTTTGAGATATCTTGTACGGAAATTGAAAAAGTACTACTTTGAGAAAAACGCGTTTAAAGTTCTAAAGCTCCACCGACCTGGGGAACGCCGCGCTGTCTATAACTGGCTATAACTCGAGAACTAATACGAATATCGCTTCAAAACTTTTTTTGGTATATTTTAAGAGTATTTCGAACACTTTGATGCAATAAAAAAAATCGTTTTTGTTTTAGCAGTTACATGTATCTCCCCCCTTAAGAAAGCGGCAGCCGAAATAAAAAAGCTATGCATGGCAACTAACAATGAACGTTTTCATGGGTTTCTCAGTGATAAGGGGATAACTTGGAAGTTCATAGTGGAACGTGCTTCTTGGTGGGGCGGTTTTTGGGAACGAATGACAGGTGTCGTCAAAAATGCATTGAAGGCAGCAGTAGGTTCAACATTGATCAACAACGATCAACATTGAACTTGGAGCGACTGCAGACTTTAACAACGGAGGTAGAAGGCGTTGTAAATTCGCGACCTTTAACATATTTATCAGAAGATCCATTTGATTTATCCCCGTTAACGCCTGCCCACTTTCTCCTATGCTCCTACTATGACGATGAAGATAAAAATCAGCCACATGAGCTTTCTGCCAATAAGCTTCGGCAATACTGGAAGGAGCGATTACGCAGCATATCGATTTTCAAGAAACGATGGTATAAGGAATATATACTACAGTTAAGAAGTTTACATCTCCAGAGCCCAAAGAAGTCGTCAAATTTAGTCGTCGGTGACGTCGTTTTATTGCAGGATGTAGCGCTACCGCGTACATTGTGGCACTTAGCTGTAATAGAAGAATTATTTTCTGGACGCGACAATAAAGTACGAGCGTGCCAAGTCAGATTGTCGAACGGATCAAGAGACCTATCCAGCTTCTCTATCCACTAGAAATATCTTTACATTACCGGCCGCCGGAAGATGTTCAAAATTAAATTGCTAATTTTGTATTCCAGTAACTACGTAAATGAATTCATCATAATGTTCTACTTTGTTTGTATTTATTTTCTTTGTATGTATAAACTACTCTGAATTTTATATTGAACTATTACTACTACTACTCTCATATTGTACTTAACATAACTCAGTTACTCAGTCTTCTTTGAACCTTTGAAGAAACGTGTATTTTATAACCGTGCTGCGCCTTATTTAACCATAGTCCCCGGTACTTAATAGTATTCGAGTTTTATTTCAGAAGTAAACACAAATGTAAATATTTATTTTGATATATGAAGTAAACATTTATTTGAAATTGAGGTAAATTTAACATGAATATACATATATTTGGAAAATGAAATAACGACAAACTTAAACTTGTCTGTATGGACTTTGCTACTAGATGTTTAAGTATAATTTAAGCATTACATGTTCTTTAAATAGATAAAAAGTGTAAAACATGTAAAGAGGGAAGATGATTTATAAGTCATTGTGAATTACATGAGAACAAGTATTAGTCTGATAAGAGAACTGTCATAAAGAACATATACAAGTTACGAATAAACAAGTTACTTAACGCAACAACTATTTCTCGGGAACGCGCCATCCATACTATCTTTAACCCTTTGGCGCTGGCGGCCATTTAAGCGATATTGTGAAGATACTTATTATTCTGTCCACAAATAGTTTTTGCAAAAACTAATGTACCTATAATTATTCCGTCTAGAAATAATTTTATCAAAAACTAACTCGAAACGTCATAGGCGTTACACTCGAAGTAGACAATTGCATCCGCACTCGGGTCGACATGCAACTCGAACTCGAAACGGGTCGTTTTCTACGCGAAGTTTTGACAAACAAACAATAGTATATATTATTTATTTAGATATTTATTTTACGAAACAAGGCAACATACACAACAAGAAAACATAATATTAATCTAAAATACAATTAATCTTTATAAATATAAAATAAAAATTGTCCGTAAAAAATATTTCAATACATCACAAATTTTTTAGCATTTACTCTACATTATTTTAATTAAATAAAGGCTAATAACGATGGAAGTTAAGGGGGTTCAGATGTGGAATGGGCTTTGGACCAGTTATTTTCGAAGTTTGATTTGGTAACCCCCGAAGAGTAGTGGCTGCTTATAGAATTGAATATTCCATAGCACCTATTAATGGGCTCATTATATGACAAGTAGTGCGATGAATGAATTCATTGATTAGATTTGCAAATCTGGTGTGTCTTGGTCGATTATTGAAACTAATTTTACTAGAGAGATCTTCAATAATATTATATACTTGTATGTTATTAGTATATGTCGCTTTGTCACGTGTAACTTATATTCAACCACTATGGATTACTACAAGTAATAATGATCCGACATTTATTGAAGCACTTCAATTAATATTCTGACAAGCATGTCCCAGGGTCCAACTAAATTCAATAGCTATGCGTCTCTCTTCCACACTCTAAGTGCAAAATTCCTACCCTCGCAGATGGCACTGCTATATCATCTAAGAATGTCAATACCAATCGAATCATTAACCATTGGCAGGAACAACTAGTGTTCACTAAAAGCTTCTCTAGTAAGTGGAAATTCATCCTGAAAAACTGCAAGCTTATTTCTTTGTTAGGAAACTATATTATAAACACTTCGCTGTTGCTTGAATAAATATATAGGTGCTAAAGTGGAATTGTTTTTGCGGGATGATTAAAATTGAAAATTTGATTGAACTTTTTTTTTTGACAAAGTCGTTTCGAAAGTATACACTGATTCTCATCAGACACCAGCGCACACAAACTCGATTGTTTTGCGTTTTGCGGAGATGTTAAAATTTGTCACAACTAACGTAAATAAAAATTACTGATTTCCAACTGCAAGTGGTCAGTCAAGTAAGCACTGTAAGCTGGAGTCTGATGAGAATCAGTGCATACGTTCGAAACCATTTTGTTAAAAACACATTTTCTATAAAATTTTCAATTTTAATCATCCCGCAAAAACAATTCCATTTTGATTCTGCTTTCGGTAGCTTATTCCGCAAAACGATCGATTTTCCCGTATCAATTATGCTCTGCTTTATCTATGCTGATTTAAAGACAAGAAGGGAACCATGATCATAAATCAATAACCTTTATGAGCATATAGGTGCAACTATTTTGTGGCCAACATAATAAAAAATATATATAGGAAAATTTCATGTATATAACATTACAATATGTAACATAACATTATGCAAACATATAAAAAAATACATACGTGATACGTTATCAAAAACACTAATATTTTTCAAAGAACCAATCATAATAATACATAAAATAAAATAATTAATAATGCATACATTATAAAAAAAGACACTTTCATATATTTTGAAAAAAAATACCACGCGTCTCGCTCAGTTTTTCCCGTTCCAAACACTTCGAGCGAGACCAGTGCCTGTCGAGTCGCAGTCGCACTGAGTCCGAATCGAGCACAAGTCGACCCGTGTGCGGGTCTCCATTCATTTACATTGGAAATCGCAAGGAGTTCGAGTTCGAATCGCAGTCGAGTCGATTGAATGTCGACCCGTGTGCGGACGCTCTAAGGTGGCAGAATGAATTTCGAACGTGTTTTAAATGTCAACCGGAAAATGTTTGAAAGTGTTAAACCTCATGTGTGTGCCAGGTGGAAAAATTTGAAAATCTTTAAATAACGATAACTTTCGACAGAGCTATTCAATCATTTTGAAACTTTCAGAACATATTAATATTATTTATTTAAAATTGGTGTAGCTTTTTATGAGCATGTTGGCATTCTTGTAACTAGGGCAGGCACTGAACGTGAAAACCTTCAAATCATCGACTCTCCTGACAAAATGTCGCTTCTCGGAAAAAAAGCCACTCATATATAAATCTTGTGCTTTGTCTCCATAGCCAAATTAAAAAAAAATTTGTTATTTTACAACATGCACGCCGGGTAGGTTAGGGTTAGGTTGTACTGGCTGGCACATGGCCACACATAGACCTACCGGTCCGAAGTGATACCAGATAAATGGACCTCGAGAAAGGAATTCAGTCCAAGCGGCCATCAAAGGCCCCGGACTTTTTCGCGAACTGAAGGATGTCCTTCAGCTTTTGCTCACGTGTGAGAGATCCACCAGCCAGGGCTCACCGAAGTATCGCAGTCTGGTTTTCCCCAGTGCCGGGCAGTGACACAGGAGATGCTGGATAGTTTCTGACACCCCCGGCTCTTGACACCTTCTACAGGTGTCGCTGGTTAGGAGTCCCATTTTCTTGGCATGTGCTGCTATAAGACAGTGACCAGTAATGATACCAACGAGTCGTTTGCAGTCAATCCGCACTAACTCGAGGAGGTACTTGGTCGATGCGAGATTGTATGACCCCCACATGATTTTGGTTACTCTGCAGGTCTGAGTTGCATCCCATCTGCGCGTCGCTCCCTGCATCATGTTGGAGTCGATTGAGTACTTAATCGCCTGGATAGGAGTAAGGATGTTAACCGCTTCCAAAAGGGGAAAACTAGCCCCATACTTGGCTAACGCATCCGCCTTTTCATTCCCATCAATACCCTTATGACCGGGAACCCAGAAGATTCTAACTCTTCTGCTGTTACCCAGTCTGTTCAGAGCCTGAATACAATCGAATACACACTTCGATTTGTATGTGTGAGACAGCAGTGCTTTTACCGCCGCTTGACTGTCCGTAAAGATGTTTAGTACTTTGCTAGTAGTATCTTTGGCGTATATGAGGTCAGCGGCTTTACGTATCGCAAACACCTCCGCCTGGAAAATACTACTGTGATTCGGAAGCCTGAAAGCTGCTTCCATAGATGCATCTGCAGAATATACTGCAGCACCCACTCCTGCAGCTGTCTTCGAGCCGTCAGTGTAGATGCTAAGAGCTGCAGGACACATTTGTCGATTCCATTCCTGCCCATCTCCCACAGTCGCTCGATATCCCCGCTCAAAGCACAGAGTGGGAACCAGGTAGTCAGTGCTTCCTGCGTAACCCCGTTCAATACTGCTGTGGCCAAAGGATCCTGGCTCGAAGTGCCCTGATTTCCTAAGCCTGACAGCAGCCTTTGCGGCAGTGCCTCTAATAAAGAGATCAAGCGGGGGAAGATGAAGCAGGACGTTCAGAGCAGACGAAGGAGTCGAGGCTAAGGCACCTGTAGTGCAGAGAGCCGCCAGCCGCTGAACTCTATTCGCCATGGTAGCAAAGGTGCTTTTATTCACTGCTGGCCACCAGACCAAGCATCCGTAAACAAGGATCGGCCTAGCTATCGCCAAGTAGATCCAGTGCGTTAAAGCAGGGCTTAGACCCCACGTTTTACCCAGCACTCTCTTGCTGGCATAAATCGCTTAACTCTTTCCTCTAAATTCGCCTTCCATGTGAGCTTGCTGTCCCGAATAAGACCCAAGTACTTAGTTTGTAGCTTGAGACCTAACCTGGAGCCGCCCAGCATGATATGGTCTAAATCCGGGGTTTTATACTTCCTAGTGAAGAGCACAATATCCGTCTTGTTGGGGTTAATGCCAAGACCCACGGTATTCGCCCACTCCTCAACCAGCCCTAGAGAGTACTCGATGAGCTGACCAAGGGTGTGTGGAAACCTACCCGAGACTAAAATTGCAATGTCGTCAGCGTAGGCCACAACCGTGAGTCCCTTGCTTTCCAACTTTTCCAGAATTGAGTTTGTTACAAGGTTCCACAAGAGAGGAGATAGAAACTCTCCCTGCGGAGTGCCTCTGCAGACTTTTCTTGTAATTTGCGCACCCGACCACTCCGCTGATATGAGCCTGTGGTTAAGCATGTTGCCTATGAAGCTACAAATAGCGGGGTGAGTGTTGTACGCGTGGAGGCTCTCCATAATAGCTGTTGTGTGCACATTATTGAAGGCGCCTTCAATATCTAGAAAGGCTCCCAAGGCGTATTCTTTGTAATGGAGTGCCCTTTCAATTTTGAGGACTACTCTATGGAGAGCCGTTTCAACAGATTTTCCTTTCATATACGCATTTTGGGCTCTCGATAGAGTTTGAGTACCAAGTCTTTGTTTGATATGAAGATCAAGTAATCTTTCAAAAACTTTAAGGAGGAAGGAAGTCAGGCTAATTGGTCTGTAGTCCTTCGGATACGCATGGTTGACTTTACCTGCCTTGGGTATAAATACAACTTTAGCGGTCCTCCAGGCTACAGGTACATGGCTTAGCACTAGGCAACCTTTGTAAATTTGTGTTAGCCAGGAAACAGCAAGCATACCTGTTTTTTGAAGCATGACCGGCAGAATTCCATCCGGACCTGGAGACTTGAAGGGCTTGAAGGTGTCAATTGCCCAGACAAGCCTCTGCCTGGTGACAACTTCGCCAATGCCTTCGATGTCATGCAGATCAGACGCCTGCACACGAGTTAAAGGGGTGGAGTCATCCAAACAGCCCGGAAAGTGAGTGTCTACGAGTACCTTCAGCGTTTCCGAGCTGTTGCTCGTCCACTCCCCATCAGACCTGCATAACAGGCCAGGCGTGACAGGGCGTTTAGCCAGCAAGTTTCTTAGTCTTGCCGTCTCCGAGGTGGATTCAATCCTACCGCACTGCTCTTTCCAGGAGCTCTATTTGGCTTTCCTAATTTCCGTTTTGTAGAGCCTAAGTATGTCCTTGTATTCGTCCCAACATTCCCTACAGTCAGCTACTTTGGCCAACTTAAAGAGTTCTCGTGCCTGTCTTCTGCGACAACCCAGGTCTCTGTTCCACCAGGGTGGCTTAGGTTTGCGCTTCGGACAGACTTTGGGACAGGATCGTTCAAAAGCTTTTACCAGTTTACCAGTAAGAGTGTTGACCGCAGATTCCAGGCCAGCTACAGAGCTTATCCTGGGAGGAGGGCCTAAGTCGTTGGTCACTTCCCGTTTGAAGTTCTCCCAGTTTGTTTTCCTGGGGTTGCGAAACGACCGAGAAATGCGAGTGAGGCTGAAATTTAAGCTGTAACTAATGTAACAGTGGTCAGAGAATGATGGACTTCCAAGAACCCTCCAATTCTCTACTAACTGTTCATAAGGATCATTGTGAAGAGTTATGTCTAGAACGTTAACACTTCGAGGTCCCCTATGAGTGGGGGTGTTTCCTCGATTTGCCACGACCAGATCATAATTAATAATAAAATTGAGTAAAGACTCACCTCTATCGTTAATATCGCTGCTGCCCCAGACAGTGTGATGCGCGTTGGCATCTGCTCCCACGAGTAGCAACTGGTGCTTTCTGAGCACTTCCGCGGTGACTTTTTCGACCTCATCCGGCGGAGCGGGTCGATCGTGCGCCATGTAGGCGGATGCTAGGAGCACCTGCTCCTCCTCGTCCCCCTTGCATGCCACCACCGTCAAATCGTCTGTGCTGAAATTAGACAGAAGATAAGCGTGAATATCCTTCCTCACCAGCATAGCCGTTCTTATTCTTGCTACTGCGGTGGGGAAGAACAGATTGAAATCCTGTGACGCCAGTCCCGCAACCCGACCCCCCGCAGAGATCCAAGTTTCCTGAACCAGCGCCACATCAAACCTACCTTCGTCGAGTGTCTGCAGTAGTTCGGCCGAGGCCAACTTACTGCGGTGCAGATTGATCTGCAGCAGTTTGAGTGCTGGCCGCGGCATCCTCTTTGACCGGCGCCTCTTCTTTCTGGGGATCGGCCGCTGTACTTTGCAGGTCAACGGTGCCCAGATCCCTCTCAATCTCGCCAGCCTCCAGGGTGTTCTTATTTCCATCCTTCGGGTGGCGTTTCCTCAGGCGCAGGTAGACACTACCTACACCCCAAGCCATCTTGCCAAAGCGCGGATAAAGCAGGTCGTCAGCCTCCTTGTTTATTTGGAGGATGTACACCTGCCCTCCGTCCTGAGCAGCCGGTTTCCTAACATCCAAGATTTTCCAATCCTGTGTTGGAATGTCCGGGTTTTGCCGTTGTAGCAATTTCAGGGCCACATCTGGTTCCACTACCCGCGGTATTGTTACCTTCGCTTTAGGTAGTGTCGGGATGCTCCCTCTGTCAAAAATCGCCAGCTGAGCTCCTTCCCATAGCCCCGGTAAGTCCGGGACTACAGTCGTACACCAGCGCAGCGACAACTCATCGTTGCATTTGATGATCTTTACACCCTTGAACCAGCCCGCCCCGTCAAACGAAGGGATAGCCAGTTCAGGGTGCTTCTCCATTCGATCAATCATCGCGTTGAGCAGGCCTGACTCTACGATCTTCCACTTCTCAAGCGACAATTGACCCAACGGGTTGCTTCGATCTACCAAAGCCACGATGAGGTGCTGTTTAGCCACATCACTGGCCTTAATGACTTTCTTCGGCTTCGAGGTAGAGGGTTGTTGGACCCCTTGCCGACTGGTCTCGTTTTTAGGCCTCTTGAACGCCGGTTTTTCTTCCTCAGCGGACCTCTGCCTTTTAT
Organism: Nemotelus pantherinus; assembly: GCA_963978885.1. Classification (NCBI taxonomy): domain Eukaryota; kingdom Metazoa; phylum Arthropoda; class Insecta; order Diptera; family Stratiomyidae; genus Nemotelus; species Nemotelus pantherinus. The sequence goes on from OZ022263.1 coordinate 141,889,736, forward strand.
CTGCCAGCTTCTTTGAGAAGCTCTGCTCCACTTTGTTGTGGAAAACAGAGTCCTTAAGAGCCAGCCTTTCTTTGCCAGCGAAGTACTCGCGGCCTTTTGCCACCGTCGTCCGAGCCCAGCACAACCGATCCTTCTCCTCCGCAGAGAGGGAAGGACTGTCGCCGAGCCTGTCGACAATGCGCAATGCCGCTTTATAATTCGCCAGCGCTTTCTTGCCCTCTTTGCTCGGCTTGGGCCTGTTCCTCTTCTGGGGACCAGCACCTTCGCCTCGCTCAGGCGATTTGAGGAGTTCCTCCTCCGCTTCGGTCGAAACCATGCTCTCCGAGTCCGAGTCTGCGAGTACTCTGGCACCCGAACGCATTAGCTTCGCGCGACTTGAATGGCGGCCAGCGGAGGTGCTAGCTTCCTCAAGCGTTGTTTTTCGAAGTGGGGATCGTTGTAGCTTGGAGCTCCTTTTAAAAGGGTCCGCCACCGATTCCACCACCTCTGCGTTTATCGTAGGACCACGCCGGGTAACCCTTTCCCAATTTACCTATATTTTTGGCATTAAAAATATTTGTTCACGGAAACTCACGATCCGATAATCCAATTAAGTGAAATTTGCAGAAGATATTGGTCTTAAGTCGGACTAGATCTGATACAAGTGATTTTGAAATGTAGGCACTTTTGTGCCAGTAGTGCGATTTTGAAAAATCTCTAAGAAAACAAACTGCTTTTGGCCATATAAATTCTAATTCAGCCATTCGATTTGGACGAAATTCACACAGTAGCTGAACCTTACTTTAAACCAAGTTTACTAGAAATTTGGTTGAAAAATTCAGTTGCAGCTGCCAGCTATGGTAATTTGTGTGTCTTGAATTTTGAATATTCCTGAGGAAAATAAAGCTATTTGCCCTATAGCTTCCAGTACAGTCATTGAATCATAATTAAATTCAGATGGCAAATTAAACTTATTCTAGGCAATATTTGGTAGAAATTTAATTTAAAAAAAATGATAGTTTTGCCATCTATGGTTGTTTTTACTAATGTTCGAAGAACATTAGTATTAAAATCGATTCGGCCAAAAATTCATATTTCTTTATATATATATATATATATATATATATATATATATATGTACAAAAAATTTCAGTGAGATAATCTCGGGAACGCGCCATTCGATTGAGCTGAAACTTTCAGGATACATTGGTGTATATGCAGAATAGGTCCAGGTCTCTTTAAATGTCAGTTATTGTAAACCTTTTCGCGCCGGCGGGCATTTAAGTGATATTTTTAATATACCTAATATTTCGTGCACAAATGATTTTCGCAAAAATAAAGTTAATAAAATAAATTTCTAACTTGTTTTACATATGAATCGGATAATGCTTTGGAATATTTTAACCCTATGTGTGCGCTGGGTGCCTAAAAAGAGGACGGGAAAATTTGAAAATTTTTAAATTTCGATAACTTTTGACAGAGCTATTCAATCATTACCAAACTTTCAGGACATATTGATATTATTTAGCTGTAGATTTACGTGGTTTTAAATGAGCGTGCTGGCAACCCTGTAGCTAGGGCAGGCACTGAAAGTGAAAACCTCCAAATCATCGTCTCTCTTGAAAAAATGCAGTTTCTTCAAAAATAAGCCTTTCGTATGTAAATCTTGTGCTTTGTTTACATAACCAAAAAAAAACAAAAGATATGGTATAACGGGCACGCCTGGCAACCCTTGCCCAATTTACCTATATTTTTAGCATCAAAAACTTCTGTTCACGGAAACTCACGATCCGATGGGCAGAATTATTTGAAATTCACAGCATGTATTGACCTTAAATAGGACCAGGTCTGATAGAAGTGATTTTGAAATGCGGGCAATTCTGTGCCAGTGGTGCCATCTTGAAAAACCACTAAAAAAGATAACTGTTTTTAGCCCTATAAATTCTGATTGAATCGTTCGATTTTGACGAAACTTACACAATTGCTGGACCTTACTTTAAGCCACGTTTGGTAGAAATTTGGTCGAAAAATTCGATTGGAGCTGCCAGCTATGATAATTTTGGTGTCTTCATTTTGAAAAAAAAAATTTGGAAGTAAAAACATTCAAACCATCGAATATTCAAAAAAATGTCCGTTTCTTACAATAAAACCAATCTGTATATAAATCTTATGTTTTATCTACACGTTCAAAATAAAACTTTGGAAATTTCATGTCGGACAAGAACGGTAACCCTCTCCCAGTTAACCTATATTTTTAGCATCAAAAACTTCTGTTCACGGAAACTCACGAACCAATAATCAGATACAGCTAAAATTTACAGAATGCATTGGACTTAAGTAAGACCAGATTTGATAGAAGCGATTTTGAATTGTGGGCAACTCTGTGCCAGTGGTGCCATCTTGAAAAATTACAAAGAAAAAAAACTGCTTTTTGCCCTATGAAATGTGAATAAGTTACCAGATTTTCATGAAATTGACACAGAAGCTAAACCTAACTCTAATCTCTGTTTGGTGGAAATTTGTTTGAAAAATTTGATTGGTGCTACCTGCTATGGTAATTTTTGTGTCTTTGGTTTTGAAAATTCGCTCAGGAAAATAAAACTTTTTGTACTATAACTTCCAGTGCAGTCATGAAATCAATACGAATTTCATACAATTAATGAAACCTGTCATAAACATTATTCAGGCCAAATTTGGTTGAAAAGACACGATAGGGTTGCCAGCTATTGTTGGTTTGTGTTTAATTGCAATATCTTTATTAAGCGGTTTTATCGTAGAATTTTCAAATGGTAATGATATTGTAGTGACAATAAACAGCAAATATTAAGCTTTCGATCATTTGAAAAAACTCGCTGCAGGTAACCCTAAATTTCTTTATACTCCTATAACTTCGAATGTAATTAAACAACGTGAAGCAGATTTGATATATTCTTGGATTTGATACTGGCGAAAGGTTGCCAGCACGAGTCGGTTGTGCTTCTTTTGTATCAATAAATGCTTACAGTTAGTATACATACCGGAAACATTTACAATGAAAATAAATAACCGATGTTACAATTCGCAAAGTTCTGCAAATTTTTCGGATCGCAGCCCCAAACACCAACTTCAGTTACAGTGCTGCAGGCACTGAGCATTTTCTTCATTGATGTTATATGAGATGCTGCTTTCAAAATTATGTGAAATAAGCAACTGATAACGAATATAATTAACCCGTGTTTTGCTCTCATAAACGTTGAAATTCATGCCAGTGGTAATATCTGAAACCTTGCACCATATGAGTTATAATGCATTCTTAAGACGAAAGTAAAACGTGGCATTTGAAACAGTTTGGCCGTAATAAGCAGCACATGTGGTGGAATATGCACTCAAAACCTGCACGATTCTTCTACTGTTCTTCGAACATTAGTGTTTCTAGCGGTTCAGGTGCGCTAGAGTTTTTTTTTTTGTATTTTTTGGTAAGTAAGCGATTTAAGCATAGAATTTTGAAATCGTAGTGATTTTATAGTGCAAATAAACATCAAATATTGAGATCTAGAAAATTTGGCGAATGGTAACCCTAATCATTTTGCATCCGTATAACTTCCAACGCAGTCATCGGATCAATAAATGCTTGCATTAAGTATTTTCATCGCAAAAGTTTGCAATGAAAATAAGTAAACAATGTTTAAATTTTCTGAGATCTGCACATTTTTTGGATGACAGCCCCAAACACATTTCTATCGCTGTAACGTCCGATGAAGCTACCGAAATTAAAATAGGCTTAGATTCTTATATTACTTAAGGTGTATTAGTTTTAAGTAGGAAAAGTAATTAGTGGTAGAATACACACTCAAAATCTGCACAAACCCTCTACTGTGGTTCGAACATAAATGTTTCTAGCGAATCTGATGCGCTAGGGCTTTTATTATTATCACGAACACACACTTTTAAAAGTCAACGTTGAAACACGTTGAACTATAAAAATGTATATTATAAAAGTACTATGACAAACATTTTAAATCTTTCTTATGAAAGTGTAAAAAAAGTCTAGTCCATCAGATCCGCTAGAAAATTGATTTTCGAAAAAATTGTCTTTGAGTGAAAAAAAATGTGGAAAGACGATATACACTTTTTTGTAGTATCATATCATCCATTCTTTATCCAAAGCAACAAAATCCAACACTTTTCCAACGAAGCAGTGCTCATACTTACACCAACTAATCCTTTGAATTTCGTTTTTATCGTAGCATTTCATCGAAAGTTTCAGCGGTTAAACGTTGTTTGAGGCCAATATCCGGAAATTTTCAAAACTCGGAAAATTTGAAAATTGGTTCCCCATTTTTATTGCAAACGCTTTGCATATGAGTATGTAATGGAAGCATCTGTTGATGCAATATTTACGAAAATGTCTGATGCTGGTTACCCTGTGTTGGCAGCAAAGCAAAAACTATGCCACATCTGCTTCACGTTAAGTTAAACCTGCTTTGTGAATTTCGTTTTGATTGAATCAATGCTCTGGAAGTTATACGGGTGAAGAGAATGTTAGGGTTACCACATTCAAAACTTTTCAAATTTTCAAAACGTTAATATTTGTTGTTAATTTTCATTGCAAGATCATTCCCATTTGCAAATCTAATGACATAGTTGCTAAGTAAAGAAATTTCACAAAAATTCCAAAAATGGTCATGGCTGGTTTGCATTAAGGTTCATTTACTGCATGAGCTTCGTTTTGATTTCATGACTGTACCGGAAGTTATAGGGAAAACCTTTATTTTGCTGAGCAACTTTGCAAGATTTATGACACAAAAATCACCCTAGCTGGCAACTCTATTCTAATTTTTCAACCAAGTATTCACAAAAGGGTTCATAAAGGAAGGTCCGAATATTGTGTGAATTTTGTTAAAATAATAAAGCTGAATCGGAAGCTATAGGCCAAAAAGTAGTTTTTTTTCACAGTGTTTTTTCAAGATGGTACCATTCAAAATCACTTCTATCAAACCTGGTCCTAGTTAACACCAACATGTCTTGTAAATTTGATTATGATCGGGTTATCCGGTCATCATCTCTTGTAATCAGAAATTTTGAGTGCTAAAAATAGAGATAATTTGATGATGGGTTTCAAATCGGAATTTTGAAAATTTAAAGTTGGCATGATGGGCAAAGAATAACATTTATCAACGATTTGAAGTTTTCGTCAAAAAGCAAACATTTTTCAGGAGGGTTTGAAGGATTTTTTTCAGGAGCCTGGCGAAGCTTCTGGGCTACTCGCAATGTCTTCGTCACGTTCGAAATTCATTCCATAAACTTTATTTTCGCAAAAGTTATTTGATGACACAACGATAAGCATATATAAAATTTCACAAATATGGCTGCCGGCTGCAAAAGGTGAAAGATTTTTAGCTTTTTGTGAAACCCGGCACTATTCGACATAAACACTAATGTATCCTAAAATTTAAATTCGGCGCGTTCCTAAGATTTTTTCACTGAAATATATATATATATATATATATATATATATATATATATATATATATATATATATATATATATATATATATATATATATATATTTATACATATATATATACATATATATATATATATATATATATATATATATATATATATATATATATATATATATATATATATATATATATATATATATATATATATATATATATATATATATATATATATATATATTTATACATATATATATACATATATATATATATATATATATATATATATATATATATATATATATATATATATATATATATATATATATATATATATATATATATTGTCACGTTGTAACAATGTGTACCAATACGTGTACACGCATTTACATTGGAAAAAAAAACAAATACAGCCTTCCCCGGGGAAGGCTGACCAACCGGGATCACTCCACCACTCCACTAGGTAGGAATTTGTGACCACCACTCAGTAGGAATGTTTGTTAGGGCCGTGGTAACACCCGACTTGTGTGATATACTTGTCGGTTGCTAACCACCTAGCTGATAACTTAATTTTAATAATACTTACGTTACGTACCGGATTGGTTATGTACATACTCGGTCCCATTCCAAGGAGCTCATAGGGCCGTCAAACGGCGTCATTCTTTCTACGTCGCGTATCGAAATCAGACCCGTCATCATCGTCCGACGAATAAATCGCCGCTCCCGGCTTAACAGTCGGATTCTTTTTTTTGTACTTGTTCTTGATGGCATCAATCGATACGTCACTCTTCCGCAGCGACACAACTCCTCGAAGACCGTCGAGGAACGGGCAACTTGCGATATTACCCCAAAGCGAGTGCTCGGTTTGGGGCAGCGCACGCCGCTGAGGTGAGTACCGGACGACCTGGAAGGAACAGATGGAATGGTCACAAAGTATCGTGTCCTGGATGCACAAGGAACAAAAACAGAAGGTAGAATACTTATCTAATGACCACCCGCAGACGTCCACTACAACGAGCCCTGATGGACCCTCTAGCGCCGGAGCTGCAGGGTATCGCCAGATACATCCGCCACAGCTAACCAGTGGAATTCTCCAGCGCTTAGTCCCCGCAGATTCACTCCCGATCACACGCAACGCGAATATAATAGCCACACTCGTCAAAAACAGACTCGTAAAATTCACTTTCGACATCCACAGGTATATTGACAATTTGATATCAACAGATCGAATGACAGCTGGAACCATCAACCGACCTCGGAAAAATACATAATTCAAATGTCAACAAAACTCAGGGGTGTACTCAAACCCGACGGCCACGGAAAATTATTGGATGGTACATATTGAAGAACTTGTCGGATCGGTGGAAATCCTCGATCGGCACGTGGGGAAAGTACATACGGGAAAGGAAAAAGTACGGTGCTCGATCAGAGAAAACAGCGGTACCTGATGGAAAAAATTGGCCATTCTTTGTGTGACGGCGAAAGCGAGCAGACGATTAATTTTTGAAAAGCATCAGGTACAAGAATTCTTTGTGTGACGGCGAAAGCGAGCAGACGATTAATTTTTGAAAATCATCAGGTACAAGAATTCTTTGTGTGACGGCGAAAGCGAGCAGACGATTAATTTTTCAAAATCATCAGGTACAAGAATTCTTTGTGTGACGGCGAAAGCGAGCAGACGATTAATTTTTGAAAATCATCAGGTATAAGGATTCTTTGTGCGACGGCGAAAGCGAGCGGTGGATGAATTCTGTAAAATCCTTAAATCAGATTCTGAAACCGTGATAATTGGATTCTTTGTGCAACGGCGGAAGCGTCCAGTGGAACATCTTGGCAAGTCAGGCCAAGACCCAGGTACGAATAAGAAGATTTCTTTGTCCGACGGTGAAGGCGTTCGGAGGAATATTTTTGGGAGACTAAGACCCTGGTACGACGAGGAACATCCTTGGTGTGTCGGTGGAAGTCAAAGAAAGAACTGCTGTTTAAATAAAAAATAGGCTAATCGAAATCGGGTTCCGGCGGGATTTGAACCCGCGATTATGCGTGAGCCACGTTCTTTTTCCAACCCGGAAATCGGGCGTTGCCTTGAAAGTTCGTGTTGCGAGGGTGTGAAGCGGAAGGTAGTTCGGGAGCGAAGGTGGTAGGAAAAATAGGATTTCGGCCAAATAAAAACGTGCCTATTCGAATTAGGGTAACAATATATATATATATATATATATATATATATATATATATATATATATATATATATATATATATATATATATATATATATATATATATATATATATCTATATATATATATATATATATATATATATATATATATATATATATCTATATATATATATATATATATATATATATATATATATATATATATATATATATATATATATATATACATATATATATATATATATATATATATATATATATATATATATATATATATATATATATATATATACATATATATAGATATAAAGATATATATATATAAATGTTACAAAAAGAAAGAAAGGATTAGAGGGAAATAGCAAGTGCATTTGGTGACAAAATAGTTTGGGACGGGAGGTCCTACTGATTCGAAAGGTAAGTTGAATTCACTACATAAAAATAAGAGAACGGAGATAGTTAGATATAGTTAAATTAGACAGCGCACTAAAAAACAATCATATGTGATGACACATGCACTAAAAGGCACATATACAGGTACAAGTAATAAACAGACGTTGTGTGTCATTGAAATATGCACAGCAATGAACCCAGCATTATGAAACACCAGGAAACTTGCACAAAGTGTTCTAAATAGAGATTTACGAATAACAATTAAGACTTCACCACCGTCTGCTCTATTCGATAAATCACGACTGTGATCAAAACTGGAAACAATATGCAGGCAAAAGATCTCATCGCTGAAAATATCAGCAAAAAGCCAATTTTTTGTCAATAAGACAAAATTATTGGCCGGAATTATAAAAGACATCCTGGTTTGCACCAATTTGGCTCTCAGTCCACGAACATTCTGATAATAGAGACAAGGACTATGATTTTTAGGTAGACAGGAACTGTTTAAACTGGTGTAAACCGGCCCAGAGCTTTGCGAAAATTTCCAAGCTGTCGAGTTTCAAATTCCTGAATCAAAACACCAGTAGGCCAGAAATCATGGCATGGGTGTTGTTCAGTTGGAAATGTCAGCAAAAAAGAGCCCACAATAGAGCTGCAGTCCGAACCCTTTGCAGGCTTCTTTCAAGAAACGCTGACAGGTCTTCAAAGGTTCCGAAATATAAATCTCTTCAATTCTTCATTGCACGTATATGCAGCAACTCGAGAAAGAAAAATTTGAAGTAGAGGAGATACCAAGTTGTAGTGTGGGACAAGGAGACAACTCTGAAGACGGCATAGGAGAAGAGCTCTGCAGCTGCTGTGGAATGAGCTTCTGTGGCAGCTGTTGTTGCCCCTACTTGTATAGGGCTATCAATTGTATAGGGTTGCTGATTTCGTGCTTCAGAAAGTAAAACCCAGTATACCGTCATTTATCAAAGATACAAGTCAACCATTTACTAAGCTAAAAACTCTATCATTTGTTTAGTTGACAGTTTGCCATTTCGGAATATGGATCGTCTTATATTCAAGTTTAACAGCTGGAACAACTATTGGGCCTTTTTTTTAGAACGATCAAGGAGGACCCATCACCGCCAATTCTGAGCGCTATGGCTACATGTTAACTGATTATTTTTGGACGAAAATAGAAGATTATGATCTTCACGATATGTGATTCCAACAGAATGGAGCAACAAGTCACGTAACACACGCAAACTGAACTCTTTTGCAAGATAAATTTCCAGGACGTATGATTTCGCGATAGCCTGATATAAATTGGCCTCCAAGATTCTGCGACTTAACGCCCCTGGATTTCTTTTTGTGAGGGCACGCAAAAGATTGTGTTAATGCAAACAATCTCCAAAATCTGGATGAACTGAAAGCCAATAATCGTGAAGTCGTGGTCGAAATATTGCCGGAAATGTGCCGGAAAGCCATTGAAAATTATCTCGAAAGAATTGAGTCCTATAACAAATCCTGTGGAAGATTTATTAAAAATTTGGTTGAAAAATTCAGTTGGAGCTACCAGCTATGGTAATTTGTGTGTCTTGAATTTTGGAAATTCCTGAGGAAAATAAAGCTATTTGCCCTATAGCTTCCAGTACAGTCAATGAATCAAAGCTTAATTCAGATGGCAAATTAAACTTATTTTAGGCAATATTCGGTACAAATCTAATTCCAAAAAACTCTAGCGCACCTGAACCGCTAGAAAAACTAATGTTCGAAGAACAGTAGAAGAAACTTAACGCCCCTGGATTTCTTTTTGTGAGGGCACGCAAAAGATTGTGTTAATGCAAACAATCTTCAAAATCTGGATGAACTGAAAGCCAATAATCATGAAGTCGTGGTCAAAATATTGCCGGAAATGTGCCGGAAAGCCATTGAAAATTATCTCGAAAGAATTGAGTCCTATAATAAATCCTGTGGAAGATTTATTAAAAATTTGGTTGAAAAATTCAGTTGGAGCTACCAGCTATGGTAATTTGTGTGTCTTGAATTTTGGAAATTCCTGAGGAAAATAAAGCTATTTGCCCTATAGCTTCCACTACAGTCAATGAATCAAAGCTTAATTCAGACGGCAAATTAAACTTATTTTCGGCAATATTCGATACAAATCTAATTCCAAAAAAACTCTAGCGCACCTGAACCGCTAGAAAAACTAATGTTCGAAGAACAGTAGAAGAATTGTGCAGGTTTTGAGTGCATATTCCACCACATGAGCTGCTTATTACGGCCAAACTGTTTCAAACACCACGTTCTACTTTGGTCTCAAGAATGCATTATAACTCATATGGCGGAAGGTTTTAGATATTACCACTGGCATGAATTTCAACGTTTATGAGAGCAAAACACGGGTTAATTATATTCGTTATCAGTTGCTTATTTGACAAAATTTCGAAAGCAGCATCTCATATAACATCAATGAAGAAACTGCTCAGTGCCTGCTGCACTGTAACTGAAGTTGGTGTTTGGGGCTCCGATCCGAAAAATTTGCAGAACTTTGGGAATTGAAACATTGGTTATTTATTTTCATTGTAAATGTTTCCGGTATGAATACTAACTGTAAGCATTTATTGATACAAAAGTAGCACAATCGACTCGTGCTGGCAACCTTTCGCCACTATCAAAGCCAAAAATATATGACATCTGCTTCATGTTGTTATATTACATTCGAAGTTATAGGAGCATAAAGAAATTTAGGATTACCTGCAGCGAGTTTTTTGAAATAATGGAAAGCTTAATATTTGCTGTTTATTGTCAATAAAATATCATTACCAATTGAAAATTCTACGATAAAACCGCTCAATAAAGATATTGCAAACAAACACAAAACCAACAATAGCTGGCAGCCCTATCGTGGTTTTCAAATTTGGCCTGAATAATGTGCATAATAGGCTCCATTAATTGTATGAAATTCGTATTGGTTTCATGACTGCACTGGAAGTTATAGGGCAAAAAGTTTTATTTTCCTGAGAGAATTTTCAAATCCAAAGACATAACAATTACCATAGCTGGCAGCACCAATCGAATTTTTCAACCAAATTTCTATCAAACAGAGTTTAGAGTAAGGTTCAGCTACTGTGTCAATTTCATGAAAATCTAGTAACTCATTAAATTTCGTAGGGCAAAAAGCAGTTTTTTTTCTTTGTAATTTTTCAAGATGGCACCACTGGCACAGAGTTGCCGACAATTCAAAATCGCTTCTATCAGACCTGGTCCTACTTAAGTCCAATGCATTCTGTAAATTTCAATGGTATCTGATTATTGATTCGTGAGTTCCCGTGAACAGAAGTTTTTGATGCTAAAAATATAGGTTGACTGGGAAAGGGTTACCGTTCTTGTGCGACATGAAATTTCCAAAAATTTACTTTGAACGTGTAAAGTATAAAATTTGTATACAGATTGGTTTAATTGTAAGAAACGGATAGTTTTTAGGATATTCGATGGTTTGAATGTTTTCACTTCCAAATTTTTATTTTTTCAAATTTAAGACACCAAAATTATCATTTTTCCACCTAATTTCTACCAAACGTGGTATTAAATAAAGTTCAGTTACTGTGTGAATTTCGTCAAAATCGAACGATTCAATCAGAATTTATAGGGCTAAAAGCAGCTATCTTTTTTAGTGATTTTTCAAGATGGCACCACTGGCACAGAACGGGCCACATTTCAAAATCACTTCTATCAGAGCTGGTCCTATATAGGACCAATACATTCTGCAAATTTCAAATAATTCTGCTCATTGGATCGTGAGTTTCCGTGAACAGAAGTTTTTGATGCTAAAAATATAGGTAAATTGGGCAAGGGTTACCAGGCGTGCCCGTTATACCATATCAAATTTTTTTTTTGTTTATGTAAACCAAGCACGAGATTTACATATGAGTGGCTTTTTTTTGAAGAAGCGGCAGTTTTTCAAGAGAGACGATGATTTGGAGGTTTTCACTTTCAGTACCTGCCCTAGCTACAGGGTTGCCAGCACGCTCATCAAAAGCTACACAAATCTACAAATAAATATTATCAATATGTCTTAAAAATTTCGTACTGATTGAATATCTGTGTCGAAAGTTATCGCAATTTAAAAATTTTCAAGTTTTCCCGTTCTGTTTTTAGGCACCCAGCGCACACATGGGGTTAAAAAATTCCAAAACATTATCCGATTCACATGTAAAACACGTTCAGAATTTATTTCGTCAACTTTATTTTTGCAAAACTTATTTGTGTACGGAATAATAGGTATATTAAAAATATCACTAAAATGGCCGCCGGCGCCAAAGGGTTAAAGATTATTAACTTTTTGTGAAACCTGGCACTATTCTGCGTATACACCAATGTGTCCTGAAAATTTCAGCTCAATCGTATGGCGCGTTCCTGAGATTTTTTCACTTAAATTTTGTGATGATATATATATATATATATATATATATATATATATATATATATATATATATATATATATATATATATATATATATATTCTAAAGTAAAATTTCCCGTTCTGTTTTAAAGCACCCAGCGCACACATGGGGTTGAAAAATTCCAAAACATTATCCGATTCACATGTAAAACACGTTCAAAACTTATTTCGTCAACTTTATTTTTGCAAAACTTATTTGTGTACGGAATAATAGGTATATTAAAAATATCACTAAAATGGCCGCCGGCGCCAAAGGGTTAAAAATTATTTACTTTTTGTGAGACCTGGCACTATTCTGCATATACACCAATGTGTGCTGAAAATTTCAGCTCAATCGGATGGCGCGTTCCTGAGATTTTTTCACTGAAATTTTGTGATGATATATATAAATATATATATATATATATATATATATATATATATATATATATATATATATATATATATATATATATATATATATATATATATATATATATATAGAAATATGACTTTTATGCCAAAGTGATTTTAATACTAATGTTCTTCTTCGAACATTAGTAAAAATGATTGGGTTGCCAGCTATGGTTGTTTTTTTCTTGTATTTTTTGGCCTCCCTTTAGTAAGCGATTTTAGCATTGAATTTTGAAATCGTAGTGATTTTATAGTGAAAATTAACACCAAATATTGAGATCTAGAAAATTTGAAAACTTTTGCGAGTGGTAACCCTAATTGTTTTTGCATCCCTATAATTTCCAACGCAGGCATCGGATCAATACAAAATTCGCAGAGCAGGTTGACTTCAACGTAAAGCAGATGCGACATCTTTTTTGCTTCGGTGCGAGCACAGGTCTGTCAGCACAAGGGCTTTTTGTTATTTTCGTTCCAATAAATGCTTGCATTAAGTATTTTCATCGCAAACGTTTGCAATGAAAATAAGTAAACAATGTTTAAATTTTCTGAGATCTGCACATTTTTTGGATGACAACTCCAAACACATTTCTATCGCTGTAACGTCCGATGAAGTCACCGAAATTAAAATAGGCTTAGATTCTTATATTACTTTGGGTGTATTAGTTTTAAGTAGGAAAAGTAAGTAATGGTAGAATACACACTCAAAATCTACACAAATCCTCTACTGTGGTTCGAACATAAGTGTTTCTGGCGGTTCTGATGCGCTGGGGCTTTTATTATTTTGTACGTATGCAGTGAAAAAATTATAGACTTATCACGAATATACACTTTTAAAAGTCAACGTTGTAGCACGTTGAACTATAAAAATGTATATTATAAAAGTACTATGACATACATTTTAAATTCTTATAAAAGTGTTAAAAAAGTCTAGCCCATCAGATCCGCTAGAAAATTGATTTTCAAAAATATTCGCTTTGAGTGACAAAAAATGTGGAAAGACGATATACACTTTTTTGGAGTATCAAATCATCCATTCCTTATCCAAAGCAACAAAATTCAACACTTTTCCAACGAAGCAGCAATAAGTTTACCATAACAAGCTCATACTTAAACCAACTTATCCTTTGAATTTCGTTATCATCGTAGCATTTCATTGAAAGTTTCAGCGATTAAACGTTGTTTGAGGCCACTACCCGAAAATTTTCAAAACTCGGAAAATTTAAAAATTTGGTTCCCCATTTTTATTGCAAATAATTTGCATATGAGTATGTAATGGAAGCATCTGTTAATGCAATATTTACGAAAATGTCTGATGCTGGTTACCCTGTGTTAGCAGCAAAGCAAAAACTATGCCACATCTGCTTCATGTTAAGTTAAACCTGCTTTGTGAATTTCGTTTTGATTGAATCAATGCGCTGGAAGTTATACGGGTGAAGAGAATTTTAGGGTTATCACACTCAAAACTTTTCAAATTTTCAAAACGTTAATATTTGCTGTTAATTTTCATTGCAGGATCATTCCCATTTGCAAATCAAATGACATAGTTGCTAAGTAAAGAAATTTCACAAAAATTCCAATAATGGTCATTGCTGGTTTGCATTAAGGTTCATTTACTGCATGAGCTTCGTTTTGATTTCATGACTGAACCGGAAGTTATAGGGAAAACCTTTATTTTGCTGAGCAACTTTGCAAGATTTATGACACAAAACTCACCCTAGCTGGCAACTCTATTCTAATTTTTCAACCAAGTATTCACAAAATGGTTTATAAAGTAAGGTCCGAATATTGTGTGAATTTTGTTAAAATAATATAGCTGAATCGGAAGCTATAGGCCAAAAAGTAGTTGTTTTTCTCAGTGTTTTTTCAAGATGGTACCATTTGTACCATTCAAAATCACTTCTATCAAACCTGGTCCTAGTTAATACTAACATGTCCTGTAAATGTGATTATGATCGGATTATCCGGTCATCAGTTCTTGTAAACAGAAAATTTGAGTGCTAAAAATAGAGATAATTTGGTGATGGGTTGCCGTTCTTGTGCAAATCGGAATTTTGAAAATTTTAATTTGGCATGATGGACAAAGGTTAACATTTATCAACGATTTGTCAAAACGCAAACATTTTTCAGGAGGGTCGATGATTTCTCGAGAGTCGATGATGTAATAAGTCATGTGGAAGATTTATTCACAAGAAAAAATTTTGCTATGGAGTTGGACGAAGCGATTTGGGAAGCGAATATGGAAGCGATTAGGAAATGTGGGCAAGTGTGTGGCAGTGGTGCCATCCTGAAAATTCAGTTAGGAGAAAACTGTTTTTGCCCAATAAATTGTGATAAATTCATCAAATATTGATAAAAATCACAAAGAAGCTGAACCTGACTCTTAGATAAATCTCGTGTAAATTTAATGGAAAAAGTAAGTTGGAGCTGCTAGCTATGGTAATTTTAGTGTCTTAAATTATGAAAATTTATTTAACAAAATAAAACTTGTTACTGTATAGCTTTCAATACAGTCATGAAACCAAAACGAAACTCATATTTTTAAATAGACCCTGATGTGGAAAATATTAACTAGGAATCTGGTTGAAAAATCATAAATGGGCTGCCAGCTATGGTTGTTTTTGTATTTTTTGATATGGTCCTGATTTTTTTTCCATCCCTATAACTTCAAATGCAGTCATCAAATCTAAACGAAATTCGCAGGTTAGGTTGACTTCAACGTCAAGCAAATGTGATATATATTTGGTTTGGCAAAGGATTACCAGCACTAGGCGTATATACATATATATATATATATATATATATATATATATATATATATATATATATATATATATATATATATATATATATATATATATTTATATATATTTATATATATATATATATATATATATATATATATAAATATATAAATATACATATACATATATATATATATATATATATATATATATATATATATATATATATATATATATATATATATATATATATATATATATATGTATATATATATATATATATATATATATATATATATATATATTAATAATATATGTATATAAAGATGTATATATATAAATATATATGTATATATATATATATATATATATATATATATATATATATATATATATATATATATATATATATATATATATATATATATATATAAATATATATATATATATATATATATATATATATATATATATATATATATATATATCAGCAAAACGATTAAACGATATAATCTCTGGAATGTCTGGTCCAATTTAACTGAAGTCTTCAAAAGATGTGGACGTATATAAGGAATAAGTCAATGATGGGTCCGAATTAAGATATCTTTAGCATTTTGGCGGCCACGGGCATTTTAGTGAATTTTCAGGTGCCCATATATTTCTATGCAGAAATAATTTTTTGTTAAAAAAAGTATTGAATATGAAAACTTTTATGTTTTTTGCTTGCTCATGATAACAAAGCTTGTTTTGGGCACCGAGTGCCTCAAAGTAGGCAAGGATTTTTTTCACATTTTGATTTGCCATTAGTTCTGACAGAAACATTGGGTTGTCGTGAAATTGGCAGAGAATGGTGATGACTAAAACTATAGAATGGTGAGACTAAAACTATACGAGCAAGGTTCATAGACAGTGCAGAGAATGCCAAAGCTATGGCAGCCTTTTGAAAAAAAATTCTTCAAATAGTCGACCCTCCTGAACATTTCTTGCTTTTTGACTAAAAATATAAATTATTGATAATTTTAAATCCTTTCCCTCCATGTCAATTTAAAATTTTCCAAATTCCGAGTTTTCAAAATTCCCATCACCAAATTAAAAATTCACTGCAAAAAAAAACTGCTTTCCGGCCCATAACTTCCGATTCAGTCAGCAGATTTTAACAAAATTGAGACATTATTTGGAACCTATTCTAGGACACATTTGGTAGAAACTTGGTTGCAACATTAGAATAGAAATGCTTGATTTTCGTCTCTTTAATCTTGTGAATTTGCTCAGAAAAATAAAGCTGTTTCCTTTAACTTCCGAATTAGTCTTGAAACCAAAACAAAATTCAGCTAGTCAATGAACTCTAATGTAAAATAACTTGTAGAAGTTTTGAAGAAAAAACATGAAACGGCTGCCAACTATGGTAATTTTTGTAATTTTTTGGTATTTATTTACTAAGCGATGTTGTCATTCAGTTTTCAAAAAGAAATGATCCTGCAGTGACAATAAGCAATAAATATTTACTTTTCGAAAATCTGAAAAGTTTTAATATTGGTTCCCCTAAAATTCTATTCATCTCCTTAACTTAAAGTAAATTTCTTTTCACCAGCGTATTCACCCAATTGAAATAAAACTCACAGAGTGGATTAAACTTAGCTTGAAGCTGATTTGCTACATTTTTGCCTGTGGTGCTAACATAGGATTGTCAGCACCGGTCATTTTGGTAAATATTGCACCAATATATGCTTCCATTTTGTATTCATATGCAAAGCTTTTACTATGAAATAAGCAAAAATTGTTAAAATTTTCAAAATTTTTCGGATGGCAGCCCCTTATATAGTTTAATCACTGAAACTTTTGATGATATCCTCGGATGAATACGAAATTCTAAAGAAAGGTTTGTTTTAGCACTTTATGGTAGACTTATTGCTGGTACGATGGAAAAGTACTGCCAGCACTGAACACTTTATTTATTTATTTATTTATTTGGTACGTATTCAATACAACAGGCAAGACTGCCCAATTACAGATTGGATACCACGAACAAAATAAAATAACAAGAACTAAATGATAATATATAAATATAAGTATATAAAATAATTAAAGTTAAAATAAAATAAAGTAATAAAAAATAAAAGTAAAAAATTTAGTAAAGTAAAAAAGAAAGAGAAAAAAAAATCCATTACAAACACGAATGTCCAATTCTACAATAATCGACCTAATAACAAATAGTAAGTAAATGAGTAAATATAAATATAACTATGTAAAAAAAATTAAACAAATAATTAAAGTGGTAAATTAAATAAAATAAAATTAAGTAGAAAAAAAAGAAGAAAATTAAGAAAATAGAAAATAAAACTAATTAGAAAAATATATAACTATATATAAAAATAAAAATATACAAAAAATTCAAGTAATAAATAAGAAAGTAAAGTTAAGTAGAGCAAAAAAGAAAAGAAAGATCCATTATAAACAAGAAAATTAAACTTATTAAATAGGATCAAAAATTTTACTACGAACCATATTTTTGAAAAAGGCAATAGATTGTGGAACTGGACCAAGTTGAAGACTATTATGAGTACGTAAGAGTCGCAAAACGTGAGAGTAGAAGAAAGTGTCAGTACGAGCATACGGCACTTCAAATAAAATAGAGGACTTGATTGGCCTTACGGAGTCCCGCTCAATGAACATCAACTAATGAGGATGAAAGGTAGCCGCGACAGATTTTGAACAGGAAACACTCATCCAAGTAAACTCTGCGCTGCTCAAGGAGAGGAATGTTGAGAAGAGATAGACGCTCACTATAAGGTAAATACGGCAGACTATATTTAAAAAGTAAAGTACGTGTAAACCTGCGCTGAACTGATTCAGCAGCGTCAGCGAGGTATTTGAAACGAGGACACCACACTTGACTGGAGTATTCAAGTACAGAACGGACTAGGGTAATAAACAGGTGGACACAAGTAGAAATACTAAATGAATTGTGGCAGGAACGAACCACAAAACCAGCAATTCGAGAAGCTTTTCTAGTGATAGTAAGGACATGAACGTCGAATTTCAGTTTACGATCAAATGTGACCCCAAGATCTGAGAAATGATCGACACAAGAAAGGAAAGTACCATCAATAGCATAAGGAAAGACATGAGTGTGAAGCTTATGGGAGAAAGACATAGAAAAACACTTGGAAACATTAAGGGACAAACAGTTAATGTTACACCAAACAGAGAGAGCATGCAAATCATCCTGAAGAAGGAGAGAGTCATCAGTATTTTTAATTACCCGGAAGATTTTTAAATCATCTGCATATAGAACCGAACTTAAAAACCGTAAAAACCGAACTTAAAAACCGTGGGAAGGTCATTGATGAATAGATTGAACAAAAGTGGTCCTAAGATGAAACCTTGAGGAACACCAGAAGAAGGGGAAAAAGGTGAGGACGAGAAGCCAAAGATGGAGACAATACAAGTGCGATCAGTTAAAAATGAAGAGATCCAGGAAAGCAAAGGTTCACGAATGCCATAATGCTTCAGTTTGATAAGAAGCAGCTTATGATTGACAGTGTCAAAAGCTTTGGCAAAATCAGTATAAATGACATCAACTTGATTATTGCTGTCAATTGCAGAAGCGACTACATGAGTAAACTCAAGAAGGTTCGTAGAGGTGCTCCGGCCTTTTACAAAACCATGTTGTTCCGCTGCAAAGACACAAAAGAGGGAATCATAGATACGATTGTAAACAAGGCGTTCCAAAATTTTGGAGAGGCAAGGAAGAATGGAGATAGGGCGATAGTTAGAGGCAAGGTTCCGATCACCCGATTTGAAAATAGGAAGAATGTTAGAGAGCTTCCAAGAGGATGGAAATTGACCAGCACAGAGACTGACATTGAATATGATTGCTAAAGGGACGCAAAGTGAAGAAGCAAGATTTTTTACAAAGAAATTGGGAATTCCATCCGGGCCCGGGGAACAGTTTGAGTCAAGAGAGGACAAAAGCAATTCAACCTCTACTGGGTTAGTTACGATTGAGAAGAGGCAAGCAGGGGAATCAAAGGAAAAGCAGTCAGTAGCAGGAATCAATGGAATAGTGTAAACAGAAGAAAAAAATAAAGCAAAGAGATTGCAAATGTAAGGAGGGTTGGAAGCGGTAAAGGCATTAAACACTAAGGAGTCAAGAAGAGAGGAGGAAGCTTTTAAGGAGCGTACAAAAGACCAGAAAAATTTAGGGTTGTTCGAGTTTAAAGAAGATTCAACAGACGAGGAATAGTTGAATAGTGCTACTCTAATTTCTTTCTTGGCAGAGGAACGTAAACGGGAGAAGATAGCATAATCTTCACCCAACCGAGAAATCAAAAATTCCAAACGCGCTGAATTTTTATCTCTAAGAGCACATTTTACCCTTGCAGTAAACCAAGGGGGGTCACGGGAGCGACGAGAACTGAAGACAGGAGTATGCGACGAGATCAAATCAGTAAGATTACCGTAAAATTTGAATACAGCAGAGTCAATATCGAGACCACAGAAGCAATCAAACAAATTAATTGAATTCAGGTCATAAGACTAGCAGTCAAAATTAGTTTTTTTAAAGTTAAACCGGCGCGCAGTGGATGATTTAAGGGGAGATATACACCTAGGAGCCGGATAAAACGGTCATTTTTGGCATTTTTTTTAGGAAAACTATTTGAAATATCGGATTGGGAGTTTAATTATCTAAAAGTATACACATTGAAAAGTATGCTTAATTTTTTTTTAATTAAAAATATAAAAAATATACAAGGATATTGTATGATCCTTGGAGCGCTGGAAAAAAAACAGCGTTAACGGTACTCACTGGCATTTGTTCAAAAATTATCTGAAGAAAAAAATGGAAGAAGATTATTAAATTAGATACTATAATCTAGATCGTGTCATAGCCGATTTTGAAAAGATCGATTAATGACAAAATGGCGGACGTTTGAACATGAATAGTGATTTTTTGATCAAAAATTAGATATTATTTTGGCTATAAAACAAAAACTAAGTAACGAAACAAAAAAATCCTATGACAAGTACTAGATAATGTTATATAAAATAATCACAAAAAGAATAAAGGTAATCAGTTAATTGGTTTCCGAGAAATTTTGGGTACCGATTTGAAAAACGTGTTTTTAAGAAAAACGCGTTTGAAAATTTAGGACTGAAGAAACAATTAAATTTGTCATTTAACGTGGAATCATCGATACCAGGCCCATAGTGTAAGTCTTTTACTGTTTACGGAATATTCATGGCTTCTAAATTGTCTTGCCGACTCCGTATTCAACCTTCTTTTGTCTGTTCTTGCGCTTGCAGTTCGGCTTTCGCTATGCAAGTTTCGTCTTCTTGCGCTGCGTACAAGTGCGCTCCCGATCCGAACGATATTCTTAACAAATTCATGACTTCCAGCGATGAGGTGAAACCATTGTTGAATGTACATGTTGCAAGATATACTGCAATGCTAACGATTTTGGCCCCGCTGTTCATCGTTTTTTGGGCTATTGTCCAAATAAGTTGGTTGCAGTTTTGGGTATATCGACCAACACAGCGTTCCAACAATTTTTCATTGCTGAGGTCTTCGTTTATTGGTCTGATGACATCTAACACCATTTTTGGCAATGCTCAATAATTGTGACGAACATTTTCAGGTCTCCTTTAGCCTTTGCTCGTTGCAACTGGCACCACGATTCGGGGCTTTCGGGACAGAAATGTTGTTGAGGCTTGCTGTCTGTTAAGCCGTAATGGTAAAATGTTGCCCGTATCGCTTTTTTCATTTCATCCTTGGAGGTACAGTTTCTGCAAATAGCTAAGCCATAGTAAATCTTCAGTATATCTATAAACTTTGCCCTTAATTTGTTTATGCTGCTGATTCCAGGACTTTTTTCTTTCATTCACGAAGAAGGGTTCACAATCGCTTTTGAACGTGACCCACTCATTCTTTTTTTGTAATTTCGATCTCGTTACCATACGGTTTCGCATTCACTAATCCCGTGTTCGTCTTAGAGTCACCATCTCCGGCGTAATTAGTGTACATAACTCTATACTTTTCGGCAGATTGTGAAAATAATTCTTTCATGGCGTCTACTTCCATTTTACCTGCCGATCCATCATGACTGGCCTGGCAATTTCCATCGTGATTCGATTTCCATTTCTCACAATGCACATTTTCGAGATTATTCCAATAGTTACATTTAGCACAATAAGAAGATTTTACAATAATATCAAAAACTTTTCCTGTAAACTGTCCAATGAGAACCTCAACTCCCTACAATGAAGTAAAACCACGTTTTCGCCCCGTACTATCTCCAAAAACGGTTAGTTTGGTTATACCAGCACTCGAATTTGGTTTTTATTTTCCGTTGTACTTCTTTTACAGCTTGTTTTAACACCAATTGAACAATACTTGAAGCAGCCTAATGAATGTTATTAACTATCGTACCATACTTCGTAAAACACGTTTGATTATATCGGCTGTAACTAGCTTATTTATAGAAATATTAACTTGGTGTTTTCACCAGATATTTTTGAGACCTGTATCTTCACGAAAATGCAATAAAAAATAAATCGATTTTGCCGACCATTCTAGGTGTATATCTCTCCTTAATACGATTCGAAAAGCTAACAGACAAATTAATTGAAACGGGAGGATGATGGGGATCTGGGTGCGTGTAGGGTATTGGAACAGAAGATAGAGAAATCGAAGAGGACTCAACATTAGAAAGGATGAGGTCAAGGATCTTGTTATTATCATTAGAAAAACAGTTAAATTGAGAAAGAGAACAGGAAGAAAGAAAAGAAGATAAGGCAATAGAAAGGTTGTTGGTGGGCATAATACGAAGAAAAGAAGAGTCCCATTGAACAGAAGCCATATTAAAGTCGCCACAGATAATGATTGAGGACGAGGGATAGTTGCTATTAAGGTAAGTGGAAAGTTCAGAAAAGAACTTATCATAAGTTGAGAAGGACAAGTTACAGGGAATATATAAGAACGCAACAAACAAAGAGGATGTAGGCGACAAAGAGATGGACACAGCAACACATTCAACAGGTTGACTAGGTATCAAATCAGTGCAAAGTTTACTGTTGAGAGCCTTAAGCACAGCAATAAGCACGCCACCACCATCAGCCTTATTAGATACCAAACGATTGCGATCACAACGGTAAACATTGTATGCAGGGAAGAACTCTTCATCTGAACGTACGTTTGTGCTGTAGGTGATATATATATGTATATATATATATATATATATATATATATATATATATATATATATATATATATATATATATGTATATATATATATATATATATATATATATATATATATATATATATATATATATGTATATATATATATATATATATATATATATATATATACATATATATATATATATATATATATATATATATATATATATATATATATATATATATACATATATATATATATATATATATATATATATATATATATATATATATATATATATATATATATATATATATGTATATATAAATATATATATATATATATATATATATATATATATATATATATATATATATATATATATATGTATATATATATATATATATATATATATATATACATCAGCTAAAAGATTGAGGAAGATAATCTCGAGAAGGGCGTATCCGATTGAATTGAACTTTTGTAGAGAACATAGGTATATACTGTAAATAGATTTGTGGCTAATTAGATGTTAGATATCTTCAACGCTTTGGCGGCGGCGGGTATTCTAGTGAATTTTAACTTAACTCTATATTTCTATGCAGCGTTTATTTTTGTTAGAAATAAGTTTTGGGAATGAAAAATAATTATGTTTTATGCTTGTTCATAATAAAAAATTGGAAATGATTGGCGAGTGCGTAAAAGTAAGGCAGGTTTTTTTCAAATTGTGATTCGTCTTAGTTTTTGACAGAAACATAGAAACATCGTGAAATTTGCTGTGCATATTATCGGTTCCTATTACCTCTGATTCAATCATGAAATCAAAACGAAATTTATGTAGTAAATATACCTTGTTCCAAGCCAAATTTCTATGAATTTCGTAAAAATATCCTGAGAGAGCTGCCAGCAATGGTAATTTTCATAATCTTTCGGTATATTTAACTTAGCAATTTGTTCATCAAATGTTCAAATGGAAATTATTCTGCAATGACCTTTAACATCAAATATTAACGTTTTGAAAATTGAAAAGTTTTGAGTAGGTTATCCTAAAATTTTATTCACCCTTATAACTTTCGGATGCTGGCTTCAAACAAGGTTTAATCGCTGAAAATTTCGGTGAAATCCTCGGATGAAAACAAAATTCAGAAGATAAGTCGATTTAAGCATGAGCTTGTTATGGTAGACTTATTGCTGCTTCGTGGAAACAGTGTTGTCAGCACTGAACAATTTCTTCGTTTATGTTATATAAATATTGTGCTTTGGGTAAGAAATGGTTCATGTGATACTTCTATGAAAAGGGTATGACGTCTTTCAGTACTTTTTGATAACTCAAACACAATTTGTTCGAAAATCAGTTTTCTAGCGTTTCCGATTAGAGATAAAGCGTGTATACTGAACAGGTAAATGGAACTGGTATTTTTTTAGATTAGCCAGTACCTGGTGAGCAATTCAAAAATACAAGGTACGAGTATTTTTGTGAACTATACATGTAGTCAAGAATTTACCCAATAAACTTCCTCCAGTTAATTCATTTCAATCAAACAGCGACGCAATAGTATTCTAATATTATTATGTACTCGTATTTCACACTTGCAAGTGCTTTCATATTCGTATTTCATACTTTCGTACTCACAAGCATTTCGTACTTGCAAGTATTTTCGTATCGAGTATTTTTGCACTTGCAAGTATGTTCGTACCTGCGAGTATTTTCATACTTGCAAATATTTTCGTACTTGCGAGTATTTTCGTAATTGCAAGTATTTTATTCAAATATTCCAAAAAATTTTCGGGCATAAGTAGCTGAGATCGGACAAAACCGACTGATTTTCGGTTAGAGTGGTTTGGGACATAACGGGCCAAGACCTTTTGTTGCGATACAAACATTTCGGTTTTGTAGGGGAGTAAGAGGTTTTTCAAAAACGTCTTCTTTTGCCAAAACTATTTTTAATCTATCATAAACTCGGTGACCTTTCTGAGTTGTTTCAAGCAAAATTTCCATACAAGTCCGGGAAAAAGCGGCCTAGTTTCGAAGATACAGCAAAAAGAAATCCGCTGAAAAACCGTAGCGAAAAACTGAAAGTAGTAGGGAAAGGTTGAGATCCTTTTTGGTTCGCCAGTTGGCTTCTCCCACTGTGATGAGGCCCTCTTCGTGACTGCAAGTCGCTACAAGGGTGTCTCCAACCCTACTGGGTTTGTAAAATACACGAGGTGCCCCTGGACTCATGTCCAGCATTGTTGAAGAGGTTGGCTCCCTAATCGGTGCATGTTTAAAAGAGGAAAAATAATTATCATATTTTAATAAAATTTTCGACAAACTTCATGCTTCGGTGAGGCGGAGTGGAAAACTGACTGTTTTAGATTAGCCAGGAAAAGCTTGGTATCAGAGATCGATTGATGAAATTTCATATAGATGACAACAGAATTAGTGGGTCACATCTTATGAAATTTTTCGACTTTGGTCATTTGAACGAATACAGGAGGTGTTTTGTAAAGTTCAAAAAAATGAAATTCAAATAAAATTTATTGAATTTGATTGTTTTCCTATAGATATTTCCTTTAGATGGATGGATTGTGGAAAGACTTGCCAAATAAATGACCGGCCATTGGAAAGTTACGGACAAGCTACACGGACTAATGACTCGGTATCTTTTGAAAGACATCTTGTCTTATCAACATTCTAGCTTTGGAGCTTTGTGTACAAAAGATGGGATCCTAGTACTACCCAACTCTAGTCCCAACGCGCTAATTTTTTTTTTGTTTCAAACAGTTTAACTTCTTTGGTATAGTTTTAGCCAAAGCAGAGTTAAAGTTAAAATTATACTATCCAGATATGTTTGATTAAACCTAGTGAAGATGTACTGCTTTTAGCCCTATAAGTTCTGATTGAATCGTTGATTGAATCGTTCTGCACCTTACTTCAAACCACGTTTGATAGAAATTTGGTGGAAAAATTCGGTTGGAGCTGCCAGCTATGATAATTTTGGTGTCTTAAATTTGAAAAAATAAAAATTTGGAAGTGAAAACATTCAAACCATCGAATAACCTAAAAACTATCCGTTTCTACAATAAAACCAATCTGTATACAAATCTTATGCTCAATCTACACAGTCAAAGTAAAACTTTGGAAATTTCATGTCGGACAAGAACGGTAACCCTTTCTCAGTTAACCTATATTTTTAGCTTCAAAAACTTATGTTCACGGGAACTCACGAATCAATAATCAGATAGAATTGAAATTTACAGAATGCATTGGACTTAAGTAGGGCCAGGTCTGATAGAAGCGATTTTGAATTGTAGGCAACTCTGTTCCAGTGGTGCCATCTTGAAAAATTACAAAGAAAAAAAAAATGCTTTTTGCCTCATGAAATGTGAATGAGTTACCAGATTTTCATGAAATTGACACAATAGCTGCACCCTACTCTAGACTCTGTTTGATAGAAATTTGATTGAAAAATTCCATTGGTGCTGCCAGCTATGGTAATTTTTGTGTCTTTGGTTTTGAAAATTCGCTCAGGGAAATAAAACTTTTTGCCCTATAACTTCCAGTGCAGTCATGAAATCAATACGAATTTCATACAATTACTGGAACCTATTATAAACATTATTCAAGCCAAATTTGGTTTAAAAGCCTCGATAGGGTTGCCAGCTATTGTTGGTTTTGTGTTTGTTTGCAATATCTTTATTAAGCGGTTTTATCGTAGAATTTTCAATTGGTAATGATATTGTATTGACAATAAACAGCAAATATTAAGCTTTCCATTATTTGAAAAAATTTGCTGCAGGTAACCCTTAATTTCGTTATACTCCTATAACTTCAAATGTTACATAACAACGTGAAGCAGATGTGATATATTCTTGGCTTTGATACTGGCGAAAGGTTGCCAGCACGAGTCGGTTGTGCTACTTTTGTATCAATAAATGCTTACAGTCAGTATTCATACCGGAAACATTTACAATGAAAATAAATAACCGATGTTTCAATTCCCAAAGTTCTGCAAATTTTTCGGATCGCAGACCCAAACTCCAACTTCAGTTACAGTGCTGCAGGCACTGAGCATTTTCTTAATTGATATTATATGAGATACTGCTTTCAAAATTTTGTGATATAAGCAACTGATAACGAATATAATTAACCCGTGTTTTGCTCTCATAAACGTTGAAATTCATGCCAGTGGTAATATTTGAAACCTTCTACCATATGAGTTATAATGCATTCTTGAGACAAAAGTAAAACGTGGCATTTAAAACAATTTGGCCGTAATAAGCAGCGCATGTGGTGGAATATGCACTCAAAACCTGCACAGTTCTTCTACTGTTCTTCGAACATTAAAGTTTCTAGCGGTTCAGTTGCGCTAGAGTTTTTTCAACATAACAGTGCCCCGACACCCACAGAAGATGCACCTTACTGGGCCAAGCAATCGTGTCTCGCACTTTTGGGCAATTTCCAAACCAGTCAGGAATCAGTTTGTCTGTTACTGCAAATAGCAGGACTTTGTAGACAGGAAATATTTTTGTTTGAAAAGAGAAACATGCCCTCGATGAATCCATAAAGATACCGGCTCCAGACCTAATATCTTAATTCGAACCGACCTTGAAAAAGTTCTCGGAGCATAACTTCATATAGGTACGATATACAGCGGTCGGACCAAAAGTGACCTCACCTAAAGCGCGGACTAAATGAACTTAGTCCTCAGGTCTTTACAACCAACCCGACCTAAAATTTGCTTAGATCAAATTTAGTCCTCGTTTGTATGTGACAATTGTCATTTAGTTTAATTTTCGTGCATGCACTGTATTTATCGTTTCATTTGTCTCTCAAACATGTTTATTTCAATGATTTTGTGTCAAAGGGGAATGTTATGAGCTTATATTCAACATACATAAATTATTAATAGTCGCGCAAAAATCAATGTTTAGGCCGCGTGTGTTTACAACGATTATAGTCCATTACCTATATTTAGGTCAGGTTGCTTGAAATCATGGACTGACCTAAGTTTAGGTCAACCGTCAGCGTTTACACCACGTGGACTAAAAAATTTAGGTGAAATTTGGTGTTTAATCTGCGAACTAAACGTTCGGTGTATACGATACCATAGACATTTGGCTGCTCCCAGCCACTGCTGCTTAGTGAGGGCAAAAGAGCGCCCGAAAGCTTCGCGACAGTCAGCAAAATCTGCAAATTGTGCAGACTTATTTCGAAAAAACAAGTTTCTGGTCGAGAAACTCATCACGCACTACATCAATTTTATGGCCGACATAATCTTCCACCAGATCAATTAATTCGATTAATCATGGATCGTTCCCGCACTGCGTTTACTCTCACTGATAAAACGCACCCATCCAGACGTCATATAATGCTTAATGAAGAAACCATAGCAGCTGCAGAGCTTAGTATCGATGAAAACCCAAGTGAGTCTATTCGACATCGTGCTTAACAATTAAACCTGCGCCTTTCAATATTATGGAAGATTTTACGGAACGATCTTGGTTTGCCGGCCTACAAAATCCACCTTGTGCAGGAATTGATTTGGCAGGAATTAAATGCGCAGGGCGTTGATTCGGTGTGAGGGCCCAAGAACAAATTGCTTCATGTCCCGAATTTCATAAGAAAATTTTGTTTAACGATGAGTTTCATATCTGGTTGAATAGCTACATCAATAAACAAAACTACCGCATTTGAAGTGAATAACAACCACAGGCGGTTGTCCAAATACCGTTACAACCGGAGAACATCACTGTTTGGTGTGATATATGGGCCGACGGAGTAATTGTCCCTATGTCTTCAAAAATGCTGCTGGGAGTAACATTACAGTCAAGTATTTATAACGAGAAGAATATACTTTTGGCTGTGCAGCAGCCATGTTTGTCATTTTTCTATCAACAATGCTACCTTCAAACTTTCATACTTTAAACATCTTACAAAAAAACAACAACCAAAAACATTCACTCGTTATAAATACATTGGTATACAACTTTACGTTAGGACTAACTTAGCCGACAAATTTTGTTTCTATCCAATGACTGTGTTGGAAGTTATAGTGAAAATGTTGTTTGTATTACTACCATAAACAACGTAAAAATATTTTTTAAATTCAAACATTTTCAGTATCATTTTCATTATTATTTTCTCTACAATAACAATATTATTTGCTATTTGTACGCCAAAAGACATAAATTTCGCTGAGAATTTTTCAAGATCCCACCATTGCCACATTCATCAAATTTTTATAATATCTGTTCCCACTCAAAGCCTATACATACTGTGAGCTTCATATTCATCTGATTTTAAGTTTCAGAGATCTCATGAGCATCAATATCAGCTACTGAAAATAAATGTAATTTGGTGAAAGACTACCGCTTCTATGAGATTAAGAAGTTTCTAAATATTGATTTGACTATAAAAATCAGTGATTCAATGAATGTTTTGCATTTTTCTTCGAAAAAAAAAAACACCACGATCAATGGTTTGAAGAATTTGTGTATACGTAGGTTCTGCAGCGATTAGGTTGCATAGACATCAACCAAAAACCCGTACAAGCCTATATCTAATTACATATCAATATGTCCTGTAAATTGCTTAATGATCTTATGTAAGTTTGCGGACATGCCACAATTCGAAATTGCAAACATTTTGTGATCACTTTTAAACATGTAGTTTTAAATTAGCAAAACATGCTTGCTTGGTGATTTCTAACAAATTTCTTTTCAGAAAAATAAATCTGCCCCCACAAATTAACTAAAACACCCGCTGCCACCTAATGGCTAAATTTTGTTATAAACTTAAACCACCTCACACCAACTCCTGAAAATTTCAGCGGATCCGATCAGGTATATTTATATCTATAGGTAGGGTAAATGCACTAGTCTCCAGACAGTGCTAGTGTCTGGACACTGAATATATTGTTCATTTTCTAGGAAACATGATTCACATCCTGATTTTTTTCTTTTTTTGGCTGATTTCTATTTGCCTTTCAATTTGAAAGTGTCATCAGGTTGTTAAATAAATGTAAAATAAACAATTTGGAGCCAATGTGCCACACGCTCAGTATTTGAAGTCTGCATGCATATTGCGAAATATACGTTCAGGCCTATCCAGGCGCAACTAAACAGCCTTACAGGAGATATAACTTTTATGGAGGAACCGTTATTTTAGCAAGCAATTGAAGCTTTGTTCTGAGTCTAGCTCAAAGTTGTCTGAGCACTGAAACATGGTGCTCGGAGACTAGCACAATTCGGCTCAAGATTATTTACTTGGAATATTAGCATACTTATTTATTTTATTAAATTCTAAATTTATACAAAAGACTCACAACTAATCTTAATGTATGAAAAAGCGTGTTTGTAAACTAAATATTAAGCTCCTAATTAATTAAAACTAAATTGACTAAAATTGAAAAATGCACTAACTTTGCGGGGACTAGTGCATTTACCCTATATAGGACTAGTGCATTTACCCTATATAGTATATGTTTCCCATGACATCCTTCGGTTTTTATTGTCAAACTACAACAAAAATCTAATCATTTTTATTAAATAACGCAACCATAACGGCAAACGGTTCATGTACTAACGGCCAGGATTCACACGGAACTTCATTTGAAGTAGATTTACTTAATTTTTATTTTGAAAATGATAGCTATTTCACTATTTCAGTTTCTTCGGATTCTACTCCATTTTCGCTTCGAATCGAATCAGAGAGAATTTTTCTATTTCATATTCTTTTTTTCCTGCATCGAGCTTTGATAAAAACACTTTTCTAGTCTAATACTGTTTCAATGCAACAAACAACTTTGTTAAAGTCACTAACGCTAGACTAAACTCAAAAATAATACTGTTTTGCAAAGAAATAGTAAAGACTGCATATATAATTATGTTTTGTATAGAAAATTTATATATTACCTTAATTTATTTTTTGAAAAACTTAATATTTTTCCCGTAATAGCAAAATCTCATAATGTTTATGTTCTTGATATGAATAAAAAATTAATGCTTTAAATTAAATGACCCCAATTGGTGATCTACTTCATTTCTTTCTACTTCAAATCTACTTAGATTTATTTTCAAATTCTACCTCGAATTTTGTTCGCGAAGTGTGAACCCTGCTAACGGCAGCATAAAGTAGCAATGTTACTGTTGGAACATGCTCCTGCAAAGTGAACAGCAGCCGCCCTATTGAAAACAAATCACAATCTGTGTGTTTGTAAGCCAGACCGTCGAAAATCTCATGTACCCAATAGGACCAGGAATGCTTACTGCAGTAATGCAGTAATTATTCCCAGTAATCATCGTCGGATCATAGGCATTAATGAAAGAGTACATGGTAAAAGTCATCGATGCTTGTAATCCTACTGGGTAGCCTTACAATCTTATCTGGCACACACACATAGAACTACTTAGTACAAAACCGGTATTCGCAAATTAAGCTCATGAAGAGCTTCCGCGCATGTACACAGTATGCGCCCACATACACTGAAATCGAGTGAAAAGTCTCATTGAGCGATTTTATAGCTGTTCCCAATTTGGGATTGGGAATATACCGAAATTCGTGAGCTTTCACCCGATTTCCATGTATGTGTGCGCAGACTGTGTACGTGCACGGAAGCTCCTCATGAGCTTGATTTGCGAATACCGGTTTTGTACGAAGCGTTCATATGTATGTGTGCCGGATCAAATTATATGGCTACACGAAGATCGGATTAAAACCGGTTTGAAATCCCGATCTCGTGTAACCATAGACATTTGAGCGGCGATCTGGTTTACAAACACATAGATTGTGATTTGTTTTCAATAGGGCGTGTCCAAAAGGGAAATTTCTAAAATCGTGGCTTCTAGCGGCCGCTGTTCACTTCGTTGAACAGTTTGGTGGCCATCCACCAAACAGCATGCATCGGAATGCAATATCATTCCGAAAATGCATCTAAGCGGAAAGGACGCGCGCTGTATCTAAGCGTTAAATGTTCTTAAGAAGTTATTTTAGGTGCAGAGTGAAGAATTGAAGAAATACTTCACATGCAGGATAAATCACTTTTTGGATAAGCGGGTGAAATTTATAAAGAAAATGTGACTATTATGTAATTTGCTAGGGTACAAAGGGGAATGCTATAGAAGTCATTCTCTTTTAAATAAAATAAGTACATAATTTCACTATTCCGCATCAAAATTCGACTTTTTCGTTATTTCCCACAATTTCATATTCTGTAGACTATTTGTATTGCTCAACGAGATCTTAAAATCCCTATGAATTCAGAATCCCTACATTTTCTTATAGGAAACGGAGCATGAAAATCAAGAACTGTCAAAATATTGCCAGGCAGATGGCCAAACAAATGTCATACCATGTTGCCTACCATTTACGGTATGCCATCAAATAAGGCATACCATTAGTAATTCAAAATGCTATGCCATGGGAAATTGCTAATGGAGGCGGCCTGTAACGATTCATTAATGAGTTGAAGAAGATGCGGTTTTAGCGAGTAAATATGACCTATATACTCGTTAAAAGTGACACTTTTATGAATTATTAGCGATAGTTTTAACGATTTCAAATAAATTTGCTTTTGCGATTTGAAAATAAGTTAAAATTATTTACGCATAGTAGAGTGAATTTGAAAGACTGGAAGAATAAAGCAAAAAAGGTAGCCAAAGTTGAACATAAAACATCGTAACATTATAAACAATCTAGGGAAAATATCTAGGTAATGTTGCCTTTTAATGAGTTGCATGGGCCATAGGGTACATACATATGGCATGCATTATTATTATTTGTCTCTAATCGTAAGGAAAATTATTGTTTGCTGATATATTTGCGAACAAGCTCGGTTTCGTATGAGGGATATGTCTGTTGATTGTCGATAAACTGTCGTTTGTAGGAAACGCTTTCTAAATTGCTTCCTGGGTACTTTATGCTGCCGTTAGCAGGGCTCACACTTCGTGAACAACATTTGAAGTAGAAACTGAAAATAAATTGAAGTAGATTTGAAGTAGAAAGAAATTAAGTAGATGAACGATTGGGGCCACTTAATGTAAAGCATTATTTATTTTTTCATATAAAGTAGGTGGATATTATCATTTTTACTATAACGGAAAGCAACGTCAAAAACTCAAATTAGAAGTTATTAAAAAAATCAATTAAAGCATAATATCAGTTTTATACTCAAAACATAATTATATTTGCAATCTTCAGCATTTCTTTGCGAAACAGCATTATTTTTGAGTTACATTTAGCGTTAGTGATTTGCAGTAAGTTGTTCTTTGCATTGAAACAGCATTAGACTAGAAAAGTGTTGCTGTCCAACCTCGATGCAGGAAAAAAAATATGAAAAAGAAAAACTCTCTTTGATTCAATTCGAAGCGAAAATGGTGAAGAATCCGAAGAAACTGAAGTTGGGAAGTAGCTATCATTTTCAAAATAAAAATTAATTAAATCTACTTCAAATTGAGTAAAGTGTGAGCCCTGGCCGTTAGTACATGGACCATTTGCGATTATGGTTATGTAAATTTATGAAAATGATTAGACTTTTGTTGTCGCTTGACAATAAAAACCGGAGGAAGGCATGGAAGCCGTACATGTTTCTATATAGGGTAAATGCACTAGTCCCCGGAAAAATAGTGAATTTTTTAATTTTAGTTTGGTATTCTTTTAGTTCGGTATTCGGTATAATTAAGAGCTTAATATTTAGTTTACAAACACGCTTTTTCATACATTACGATGAGTTGCGAGTCTTTTGTATAAATTTTGAGTTCAATAAAATAAATAAGTATGCTGATATTTAAAGTAAATAAACTTGAGCCAAATTGTGCTAGTCTCCTAACACCATGAGCCAGTGCGATACAAAACAGAATATAACTATGCCGCGAAACAACGATCAAGTATAAAACAGCAGTGCATTCGCTAAGACTGACATAGGTTTCTGTATTAGCTGTGGTAACGCACAACAGCTCAAAGTAAGGGGAGAAAATAACCAATATACACTACCACAATCGATTGCAAATAGAAAAAGAACTGACAGAAAATTACTTCTTTTAACTTTCTAAATATTATGAGGGCTTTTTTTAATATCCAAAACATTCAACATAACCATGAAAAACCCAAAGCCACCTCACAGCGAAAAAAACAACTTCTCATGAGCTTTTCTTTTTTCTATCAGCACATTCTATAGTTCAGCACGTGAACTACAAATGAGGAATATAATTTCTGTACTAGTGTTTCCAATGCGTATACTCTATTCTCTGCTGGATAGAGGAGCAAAAAAACATGCCTATTGTTTATTTGTTTAACCTGATGACTCTTTCAAATCAAAATTTATGGTTTATTGACTTTACGCAGACGAGAACAAGCCCCAAAGTACAAAATATTAAACGTGCAAATGAATGAAACGTTATCAAAAATGGAATAACCGCACTGTTTTTTCTCATACAATTCAATTTGTAGTTAAAATCTATCATAAATTTGAGAGATATCATTTTGTCTGATTGCTTCTTGCCAAGCTAGAACTCGACTTCGAAACAAAATATCATACCATAAAATGATCTGCTGTATGCCTGCGAACATACCACAATTTTTAAATTGCTCAGCTTCTGCGAACACTTTGAAGCATATATTTTTAAATTATCAAAATGTGCTTGCTTGCATCTTCCAAATATATTTGCTTTCACAATAATCAATCAGAAATTGAGTCAAACACCCGCTCTGCCCTGATTTGCACAAACTTTCTATCTGCATTTCTATCTACATTTTTGAATTAACACCGAACTCAAAAACTACATACTCTATTTCATAAATCTGCAAAATTTCAAAAACCTATCTTTTGTGGAAGTATGCTAAAATCAATATTTAAATATGCACTTTCCATATATTCCCAGTACACATCAAAATACAAATCATTGAATATCTCGAAAGCGCTAAAATATAGACAGAACGTTCAGCGCTGCCGCCAAATGTCTACACCACATAACCATCATCGCAAATGGTTCGTGTAACGCTCATGCATAAAGTGGCGACATCGCTGTTCACCAGACACGCACCAACTAAGTGAACAGCACTCGCCACAAGCATCAATAAAACAAATTTCCCTGTTTCCACGCGCTTCAACGAAGTAAACGGTGAATTTCAGAAGCCGCCACATTGGAATTCCCTTACATGAATACGCTTTTAAGAAGTGAACTGCACTCATCAGAAGCCGACATGTTAGAATTGTGCCCGTTTGTACACGCTCCTGCGAAATGAACAGCATTTTTCAGAAGTCGCCATGTAAAGAATTTCCCTGTAGGGAAACGCCCTTACGAAATCAGCACCAATCAGCAGAAGCCGCTAGGGGAAATCTTCCGCACGAGCATGCTCGCACGATGTGAATAGGGTAAGTCAGAATCTGTCATATTGGAAATCTGACTACACGGGCGTGCTGATACGAAGCAAGCAGCGTTGGTCAGAAGCCGCCATATCGGAAAGCTGCGTCCATGCACATGCTCCAACGAAGTGAACAGCAGTAGTCAGATGGCGCCATGATGAAAACCGACGTGTACGTACACAGAACTATCGTACAATAACGCGCAGAGAAAGCTCACGAATTTCGGTATATTCCCAATCCCAAATTGGGAACAGCTATAAAATCGCTCATTGTTGCAGTTTGTTTAGCATCCTCCACAGTAGCGGTGATGAGACACCCCTTGAGTGTATTTATTTCTCGCCTCTCTTCTCACGTAGAAGCTGACTCCAGCTTCCGACTGCAATAATATTTGCTTAGCATGGCTGGTTTCCATTTACCTTCATGCTATATAAGCGAAAAATACACGCACGTGACATTTGTCTCAAATTCAACTTGATTTATACATATTTCTATCGTGAAATAATAAGAAAAAGCCAAAAACGAACTAGCCCGCATATTAATCGAACTGTGTAGCTCAATTAAGCCATACTGCCATGAAAGTTTAACAAATCTTTCAAATCTTTCAAAACTCTCTCGAAATCGTCATAATTTACCAAAAAACCATTCAATGAACAAAGTTTTCCACAACATCTGCAATACATTGTTTCAAATGCAAAAATGTATTCAAATTGTCTAATAACCTAAAATTGGTTTGCATTTGAAATAACTAATTTAAATATCTTTAGCTTGTTTGCATGAAATCGAATAAAAAAATTTAATTTTCTGGTGTGTAATAAATAATGTTCGCTTCTTTTGCCAGGAGTTTGCATCTTATTTTTTTATAATGTCTAACACAAAATTTTGTGTATGAATTGTGTTTGCGGAATTGTAACAGAGTCTTGATTACATGAGCTGTAAATTTGCGCAAAAAAAATTTCTGATTGTTCAATATTAAATAATTGACGTGTTTGTATGTATTTGACAAATGTTTCATGTTTTAATGCACGCAAAATAAGATAAAATCGCCTATGGAGTCGAAATTTTGACTTCAATAATAAATATTTACATAACTCGATATCTTAACTATGCAGAATATACTTTCGCATAAAATACTTTCTGTTATAAAATTGTTTCTTAAGATTGGGATTCCCATACATGTGAGAGCGATTTTGTTTTGCCATCTTAAAATCTTGAAGAATGTTATTGCATGTTACATATTATTTTATGATGCAGTATTGCCTTTTAATGTCCCTTCACATATTTATTGATAATGTGTCATATATCATATGCGTATCCATATTAAATTTGCTTCAAATAATCTGTGCAATAATCGAACAACATCAATAAAAAATGGAGAAAAAATGGAGAAATAATGTTTGATCAATACTTAAGTAACAATATCAAATAACGAATTTAAAACGAACATAAAACACACACACAATGCCACTTAGAGAACGAATGTTATTTCGAACCAATGATTATATACTAATATTTCGCGTTCGGTTTTTGTTTTAGTTTTTCATTTATTTGAGTCGTTTTTCATTTATTTTGGCCGTTTTTCAAAGGTTGGTGAATTAATACTGAAAATTATAACCATAACATATATGATTACTAAATCTACCCATTTTCTAACAAAAAACATAACATATTTTTGGAAGATAATCGTTTTTCAAATATTTTTTTACTTTCGTATCAAATTTTTTGTTATCTTTGATTTTTGCCAAACGAATTTCATTTCAATTGATACCAAAGTGTATAAACTTTTTGCCACACATCCATTCGAGGTATGTTTACTTAGTATGTTTAAATAAAACGCGAAATAAATATAAAATGTGGGCGGGAGACAATGATAAAACAGATAAGCATCAACTGGGCATAGCTTTTTTTCTCTTTGTAACATAAAGTTTAACTTTTTTTAAATTTTCTGTTTTAATTTCAAAATAATTCAGCTTCAGAGCTTCCCAAGAATCAAAATGAATATTGTGAATGTATTGTTGAATTTCTAGGAGCTAGCAACGAAACTGTCAAGAAGTTTTGATATGAAAGAAGAAAGTGGAACACTACTTGGCGATAAAGGAATAAGAAGGCATCAGGTGAGTCACATTATAGCACTTGGATTTTTTGATATAATTGTGCCCACTAAAAAAGTGTAGTGTGAGTGCACTACGAATTCTTTAATGTTTTATTGCGCATAGTTTTGTCAGCATGAAATACTCAAAATTATTTAGATTGTGAAATTTCATTTTGCTTGCAATGAAAACCTGAATACTACTAATTTTTGATCAAATCTCGATATCAACCTTGGATTAGAATCAGCAGTATCTTATTCAATTACGTTTATTTTTCTGTCCAACCATATAAGTTCAAAATAGACGTGCAATCTAAATTTAACTAATTCAAAAGCACTTTTCAATTGCGATTTTCGACGTGTAATCAAATCAGTACAGAAAACTGGATTTAACAAATTTAATTTAAAAAACAGTGGATTCAAACTGATTCAAACAAGTTACCATATTTTATCTTCTTATTTTGTTTCAATTTCAGTCAATGCAACGTTTATCAGCGGAACAGAATGGTTTGACGACTGACCAAACACAAGAACACAATCCAAACGTCGTACCTGATCATAGAGGAAACTTACATATTACTGTTAAGAAAACTAAACCTATATTAGGCATTGCAATTGAAGGCGGTGCAAATACAAAACATCCATTACCACGAATCATAAATATTCATGTAAGTTGATTAGATGTTTAAAAGTTGCGTTGTTTTAGTTTTTTATTTTTCTGCCAATGTTCCATAAATCATATATAACGAAAACTTTTCACTTCTATGCATTGTACAGAATTTTAAAACTGACATAAAAAGCATGCCAAAATTAAAAAATTTCGAAGAAATCGTCTTTGAGTGACAAAAAAATGTGAAAAGACGTAATACACTTTTTTTTATAGAATCATATCAACCATTCCTTATTCAAAGCAACAGAACTCGATTATAACACAAACGATGAAAATGTTCCGTGCTGGCAACATTTTCCCAACGAAGCAGCAGTAAGTTCACCTTAACAAATTCATACTTAAATCAACTTATACTTAGAATTTCGTTCTCATCGGAGGATTTCGTCAAAAGTTTAAGCGGATACACGTTGTTTGAGGCTGCCATCCAAAAAATGTTCAAAACTCGGGAAATTTAAAAATTAGTTTCTTATTTTTATTGCAAATGTTTGGCATACGAGTATATTATTTGAAGCATCTGTTGATGCAATAGTTACAAAACTAGCTAAAGCTGGTTACCCTGTGTCAGCAGCATAGCAAAATATATACCAAATCTGCTTCACGTTAAACTAAACCCAACCAATAAATTTCATTTCGATTGAATCACTGCGCTAGAAGTTATACGGGTGAAAAATTGTTTAGGGTTACCACCCTCAAAACTTTTCAAATTTTTAAAGCGTTAATATTTGTTATTAATTTTCATTGCAAATCTTGTTCCCATTTGCAAATCTCGTTCTCATTTGCAAATCTAATCATAGTCGCTCAGTAAAGAAATTCCAAAAAATTACAAAAATTGATCAAAGCTGGCAGCCATCTCATAATTTTTGTACGAAATTTCTAAGACATTTGGCTCACATACAAGTCTATTTACTGCATATAATTCGTTTTGATATCATGAATGCACCGGAGGTTAAAGGGAAAAAAGCTTTATTTCGCTGAGCAAATTTGCAAGATTTAGGAGACAAAAATCACCATAGCTGGCAACTCTATTCTAATTTCCCAGCCAAATTTTCATCAAATGTTTTTTTAAGTAAGATCCAAAAATTGTGTGAATTTCGTTTAAATTTGATGGCTGAATCGGAAGTTATAGGCCAAAACCGGTTTATTTCTCAGTGATTTTTCAAGATGGCACCACTGCCACAGGGTAGCCCGTATTTCAAAATCACTTCTATCATACCTGGTCCTAGTTGATATTAACATGTCCTGTGATGTTCATTATGATCGGATAATTCGGTCGTCAGTTCTCGCGAACAGAACTATCGAGCGCTGAAAATAGAGGTAATTTGGTGATGGGTTGCCGTTCTTGTGCAAATCGGAATTTTTAAAATTTTAATTTCACACGATGCACAAAGGTTGGAATTTATCAATGATTTGAAATTTTTGTCAAAAATCAAAAATTTTTGAGGAGGGTCAATGATTTGAAGGACTTTTTTCAGGAGCCTGCCGCAGCTACAGGGTTACCCGCACTACCTTGAAAATCCATGTGTGCTAAATTTAAGTCAACATCAATACGCTCTGCAAATTTCACGATGATCCAATGTTTTCGTCAGAAGTAATGACAAATCAAAATTTGAAAAAAATCCTTGCCTACTTTTAGGCACGCTGCACCCACACACGGCTCAAACTTTCCAATTTTTTGCCATAAACAAGCTTAAAACATAATAAGTTTTCATTCCCAATACTTTTTTTGAACAAAAATTTACGCTGCCTGGAAATATAGGAGTACCTCAAAATTCATTAAAACGCTCGCCACCGCCAAAATGTTTAGGATATCTGAGTTTTAGCAAATTGTGGACCTACCTACTGTATACATCTACCTTTTACAAAAGTTTCAGCTCAATCGAATCGGCCACTCCAGAGATTATCTCTCTTAATCATTTTGATGATATATCTATATATCTATAGATATATATATATATATATATATATATATATATATATATATATATATATATATATATATATATATGTATATATATATATATATATATATATATATATATATATCTATATATATATATATATATATATATATATATATATATATATATATATATATATATATATATATATA
Source organism: Nemotelus pantherinus (assembly GCA_963978885.1). NCBI lineage: Eukaryota > Metazoa > Arthropoda > Insecta > Diptera > Stratiomyidae > Nemotelus > Nemotelus pantherinus. The sequence continues at coordinate 141,929,711 of OZ022263.1, forward strand.
TATATATAAAAATATGAATTTTCGGCGAAACGAGTTTAAAACTAATTTTCTTCGAAAAATTAGTAAAAACTATTTTATAATTTCGAGAGTGCTTTGGCGAAAAATTCTATTCATATTGATGGGCTATTCCAAATTTTCTTGACTTATTCTTGACTTTTCTTGACTAAGCGGGGATTTTGCGTGTTACTCGAGCGCGTCAGAAAATCATATGGGGAGAATCCTTGCATCCTGTAATGTACCCTACCATGCATGAATCCTTAATATAGTGGGGTGCGTTGAGGGCAGCCCGTCAGATTATTCAAAAAAAACTCTAGCGCACCTGAACCGCTAGAAAACTAATTTTCGAAGAAATTGTCTTTGAGTGACAAAAAAGTGTGGAAAGACGTAATACACTGTTTTGTAGAATCATATCAACCATTCCTTATCCAAACCAACAAAACTCAACTATATCTCAAATGATGTAAATGTTCAGTGCTGGCAACACTTTCCGAACAAAGCAGTAATAAGTTAACCATAACAAGCTCATACTCAAATCAACTTATCCTTTGCAATTCGTTCTCATCGGAGGATTTCATCGAAAGTTTCAGCGGTTAAACGTTGTTTGAGGCTGCCATCCGAAAAATGTTCAAAACTCGGAAAATTTGAAAATTGATTCCTTATTTTTATTGCAAATGCTTTGCATATGAAAACGTAATTTGAAGCATTTGTTGGTGCAATATTTACGGAAATGGCTAATGCTCGTTAGCCTGTGTCAGCAGCAAAGCAAAATACATACCAAATCTGCTTTACGTTAAGTTAAACCCAACCAGTAAATTTCGTTTCGTTTGAATAACTGCGCTGGAAGTTCTACGGGTGAAAAGAATTTCAGGATAACCACCCTCAAAACTTTTCAAATTTTTAAAGCGTTAATATTTGTGGTTAATTTTCATTGCAGGATCATTTCCATTTGCAAATCTAATGACATAACCGCTCAGTACAGAAATTTCACAAAATTACGAAAATTGTCATACCTGGCAGCCCTTTCATGATTTTGGTACGAAATTTCTACGACATTTGGCTCACATTAAGGTCCATTTACTGCGTGATCTTCGTTTTGATTTCTGCTCTGGACCGGAAGTTATAGGGAAAAAAGCTTTATTTTGCTGAGTAAAGTTGCAAGATTTAGGAGACAAAAATCACCATAACTGGCAACTCTATTCTAATTTTTCAACCAAATTTTTCTCAAATGTTACCTAAAGCAAGATCCAAGTACTGTATGAATCTTGTCCAAATCTGATGGCTGAATCGGAAGTTAAAGGCCTAAAACCAGTTTTTTTTCTCAGCTATTTTTGAAGATGACACCACTGCCACAGGGTTGCCCGCATTTCAAAATCACTTCTATCAGACCTGGTCCTAGCCAATACCAACATATCCTGTAAATTTCATTATGATCGGATTATCCGGTCGTCAGTTCTCGTGAACAGAACTTTTGAGTGCTGAAAATAGAGGTAATTTGGTGATGGGTTGCCGTTCTTGTGCAAAACGGAATTTAAAAAATTTTATCTTGAGATGAAGGACAAAAGATAAAATTTATCAAAGATTTGAAATTTTTGTCAAAAATCAAAAATTTTTCAGGTAGGTCAATGATTTGAAGGATTTTTTTTCAGCAGCCTGCCACAGCTACAGGTTTTCCCGATTTATGCTGAAAATCTCTACGTGCTAAATTTTAGTCAACATAAATACGCTCTGTAATTTTCATGATGATCCATTGTTTTTCTTACAAGTAATGATAAATCAAAATTTGAAAAAATCCTTGCCTACTTTTAGGCACCCTGCACCCACACATGGCTCAAAATTTCCGGTTCTTTATCATAAGCAAGCTAAAAACATAATAAGTTTTCATTCCCAATACTTTACTTTAACAAAAATTTACACTGCTTGGAAATATAGGAGTTCCTCAAAATTCACTAAAACGCTCGCCGCCGCCAAAAGGTTTAGAATATCTGAATTTGAGAAAGTTGTGGACCTACCTATTATATACACCTACGTTCTCCGAAAATTTCAGCTCAATCGGATTGGCCACTCCAGAGATTATCTCCCTTAATCATTTTGCTGATATATATATATATATATATATATATATATATATATATATATATATATATATATATATATATAAATATATATATATAAATATATATATAAATATATATATATATATATATATATATATATATATATATATATATATAAATATATATATATACATATATATATATATATATATATATATATATATATATATATATATATATATATATATATATATATATATATATATATATATATATATATATATATATATATATATATATATAGAAATATGAATTTTCGGCGAAACGAGTTTAATACTATTGTTCTTCGAACATTAGTAAAAATAGATCTTCAGAGCAGCTGGAGCGCGTATAAATAAATAAATTTCGAACGTGTTTTATATATGAATCGGATAATGCTTTGGAACTTTTTAACCCTATGTGCGCGCTGGATGCCGAAAAAGAGGACGGGAAAATTTGAAAATTTTTAAATTGCTATAACTTTTGACAGAGCTATTCAATCATTACGAAATTTTCAGGACATATTGATATTATTTAGTTGTAGATGTGTATAGCTTTTAATGATTGTGCTGGTAACTCTGTAGCTAGAGCAGGCACTGAAAGTGAAAACCTTCAAATCATCGTCTCTCTTGAAAAAATGCCGTTTCTTCAAAAACAAGCCACTCATATGTAAATCTTGTGCTTTGTTTACATAACCAAAAAAAAAAAAAAGATATGGTATAACGGGCACGCCTGGTAACCCTTGCCCAATTTACCTATATTTTTAGCATCAAAAATTTCTGTTCACGGAAACTCACGATCCGATGAGCAGAATTAATTGAAATTTGCAGAATGTATTGGTCTTAAATAGGACCAGGTCTGATAGAAGTGATTTTGAAATGCGGGTGATTCTGTGCCAGTGGTGCCTCTTGAAAAACCACTAAAAAAGATAACTGTTTTTAGTCCTATAAATTCTGGTTGAATCGTTCGATTTTGACGAAACTCACACAACTGCTGGACCTTACTTTAAGCCACGTTTGGTAGAAATTTGGTCGAACAATTCGGTTGGAGTTGCCAGCTATGATAATTTTGGTGTCTTCATTTTGAAACAAATAATTTGAGAGTGAAAACATTCAAACCATTTATTTTCAAAAAAAAAACAGTTTCTTACAATAAAACCAATCTGTATATAAATCTTATGTTTTATCTACACGTTCAAAATAAAACTTTGGAAATTTCATGTCGGACAAGAACGGTAACCCTTTCCCAGTTGACCTATATTTTTAGCATCAAAAACTTATGTTCACGGAAACTCACGAACCAATAATCAGATACAGCTAAAATTTACAGAATGCATTGGACTTAAGTAAGACCAGATTTGATAGAAGCGATTTTGAATTGTGGGCAACTCTGTGCCAGTGGTGCCATCTTGAAAAATTACATAGAAAAAAAAAACTGCTTTTTGCCCTATCAAATGTGAATAAATTACCAGATTTTCATGAAATTGGCACAACAGCTAAACCTAACTCTAGTCTCTGTTTGATGGAAATTTGGTTGAAAAATTTGATTGGTGCTACCAGCTATGGTAATTTTTGTGTCTTTGGTTTTGAAAATTCGCTCAGGAAAATAAAACTTTTTGCACTATAACTTCCAGTGCAATCATGAAATCAATACGAATTTCATACAATTAATGAAACCTGTCATAAACATTATTCAGGCCAAATTTGGTTGAAAAGCCACGATAGGGTTGCCAGCTATTGTTGGTTTTGTGTTTAATTGCAATATATTTATTAAGCGGTTTTATCGTAGAATTTTCAAATGGTAATGATATTGTAGTGACAACAAACAGCAAATATTAAGCTTTCGATTATTTGAAAAAACTGGCTGCAGGTAACTCTAAATTTCTTTATACTCCTTTAACTTCGAATGCTATATAACAACGTGAGGCAGATGTGATATAATCTTGGCTTTGATACTGGCAGAAGGTTGCCAGCACGAGTCGGTTGTGCTACTTTTGTATCAATACATGCTTACAGTAAGTATTCATATCGGAAACATTTACAATTAAAATAAATAATCAATGTTGCAATTCGCAAAGTTCTGCAAATTTTTCGGATCGCAGCCCCAAACACCAACTTCAGTTACAGTGCTGCAGGCACTGAGCATTTTCTTCATTGATGTTATATGAGATGCTGCTTTCAAAATTATGTGAAATAAGCAACTGATAACGAATATAATTAACCCGTGTTTTGCTCTCATAAACGTTGAAATTCATGCCAGTGGTAATATCTGAAACCTTCCACCATATGAGTTATAATGCATTCTTGAGCCCAAAGTAAAACGTGGCATTTGAAACAGTTTGGTCGTAATAAGCAGCACATGTGGTGGAATATGCACTCAAAACCTGCACGATTCTTCTACTGTTCTTCGAACATTAGTGTTTCTAGCGGTTCAGGTGCACTAGAGTTTTTTTTTATTTTGAAGGAAATCCAATCAGGATTACAAAAAACATATAGCCTGACGGTTTTCATGGGGGGGATGTAGCTAAAACCATCAATAAATGATGAAGCGTATAGATGCTGAGAACTATGTATTTCCCACTGCGCACCTCTCTTCCTTCTCACTCTTTCTCTATCTCTCAATCTCTCGCACCGTCCTCACACTACCGTCTGCCGCGATGATGACATCTCAGCTGATCACAATACCTTGTTCGCTTTTGTAGATGTACGACGTTTTGGTTTGTTTGTTGTGTTTTAAAATAATTAAGTGAATGTAACGCAATAAGTTTCATACGACGAGGAAGTTGAACAATTGGAAACCAACTTCGAAGACGAATCTAGTGAGGATGAAGATGTAAAAACGTTCGAAGAACAATAGTATTAAACTCGTTTCGCCGAAAATTCATATTTCTTTATATATATATATATATATATATATATATATATATATATATATATATATATATATATATATATATATATATATATATATATATATATATATATATATATATATATATATATATATATATGTATATATATATATATATATATATATATACATATATATATATATATATATATATATATATATATATATATATATATATATATAACAGCAAAATGATTAAGGGAGACAATCTCTGGAGTGGCCGATCTGATTGAGCTGAAATTTTCGGAGAACGTAGATGTATATAGAGGGTAGGTCAATAACTTTCTCAAATTCAGATATCCTAAACCTTTTGGCGGCGGCGAGCGTTCAAGTGAATTTTGAAGAACTCCTATATTTCCAAGCAGTGTAAATTTGTGTTAAAGAAAAGTATTGGGAATGAAAATTAATTATGTTATAATCTTGTCTATGATAAAGAGTTGGAAATTTTGAGCCGTGTGTGGGTGCAGGGTGCCTAAAAGTAGGCAAGGAATTTTTTCAAATTTTGATTTGTCATTACTTGTATGAAAAACAATGGATCATCGTGCAAATTACAGAGCGTATTGATGTTGACTGAAATTTGGCACATTTAGATTTTCAGCATAAAGCGGGTAACTCTGTAGCTGTGGCAGAATGCTGAAAAAAAAATCCTTAAAATCATTGACCTTCCTAAAAACTTTTTGATTTTTGATAAAAATTTCAAATCTTTGATAAATTTTATCTTTTGTCCTTCATCTCAAGATATAATTTTCAAAATTCTCATTTGCAAAAGAATGGCAACCCATCACCAATTTACCTCTATTTTCAGGAGTTCTGTTCACGAGAACTGACGGCCGGATAATCCGATCATAATGAAATTTACAGGATATCTTGGTATTAGCTAGGGCCAGGACTGGTAGAAGTGATTTTGAAATGCGAGCAACACTGTGACAGTGGTACAATTTTGAAAAATAACTGAGAAAAAAACATCTTTTTGGCCTAAAACTTCCGATTCAGCCATCAGATTTTAACAAAATTTACACAGTACTTGGACGTTACTTTATGTAACATTTGATGAAAATTTGGATGAAAAATTAGTATAGGGCTGGCAGCTGTGTTCTTCGAACATTAGTAAAAAGTCTAGCGCATCAGATCCGCTAGAAAACTAATTTTCGATGAAATTGTCTTTGAATGAGAATGTAGAAAGACACAATGCACTTTTTGTAGAATCATATCAACCATTCCTTATCCAAAGCAGCAAAACTCAACTATAACACAAATGATGAAAATGTTCAGTGCTGGCAGCACTTTTCCATTTAAGCAGCAATAAGTTTACCTTAATAGGCTCATACTAAAATCACCTAATCCTTTGAATTTTGTTCTCATCGGAGGATTTCATCGAAAGTTTTAGCTTTTAAACGTTGTTTGAGGCTGCCATCCGAAAAATGTCCAAAACTCGGAAAATTTAAAAATTGGTTTCTTATTTTTATTGCAAATGCTTTGCATATGAGTTCGTAATTTGAAGCATTTGTTGGTGCAATATTTACGAAAATGGCTAAAACTGGTTACCGTGTGTCGGCAGCAAAGCAAAATATATACCAAATCTGCTTCACGTTGAGTTTAGCCCAAACAGTAAATATCGTTTCGATTGAATCACTGCGCTAGAAGTAATATGGGTGAAAAAAATGTTAAGGCTACCACCCTCAAAACTTTTCACATTTTTAAAGCATTTATATTTGTTGTTAATTTTCATTGCAGGATTATTCCCATTTCAAATCTAATGATATAATCGCTCAGTAAAGAAATTCAATAAAATTACATAAATGTTCATCGCTGGCAGCCCTTTCATGATTTTTATACGAAATTCCTACGACATTTGGTTCACATCAAAATCTTTTTACTGCATGAATTTCATGTTGAGTTCATGACTGCACCGGAAGTTACAGCGAAAAATCTTTATTTTGCTGAGTATTTATGCCAGATTTAGTAGACAAAAATCACCATAGCTGGCAGCTGTATTATAATTTTTCAGCCAAATTTTCACCAAATGTTATCTTAAGTAAAATCCAAATACTGTGTGAATTTAGTTAAAAGGTGATGGCTGAACCGGAAGCTATATTCCAAAAACCGGATTTTTTTCTCAGTGATTTTTCAAGAGGGTACTACTGCCACAGTGATGCCCGCATATCAAAATCACTTCTATCAGACCTTGTCTTAGCTAATAACAACATGTGCTGTAAGGTTCATTATGATCGAATAATCCGGTCATCACGAACAACAAGCACTTGCATCAAACATGCACGCACCTACAAAGAACGCGAGCTAAATCTTAAACTTGGAGCTTTCAGAAAAAAAACGATATTTTTATTCTTCAATCAAACGTTTATTACGTGTTTCAATTATAAACTGGCTCAGGATGATTCGCTTCATCTATTTATTGTTATTTGAACTGCTGACTTGCAGCAGGTGTTGTTCTAGATTCAATGAATTTGGAATTTTGCAATTTGTTTACGTTGCGGCATGTGCCGGGAAATGTTGTAGACGAAAGGTGTAATAGCCGGATATGCATTTGAGGTAACGTTGCTTGGTGGATTCGTTGGTTACGGTGGTGTTACCATAACTCCTCCCCCTAAGTGTGGAGCGGCGGGCAAATGAACATGATTTCAGGTTCGTTGACTGGAGCGATATTACAAGGTGGTGTTGATTGTTGATGACAAACATTGTGTGTAAGATGATGAAATTTCTTGCATCTTCTATAAAAGATGATGGTGGTTGTGGCGAGGAAGATGATGGCGAGTATGGTAAGTGTCACTGGAATCTCTTTGTGATCGGCTAGGTCCTCTTGCAAGAGCGGTGCATGCGATTCTTTCGAGAATTCGTATATCTTGAGGTTTTGAAGGTGGATGGTGCTGTTCGCTGGTACAGGAAGAATTCCATTAAAGATCGTCGGGTAAATTTCGATTTCGTCCCAGTGAAGTGTGGCTTTTGATGAATATGCGATGTTGTTGAATATAAGTTCACAGTTCTGGAATCGGATGAACATGGTTCCTCGAACTTTGAGCGTATTGGATCTGCAAGATGAATTGACTACCATTTCTGGAACATTTATAAGGATTAGTATATTTGGTTCCGGCTGGTATATTTCAATTATATCGGTTTTTTGCTGGGCTATGTCGCATTGTGCTGGTTGGTTGTTCAGCAATTTCATCATGCACTTGGATTCGTGTGCACTTTCCTTGTGGCTCGATTTGTGGCATATATATGTCCCTTCGGTTTTAGGGCATACTTTGTCGAAATATTGGATCGTTTCGGAATTTAGGAAAATGTAAGGTTTTGTAACTATCAAGTTAGTTTGGTTGATGGGTATTGGTATCATATGAAAAAAGGAGTAGGTTTCCTGGGACAAAACTGGGATCTGTATGTTAAATATTATATTGGAACCGTTGACGTAAGCTTGTAGCCCAAGAAGTTCATATATATTTTCGTTTGATGTTAGATTTATAAGTTGTTTTTCGAGGGTCGATTGAATTTCCGCAAGTTCATTATCGTTAAGTGTTTGTTTAGAAATAATATTTAATTTTGCAAGAACTATAGCTTCAGCAATATTAGTGAGGTTATTATTGAGTATGTCAATGTTGAAATTGATTTCGTTTAAACATTGCAGGTAGCGTAAATTGACACTTTCAGATCTAATTTGATTTCGGATAGAATTTTGTGAGTATTTTAAGTAATTAGTTATTGTTTTCTGTTGCTCGTTCATATGATTAGCTATGTTTTCGAAACGTTGGATCATTTGTTCATTAAGGGGGGAGATACATGTAACTGCTAAAACAAAAACGATTTTTTTTTATTGCATCAAAGTGTTTCAAATACTCTTAAAATATTCCAAAAGAAGTTTTGAGGCGATATTCGTATTAGCTCTCGAGTTATAGCCAGTTATAGACAGCGCGGCGTTCCCCAGGTCGGTGGAGCTTTAGAACTTTAAACGCGTTTTTCTCAAAGTAGTACTTTTTCAATTTCCGTACAAGATATCTCAAAAAATATTGAACCTATTCGGCTCAAATTTATATCACATGTACAAAAGAGTATTATCTCATCGTTGAACCTACATTTTCCTGTAATTTCGGAAAAATAATTAGTTTACCAATGTTTAAAACGTGATTTTTTTGAAAAAAAATCATTTTTTTTTTAATCTAATATTAATGTAAAAATTTGATTTTTTTTTCTAAATTTTATTGGTTCACCTATGAATTATAGATCTCATTAGCATATTTTTTTTTCTCTGAACGCTGCAAGTTTCTCGGAAAATGCGTTAAGTTGTACGAGGCTGTTTTTGATGTGTTTTTTTCATTTGCTCGCATCGCCTCCATTTTGTGTTAAAAAGTAATTAAAAAAATATTTTCATTTACTATAAGATATGTACTTTCAGGATTTAATATTAAAAATTTTCTGAATAAACAATATATATATTTTAAGTCAATCTGAAATTAGCAATTTCTTTTCCATTTTACATGTATTTCCCCCCTTAAGTTTAGTTTGCCCGTTAACTTCATTTCTCAATGTGCTTTCTCGGCTTAGAATTTCACTTATTTGGTTATTGATTTTAATTGCGTCATTTGCATCTAAGTTCCCGATGATTTCTTTTATTATGGTCCCTAGTCCGTTGATCAGTCCTCTTTTTGTTCTTATTTTAGGGGTCAGGGTTTGTAGCTTATGATTAGTTTCCTTAAGTTTTAATTTCGTTATTGTCAGGGTACTATTAATTTCGTCCATATTTTCAAAGTTCCTTAGTGATTCAGTAATTCGTTTGATATTTTCCTCGTAACGGTCTAGTCTGATTATGTGTAAGAGGTTGTTGTATGTTTGTATTGTACGTGCGGTTCCCAGTCGTAGTGGCAGTAGTCCATTATTGTTATTGAGGTTCTGCACCTCCAGTCTCTGTCCGTTGATTGTTGCTGTCAACCTGTAATTTGGGTTTAGTTTTAATTCTGGCCTTATGAAATTTCTTATTTTTATCTGTTACTATTGTAATATAATTATTTTGTTTGACTTTATGTTTCTTATATCTAGGGGTTAGTTTGTTCCGGCGGCATTTTTTCCTAAATATAGTGGAGTTTTCGTTAAATGTTACGGGGTCTTCCCTATTTTCGTTAAGTTTCGTAAGATTTCTTTCTGTTTTCTCTTTTAACCGGATTGAGACGCGTGGAAAGAGTTCTTCTTGATGGAATTTTAATTTTTCGAAATAATCACGGGGATTGCTATGTTGTAAGTTCCTTTCGAATTTATATGTTCTACCATGAAGTAACTCGTAAGGTGTATAGTTGGTTGCCGAATGGATGGAGTCATTGTAGTTGATTATTGCCTCATTCAGAATATCGTCATGATCTTTATTGCTTGCCTTGCTATAAATTATTCTATATTTTTCCGTTAATGTAGAATGATCCTTTCAACTGGTCCGTTACTAGATGTTTGCTGGAAGGATGTTAGGTGGTGGTCTATGTTGTATTGTTTACAAAAGTCGCCGAATATTGTTGAGGCGTATTCACTTCCTTGGTCAGATATTAGTTTTTTTGGAACCCCGTGAAGGCTTATGAAGTATTTCAGACATTTTATGATTGACAAGCTATTTATTATTATTATTTATTATTTATTTCAACCAAACAAGGCGTACAAAACACTTACAATTAATATCTAATTCTAGAAGAATTTATCTTCGATGGTGAGTATTGATATATTGTTAATCGTATATATGTCTGTGTGAACAATATCTAAAGGTTTTTTGGGTATCTCGGGAATTTGGTATGTTTCGCAGCTATTGATAATTTGTGTGATTTTACTTTTCATGTGTGGGAAATAATATGTTCTCTTTAGGTGAGCTAAGGTTTCATTTATGCCACGGTGGTTGTGATTGAAGTGATAATCTCGAAATAGTTTATCTTGTGCATCCTCTTCTGTGATATCTTTAATGAATTCTGTACAACGTATTATCTTGAAAATTTTTCTTCTGGAGAAATATTTTGTAAAAATTGTTTGAACTAATTTGAAGGTGTCGTCATCTGTAAAGATGGCATTCAGTTTACTAGGTGCAAGGTATTCCTTTAAGATCTTGGTTACATTTACTTCCATGAATTCCGGAAGATAAAATATTTTACGCTGTTTGTTACGGAATACGATTTGGGATGATATGCGTGGTCTTTTGTTGGATTTTTCTAATATCACTTGTAGGTTAAAAACATTTAACGGTTGTTCAGAAATTGGAATGCCATCCTGGTTGTCTTCGTCTGCAGAATGGATTGTTGTTCCTAGCGTACCTTCTACTGAAGTATGATTAGGCTCGTTAATATTGACTTCGATTTTCTTTGATAGATCTGAGTTTGGTTTGATTCTACTTAGTGCATCGGCGTTTGAGTCTAGTGAAACCTTTTTATAAATAACCTCATAATCATACTCTTCTAGTTTTAGTCGACAACGAATCAGTTTCGAGTTAGGATCTTTCAAGCTCATCATCCATGTGAGTGGCTTATGGTCGGTAACAATTTTAAATTTTCGACCAAACAAATAAGGCCTGAAGTATTTTACAGCCCAGACTATGGCATAAAGTTCCTTCTCGATCGTGGAGTAGTTAGTTTCAGATGATGTAAGTGTTCGGCTAGCGTAGCAGATTGGTTTGTCACTTCCAATGGGTCCTTGGGAAAGAACGGCACCAATTGCGTAATTACTAGCATCAGTAGTCAGCACGAATGGTTTGGAAAAATCCGGGTACTGAAGGATTGGATCGTTAGTTAAAAGATCCTTGCAAAGATTGAAGGTGCGTATGTATTCATCATCCAGTATAACTTTGTTCCCCTTTTTGAGACAATTCGTCAGAGGATTGGTAAGTTTGGCGAAGTCTTTAATGAACTTTCTGTAATATCCCAATAGTCCCAAAAATGATTTTATCTCCTTCTGTGTCTGAGGAATGGGGAATTCCTTTACCGCTTGAATTTTGTCCGGATTCGGTTTCACGCCCTCGGTTGTTACTAAGTGTCCCGGGAAGGATACTTCCTTATGCAGAAATTCGGATTTATCAAGCTGGACTTTTAAATTGGCATCCCGTAATTTAAAAAAAACGTTGTTAAGTTTTCGGCGTGCTCTTGGAGAGAAGTAGAGTAGACAATTATATCATCTAGGTAAACTAGACAAATTTTACTTTGCTCGTCTTTGAGAACGTTGTCCATTACACGTTGAAAAGTGGACGGGGCATTTTTCAGCCCAAAAGGCCACCATCTACAAGTGCCCACCATCTACAGTGAAAGTCGTTTTATATTCAGACTGGACACCATCAACAGTGAAAACCGTTTTTGGAACATCTTGTGGGTCCATCTCTATCTGATGGAATCCACTTGCCAGGTCCAGTGTGGAAAAGTACATGCATTTTCCCAATTTGTCTAAAATTTCGTTTATATTTGGAAGAGGGTATCGGTCGCTTATTGTCTTTTCATTAAGCTTCCGGTAATCAATTACAAGGCGCCACTTTTTCTTTCCACTGGTGTCTTGTTTTTTAAGGACAACCCAGACAGGAGAGCTCCAAGGGGAATAGCTTGGACGTATAATGCCCTGTTTGAGCATGTCGTCGACTTGTCGTCGGACTTCGTCCTGTGAACGACGAAGTCCGAAGTGAACGTGAGTTTTTGGCCCTCTTTGAAGAATATATCTGCAAATTGTGTACAGACATCAAATAAAGTTTTACGCTCTTCAGTGATTAGATGGGACACTCTTAGCAATTTGGTAATGTTTTTACCGCTAAAGTCGTCATGAACGTCGTTTGAATATGCGATATTAAAGTTATTAGTCTCTGTGAATGAGGAAGGCGAATACTCAACAACTTTCAATGGTTGTTCTAATAAGAGTGTTTCTTCTTTTTCTGATCTGTAAAGGACTTCAGCTAAACTGTACCATTCCCTAGCTTGTTAAATACCTTCCTGCACAATCAGGTTTGGTTTAATTACTATTTGTTGGATTGAAATATCACCATCACGAATGCCCACAGGTAATTTCACAATTAATTTTGATTTAGGTGGAACAATATAGTTTTGTGACATGAAATTTGGTTTAAATCGTAAAAGTATGGTAGAATTGTTTGTTATCAAGGTTCGATTGGCGAGGTCAACTTTCGCTCCCAATGTGGTTAGTTCATCTAATCCTATCAAACCATCGAAGTAGCCATGAAATCGAAATACCAAAAACCGAATATTTCCATCCTGGTTCAATTCTGAAAAATTTGGAAGAGTGACTTCTTTGTCTATACTGTGTGTTGTGAGAACGGTGGTTATGTTAGTTGGCTTGATTTGTTTGCCATCCGTTGAGTGAGTGAATTCGGGGTTAATGAATGACGATAAAGAACCTGTATCAATCAAAAATTTCAATGGACGCCCAAATGGTGAGGAGATATATTTATTTATTTATTTACTATTACTATTATTCAACAGATAAAATCCAATTACTGAATATAGAAAATATCATATACAAATAATTCACTAACGAGAGAATGAAAAAAAATGAACAAAATAATAATGAAATGATAATGATACAAAATAAAGAACAAAAATAAACAAAATCAAAGTGAAAAAGTACAAATTCAAAATAAGAAAAATAGAGAAAAAAAAGAAAAGGAAAAAAGACTACATTGAACTAGTAGTTCGCAAAACATTATGTTTCAGAAAAGTTTTAAATGCATATAAAGTCAGCGGCAGAGGACCAAACTGCAGATCATTATGTTGCCTCAGTAATCGCAACAGCGGAGAATAAAAAAAGATATCAGTGCGCGCAAATGGCACTCTAAACTCAAACGAAGAGCGGGTGCCATGCACTGCAACACGGACAGAAACGTGGCTGCTGATATCTGAATCTACCAACTTATAAAATAATTTGAAGAGTAGGCACTCATCCAGGAACAGTCTCCGTGATTCGAGGGAAGGGAGATGAAGGAACGACAGACGATCACTATAAGGACGATAAGGAAGCTGAAATTTGTAAAACAGGGTGCGAGTAAATCTGCGTTGAACCGACTCCAACGCAGTATTTAAGTATACAAAACGAGGACACCAAACTTGACAGCAATATTCAAGGATACTACGTACAAAGGAGAGGAAAAGGTGTACACAGGTGGATATATTAACGAAAGCTTTAGAGGATCTAATAATAAAACCGGATAGTTTAGAGGCCCTGGCGGTAATATAAGAAATATGCTTATCAAATTTGAGCTTAGGATCAAATATTACGCCAAGATCTCTAAAATTATCAACGACATTAAGAGGAAAGCCACAAACAGAGTAGGAGAACATCAAAGGTGAAATTTTCAAAGAGAAAGACATTTTGTGACATTTCACGATGTTCAAAGTGAGAGCATTGGAAACGCACCAAGTCTGTAGGCTGTTAAGATCGTTTTGTAAAACCATACAGTCATCTTGTGACTCAATCACTCGAAACATCTTGAAATCGTCGGCATACAAAAGACAAGAAGAATGGATTAAAGGAGGGAGATCGTTTATGAACAAAAGAAAGAGAAGAGGACCAAGGATAGATCCCTGCGGAACACCTGATGCAGGATAAAAAGGAATTGAAGAGGAGGAATTAACAGTTCCAAGGAGGAATTAACAATACAGGTACGGTCGAGGATGTAAGAGTTGAACCAGGAAAGAAGAGAACCAGCAATGCCATCGTACCTTAGCTTTTGAAGAAGGAGGCTATGGTTGACGGAGTCAAAGGCTTTGGAAAAGTCGGTATAAAGTACATCAACCTGCTTCTGATGGTCAAGAGCGGATGCGACCGTGTGTGTGAAGGAGAGAAGGTTGGTTAAAGTGGATTTACCTTTGACAAAACCATGCTGCTCATGAGCGAGAGTAGGCTGGATAAAGGAGTAGACCCGCTTGTAAATCACTTTTTCAAGGATCTTGCTAAAGCAAGGAAGAAGGGAAATGGGACGATAGTTTGAGACGCATGTACGATCACCGGCTTTATGTATAGGAAAGATGTTGGCAATTTTCCAGCGAGAAGGAAAAGAGCCAGAATATATACTTAAATTGAACAAGATAGAAAGAGGGACGCACAGAGATGATGAAAGAGATTTAGCCAGGATATTTGGAATACCGTCGGAACCACTAGCGGTATTGGCATCGATATCGTTCAACAGAAGTTCAATTTCAAGAGGGTTCGTTCGAAATGAGTGCAATTCAGGAGAGGATGTGGAGGGAAGAATTGAGGAATTAGAAGAAGATTGTTGTGAGAAAAAAGTGGAAAAGTAAGAAGCAAAAAGCTCACACACTTCTTGTGGATTGGAGGCAGCTGTATCACCCAAGTGCATACCATTGGGGATACTAGGACTAGATATGGATATAGGGCAAAACAAATCCATGTTTATTGGTGTCTATGTAGCCGATATGGGTTTGGAGGCATTTGATTGAAAATCCGAATCATCCACAACGGGTTCTGTTGAAGCATATTGATCCTTTTGATTTTCTTGAGGCAACTGATTAGATTCATAATCATTAGGATAATATTCGATTGGCTCATTAATAAAAGGGAAACCGAGGTAGTCTTCTTCGTTACTATCATAGTTTGGGTAGTATTGGTCAAAGTTATGGGGGTTGTATGCTGGGTTTTCTGTTGGGCTTGAGTTATGTCCTGACTCATCTATGTTTAAAAGAGCTCTGTTCCCGAAATTATTATTAAATTGATTAACTTGCGATCTGAATTGTTTTGTATTGCCTGAAGGTTCTGGTTTAGGGAATTGATTGCCTGGACGTGAAAAATGTTGCTGTTGAGGGTGAGTGAAATTAAATTAAGGTCTATTTTGACCAAAAGGGTTTATAGTGAATCTTTGTTGGGAGTATGGGTTGAATTGCGGCCGTTGTTGAAAAGGTGGGTTAAAATGGAACCTCGGTTGCGGAACAGGATTGAACCGTGGTGGCATGGGTGATTGACCAAATGAATTCAGGAACCGTTGAGGTAAATTATTTTTAAAGTTTAATTGCGGTGGCAATAGCCTAGGAAATTGTATTTGAGGTTTCGATACGGGTGGAATAGGTTTTGGGCCAAAGACTTGTTTCTGTCCATCCGATCTTGCGTAGGAAATATTTTGTTCCTTAATGCAATATGAAAATGCAACAGCTAACGATTCAAGTCTCATTGCTCTTATTGTGAAACCTAATGGTTCCCGTAAACCCGAAAGAAACGCATTAAGGCACATTTCACTAAAAAGTTCCTTTGTAGATGTAATTACGCTTGAGTTTTTTTCATGTATATTGACATGATTCATCATGCTCACTAAGATTCCGACAACTTCCGAATAGAATTTTTCTATGGAGTTGGTGCCTTGTCTCACATTATGCAGATCTCTAATGAGAGACGTCTCATTCCTCTTGTCTGCATAATGTAGCACTAAATTCAATTTAATTGCACTCCATTCTAATGGGGTCGCGTACATATTAAGAACTTCATTTGCGGGTCCAACTATTTTATTCCTTATAGCCCGCAGAAGTATCTGGCCATATGGCGTACCGTTAGTATAAGATATTAAGGACAGAGTTTCTTCGGCATTATCCAAAAAGTCATATAAAAGGTTTGTATTACCGTCAAATCGGGGAAGGTCTTTAATAGCGTCCGGTACTCTTAAGTTATTAAAAATGTCGTTTGGGGTTAAGTGGATAACATTTTGCTCCGGAACAGAAGCACTGGGTAGGTTACTTCCGTGAATTTGGTAATCGTTTCCCGTAGCCATATTTGAGTTTTTATTATCGATTTGTTGTTCACTAAAGTTATTCTTATATCTATCGGAAAAACTGGTTAGTTCATTATTATTGGTTAAATTTCCACGATTGTTACTAATTGAGCTAGAAAACAAATTAGATATTTTTTTTAAGCTTTTCGAAAATGTTTCTCTAACTGCAAGATCTAAACGATTACGCGAATAGTTTGAACTTTCGGAAATTTCACCATCACTCAAATCAGCACTTTATTCACTAATATTTTCTAGTTTTCTATTGCTAAACTTACTTCTACGAGGTAGATTAGTTGGTTAGGGTGAAGTAGAACGTTTTCTTTTATTAGGAGAGGACATATAAGGAAATCCAATTTCGACTTACCCGATGATGAGTAGGACTTTGATCATTTTAAAGATCTCGACGAGGATTCCTATATCCTTTGTCATACTTGTGGTGTTTCTTGCCAACTGGTCACTTTCTTACGGTGTTCCCCCGTAAGTGCTTGCACACGACACAGTTATTTTGCACTGCCGATCACGTTTTCGCGTTTGGCCGATATTCCTTCGACCCGCCGATACGACTGCGCCAGTTAAATCTTAAACTTAGAGCTTTCAGAAAAAAAACGATATTTTTATTCTCCAATCAAATGTTTATTACGGGTTTCAATTACAAACTGGCTCAGGTTGATTCGCTACATCTATTTATTGTTATTTGAACTGCTGACTTGCAGCAGATGTTGTTCTAGATTCAATGAATTTGGAATTTCGCAATTTGTTTACATTGCGGCATGTGCCGGGAAATATTGTAGACGAAAGGTGTAATAGCCGGATATGCATTTGAGGTCATGTTGCTTGGTGGATTCGTTGGTTACGGTGGTGTTACCATAACTCGCGCGTAGCTACAGACAAAATGAACCGCAGATTTACCACCAAGGTCGACGTATCGATATGTACGACAGAGCACCGCACTGCTCAAGTCACTCGTATCGTCAACAACTGATCTAGGCCAATACTTGACCTACATACAGCTGTCGAGCGAGCATTGGAATTTCCGATCTCGTACAGAATTACATATGAGATCTTTGCAAAACACGTAGGATGACGGGAAGAACGCGGAAGACCTCAAACGCGAAACAGGAGACCGAAATTAATGCGGAGACACCTCAAAAACGACACTTACGCTAACCCGGCGTAACAAATCGACCCAGGGCCGCGGACAAACGATCATCCGACGAATGTATTTGAATATTTTTGATATTATGATATCATGATATCAGATGACTATTGTAGTAAAAATTTACATACAAGCTGACAGTTCGAAGTGTCAACTGACGGTGGTCATTTGATTTAAATAGTCTAGATGATCGTCTGTCCCACACTTGAGAACCTGAGTGGAAGGTAACTTGAGTGAAATCGAATAAGTTAGAGTGGATCCAACGGAATAGGGAAAGTCCCGGTATTGTTAAAGTTTTTCGGCGATCGAACAAAGCAAAGAATCGCTCTCTTTGGAATCGACAGGGTAAGCATCCAGACGTACTGTAAAGTGATTGCCGATATTGTAAAATCAATGTTTTTACTAATGTTCGAAGAAATATATATATATATATATATATATATATATATATATATATATATATATATATATATATATATATATATAACTATATATATATATATATATATATATATATATATATATATATATATATATATATATATATATATATTTATATATATATATATATATATATCAGCAAAATGATTTTCTGACATAATCTCTGGAGTGGCCAATTCGATTGAGCTGAAATTTTCGGAGAACGTAGATATATATAGTAGGTAGGTTCACAACTTTCTCAAATTCAGATATCATAAACCTTTTAGCGGTGGCGAGCGTTAATTTTGAGGTACTCCTATATTTCCAAGCAGTGTAAATTTTTGTTAAAAAAAAGTATCGGGAATGAAAACTTTTTATGTTTTAAGCTTGTTTATGATAAAAAATTGAAATGTTTGAGCCATGTGCGGTTCCACCATATGAGTTATAAGACCAAAGTAAAACTTGGCGTTTGAATTAGTTTGGCTGTAACAAGCAGCTAGTGTGGTAGAATATGCACTCAAAATCTGCACGATTCTTCAACTGTTCTTCGAACATTAGTGTTTCTAGCGGTTCAGGTGCGCTAGAGTTTTTTTTTATTTATATTTAAGTGATGTTCGTTACTTTAAGTAACTGAATTATCTTAATTGAACAGAAATTAAGAAGTTACGCATAATAAGTTTTAGTCTGTCAGTGTATCATCAATTGAATTTCAGGAAATTCTTTTCGTGAGGGGGGGCAATGTTACGGATTAGATGTTTGGGGAATGTTTGTAAACGGAAAATTTATAGGAGAGTCACTTTTGGTCCGATTCCCGATTAATTTTGTTTTATTTCACCAACGGTTTGTTTGAAACAAGATAAATGCTTATTACTATTGTTGTTGCCAAATTTATTTTAATACTTTGATGTTTGTATGGTGAAAATTGATTGTAAACTCAGTAAGCTAAAAAAAAAACTCTAGCGCACCTGAACCGCTAGAAAACTAATTTTCGAAGAAATTGTCTTTGAGTGACAAAAAAGTGTGGAAAGACGTAATACACTGTTTTTTAGAATCATATCAACCATTCCTTATCCAAAGCAATAAATCTCAGCTAGAACACATATAATTCATTGCTGGCAACACTTTCCGAACGAAGCAGTAATAAGTTAACCATATCAAGCTCATACTCAAATCAACGTATCCTTTGAATTTCGTTCTCTTCGCAGGATTTCATCAAAGGTTTCAGCGGTTAAACGTTGTTTGGGGCTGCCATCCGAAAAATGTTCAAAACTCGGAAAATGTAAAAAAGAATTCCTTATTTTTATTGCAAATGCTTTGCATATGAGAACGTTGTTTGAAGCATCTGTTGGTGCAATATTTACGGAAATGGCTAATGCTGGTTAGCCTGTATCAACAGCAAAGCATAATACATACCAATTCTGCTTCACGTTAAGTTAAACTCAACCAGTAAATTTCGTTTCGATTGAATCACTGCGCTGGAAGTTATACGGGTGAAAAGAATTTAAGGGTTACTACCCTCAAAACTTATCAAATTTTTATAGGGTTATTTTTGTTGTTAATTTTCATTGCAGGATCATTTCCATTTGGAAATCTAATGACAAAATGGCTCAGTAAAGAAATTAAACAAAATTACAAAAATGATCATAGCTGGCAGCCCTTTCATGATTTTGGTACGAAATTTTTATGACATTTGGTCCACATAAAAGTCCATTTACTGCGTGAACCTCGTTCTGATTTTTACACAGGACCGGAAGTTATAGGGAAAAAAGCTTTATTTTACTGAGCAAATTTGCAAGATTTAGGAGACAAAAATCACCATAGCTGGCAACTCTATTCTAATTTCCCAGCCAAATTTTCATCAAATGTTACATAAAGTAAGATCCAAGTATTGGATGAATCTTGTCAAAATCTGATGGCTAAATCGGAAGTTATAGGGCAAAAACCAGTTTTTTTTCTGGGTGATTTTTCAAGATCGTACCACTGGCACAGGATTGCCCGCATTTCAAAATCACTTCTATCAGATCTGGTCGTAGTTAATACCAACATGTCCTGTAAATTTCACTATGATCGAATAATCCGGTCGTCAGTTCTCGTGAACAGAACTTTCGAGAGCTATAAATAGAGGTAATTTGGTGATGGGTTGCCGTTCTTGTGCAAATCGGAATTTTAAAAATTTTAATTTAACATGATGGACAAAGGTTAAAATTTTACAGTGATCTAATTTTTTTGTCAAAAATCAAAAATTTTTCAGGAAGGTCAATGATTCGAAGGTTTTTTATTCAGGAGCCTGCCGTAGCTACAGGGTTACCCGCAATATCTTAAAAATCCACATGTGCTAAATCTTAGTCAACGCTAATACGCTCTGCAAATTTCACGATAATCCATTGTTTTTCTAAGAAGTAATGGCAAATCAAAATTTGAAAAAAAATCCTTGCCTACTTTTAGTAATCCTGCACCCACACACGGCTCACAATTTCCAATTTTTTATCAAAAACGAGCTAAGAACATAATAAGTTCTCATTCCCAATAGTTTTCCTAAACGAAACTTTACACTGCTTGGAAATATAGGAGTACCTCAAAATTTACTAAAACGCTCGCCGCCGCCAAAAGGTTTAGAATATCTGAGTTTGAGAAAGTTATTGACCTACCTATTATATACATCTACGTTCTCCGAAAATTTCAGCTCAATCGAATCGGCCACTCCAGAGATTATCTCCCTTAATCATTTTGCTGATATATATATATATATATATATATATATATATATATATATATATATATATATATATATATATATATATATATATATATATATATATATATGTATAAAGAAACATGAATTTTTGGCGAAACGAGTTTAATACTATTGTTCTTCGAACATTAGTAACAAGACAGTTGTGAAAAAATGAATTAGAAAAATATAATGTAGTTTTGAGTTGAGTTGAGTTAGAGAGTGATTCGAGGAGGGTTAAGAATAATTGTAATAAATACAATTGTGCTGAATCAAAAAGTAAAAGGTGAACGTTTACAAGAATCGCTAATTTGGAACCAAACAGTCAATAAAAGAACACCTGGTGACGAGTCCAGTGACGCGGTGGTGTGACCAAACCGATTATTAACCAATTTATTTCGTCATTCAAATCATCACCATCGGGAGATTTTCACACAATCGTGGATAGCGACAGCGAATATCATCTCGTAAATTGGCATTCGTTTGCAGCAACATTTGCTCTGGATTTAAGGTAGGGTTGCAGCGACATTTGCTCTGGACTTAAGGTAGGGCGAAATGGCACAGGTGACATAAATGCAGTTGCGTGCGTGAGAGCAACGAAAAAGCGTCAAAAATAAGCAAAATTAAAGTTTACAAATAAAAAACTCTAGCGCACCTGAACCGCTAGAAACACTAATGTTCGAAGAACAGTAGAAGAATTGAGCAGGTTTTGAGTGCATATTCCACCACATGAGCTGCTTATTACGGCCAAACTGTTTCAAATGCCACGTTTTACTTTGGTCTCAAGAATGCATTATAACTCATATGGTAGAAGGTTTCAGATATTACCACTAGCATGGGTTTCAACGTTTATGAAAGAAAAACACTTGTTAATTATATTCGTTATCAGTTGCTTATTTCATCAAACTTTGAAAGCAGCATCTCATATAACATCAATGAAGAAAATGCTCAGTGCCTGCAGCACTGTAACTGAAGTTGGTGTTTGGGGCTGCGATCCGAAAAATTAGCAGAACTTTGGGAATTGAAACATTGGTTATTTATTTTCATTGTAAATGTTTCCGGTATGAATACTAACTGTAAGCATTTATTGAGACAGAAGAAGCACAACCGACTCGTGCTGGCAACCTTCTGCCAGTATCAAAGCCACGAATATATCACATCTGCTTCACGTTGTTATATTACATTCGAAGTTATAGGAGTATAAAGAAATTTAGGGTTACCTACAGCAAGTTTTTTCAAATAATCTAAAGCTTAATATTTGCTGTTTATTGTCACTACAATATCATTACCAATTGAAAATTCTACGATAAAACCGCTTAATAAAGATATTGCAAACAAACACAAAACCAACAATAGCTGGCAACCCTATCATGGCTTTTCAACCAAATTTGGCCTGAATAATGCTTATAATAGGTTCCATTAATTGTATGAAATTCGTATTGATTTCATGACTGCACTGGAAGCTATAGGGCAAAAAGTTTTTTTTTCCTGAGCGAATTCTCAAAACCAAAGACACAAAAATTACCATAGCTGGCAGCACCAATCGAATTTTTCAACAAAATTTCTATCAAACAGAGTTTAGAGTAAGGTGCAGCTACTGTGTCAATTTCATGAAAATCTAGTTACTAATTCACATTTCATAGGGCAAAAAGCAGTTTTTTTTTCTTTGTAATTTTTCAAGATGGCACCACTGGCACAGAGTTGCCCCTATTCAAAATCGCTTCTATCAGACCTGGTTTTAGTTAAGCTCAATGCATTCTGTAAATTTCAATGGTATCTGATTATTGGTTCGTGAATTCCCGTGAACAGAAGTTTTTGATGCTAAAAATATAGGTTAACTGGGAGAGGGTTACCGTTCTTGTCCGACATGAGATTTCCAAAGTTTTACTTTGAACGTGTAGATAAAGCATAAGATTTGTATGCAGATTGGTTTTATTCTAAGAAACGGACATTTTTAGGATATTCGATGATTTGAATGTTTTCACTTCCAAATTTTTATTTTTTAAAATTTAAGACACCAAAATTATCATAGCTGGCAGCTCCAACCGAATTTTTCAACCAAATTTCTACCAAACGTGACTTGAAGTAAAATCCAGCTATTGTGTGAATTTTGTCAAAATCGAACGATTCAATCAGAATTTATAGGGCTAAAAACAGTTATCTTTTTTAGTGATTTT
Organism: Nemotelus pantherinus; assembly: GCA_963978885.1. Classification (NCBI taxonomy): domain Eukaryota; kingdom Metazoa; phylum Arthropoda; class Insecta; order Diptera; family Stratiomyidae; genus Nemotelus; species Nemotelus pantherinus. The sequence goes on from OZ022263.1 coordinate 141,952,932, forward strand.
TCAAGATGGCACCACTGGCACAGAATCGCCCGCATTTCAAAATTACTTCTATCAGACCTGGCCCTAGTTAAGACCAATACAGTCTGCAAATTTCAATTAATTCTGCTCATCGGATCGCGAGTTTCCGTGAACAGAAGTTTTTGATGCTAAAAACATAGGTAAATTGGGCAAGGGTTACCAGGCGTGCCCGTTATACCATATCAAATTTTATTTTTTGTCTATGTAAACAAAGCACGAAGTTTACATATGAGTGACTTTTTTTTGAAGAAACGGCATTTTTTCAAGAGAGACGATAATTTGGAAGTTTTCTCTTTCAGTGCTTGCCCTTGCTTCAGGGTTGCCAGCACGCTCATGAAAAACTACACGAATTTACAACTAAATAATACCAACAAGTTCTGAAAATTTGGTAATGATTTAATAGCTCTGTCAAAAGTTATCGCAATTAAAAATTTTCAATTTTTCCCGATCTCTTTTTAGGCACCCAGCGCACACATGGGGTTAAAAAAAATCCAAAACATTATCCGATGCACATGGAAAACACGTTCGAAATTTATTTTGTTAACTTTATTTTTGCAAAACTTATTTGTGTACGGAATAATAGGTATATTAAAAATATCACTAAAATGGCCGCCGGCGCCAAAGGGTTAAAGATTTTCAACTTTTTCTGAGACCTGGCACTATTCTGCATATACACCAATGTGTCCTGAAAATTTCAGTTCAATCGGATGGCGCGTTCCTGAGATTTTTTCACTGAAATTTTTGATGATATATATATATATATATATATATATATATATATATATATATATATATATATATATATAGAAATATGAATTTTTGGCCAAAGTGATTTTAATACTAATGTTCTTCTTCGAACATTAGTAAAAAACCAGAATCCTAACGAGCGACTGGCAGTAAACGAACATTGGGTATCTATTAAAAGTGTGGAAGAGTTCTGATGCGAAAAAGAATTCAAGAGGAGTACGTTCGAAGAATAAGAGATTGGTGCTGGTATAGCGGAGTGTGAAGAAAACCGTACGAAACGTTACGTCTGTATGCTGTAAAAGCGATTCGCTAGTGCAACAACAAGATTCAAGGTCAATCAAAGGAGAAGACTGTCTTCATCAAGAGGGGGCCCCCACAGGTAGTTTTTACTAATGTTCGAAGAAGAACATTAGTATTAAAATCACTTTGGCCAAAAATTAATATTTCTATATATATATATATATATATATATATATATATATATATATATATATATATATATATATATATATAAATATATATATATATATATATATATATATATATATATATATATATATATATATATATATATATATTTATATATATATATATATATATATATATATATATATATATATATATATATGTGTAGATATATATATATATATATATATATATATATATGTGTAGATATATATATATATATATATATATATATATATATATATATATATATATATATATATATATATATCATCAAAAAATTTCAGTGAAAAAATCTCAGGAACGCGCCATCCGATTGAACTGAAATTTTTAGGACACATTGGTGTATATGCAGAATAGTGCCAGGTCTCAGAAAAAGTTAAAAATCTTTAACCCTTTGGCGCCGGCGGCCATTTTAGTGATATTTTTGATATACCTATTATTCCGTACACAATTAAGTTTTGCAAAAATAAAGTTAACAAAATAAATTTCGAACGTGTTTTACATGTGAATCAGATAATGTTTTGGAATTTTTTAACCCCATGTGTGCGCTGGGTGCCTAAAAAGAGAACGGGAAAATTTTTAAATTGCGATAACTTTTGACAGAGCTATTCAATCATTACCAAATTTTCAGAACGTATTTACATTATTTATTTTTAAATTCGTGTAGCTTTTGATGAGCGTGCTGGCAACCCTGAAGCTTGGGCAAGCACTGAGAGTGAAAACCTCCAAATTATCGTCTCTCTTGAAAAAATGCGGTTTCTTCAAAAAAAAGCCACTCATATGTAAATTTCGTGCTTTGTTTACATAGACCAAGAAAAAAATTTGATATGGTATAACGGGCACGCTTGGTAACCCTTGCCCAATTTACCTATATTTTTAGCATCAAAAACTTCTGTTCACGGAAACTCACGATTCGATGAAAAGAATTAATTGAAATTTGCAGTCTGTATTGGTCTTAAATAGGACCAGGTCTGATAGAAGTGATTTTGAAATGCGGGTCTTTCTGTGCCAGTGGTGCCATCTTGAAAAATCACTAAAAAAGATAACTGCTCTTAGCCCTATAAAGTCTGATTAAATCGTTTGATTTTAACGCAATTGACACAATAGCTGGACCTTACTTCAAGCCACGTTTGGTAGAAATTTGGTTAAAAAATTCGGTTGGAGCTGCCAGCTATGATAATTTTGGTGTCTTAAATTTGAAAAAATAAAAATTTGGAAGTGAAAACATTCAAATCATCGAATATCCTAAAAATGTCCGTTTCTTACAATAAAACCAATCTGTATACAAATCTTATGCTTTATCTACACGTTCAAAGTAAAACTTTGGAAATTTCAGATCGGACAAGAACGGTAACCCTTTCCCAGTTAACCTATATTTTTAGCATCAAAAACTTCTGTTCACTGGAAATCACGAATCAATAATCAGATACCATTTAAATTTACAGAATGCATTGGACTTAAGTAGAACCAGGTCTGATAGAAGCGATTTTGAATTGTGGGATACTCTGTGCCAGTGGTGCCATCTTGAAAAATTACAAAGAAAAAAAAACTGCTTTTTGCCCTATGAAATGTGAATTAGTTACCAGATTTTCATGAAATTAACACAGTAGCTGCACCTTACTCTAAACTCTGTTTGATAGAAATTTGGTTGAAAAATTCGATTGGTGCTGCCAGCTATGGTAATTTTTGTGTCTTCGGTTTGTAAAATTCGCTCAGGAAAATAAAACTGTTTGCCCTATAACTTCCAGTGCTGTCATGGAATCAATACGAATTTCATACAACTAATGGAACCTATTATAAGCATTACTCAGGCCAAATTTGGTTGAAAAGCCATGATAGGGTTGCCAGCTATTGTTGGTTTTGTGTTTGTTTGCTATATTTTTATTAAGCGGCTTAATCGTAGAATTTTCAATTGGTAATGATATTGTAGCGACAATAAACAGCAAATATTAAGCTTTCGATTATTTGAAAAAACTCGCTGCAGGTAACGCTAAATTTCTTTATACTCCTATAACTTCGAATGTAATATAACAACCTGAAGCAGATGTGATATATTCTTGGCTTTGATACTGGCGAAAGGTTGCCAGCACGAGTCGGTTGTGCTCTTTTTGTATCAATAAATGCTTACAGTAAGTATTCTTACTGGAAACATTTACAATGAGAATAACCGATTTTTCAATTCCCTAAGTTCTGCAAATTTTTCGGATCGCAGCCCCAAACACCAACTTCAGTTACAGTGCTGCAGGCACTGAGCATTTTCTTCATTGATGTTATATGAGATGCTGCTTTCAAAGTTTGGTGATATAAGCAACTGATAACGAATATAATTAACAAGTGTTTTTCTTTCATAAACTTTGAAACCCATGCCAGTGGTAATATCTGAAACCTTCTACCATATGAGTTATAATGCATTCTTGAGACCAAAGTAAAACGTGGCGTTTGAAACAGTTTGGCCGTAATAAGCAGCTCATGTGGTGGAATATGCACTCAAAACCTGCACGATTCTTCTACGGTTCTTCGAACTTTAGTGTTTCTAGCGGTTCAGGTGCGCTAGAGTTTTTTTATTTACATTATATTGTTTAAATATTGATTTTTCTTAGTAATTGTATTATGTACCAAATGAATCGTTGGTTATTTTATTAATTATATTAGAGGAATATACACACATATATATATATATATATATATATATATATATATATATATATATATATATATATATATATATATATATATATATATATATATATATATATATATATATATATATATATATATATAAATATATGTATATATATATATATATATATATATATATATGTATATATATATATATATATATATATATATATATATATATATATATATATATATATATATAGGTATATATATATATATATATATAGATATATATATATATTCATATATATATATATATATGTATATATATATATATATAGATATATATATATATAGATATGTATATATATATATATATATATATATATATATCTATATATAGATATATACATATATATATATATATATATATATATATATATATATATATATATATATATATATATATATATATATATATTTATATATATATATATTTTTTATATATATCTATATAAATATATATATATATATGTATATATATATATATATATATATGTATATATATATATATATATATATATATATATATATATATATATATATATATATATATATATATATATATATTTATATATATATATATATATTTATATTTATATATATATATATATATATATATATATATATATATATATATATATATATATATATATATATATATATATATATATATATATATAGTGTACAACTTTGCTTCCGCCGTTTTTTTTCCGAAATTCGAGGCTTTATTGTTAAAAACTGGTTATACATTTATGATTCAAAGTATTGTCCATCGCTGGCCACTTTTTTCCAGTTGGTAGTGTAGAGGAAAGAGGAAATAAATTTCGGGATGCGTACGAATCCCGCGTTGAAAAAATTGGTCAACTTTTTAATCGATCCACAAATCGATCCAATTTTGTACGTCTTCATAAGACCGGAAGTACTGGTCAGCCAGGCCGTGTGTCATTGATCAAAACAAGTGATGGTCTGAGGGAGCAACGTCTGGTGAATACGGCGGGTGTGGTAGGACTTCCCATTTCAAAGTTTCCAAGTATGTCTTCACCACTGCCGCAACATGGGGTCGAGCATTGTCATGCTGTAAAATCACTTTATCATGTCTCTCGTTGTATTGCGGCCGTTTGTTTTTCAATGCTCGACTCAAACGCATTAATTGCATTCGATTACGATTGCCTGTGATTGTTTCATAGCTCATAATACACTACGCCGAGCTGGTCCCACGAAATACTGAGCATGACCTAGCGACCGTGAATATTTGGTTTGGCCGTCGACGTGGAAGCATGGCCGGGATATCCCCATGATTTTCTGCGCTCGGGATTATTGCAATGGACCCATTTTTCGTCCCCAGTCACAATGCGATGCAGAAATCCCTTCCGGTTTTTCCTTGCAAGCAGCTGTTCACAAACACACAAACGCCGTTCAACAACTCTCGGCTTCAACTCGTACGGCATCCAATTTCCTTGTTTCTGAATCATTTACATGACTTTCAGGCATTTTGAAATGTGTTTTTGCGCCACTCTTAATGATTCTTGTTGCGTTTGACACGAGTCTTGATCAAGTAATACCTCCAATTCTGCATCTTCGAAAACCTTCTCTCTTCCACCGCCATGCTGGTCTTCGACGTTAAAATCGACATTCTTGAAACGTTGAAACCACTCTCGGCACGTTTTTTCACTAATGACGGCCTCACCATAGGTATTTGAGAGCATTCGATGAGCCTCAGCCGCAGATTTCTTCATATTAATGAAGAAAATTAAAACCTCCCGCAAATGACGAGAATTTGGCTCGTAAGCTGACATGTTTAATCGAGAATAACTTTATGATGCATACACAAATCGACTAATATTACGATAGCGTTATGTTAAAAAATACCTTAGCTTATCGTGTGACATTTATGATCTATTTATTTCAACTACAACTTACCGCTACAGCCATCTATTGCAATACGGGGAATCAAAGTTGTACATCTAATATTTATATATATATATATATATATATATATATATATATATATATATATATATATATATATATATATATATATATATATCTAGAAAATTCAATCATTTATTGATATAAAAGTAGAAAAAAAATAAAAGAAAATATTAAAAAAACTCAAGCGCATCAGAACCGCTAGAAAACTAATTTTCCAAGAAATTGTCTTTTAGTGACAAAAAAATGTGGGAAGACGTAATACACTTTTTTGTAGAATCATATCAACCATTCCTTATCTCAAGCAACAAAACTCAACTATAACACAAGTGATGAAAATGTTCAGTGCTGGCAACACTTTCCCAACGAAGCAGCAATAAGTCAACCATAACAAGCTCAAACTTAAATCAACTTATCCTTTGAATTTCATTCTCATCGGAGGATTTCATCGAAAGATTCAGCGGTTAAACGTTGTTTGAGGCTGCCATCCGAAAAATGTTCAAATTACAAATTTCGTTTCGATTGCATCACTGCGCTGGAAGCTATATGGGTGAAAAGAATTTAAGGGTTGCCACCCTCAAAACTTTTCAAATTTTTAAAGCGTTAATATTTGTTGTAAATTTTCATTGCAGGATTATTCTCATTTGCAAATCTAATGACATAATCACTCAGTAAAGAAATTCCACAAAATTACACAAATGGTCATAGCTGGCAGTTCTTTCATGATTTTTGTAAGAAATTCCTACGACATTTACTTCACACTAAGGTCCATTTACTGCATGAACTTCGTTTTGATTTCTGCACTGGACCGGAAGCTATAGGCGAAAAAGCTTTATTTTGCTGAGCAAATTTGCAAGATTTCGGAGACAAAAATCACCATAGCTGGCAGCCCTATTGTAATTTTTTCAAACAAATTTTCATCAAATGTTACATAAAGTAAGATCTAAGTACTGTGTGAGTTTTGTTAAAATCTGATGGCTGAATCGGAAGTTAGAGGCCAAATACCTGGTTTTTTTTTTTCAGTGATTTTTCAAGATGGCACCACTGCAACAGGGTTGCCCGCATTTCAAAATCACTTCTATCAGACCTGGTCCTAGCTAATGCCAACATGTTCTGTGAATTTCATTATAATCGGATTATTCGGTCGTCAGTTCTCGTGAACAGAACTATCGAGTGCTGAAAATAGAGGTAATTTGGTGATGGGTTGCCGTTCTTTGCACGTTCGCAATTTTAAAAATTTCAATTTGACATGATGGAAAAAGGTTTAAATTTATCAATAACTTGAATTTTTTGTCAAAAATCAAAAATTTTTGAGGAGGGTCAATAATTTGAAGGATTTTTTTTCAGGAGCCTGCCGTTGCTACAAGGTTACCTGCACTATCTTGAAAATCTATGTGTGCTTAATCGTAGCCAACGTCAATACGTTCTACTAATTTCACGGTGAACCAATATTTTTGTCAGAAGTAATGACAAATCAAAATTTGAAAAAAATGCTTGCCTACTTTTAGGAACTCAGCACCCGCACATGGCTCAAACATTTCAATTCTTTATCATAAACAAGCTTAGAACATAAAAAGTTTTCATTCCCGATACTTTTTTAACAAAAATTTAAACTGCTTGGAAATATAGGAGTACCTCAAAATTAACGCTCGCCGCCGCTAAAAGGTTTAGGATATCTGAATTTGAGAAAGTCGTGAACCTACGTACTATATACAGAGATTTTCCTACACCCCTAACACCCCCCTAATACCCCCTCTGGAAAGTGCATACACCCCCCTAACACGGACAATTTTCCTACACAAAACGAACTTTGTGTCCTTTATTCCAAAGGGACACCCCTCCTAAAATTCTGAACGCACCCCCCATGAAAATTCCTGAGAAAACCCCTGACTATATATATCTACGTTCTCCGAAAATTTCAGCTCAATCGAATAGGCCACTCCAGAGATTATCTCAGAAAAAATTTTTGGAGATATATATATATATATATATATATATATCTATATATATATATATATATATATATATATATATATATATATATGTATATACATATATATATATATATATATATATATATATATATATATATATATATATATATATATATATATATATATATATATATATATTCATATATATATACTATATATATCCATATACATATATATATATATATATATATATATATATATATATATATATATATATATATATATATTTATATATATATATATCTATATATATATATATATATATATATATATATATATATATATGTATATATATATTATATATATATTTATATATATATATATATATATATACATATATATATATAAAATTTATATCTATATACACTTAAATTTATATATATATATAGATATAATATATATATATATATATATATATATATATATATATATATATATAAATATATATATATATATATATATATATATATATATATATATATATATATATATATATATTTATATATATATATATATATATATATATATATATATATATATATATATATTTATATATATATATATATATATATATATATATATATATATATATATATATATATATATATATATATATATATATATATATGTATATATATTTATGTATATAAAAAATATATATGTCTATATATATATATATATATATATATATATATATACATAAATGTATACATATATATATATATATATATATATATATATATATATATATATATATATATATATATATATATATATATATATATATATATATATATATATATATATATATATATATATATATATATATATATCTATATATATATATATATATCTATATATATATATGGGGCATTTCACGTGAAGCGGACAACGAAAAAAAATCGAGGTTCTGGATTTCGTTCATATTGTGCATAATGGTACTTCTGGAAGATATGAATGTGGATGCACAAGTTTTTGTTTCTATGAGGTTTAGTTGCCGAGTTATGGGCTTCTGAATAATTGGCGAAATTGATAAAAGGTTTTTTTGGAAGCGGATTCTGAGATTCAAAAGCAAGTCTAAAAACATTAAACATGATGATTGGTATAGAAAATTAGCTGTTCTTTTTAATTTTGAAATTAGATTTGAAAAACAAATTTGTTTTCCTGTGTGGAATCGGAAGTAGACACTTTAACTCGTAATTTGAATGATTTGGACCAGATTAATTTTGTTTATTTTTATAACAAAACAAAGCTTAAAGTATACTTATTTTATCATAAAAGTTTTAGAATGGGATGGCCAGTAGTTTAAGAGGTAGGTGAATTTCAATACATAAAAGTCGCATGGAGCGTGGTATCGAGAGCTTGCTTAGGGCAGCTAGTTGGCTCGAAAACAAAAATTGATTTTAAATGTGATTAGTAGCGCCATCTCTTATTTGAAAAAGGTTTTATTTTTCCATAAAAACCTAATTAAAATATATGACGCATATATAATATATTTGACGCCAGGCCACCGTTATTTTTCGAGTTACTGTTCAACGCTTGCAATGACTATTACTTTCGTTTATAAGTTAAAGAGTCTTAATTATGTGTATTATGTCTCCGTTCGGCTATCGATGTTTCAATCCATTCGATTTGAAGTTTCATCGGAAGACTAATGACCTAAAAAAAATTTCAAGAATAATAGCAGGAAATAAATTATGTCGAATCTGCAGGGAAAAAATGATCGTGGAGACACCTCTAGTTATTAAAAAAAGGAACTAGTTTAAGAAACGAGAGTAAAATTGTAAAAATTGTGAAATAAATTCATTTGTCCATACACAAGTAACTTTTATTTCACTAAGTAAATCAGCATTAGTAATTTTTAATATTTTATCTTCTATATGTAAGGGATACAAGTGATATATAATAGTTTTACTACAAATATTTTGGTTTCACACTCACTACCTATCATAATCAAGCTCCCGGTACCACGCTCCATGCGACTTTTATGTATTGAAATTCACCTACCTCCTTAACTACTGGCCATCCCATTCTAAAACTTTTATGATAAAATAAGTATACTTTAAGCTTTGTTTTGTTATAAAAATAAACAAAATTAACCTGGTCCTAATCATTCAAATGAGGAGTTAAAGTGTCTACTTCCGGTTCCACACAGGAAAACAAATTTGTTTTTCAAATCTAATTTCAAAATTAAAAAGAACAGCTAATTTTCTATACCAATCATTATGTTTAATGTTTTTTAGATTTGCTTTCGAATCTCAGAATCCGCTTCCAAAAAAACCTTTTATCAATTTCGTCAATTATTCAGAAGCCCATAACTCGGCAACTAA
>OZ022263.1:141965599-141978482 GCA_963978885.1 Nemotelus pantherinus
AAAAAAATTTTGAAGTGAAAACATTCAAACCATCGAATATTCAAAAAATGTCCGTTTCTTACAATAAAACCAATCTGTATATAAATCTTATGTTTTATCTACACGTTCAAAATAAAACTTTGGAAATTTAATGTCGGACAAGAACGGTAACCTTCTCCCAGTTGACCTATATTTTTAGCATCAAAAACTTCTGTTCACGGAAACTCACGAACCAATAACCAGATAGTGCTAAAATTTACAGAATGCATTGGACTTAAGTAAGACCAGATTTGTTAGAAGCGATTTTGGATTGTTGAAAAGTCTGTGCCAGTGGTGCCATCTTGAAAAATTACAAAGACAAAAAAAAATTCCTTCTTGCCCTATGAAATGTGAATAAGTTACCAGATTTTCATGAAATTGACACAGTAGCTAAACCTAACTCTAATCTCTGTTTGGAGAAAATTTGGTTGAAAAATTTGATTGGTGCTGCCAGCTATGGTAATTTTTGTGTCTTTGGTTTTGAAAATTCGCTCAGGAAAATAAAACTTTTTGCACTATAACTTCCAGTGCAGTCATGAAATCAATACGAATTTCATACAATTAATGAAACCTGTCATAAACATTATTCAGGCCAAATTTGGTTGAAAAGCCACGATAGGGTTGCCAGCTATTGTTGGTTTTGTGTTTAATTGCAATATCTTTATAAAGCGGTTTTATCGTAAAATTTTCAAATGGGAATGATATTGTAGTGATAATAAACAGAAAATATTAAGCTTTCGATTATTTGAAAAAACTCGCTGCAGGTAACCCTCAATTTCTTTATACTCCTATAACTTCGAATGTAATTTAACAACGTGAAGCAGATTTGATATATTCTTGGCTTTGATACTGGCAAAAGGTTGCCAGCACGAGTCGGTTGTGCTACTTTTGTATCAATAAATGCTTACAGTTAGTATACATACCGGAAACATTTACAATGAAAATAAATAACCGATGTTACAATTCGCAAAGTTCTGCAAATTTTTCGGATCGCAGCCCCAAACACCAACTTCAGTTACAGTGCTGCAGGCACTGAGCATTTTCTTCATTGATGTTATATGAGATGCTGCTTTCAAAATTATGTGAAATAAGCAACTGATATCGAATATAATTAACCCGTGTTTTGCTCTCATAAACGTTGAAATTCATGCCAGTGGTAATATCTGAAACCTTCCACCATATGAGTTATAATGCATTCTTAAGACGAAAGTAAAACGTGGCATTTGAAACAGTTTGGCCGTAATAAGCAGCACATGTGGTGGAATATGCACTCAAAACCTGCACGATTCTTCTACTGTTCTTCGAACATTAGTGTTTCTAGCGGTTCAGGTGCGCTAGAGTTTTTGATTTGTAAACTTTAATTTTGCTTTCTGTTGACGCTTTCACGTTGCTCTCACGCACGCAACTGCATTTATGTCACCTGTGCCATTTTGCCCTACCTTAAGTCCAGAGAAAATGTCGCTGCAACCCTACCTTAAATCCAGAGCAAATGTCGCTGCAAACGAATGCCAATTAACGAGATCACCTGTGCCATTTCGCCCTACCGTAAGTCCAGAGCAAATGTCGCTGCAACCCTGCCTTAAATCCAGAGCAAATGTTCCTGCAAACGAATGCCAATTAACGAGATGATATTCGCTGTCGCTATCCACGATTGTGTGAAAATCTCCCGATGGTGATGATTTGAATGACGAAATAAATTGGTAAATAATCGGTTTGATCACACCACCGCGTCACTGGACTCGTCACCAGGTGTTCTTTAATTGACTGTCTGGTTCCAAATTAGCGATTCTTGTAAACGTCCACCTTTAACTTCTTGATTCAGCACAATTGTATTTAGTACAATTATTCTTAACCCTCCTCGAATCACTCTCTAACTCAACTCAACTCAAAACTACTTTATATTTTTCTATTCATTTTTTCACAACTGTCTTTTTTTACTAATGTTCGAAGAACATTAGTATTTAAATCGATTCGGCCAAAAATTCATATTTCCATATATATATATATATATATAATAATATATATATATATATATATATATATATATATATATATATATATATATATATATATATATATATATATATATATATATATATATATATATATATATACATTTATATATATATATATACATATATATATTATATATATATATATATATATATATATATATATATATATATATATATATCTATATCATCAAAAAATTTCAGTGAGATAATCTCGGGACCGCGCCATCCGATTGAGCTGAAACTTTCAGGATACATTGGTGTATATGCAGAATAGGTCCCGGTCTCTTTAAATGTCAGTTATTGTTAACCTTTTGGCGCCGGCGCCCATTTAAGTGATATTTTTAATATACCTATTATATCGTACATAAATAATTTTCGCAAAAATCAAGTTAACGAAATAAATTTCTAACGTGTTTTACATCTGAATCGGATAATGCTTTGGAATTTTTTAACCCTATGTGTGCACTGGGTGCCTAAAAAGAGGACGGGAAAATTTGAAAATTTTTAAATTTCGATAACTTTTGACAGAGCTACTCAATCATTACGAAATTTTCAGGACATATTTATATTATTTAGTTGTAGATGTATGTAGCTTTTAGTGAGCGTGCTGGCAATCCTGTAGCTAGGGCAGACACTGAAAGTGAAAACCTCTAAATCATCGTCTCTCTTGAAAAAATGCCGTTTCTGCAAAAAAAAGCCACTCATATGTAAATCTTGTGCTTTGTTTACATAACCAAAAAAAAAAAGAAGATATGGTATAACGGGCACGCCTGGCAACCCTTGCCCAATTTAGCTATATTTTTAGCATCAAAAACTTCTGTTCACGGAAACTCACGATCCGATGAGCAGAATTATTTGAAATTCACAGAATGTATTGGCATTAAATAGGACCAGGTCTGATAGAAGTGATTTTGAAATGCGGATGATTCTGTGCCAGTGGTGCCATCTTGAAAAACCACTAAAAAAGATAACTGTTTTTAGCCCTATAAATTCTGATTGAATCGTTCGATTTTAACGAAACTCACACAATTGCTGGACCTTACTTGAAGCCACGTTTTGTCGAAAAATTCGGTTGGAGCTGCCAGCTATGATAATTTTGGTGTCTTCATTTTGAAAAAAAAAAATTTGGAAGTGAAAACATTCAAACCATCGAATATTCAAAAAATGTCCGTTTCTTACAATAAAACCAATCTGTATATAAATCTTATGTTTTATCTACACGTTCAAAATAAAACTTTGGAAATTTAATGTCGGACAAGAACGGTAACCTTCTCCCAGTTGACCTATATTTTTAGCATCAAAAACTTCTGTTCACGGAAACTCACGAACCAATAATCAGATAGTGCTAAAATTTACAGAATGCATTGGACTTAAGTAAGACCAGATTTGTTAGAAGCGATTTTGAATTGTTGGCAAGTCTGTGCCAGTGGTGCCATCTTGAAAAATTACAAAGAAAAAAAAACTGCTTTTTGCCCTATGAAATGTGAATAAGTTACCAGATTTTCATGAAATTGACACAGTAGCTAAACCTAACTCTAATCTCTGTTTGGAGAAAATTTGGTTGAAAAATTTGATTGGTGCTGCCAGCTATGGTAATTTTTGTGTCTTTGGTTTTGAAAATTCGCTCAGGAAAATAAAACTTTTTGCACTATAACTTCCAGTGCAGTCATGAAATCAATACGAATTTCATACAATTAATGAAACCTGTCATAAACATTATTCAGGCCAAATTTGGTTGAAAAGCCACGATAGAGTTGCCAGCTATTGTTGGTTTTGTGTTTAATTGCAATATCTTTATTAAGCGGTTTTATCGTAGAATTTTCAAATGGGAATGATATTGTAGTGACAATAAACAGCAAATATTAAGCTTTCCATTATTTGAAAAAACTCGCTGCAGGTAACCCTAAATTTCTTTATACTCCTATAACTTCGAATGTAATTTAACAACGTGAAGCAGGTTTGATATATTCACGTTTTACTTTCGTCTTAAGAATGCATTATAGCTCATATGGTGGAAGGTTTCAGATATTACCACTGGCATGAATTTCAACGTTTATGAGAGCAAAACACGGGTTAATTATATACGATATCAGTTGCTTATTTCACATAATTTTGAAAGCAGCATCTCATATAACATCAATGAAGAAAATGCAATGAAGGAAATGTAACTGAAGTTGGTGTTTGGGGCTGCGATCCGAAAAATTTGCAGAACTTTGCGAATTGTAACATCGGTTATTTATTTTCATTGTAAATGTTTCCGGTATGTATACTAACTGTAAGCATTTATTGATACAAAAGTAGCACAACCGACTCGTGCTGGCAACCTTTTGCCAGTATCAAAGCCAAGAATATATCAAACCTGCTTCACGTTGTTAAATTACATTCGAAGTTATAGGAGTATAAAGAAATTTAGGGTTACCTGCAGCGAGTTTTTTCAAATAATGGAAAGCTTAATATTTGCTGTTTATTGTCACTACAATATCATTACCATTTGAAAATTCTGCGATAAAACCGCTTAATAAAGATATTGCAATTAAACACAAAACCAACAATAGCTGGCAACCCTATCGTGGCTTTTCAACCAAATTTGGCCTGAATAATGTTTATGACAGGTTTCATTAATTGTATGAAATTCGTATTGATTTCATGACTGCACTGGAAGTTATAGTGCAAAAAGTTTTATTTTCCTGAGCGAATTTTCAAAACCAAAGACACAAAAATTACCATAGCTGGCAGCACCAATCAAATTTTTCAACCAAATTTTCTCCAAACAGAGATTAGAGTTAGGTTTAGCTACTGTGTCAATTTCATGAAAATCTGGTAACTTATTCACATTTCATAGGGCAAAAAGCAGTTTTTTTTTCTTTGTAATTTTTCAAGATGGCACCACTGGCACAGACTTGCCAACAATTCAAAATCGCTTCTCACAAATCTGGTCTTACTTAAGTCCAATGCATTCTGTAAATTTTAGCACTATCTGATTATTGGTTCGTGAGTTTCCGTGAACAGAAGTTTTTGATGCTAAAAATATAGGTCAACTGGGAGAAGGTTACCGTTCTTGTCCGACATTAAATTTCCAAAGTTTTATTTTGAACGTGTAGATAAAACATAAGATTTATATACAGATTGGTTTTATTGTAAGAAACGGACATTTTTTTGAATATTCGATGGTTTGAATGTTTTCACTTCCAAATTTTTTTTTTTCAAAATGAAGACACCAAAATTATCATAGCTGGCAGCTCCAACCGAATTTTTCGACCAAACGTGGCTTAAAGTAAGGTCCAGCAATTGTGTGAGTTTTGTTAAAATCGAACGATTCAATCAGAATTTATAGGGCTAAAAACAGTTATCTTTTTAGTGGTTTTTCAAGATGGCACCACTGGCACAGAATCGCCCGCATTTCAAAATCACTTCTATCAGACCTGGTCCTATTTATTGCCAATACATTCTGTGAATTTCAAATAATTCTGCTCATCGGATCGTGAGTTTCCGTGAACAGAAGTTTTTGATGCTAAAAATATAGGTAAATTGGGCAAGGGTTGCCAGGCGTGCCCGTTATACCATTTCTTTTTTTTTTTGGTTATGTAAACAAAGCACAAGATTTACATATGAGTGGCTTTTTTTGCAGAAACGGCATTTTTTCCAGAGAGACGATGATTTGGAGGTTTTCACTTTCAGTGCCTGCCCTAGCTACAGGATTGCCAGCACGCTCACTAAAAGCTACATAAATCTACAACTAAATAATATCAATATGTCCTGAAAATTTCGTAATCATTGAATAGCTCTGTCAAAAGTTATCGAAATTTAAAAATTTTCAAATTTTCCCGTCCTCTTTTTAGGCACCCAGCGCACACATAAGGTTAAAAAATTCCAAAGCATTATCCGACTCATATGTAAAACACGTTAGAAATTTATTTCGTTAACTTTTTTTTTGCGAAAACTATTTGTGTACGAAATAATAGGTATATTAAAAATATCACTTAAATGGCCGCCGGCGCCAAAATGTTAACAATAACTGACATTTATAGAAACCTGGACCTATTCTGCATATACACCACTGTGTCCTGAAAGTTTCAGCTCAATCGGATGGCGCGTTCCTGAGATTATCTCACTGAAATTTTTTGATGATATATATATATATATATATATATATATATATATATATATATATATATATATATATATATATATATATATATATATATATATATTTTAACTATATTTTCTTTAGAAACTCGCGCAAAATTTTTTTTACTAATGTTCGAAGAAGAACATTAGTATTAAAATCACTTTGGCCAAAAATTCATATTTATTATATATATATATATATATATATATATATATATATATATATATATATATATATATATATATATATATATATATATGTCATCAAAAAATTTCAGTGAAAAAATCTCAGGAACGCGCCATCTGATTGAACTGAAATTTTCAGGACACATTGGTGTATATGCAGAATAGTGCCAAGTTTCAGAAAAAGTTAATAATCTCTAACCCTTTGGCGCCGGCGGCCATTTTAGTGATATTTTTAATATACCTATTATTCCATACAAAAATAAGTTTTGCTAAAATAAAGTTGACGAAATAAATTTTACGTGTTTTACATGTGGATCGGATAATGTTTTGGAATTTTTTAACCCCATGTGTGCGCTGGGTGCCTAAAAACAGAACGGGAAAACTTGAAAATTTTTAAATTGCGATAACTTTTGACATATTTATTCAATCATTACGAAATTTTCAGAACATATTGGTATTATTTAGTTGTAGACTTCTGTAGCTTTAAATGGGCGTGCTGGCAACCCTGTAGCTATGGCAGGCACTGAAAGTGAAAACCTCCAAATCATCGTCTCTCTTTAAAAAATGCCGCTTCTTCAAAAAAAAAGCCATTCATATGTAAATCTTGTACTTTGTTTACATAGACAAGACAAAAAATTTGATATGGTATAACGGGCACGCCTGGTAACCCTTGCCCAATTTACCTATATTTTTCGCATCAAAAATTTCTGTTCACGGAAACTCACGATCCAATGAGCAGAATTAATTAAAATTTGCAGAATGTATTGGCCTTAAATAGGACCAGGTCTGATAGAAGTGATTTTGAAATGCGGGCGATTCTGTGCCAGTGGTGCCATCTTGATAAATCACTAAAAAAGATAACTGCTTTTAGCCCTATAAATTCTGATTGAATCGTTCGATTTTGATGAAATTCACACAGTAGCTGCACCTTACTTCAAACCGGTATTTGGTATAAATTTGGTTGAAAATTTCGGTATGAGCTGCCAGCTATGATAGTTTTGGTGTCTTAAATTTGGATAAATAAAAATTTGGAAGTGAAAACATTCAAACCATCGAATTTCCAAAAACTATCCGTTCCTTACAATAAAACCAATCTGTATACAAATCTTATGCTTTATCTACACGTACAAAGAAAAACTTTGGAAATTTCATGTCGGACAAGAACGGCAACCCTTTCCCAGTCAACCTATATTTTTAGCATCAAAAACTTCTGTTCACGGGAACTAACGAATCAATAATCAGATACCATTGAAATTAACATCATGCATTGGACTTAAGTAGGACCAGGTCTGATAGAAGCGATTTTGAATTGTGGGCAACTCTGTGCCAGTGGTGCCATCTTGAAAAATTGCAAAGAAAAAAAACTGCTTTTTACCCTATGAAATGTGAATAAGTAACTAGATTTTCATGAAATTGATACAGTAGCTGAACCTTACTCTTACTCTGTTTGGTGGAAATTTGGTTGAAAAATTCGATTGGTGCTGCCAGCTATGGTAATTTTTGTTTCTTTAGATTTGAAAATTTGCTCAGGAAAATAAAACTTTTTGCTCTATG
Source organism: Nemotelus pantherinus (assembly GCA_963978885.1). Lineage (NCBI taxonomy): Eukaryota > Metazoa > Arthropoda > Insecta > Diptera > Stratiomyidae > Nemotelus > Nemotelus pantherinus. The sequence goes on from OZ022263.1 coordinate 141,973,501, forward strand.
ACGTCCAGTGCAGTCATGCAATCAATACGAATTTCATACAATTAATGGAACCTATTATAGACATTATTCAGGCCTAATTTGGTTGAAGAGCCACGATAGGGTTGCCAGCTATTGTTGGTTTTGTGTTTTTTTTTTCTTTTCATAGTGCTTCCCAGACAACTGGTTTGTTGGTATAAGAGATAGCACAAAGTTTTTTTTACGTCCCAACGACACGCGGTGTTCCCAATTGGTCCCCCATCTAAGTACTAACCGGCCCAACACTGCTTAACTTCGGTGATCTGACGAGAACCGGCTATTCCAGTGTGGTATTGCCGTGGATTTTTAATATACCTAAAAAGATATTTGCAATATCTTTATTAAGCGGTTTTATCGTAGAGTTTTCAATTGTTAATGATATTGTAGTGACAATAAACAGCAAGTATTAAGCTTTCCATTATTTGAAAAAACTCGCTGCAGGTAATCCTCAATTTCTTTATACTCCTATAACTTCGAATGTAATATAACAACGTGAAGCAGATGTGATATATTTTTAGCTTTGATACTGGCGAAAGGTTGCCAGCACGAGTCGGTTGTGCTACTTTTGTGTCAATAAATGCTAACAGTTAGTATTCATACCGGAAACATTTACAATGAAAATAAATAACCGATGTTTCAAGTCCCAAAGTTCTGCAAATTTTTCGGATCGCAGCCCCAAACACCAACTTCATTTACAGTGCTGCAGGCACTGAGCATTTTCTTCATTGATGTTATATGAGATGCTGCGTTCAAAATTTTGTGAAATAAGCAACTGATAACGAATATAATTAACCCGTGTTGTGCTCTCATAAACGTTGAAATTCATGCCAGTGGTAATATCTGAAACCTTCTACCATATGAGTTATAATGCATTCTTGAGACCAAAGTAAAACGTGGCATTTGAAACAGTTTGGCCGTAATAAGCAGCTCATGTGGTGGAATATGCACTCAAAACCTGCACAATTCTTCAACTGTTCTTCAAACAATAGTGTTTCTAGCGGTTCAGGTGCGCTAGAGTTTTTTCTTATTATTTCTGTGGCAAGGGTCACACACTTGTTGGTTCGTAAAAACTGTTCCTCCAAACCACACTTCAATGCACTCTTCTCCGCCAATCTTCAACCTTCACGACAACGACACCACGGTTCTTTCACCCTAATTCCCCAATCCGCCTTCCGTTCAAAAATTTTTCTTTCACACTCCCCAATTCAATTAGACGAACACCTTCAATTCTTCAATTCGCCTCCCGCTCAAATTTTCCTTACACTCCAACTTTCACGATCCAGTGTCCAAGACAAAAATCCAAAAACCTCCGTCCCCAGCAAAAAGCTCACGTCAACCACCCAGTTCAGTTTCCAGCTGATGATCCCGTTGCCGCCATCTCCCGCAACAACTTATCTCTCCAGCAAGCATCACCCGAACAACAAGCAATGCAGCTCAAATGCACTCAGGTGTTGATTGCATTTGAACTGCACCGCTTCATTGTTGTTGTTTTTTTTTCAGTGTTTAGGTGATGCTTGCAGAGCAACAACCGCTCGTTTTGTTTATATATATATATATATATATATATATATATATATATATATATATATATATATATATATATATATATATATATATATATATATATATATATATATATATATATATATATATATATATACATACATATATATATATATATATATATATATATATATATATATATATATATCAGCAAAACGATAAATGGAGATAATCTCTGGAGTGGAAGATCTGATGGAGCTAAAATTTTCGGCGAACGTAGATGTATATAGTAAGTAGGTCCGTGACTTTCTCAAATTCAGATATCTGATACCTTTTGGCGGCGGCGAGCGTTTTAGTGAATTTTCAGGTACTCCTTTATTTCCGAGCAGTGTAAATTTTTGTAAAAAACAAGTATTGGAAATGAAAACTAACTATGTTTTCAGCTTGTTTATGATAAGGTATTGAAAATTTTGAGGCGTGCGTGGGTCAAAAGTAGGCAAAGATTTTTTTTTCAAATTTTGATTTGTCATTACTTCTACTTGTCATTACGTCATTACAAAACATTGAATCATCATGAAATTCGCAAAGCTTATTGACGTTAGCTAAGATTTAACACACATGGATTTTCAAGATAGTGCAGGCAACCCTGTAGCTACGGTAGGCTCCTGAAAAAAACCCTTCAAATCATTAACCCTCCTCAAAAATTTTTGATTTTTGACAAAAAATTCAAATCATTGATAAATTTTAACTTTTGTCCATCATGTCACATCAAAATTTTTCAAATTCCGATTTGCCCAAGAACGGCAACCCATCACCAAATTACCTCTATTTTCAGCACTCGAAAGTTCTGTTCACGAGAACTGACGACCGGATGATCCGATCATAATGAAATTTCCAGGACATGTTGGAATTTACTAGAACCAAGTCTGATAGAAGTGATTTTGAAATGCGGGCAATCCTGTGGCAGTGGTAACATCTTAAAAAATCACTGAGAAAAAAAACAGCTTTTTGGCCTATAACTTCCGATTCACCCATCAGATTTTAACAAAATTCACACAGTACTTGGATGTATTATTTAGTGAAAATTTTGTTAAAAATTAGAATAGGGCTGCCAACTATGGTGATTTTTGTCTCACTAAATTTGCAAATTTGCTCAGCAAAATAAAGCTTTTTTCCCTATAACTTCCGGTCCAGTGTAGAAATCAAAACGAAGTTCATGCAGTAAGTGGACCTCAATGTGAAGTAAATGTTGTAGAAATTTCGTGCAAAATCATGAAAGGACTGCCAGCTATGACCATTTTAGTAATTTTGTGGAATTTCTTTACTGAGCGGTTTTCATTAGAATTGCAAATGGGTTTTCATTAGAATTGGAAATTGGAATGATCCTGCAATGAAAATTAACAACAAATATTGACGCTTTAAAAATTTGAAAAGTTTTGAGGGTGGTTAACCTAAAATTCTTTTCACCCGTATAACTTCCAGCGCAGTGATTCAATCTAAACGAAATTTATTGGTTGGGTTTAACTTAATGTGAAGCAGATTTGGTATATATTTTGCTGTGATGCTGAAACAGGGTAAAGGTAAAATATTGCACCAATAGGTGCTTCAAATTACGTACTCATATGCAAATCATTTGCGATATATGTAAATAAAAAACCAATTTTTAAATTTTCCGAGTTTTGAACATTTTTCGGATGGCAGCCTCAAACAACGTTTAACCGCTGAAACTTTCGATGAAAGGGAATTTAAGTATGAGCTTATTATAGTAAACTTATTGCTGCTTCGTTGGGAAAGTGTTACCAGCACTGAACATTTTCATCATTTGTGTTATAGTTGAGTTTTGTTGCTTGGGATAAGGAATGGTTTATATGATTCTACAAAAAAGTGTATTACATCTTTCCATATTTTTTTGTCACTCAAAGACAATTTCTTCGAAAACTAGTTTTCTAGTGGTTCTGATGCGCTAGATTTTTTTCTTTTTTTTCGTCCGCGATACTTTCAGAATCTTCTTCACCTTCTTGCTCCATTTTAAAGACATTAGAACCTTCATCATCAAGATTGTCTATCTCACCTAGAACGTCTTCTACCTCATCAGAGCTCATATCAGCAGGTACTATGTATTGTGTTATTCCGTCATCACCAATTATTATTCTATAATCTTTGTCACTTGAAGTTTTCCTAAATTTCGATGGTGGCTTCAGACTTTTTGCTTTTCCACTTGCCGATAGACGACGCTTAGCTTCAGCCGGTAATATGCTCCTTGGAGGTATGATTTCACCTAACAATTCAGCCAATTTTTCCACTCATACAAGTGTAGTTTGCGTAGGCTTCTCATTTCTAAAAACATATTTAGTTTGTTTCGTGTTATTTCGCAAGCTTTTCTGTTGCTTTCGTACATGCTCGTTCGATGAAGGCAATTGAGTTTTTCTTTCTAGAAATCCTTTACTTCTACGACGTGTGTTTAAGAATTTTATAAGTTCGTTTCGGTAATGACACCATTTGTCTTTATCGCTGAATATTTCACATTTCAATGTCTTATTCACTGCCTTATCGAGCAAGCTCTGGTTATAAGAACTTTCAATAGTGTCTTTCAAATTTGCATATGCTTCAAGAGACAGAAGTAGCATTTTATTCAGATTACTGTGCCTATACATATTTCTCAATAAGTGAAGCAATCACCCCTGAAAGTACACTTCCCAACAGTATGGGTAAAAATTCGCCTTGTTGAATAAATACTTAACGTTGTCCCGGAACTGATCGTTAAGTATCTACGAGCTTGCGCATACACTTTTTACTAATTTTCGAAGAAACCTAGTATTAAACTCGCTTCGCGAAAATTCGTCATCTATATTATATATATATATATATATATATATATATATATATATATATATATATATATATATATATATATATATATATATATATATATATATATATATATATATATATATATATATATATATATATATATATATATATATATATATATATATACATATATATATATATATATATATATATATATATATATATATATATATATATATATATATATATATATATCAGCAAAATGATTAAGGGAGATAATCTCTGGAGTGGCCGATCCGATTGAGCTGAAATGTTTGGAGGGTATGTCCAGGACTTGCTAGAATTCAAATATCTTAAGTTTTTTGGCGGCCGCGGGCGTTTTAGTGATTTTCCAGTTACTCTTATATTTCCAAGCAATGTAAAATTTTTGTTAAAAAACAAAGTATTAAAAATGATAACTTATTATGTTTCAAGTTTGTCCTTGATAAAGAATTGGAAATTTTGAGCCTGCTGTAGGCGCTGAAAGCTTAATAGTAGGTAAGAATTTATTTTCTAATTTCGATTTCTCATACCTTCTAAGAAAAACAATGAATCATCGTGAAATTGTTAGAGCGTATTGATGTGAATCAAAATTTAACACACCTGGACTTTCA
>OZ022263.1:141981182-142108682 GCA_963978885.1 Nemotelus pantherinus
TGCATCCGGAACGCAAATGGAAAAATGCTGGACCTGATTTTTTCGACTGATGCTTCTTCTACTGTAGTGAAACCCCTCACATCATCTCTCATCGACGAAACCGCGCATCATTGTGGACTCAACATTATTTTCGAGCCAAAGTCTAGTAATTACTTATCATCGAGCACATCTGAAATTAAATTTAATTTTAGTCAAGCTAACTACCTTCACTAAAAGCAAGGTTCGTTTTCCTTGGATGTCTCCACAGCTTTGCCATTTGAAAAATTCCAAAAATAAAGCCTGGAAAAAGTTTCGTTCGACTCGCTCAGAACCTGACTATCAACGTTTTTCTACATTACGAGATCTGCATCATAATGAAGTTGCATTTGCATATCATAGACACACGCAACAGCTAAAATTTAATTTTCAAGCTCAACCTAAGAAATTTTGGAATTTTATTAATTCTAAGAATTATAACGATGGGTATTCACTCACATTTAAATCTAACAAATCTTATTTTGATGATCCTTTTGATATTAGTAATTTATTTGCTTCTGTTTTCCGCAAAGCTTATCGTACGGACTTTGCAAACTCCAGACACTTTTCACCCTACTTGACGAACTCAACAGTTTCTTCTTTGGAGATGAAGGATTTAAAAATTGACGAGGACACTATTATCACATTTGTTAATAAACTTGACAATAATATAACACCTAGCTCATATGGCATACCTTATTTGATCTTGAAATATTGTGTGTCATCACTACTACCGGTGCTGTCTTATATTTTCAATGCATCCTTAAAAACAGACATCTGTCTTCATTTGTGGAAATATTCCACCGACACTCATATATTCAAGAAAGGGAGTCGTAATGGCGCTTGTAACTATAGACCTATTACAAAATTTCCCTGCGTCGCAAAATTTTTTGAAGCCATAATTACGAATACTGTAGCGTTTCATTGCAAATCCATTATTGCTCCGTATCAGCATGGTTTCATGAAAGGTCGTTCAACCACAACCAACCTGCTTGAATTTCTCACCAAATAACCAACTCAATTGAAGCTGGCCTCCAAACTGACTCCGCCTACACAGACTTGACGAAAGCCTTTGATAAGCTTGATCACTCTATACTTTTAGCTAAGCTTCATTCCTTTCAATTCCTTTACTTTTTTTTAAATTGGGTTTACTCTTACTTGACGAATCGAACCCAATGTGTATCCTTTCGCGGCAATATACCTTGTCATCTGAAATTAGAACCACGTCTGGTGTTCCACAAGGTAGTCATCTAGGCCCTTTACTGTTCGCCTTATTTATTGATGACGTAGGTTCCATTCTACAGTCATCTTCTGTTCTTCCTTATGCCGATGAAGCTAAAATTTTCAAAGTTGTGAAAAACCTTAACGATTGCAATGATTTGCAGCAGGATCTAAACAGATTTGCGAACTGGTGTTCTGATAACAATCTCCAAATCAATCCTGACAAGTGTACGATAATATCTCACACACGCAAAAATAATCCTGTAATTTATGAATACTCACTTTTGAGTACATCTTTAAATAGATCAGCGAAAGTTCTCGATTTAGGAGTATAGCTGAATCAATCCTTCGCATTTGACGATCACATCGATTCAATCGTTGTGAAAGCTAGCAATGCCTTAGGTTTTGTCAGAAGACGTTCAAGGAATTCAATGACATTTTTCTAAGACCCTCTTTTGCAGCTTAGTAAGACCTATTGTCGAATATGCAAGTATTGTATGGGCACCATATCAAAAAGTCTACATAGACCAAATTGAGTCCATTCAAAAAGGGTCTTACGTTTCTGCCTCCGCGGTCTTCCGTGGTATGACCCTTTACATCTACCTCCTTAACAAGACCGCTTTAATCTTTTACGAATGAATACCTTGGACTCTCGACGTCAAAATTCCAAAATCTTACTTGCCGCGAAAATTTTGGAAGGCACCGTTGGCTCAAACTACTTATTAAGCCAACTTAATTTTAATACTAATAACAAACGTGTCAGGCGGGTCAACTTTTTGTCGATCCCTCAACATCGGACCAATTATGGTTGCAATGAATTAGCCACTGCAATAAGTAGATGCTTTAACGAAGCTTATTATAAGTTTGATTTTCATTTATCTACAGCACCACTTAAACGAATTCTGTATAAGAATAATTAATTTTTATTGTATGTTTATAGTCTGGATTAGACGAATTTAATAAATGAATGAATGAATATACATATATATATATATATATATAAATATATATATATGTATATATATATATATATATATATATATATATATATATATATATATACATACATACATATATATATTTTTTTTTTCTATGATAATGCCAAAGCTCAGGGAATGCCCTTTGAAGCGAATGCTTAGCGATGGCGGTAGGGAGACACATACAGGAGAAGCCGATATCAATTATTCCATTATTCTTTTAAGTGCCACATTTAATTCTTATTTTTCTAAAGCGCTAGTGTTATACCTAGTCGCTACTAAAGCTTTAATGTGGCACTTAATTAATGGAGCGCTGGTATTATGCCCAGTCGCCGACTGTTAAGACAACACAAGACGAACAAATACAGCCATGGGCCCGGCGGGATTCGAACCCGCGGGCAGTAGATCGCTGCCTCGGACTGACGCGTTAGCGAGCTAAGCTACCGACCCCCAAAATAAAATATATATATATATATATATATATATATATATATATATATATATATATATATATATATATATATATATATATATATATATATATATATATATATAGATATATATATATATATATATATATATATATATATATATATATATATATATATATATATATATATATATATATAAATATATATATATATATATATATATATATATATATATATATATATATATATATATATATATATATATATATATATATAAGTGATTTGAATACTAATGTACTTCTTCGAACATTAGTAAAAAAGATTAATGCATGTGTTGCTGGCGTTCTGTTGAATCATCGTCAGCTGGTATGTCATCTTACAAAATGCATTCATTCGCTTCATCATGTGGTCATCTTATAACCAGCAGCTAGGGTCCAAATTTGTAATTGCACTCATGGCTTATTGGGTAAGGCGTTTGTTTTACGTTCATGAAACCATGAGTTCAAATCCATGTGGAATCAAAAGATTTTCATTTAACACTTATACATAAGTGGCAAGAGAAAGACTCTTGAATACCCAATTAGATTGGAATTGAAGAAATCAACTAGCTCGCTATTCAGAAGTGTGTTACAATGAGGAAAGTATTACTTTGAGCGTAGAGGGCATAATTCCAGGTCTCCGGACCCATACCTCTGCCTTTCAGGTAGACTGAAGAGACTTGTGTCTTCAAAAGGGGTATGTACCTTGAAAGTATTACAAGTACGTTAACTGTAACACGAATCCAAGCAGTGGTGGCCGACTGCGGTGTAAAATCAGCGTTAAAATAAATCATAAACATTTCCTTGGGTGTCGTATGACGTTTAAACAATTTATTAGCTTATATAACATTTTATTAAATACGGGGTACATTCTGCTAAATTGACCATTTAGTACTCTCACCTATTAAATTTATTTATTCATTTATTTCAACTAAACGAAGTGCTAAAAAAAACACTTACAACTAATATTTATTAATTTATATAAATTTGTACAATACACAATAATGGAAGAATTTTAAAAATATAACCATCTTTGGTAGGGAATTGGAGAGGGCATTCATGACGTGAGCACCTTTTGTCAGAGGAGTTTTAAACCTTTGTCGGGAATAGTGTTTTTAAAAGCTATTGAAAATTTTGCAACATCTATTGATTGGCTCATTGTTGGCGTAATTTGTGTGGTGTCGGTATTCATTCAGTAAACGTGTGTGCCGCGTCTACCTTATTGTTTCGTTGAAAGGGACACAGCATTGATCTAGCCCCTTATTTCATCAAAAGTAAAGCAGGAGTATATAACTATCCTCCGCGAAGATAGACTTGATAGATTTAAGAAACTTATCCTGTATCTGTATGAAGGTAGATTATCAAATTCGTTAGGATTATACAACTCTCTCAACGCAAATAGCAAGAACTGCTTCTGTACCGATTCGAGCCTATCGCTATGGCCTTCAAAGGAAGGGTGCCGGCCAATACATGTATATTCGAGCAATGGCCGAACTAGAGCTATGTATAAAGACTTCGTGACCCACAGGTTTTTGAATTCCTTCGCACGTCTTATGATGAATCCAAGCTGCCTATTAGCCTTGCTTAAGACTTTGTCACAGTGTAAATTAAAACGTAGCTTTTTATCCAAATAACCCCGAGGTCGATGACATTGTCAACATTAATAATTGTAACATTATTGAGGTGGTAATCAAAATTTATATTACTGGTTTTGGGGGAAAAACTTATGGCTTGACATTTACTGACATTAATGTCGAGATTATTTTGTTTGCACCACTGCTCAAGAGAAAGCAGTTTCGATTGAAGGAAAACTGAGTCTGATTTCGATTTAATTGTGTAGTTCATTATTCAGATCATCTGCATAAAAAAGGTGAGGGATGTCTGCTAAAACTTCAGAAAGATCCGATACAAAAATATTGAATAAAAGAGGCCCCAAGTGACTGCCTTGTGGTACACCTGATAAAACTTCGATTTTTTGGGTAAGATACCTTGAAACTTAACGTTTTGCGTCCTATTTTGAAGATTAGAGTCTAACCAAATAATAAGAGACCCGAGATACCAAATTTCTGTAGTTTGATTCGAAGAATATCTTGATCAACTCGATCAAAGGCCTTGCTGAAGTCTGTGTAGATGGTATCAATTTGTTGCCCTTTTTCTATGCCATAGAGAACATCTGAAACGAGAATCACGAGGCTGGAAGAAGTTAACCTGCTTTTTCTAAAACAATGTTGTTCATTTCGAAGAGGTTCTTATAGAGTAGTGAGCGTATCACAGATAATTTTTTCAAATAGTTTAGGCAATGCTGATAGTATTGCAATACCTCTGTAATTATCAATTGACCGCCTATCACAACATTATAAAATCGGCGTCAGATGGGATGATTTCCCGAAGGAAGGGAAAACCTTACAAGAAAGTGATTTGTTGAAAATTAAATACACGGGTAAGATAAGCGACTCCATGCATTCGAGTATGAAACTAGGGGGTAGCAAGTCAGGACTAGGACCCTTGTTGACATTGAGATCTTTGATGGCCTTGCCAATGTCCTCTCTAGTTAAATACATTTCAGAGATGTTATTTGGTGAGAATGTTTGAGGGAGAATAATGGTAGACATGCTGGTACATGAACAAAATACTTCCTGGAAATGCTCAGCGAACAGGTCTTATACTTCGTGTAGGCATGACAAACAAAAGTTATTTTTGTGTATCGAAGTAGGGTTGCACGTAGTTTTCCGTTTGGTGTTCGCGAAATCAAAAAACTTTTCAGAATCATGAATTATATTTTCGCCCATGATATTTACATAGCTCTCATACGCTTCACGGGATTTCGACAGGAATTCTTGAGCTTATTCATTATGTTTATCTTTGATATCTTCTCTGACATAAGTGCTGGTTGTAACTACTTTGTAAAGTTTATTTCTTTGATTCCGCAAGCACCTTAGATTGCTATCAAGCCATGGTCATAGAATAATGATACAGCAACATCTAATTCTAGCGTAGAAAAATTACTAGCCCAGTCAACTCTGAGAAGACAATCCGTAATGCTCTTATAATCAGCATTGCAAAAGTCATATACAATAGAGTTATTGTTAGATAGGGAAGTGAACATATCAGATGTAGACAACCTTTCAACTGTGAACGCAGAGTGGTGAAGAGTGTTGCCAAAAAAATGTTCTGCATCAACTGTTGAGTTAGCCACTACATTGTCGTAGCTTTTAGTAAATATGAGATCTAACCAATTTCCATTTTGGTTAGTAGATGTCAGAGGTATTTGCTGCAAATCATTGCCATAAAATGTACTAACTAGATTGAAATCGCTGGAGTCACGAAGTTTCATCATCAAATTTTAAATTTGGGCGATTGAAATCACCGAGAATTATAATTTTATCCTCCTCATTAAGAGATGAAACTAGGGTACAGATCACTACGCATACATCATCATAAACAGCTTCGTCTGAACCAGGTGGGATGTAGAATATTCCGATGTAAATGAAACCTTTGGTCCAAGAAATGCGAATAATTTTGTGGCCGAAGAGATTATATGAGTTGCTTTCGACTAGTTCGCTTGATAGCTAGTTACGAACAGCTACTAAAAAACCACCATCTCGAGTTTGGCCAGTAGAAAGATAGTTTTGGTCTTTCCTGTAAAAAGTCCAGTTACCATCTAATATTTCTGCGTTTGTGTGCGAACTGTTTAAGCAGGTTTCCGTGAACGTCAATACATTAAATTGGCAAGATTTTGAGACAAGAAGGAGTATATTCAGTTTGTCTCTCATATTTGTCTCAATTGTTGTAAAAAAGTTTCAGGCTTTTTAACGAAAACTTCTTGTTAGGAATGATAGTTTTTAAAACCATTCCTTGATTTTTGAAGGGAGGAAATATACTTAGCTGAGACATGTGAGGCAAAGGTGCTTAGCTCCTTTTTCACTTGGTCAGCTGTTATGCCAAGTTGCTCATGATACCGAACGAAAATAATATGAAAAGATTGCAAATCTATCTGAATACCTTCCTATTGAATCATGACTTTAAAGGGCCATTCAGACTTGCGTCCATGCGTCCACGCGTCCATGCGTTTTTAGATTACACGAGTCAAGTCAACTCAAATTCAGTTTTTTTAAGGCGGGGCTAAGGCGAAAGTGGTCGGATACGGTGATTGATATACCATTGACTTAATTGTTTTACTTTCGCTCTTTGTCATTTCGAGATGATAAGTGGATGGATGGATTGATAGGAGGATGGATATTACACGCTTGCAACGATGGTTTTTTTTTATTTTCATATTATTTGAATTATAATAATTACAATAATTAATATTTGAAAACACCGTCGTGATCAATTTTCAAACATTACTCATTCCCATTCCTCAATTTTTCCCCATTTTTTTCTTCCTTCCAAACAAATAAATTGGTAGCAGGCAATTGTATATATTTATCCATATGACTATATATACCTTCATATAAAATTGTTTGTATCTAGATATTCCTTTGCATTCAAATTTTTTCGTAATAGTCCTGCACGTAAGGATGCAGAAAAAATATTATCCACATCATCATATAATAAAATAATCATCCACAAAACATATATTTAAATGATCATCAACGAATCATCCACACATGCCACTGAGCGAAAGAAATCATTATCAAATCGATTGTACATGAATCAGCATACTCCACTTCCTTCGCTTTAGACCCGCCTATATAAACAAAATCAAATTGACTCGTGTAAGCAAAACACGCTAGATCGCATGGACGCGTGAACGCATGGACGCATATCTTAATGGCCCTTAAGATGTGTCTTCGTTTTACCCTCGAAACATGCAGAGTCAGTGGCTTTGTGCATGTAAGCAAGGTAGAGGCGAACGTTTTCATAGATTTTGTTATCCCTTAAGCATAGTACTGAGTTCGATTTCACGTGAAATTTTCATACGCAATTTCACGTGAAATCTGTTTCGGCGAAAATTTAGCTTGAAAATAAGCAAGTTTGGTACTGTGTTCTTAGCATGAAAAGTTGCTTTGAAGTTGCTTTCGCCTCGAAAACATAGATGGCACTAAAACATGTTGTCAATCAATTCACGCAAATTTAGTTTGTGCAGTTCATTCTTTCGAGCTAAAAAGTGACATTTAGTGTTTGAATTTGAAAATTGAGCAGTGCAAATGACTTTCCAATTAGAAAATCGATCGAAAATTGAAATTCTTGACATTTTATCCGTCAAGAATGAGCAGTGTCTCTGCTTTTCTCAATTGTCAAAATTTTCGCTCGAAAGAATGACCAGATAATGGGAACATGTCAAAATTTTACGCGAACTCCAACTCAGTACCAGCCTTAATGGGGAAATGTCAAAATTTCACGTGAACTCGAACTCAGTACCAGCCTTTAGGCGAGAAAGCAGATACCTGCTTTCGAGATCAGCACTGGAGTTGATAGTGGCTTTAACTATAGGAGGCACTAGTGGGTAAAGGAACTCAGGCGCAGTTGTCACTGGTTCACACGAGGGATTGGCAGTAACTATTATACCAGGAGTAATGGAAGAGGTTTGAACTTCGCCACAAACAAAATTAGGGTATTGCACGGGTTTGGAGACGGTGTTAACAAAATCAGATGATTTTTTGGCAACAGTATTCGGAAAGCAATCGAGATTTCTAGTGTTTGGTAGTTTAAGAGGGACTTTTTGCTTTGGCGAAATTTTTCCTTTAATTCTCTGAATAAAATTCTTGTATGGAGGTGAGACTGCTTTGGAACTGATGTTAGGGGCTGTGAATAGTTCAATGTTGGAAAGTGCTTTGAAATTAACATCGTCAACATTGCAGTCAATGTGAATAGGATTAATTCCTCGCGAGTTGTTCGGTTTGGGATCCAGGTTTATGGAATCAATATTCTTGGTGTCCCCATTGTAAGGATTAGAACTGACTGAAGTTGTGGTTAAATTACAATTTTTATCTTTCCTAATTTTATGACTATTACAAGCTTTACCTTTGCTTATTTTATGACTATTACTAGCTTTATTTTCCCGATGACCAATAGTCTGAGTCTGTTTTCTCCAACGGCGGAACGTTAATCCTTTCCAAGTACAGTCATTTATGTTTGGGTTGAAGCGGGTGAAAAGCCAAGCATATCGTGTGGGAATGGTGATTTTGAAAAAAAATGCCGGAATTCCGATTCGTTCGACTGCGTGCCCTTAATACGTTGCACTCTGTATATTATCGCCGCAGGTGGCACATCTGTGCGCACTTAGTCTGAAGAAATAAAACACTCGATAGGCAGTTTACCGCCGCGCCTTTATTGCACTATTTATAACTGAACCACATTGCATTACATTGCACATAATATCATTCTTAGCACAGCGTCTTGCACAACATTGCTCGCTCTACTCGCTCTGGGAAGACCTCCGATTGGGACTTGTCGGGCACTTATTGGCAACTAACTCCGCGTCACGTCCGCCATCGCTCGCCCTTGCTTAATACGCTCATCTCGAACTTGCACCTCGTTATTGGCACTGCTTTTGTTGTAACTCGCACATAGTAATTCGCACCACTCTATTCTCCCTTTGCACCTCAAAGCTCGCACAGCTCACATTACTCTGTTTGCACCATCTCGCACCTTATAGCTCACGTTGCTCTGTTCGCACTTTTTGCACTTTGCACTTCGTAGCTCCCACCTCGCACCTTCTAGCTCGCACCGCTCTATTTGCTCTTCTCGCACCATGCACTTCGTAGCTTGCACCGCTCTATTTGCACATAACATTGCTCACATTATTGCTAATAAGATCACCGCACTGCTCTGCTTTATCGCTCTATTTGCTCATGACATTGCACATAACATCACTCAATTGCTCTATTTGCTCATGACATTGCTCATAACATCGCTACATTGCTCTATTTGTTCATTACATTTCTCATAACATCGCTCAATTGCTCTATTTGCTCATGACATTGCTCACAACATCACCCAATTGCTCTATTTGCTCGTGACATTGCTCATAACATCGCTCAATCGCTCTACTTGCTCATGACGTTGCTGATAACATCGCTCAATTGCTCTATTTGCTCATGACATTGCTCAAAATATCGCTCAATTGCTCTATTTGCTCATTACATTGCTCATAACATCGCTATATTGCTCTATTTGCTCATGACATTGCTCATAACATCGCTCAGTTGCTCTATTTGCTCATGACATTGCTCAAAACACCGCTTAATTGCTCTGTTTGCTCATGACATTGCTTATAACACCCCTATATTGCTCTATTTGCTCATGACATTGTTCATAACATCGCTCATTTGCTCTATTTGCTCATGACATTGCTCAAAACATCGCTTAATTGCTCTGTTTGCTCATGACATTGCTCATAACATCGCTCAATTGCTCTATTTGCTAATGACATTGCTCATAACATCGCTCAATTACTCTATTTGCTCGTGACATAGCTCAAAACATCACTCAATTGCTCTATTTGCTCATGACATTGCTCATAACATCGCTCAGTTGCTCTATTTGCTCATGACATTGCTCAAAACATCGCTCAATTACTCTATTTGCTGAAGACATTGCTCATAACATCGCTTTATTGCTCTATTTGGTCATGACATTTCTCATAACATCGCTCAATTGCTCTATTTGCTCATGAGATTGCTCACAACATCGCCCAATTGCTCTATTTGCTCATGATATTGTTCATAGCATCGCTCAGTTGCTCTACTTACTCATGACATAGCTCGAAACGTTGCTCAATCGCTCTATTTGCTCATGACATTTCTCATTACATCGCTCAGTTGCTCTATTTGCTCATGACATTGCTCAAAACATCGCTCAATCGCTCTATTAGCTCATGATATTGCTCATAACATCGCTCAATTGCTCTATTTGCTCATGGCATTGCTCATAGCATCGCTCAATTGCTCTGTTTACTCATGATATTGCTCATAACATCGCTCAATTGTTCTATTCACTCATGACATTGCGCGTAACATCGGTCCATCGGAAGATCGCCCATCAATTGCTCGCCCATTCGCACATCTAATCTAGCACATGTCAGACAACTATGCACTTTTTGCCACAATGCTCTTCTAAGCCCTGGTATCCAATATTCATGCCGTATATATTGCATCATCAGTTGTACACCGCCATTATTTGTTCTCTGATGCACTACTGTCATCAATAAATCCTACTTTTTGCGTAGGACTCAGCTCAAGTTGTGGTATTGTCGTCATTTTAATTGGCGACACTCGTGATTTTGATATTATTAGCGCTGTCGAAGCTGCTCTTTGTCGATGCTCTATTCGAATGTAAATTACACCACCTTAAGCCTCTGTAGATGCGTCCGCGAACCTATGCGACTGCATTTTATGGCCCGTTATGATCCCTAGCTATCGCGGGAATTTTAGTTTTTCCACTATCGGTAGCGCATCTCGAAGCTGTGAACATTCTTTTCGTAAATCTTATGGCAGTTCTTCATCCCATTCTAATTTCTGTTTCCATATAAATTGGATTAGGATCTTTGCGCGCACTATTACTGGTCCAATCAGGCCATTCGGGTCATACAATTTGGCCACCTGGCTAAGGACGTTTCTCTTTGTCACTATCGCTGTTTCTTCGCTCTCGCACACTCGAAATACTAGCACATCTCGTTCCGTAATCCATCTCAACCCAGGCACTTTCATCTCCATGTCATCACATAGCCCAGTCGATTCTTCGCTCATCTTGCTCTTTATTTCGCCCATTCCATACTCCGCTCTTTCATTGCTCATGCTCTGCACTATTTGCTCCTTGCTCATTTCATGCTCTGCTTTTTCATTGCTCATGCTCTGAACTAAACCCTCACTGTTGGATGCCCACTTCACTAGCTCACATCCTGCCCTACGTAGCACACTGTCAATGCCCTTGCTCAAAATAATCGCCGCCTCCTCACTATTAGCACCAGTTAGACAATCATCCATGTAAAAATCGTTTAATAACGCTCTCGCAGCTACCGGATGCTCTCTTTCACTATTCTGTGCAGATTGCACCATTGCTATCACTGTACTATGAGCTGATGAAGCCATGCCATAGGCTATGACTTTTAACCAATATTCGCACGGAGGCTCATTTGGACTTTCTCTCCAGAGTATTCTTTGGCAATCCCATTGCTGGGGATTGACATTTACTTGCCGAAACATCATTTTTCGATCGGCGCTCACTGCTATTTTATGTCTTCTGAATCTCATTAGCACATCAGCTACATCACGCTGCAGTTTTTCTCCAACCATCTGTACGTCATTGAATGATATGCCCATGTCAGTCTCACATGATGCATCAAAGACCACTCTGAATTTTTTGGTCACACAGAGGTTTGGAATGTAATATGTCATTGCTCCTTGCACTGGCCCTCTATTCGCTCTTTGCATGTGGCCCATCTGCTCATATTTGCGCATAAATTCGACGTATTGCTCTCTTAGCTCAGGTATTCGTAGCAATTTTTGCTCTAGCACCATAAATCTTCTCAACGCTCTTTTCCTTGAGTTCCCAATAGATTTATGCTCCAAATTGATTGGTATCGTAACCATATATCGTCCATGCTCATCGCGCTGATGCGTTCTCATGAAAAGCTCTTCTACTTGCTCCTTTTCTCTAGTTCTCGCTCGCTTAATTTGCACTTCTTCCTGCTCCCAAAGTTTTCTGACAAGCTCATCTAAATTCTGCTGCTGCTTAGTCGCACACATTTTAGCTCCTACTAAGCCCTTGCTCGGCACTCTTCCCATCAATATGTTTCCAAGCACCATCTGTTATAGCACTGCACCGTATGATCTTAGCCTCTATCATTTTCGCCTATACATCTGCTCCCAACAATAACTCTATCTAACCTGGCACATTATAGCTTGGATCAGCCATCGGCATATCAATTTCGTTTTCGTTTACTGCACATTCGAGCTTTTGTGATGGTGTTATAATTAGCCATCTTTCTTGCGCCACTAGCAGGCTACACCTTATTTCTTCGCATGCCCCGAACCATGGCTTTATCGCTGGCGTAATTTTTTGCTTTAGCACCGCACGTTCGCCCGTAACCGCACGTATTTCAACTCTATCATTTTCACATTTTAATTCATGTCTTTTCGCACACTTGCTTGTTATCATGTTAATCTGTGATCCCGAATCACACAATGCTCTAATTTGCCCGATCTCTCTATTGTCTATATTCAAACGCACCATCGAAACGCACCTCGCGCTATTTGTCACTTTTTCATTGCCCTCGCACAAATTATATCGATTTTTTCTCGCGCCTCTGTTATATCTCTGTCCGCTCACTCTTGCCGCACATTTCGCACTTAGCTCTCTCCATCTATTGTCTTTACGCACCACTTCAACCTTCGCACTCGCTCGCACATAGTCTCGCACTTTCTACCCCGATTCTTTTTACTAATTTTCGAAGAAAAGTAGTATTAAACTCGTTTCGCCGAAAATTCATATTTCTTTATATATATATATATATATATATATATATATATATATATATATATATATATATATATATATATATTTTGTATATATTTTATATATATATATATTATATTCAATCATTTCTTGGTCGTCGAGGCGAGCGGACGTGTTACGCGCACTGGGTTTTTTTTTTATTAAATTTAAATTTATAGGTTGACCGTTGTGCCGATTATTTGTTTTATCGATATTACCTATAAACACTTAGCCATCACATTTCTTACTGCCTGCCCGTTTTGTGTGTGCAAGTGATACCAGTGACCCAATTAAAGAATTTAGAATTTAAAATTAAAGAATTTGAAGTTAAATAAAATTGTGCATGTCCATCAAAATAACACTTTAGTGGGCCGATTATTGATTTATTGTTCGTGCCTATAAATACTTAGTCATCACAGTTCTAGCCAATTTGTGCATGTGATACTTGTGACCCAATTAAAGTTGGTTGGCTATCGTGTATTTGTAGCCAAACAGTGATTGTCATTAATTATTAAATATAAACATCAATCCAATATTACCAACTCGAGTGTGGAATCTTTCATAAGACCTATTTTTGTGTCGTATGCCCATGTTTGCCTGCGCAAGTGAATAAAACATTTATACATATTCGCGTAACGATCTTGTTTTTGTTTTTATAAAACACACTAGTGATTTGTGCAAACGTATGTAAAATAAAAAAAATTGACTTTTTATAAATTAAATATCTACTATACTATCCAAATTTATTGACCTAATTAACCAACCGACGAGCACTGTGCCCAAACACTTACTCATACTCGTATATTTTACAAACTGTCTAGTGAGTTGTGCAAACCACAATTATGAATCACAAATGCTGTTTGGAAAATTGCACCGCTTACGATAACAAATCAAAGTCGGTTATTTGCAAGGGTTTTTGTCAGCGCAAACTGCATGGATCATGTATGGATGCACCAAGAGATTGGTATTCTAACTACCTCTCCGACCATTTTATATGCTCTGACTGCCAAGACACCAAAGGCTTACTAAGATGTATGTTCGACGACATCAGCAATCGTATTGCTAGCATCAATGCGGATAAAGATGACATCATAGCCAAACAGTTAGCGCAATCGAAAGCTACTGCTGAGAATTTTTCGGAAATGGCAAGTTGTTTTGATGGGCTGGTGCACACAGTCACGAACTTCCACAACAAGCAGAGTATCGAAATGGCAATATCGACACTCGATAGAAAATTGACGACGATTATCTCAAATCAGAAGAAAGGTTGTGTAGATCCACCTTCGCCCCGGAAACACGATACAATCCTAAATAAAGACAAAGATATCGTGGTTGAACTCCTGACAAAAATTTGTGAAAAATTAGATAGCCTCGACAGCGGCTTCAACTACCTTTCCGACAAGTGCAATAAGCTTGCCGAACTTCCATTTGTGAAAGAAGCTCCCAATCCCAACTCAGCTCAACCGGAAACTTACTGTCCTAGGGAGCAGCAGTTAACATCATCAAACAGCACCTCCACACCAACAGTTTCGAAAGTGCCGGAGCGTCCTATTCTTAAATTTGGCACTACGTGGTCTCGTGAAGAGTGGGACAACAGGATCAAGAGGATTGAAAATGTCCAAAAATCCTACAATAATAGCAGTGTAAATTATGAAAGAGCGAAAAGTGCTTACGTAGCAGACGTTTCCACAACAAGTTTTTTTGTTAAAGGTGCTCCAAGTTTCGCCAACGAGGCCTGGCTTTCTAAGGTGTTGAAGAAAGGGCTCAAAATGAAAAATTGTACATGCAAAGAATTACCAGCCCGTTTACGTGGAAACAAGCAAAAATCATTTACTTGCTTCAAATTATCTGTACCAGCTCAATATGCTTGGATATTTCTCAACCACGAGCGTGATGGACATAACTTTTTTACATGGAAAGGAATGAAGTTCAGCCCATGGATTGAAAGAACCAACAAACGAGTCTCCTCCGGACGTCAAAAACCAGCTTAACAACGTAATAAAAATAAGAATACGTATTTAGGTAATTTCTCTATCCCTCCTTTACTTCCTCAATCCTTACCTTCTCCTAGCTTGCCTAAAATTGCAAAACAAAATATTCCTTCTTTCACTTCAACATCACTCGCATCTCTTTCTACGTCACACGACCCGCTCACTTCCCACAAGATTTCGGGAAAATTCACTTTAAGCAGTAAAACTAAGTCCTCGTCTCCTACTAATTCAAAAGAAAGTCAGCCCTCCAGCAGTTCACAGGTAACTGAATCTCTCGGTGCAATCGATCCCGCGCCCAATACTGCTCATATGCAATTAAAACCTACCGAAGCCGTGTCGAAATCAATATATTCTAATTTTGTTCGTGGCGATGATCTGATACCATCTCAATCTGGTGCAATCATTATGCCAAAAACTTCTGTCAATCGACCATCTTCACCCAAATACCTCGACCCACTTGTACCACCTGTCGTAAAGCTGACTGCAACCTCTAAAGATGATCTAGAGAGCAGATACCTCTTGTCTCGTTTCAGAGATCATAAGATTTACGACAATGTCCGTCTTTTCCTTGCATACATGCATGATGCACATGAAACCACCTGTTTTGATGGGAAAACGAAGACTAAGCTCAAAGTTATGATTCAACAAGAGGGTCTTCCCACTGACCTTGAATCTTTAAGAATTATTTTTAATCGCTACCATGAAGAACTTGGAATGTCTCCGGAGCAAGTCAAACGAGATCTTCTGACTTACCGCGCCTATGTAAATTCCAAACATATTTCTCTATTACAAAAATCACGCGACGACCAGAAGAAATATTACTCCTAACAACAAAGTTGCTTCTATTCGCCCAAGGTTTCTCTACCACAATTGCGGTGGTATGAGAAGTAAATTAAACAAGCTTTTTCTTGACGCTAAATCTTGCCATTTTAATATACTAACGATCACTGAAACGTGGTTGAACGACTCACATATAAACGAAGAAATTCTTGACACTGATTGGACTATCTATAGAACCGATCGCGACTACCTTTATACTGGAGTTTCAAGAGGAGGCGGTGTACTTATTGCGATTCGCAATATCCTCTTAAGTGAACTTGTTGTGACCAGTTCTTACAAACTTTTTTAACACAAATTCGTCAGAGTCTTATTCGACAAGCATTACCTCTATATTGGTATCGTTTATATCCCACCTCATTCTGATGAAACTACTTACATGGACGCTTGTGACTTGATATCTTCAGTAACAGCTTCCCTACATGACGATGACAAAATAATTGTTCTGGGGGACTTCAACCGTCCAAAAATCAGTTTCGTTCTCGACGAAAATGATGACCGCCTCCTTCCAATCAACCTTTCTGACTCCATTGACTTCAACCTTATAAGTACGTTCTATGGCAACGATTTACAGCAAATAATTCCTATTCCTAACCAAAATGGCAATTGGTTAGATCTTATTTTTACTAACTTTTATGACGAAGTGGTGGTTAGCCCAACTATTGACGCCGAGAATCTTTTCTCAAACACTCTCCATCACTCCGCTTTTACAGTTGAGCTTTCCGCTACAAATATTTCTTTCACCCAATCGTACAATAATGAAATTGTACATGATTTTCAAAATGCTGAATACTTAAGCATTAGAAACTATTTGGACACAGTAGACTGGACAATTTCTCTTTCATTATTAGATTTAGATGAATCAGTGTCTTCCTTTTATAAAATAATTTTCAATGCCATTCACTTATTCGTACCGAAGCTGAAGAAAAAAAACAAACTCTCGGAGCCTTGGCTCGACAATAATTTAAGGCGTGTCAGAAACCGTAGAAATAAATTATATAAAGCAATTAAAAATGAAAACTTGCTCAACGAGGGTCTAATCAGATTATACGATCAGCTATCCAACGAATTTTCCATCAAATCCCGCGAAGCGTATGAGTTCTATGTTAACTCAATGGGGGAAAAAATCATTAGTGATCCCAGGAAGTTTTACGATTTCGTTAACTTGAAACGTAAAACAACCGGCTATCCCTGTTCGATGTCCCGTGGTAACATGGTTTCTTCCTGCCCACAAGCCATTTGTAACTTTTTTGCTGATCACTTTCAAAATTCTTTTTGCTCGCCAATAACGTCCACTTCTACTATGTCTGCAAGAATCACCACGAGACCTCTTATCGCCGGGTTTGTTCTTACACAAGAGGCTATTATTGAAGCTATTCATCAACTAAAGATCGGCAAAGGACCAGGCCCTGATTTGGTTTCTCCTTCCTTCGTCGTGCAATTTGCTGACCAATTGATCACACCTTTGCACATGATTTTCAATAAATCCCTCTCCATAGGTGTTTTTTCATCTCTCTGGAAATCTTCATACCTTACGCCTATTTTCAAAAGTGGTGATAAACGATCAGTCGATAACTATCGGGGGATCGCTATTCTATCTGTTATCCCCAAACTTTTTGAGAAGTTAGTTTGTGAAAAACTTACTCGCATAATCGACCCTCTTTTAAATGAGCAACAACATGGATTTCGTAAGGGTAGATCGACTTCTACTAATCTCATGATCCTGGTCTCTGATGTGCTCTGTGAAATGGAAAAAGGAAGTCAAATTGACGCAGTCTATACGGACTTTAGTAAGGCTTTCGACCGGGTTGACCATCAAACTCTAATATACAAGCTTCGCAACTTCGGTATATCAGGGTCTCTTCTTGATTGGCTCCAGTCTTATCTTCGCGACCGAACTCAGCTTGTTAAATTCCAGGGCCACTTATCTAAAAGAGTTTTCGCATCTTCTGGAGAACCGCAAGGCAGTCATCTAGGTCCCCTGCTTTTTAACATCTTCATTTCTGATCTTTCTGAGACATTGCTTGGTATACCCCATCTCTTTTATGCAGACGATTTAAAAATTTACCACAGCGTAAACACGCAATCTGACGCAATTCTTCTACAATCAAAGCTTCAATCTCTCGAACAGTGGTGCAATGAGAATCATTTGAATCTTAACATTAACAAGTGTCATGTAATAAGCTTTTCCCGTAAGAATACGATCAAAAAGTATTCTTACTGCCTTAACAACACCATATTGAATAGGGTTGATCATATTCTAGATCTCGGGGTAGTATTGGACAACAAGATGCGGTTCAATCTCCACTATGACAAAATCCTTGCCAGGGCTAATAAACAGCTCGGATTCATTAAGAGACGTGCTAAAGAGTTCAAGAATATATGGGTTACCAAGTCATTATATATCACTCTGGTACGTCCTTTATTGGAGTATGCCTGCATAATATGGAACCCAGTTTTTGAGCTACATAGTGAGAGAGTAGAATCTGTTCAGAAACAGTTTTTACTTTTCGCTTTGAGGGACCTTTATGATCCAAAAGACTTCCAACATCTTCCTTCTTACAAAACCAGACTGAGCCTAATTAATTTAATGCCTCTCTCTTCTAGAAGAACACTGTTAAGTGCATGCCTAACCTTTGATATTATAAGTGGTGCAGTCAATGTTGAAGCTCTCTCCAACAAAATTATTTTCAACGACCAACCAAGACGCACTAGGCATGCAACTCTGCTCAAGGAGTTCAATCACCACACTAACTATGCATATAACGAGCCCATAAATAGGTGCTGTAGAATTTTCAACTCTATAAGCAGTAACTACGCTTCGGGGATCTCTAAACACACTTTTAGAACAAACTTATTAAAGACCCTATCAACATCCTAATCCCACTTAATTTGCCCATCAATTTAGCTAAAATCAAAATAAAATATATTAAAGTAAAGTAAAGTAACTAAAATAAAAAGTTGTGTTGTATTTTGTTTTCTACTGTGTTGGAAAAAATTTGTATGTAATTGTTATGTTGTTATATTGAATTGTTAATGTATGTTGCCTTGTTTGGTAAATAAATTAAATTAAATATATATATATATATATATATATATATATATGTATATATATATATATATATATATATATATATATATATATATATATATATATATATATATATATATATATATATATATATATATATATATATATATATATATATATATATATCATCAAAATGATTAAGGGAGATAATCTCTGGAGTGGCAGATCCGATTGAGCTGAAAATTTCGGAGAACGTAGATGTATTTAGTAAGTAGGTCCACGATTTGCTTAAATTCAGATATCCTAAACCTTTTGGCGGCGGCGAGCGTTTTAGTGAATTTTGAGGTACTCCTATATTTCCAAGCAGCGTGAATTTATGTTCAAAAAAAGTATTGAGAATGAGAATTTAATTTAAGCTTGTCTATGACAAAAAATTGGAAATTTTGAGCCGTGTGTGGGTGCAGCGTGCCTAAAAGTAGGCAAGGATTTTTTTTCAAATTTTGATTTGTCATTACTTCTGACAAAAACATTGGATAATCGTGAAATTTGCAGAGCGTATTAATGTTGACTAAAGTTCAATACACATGGATTTCCAAAATCGTGCGGGTAACCCTGTAGCTGTGGCAGGCTCTTGAAAAAAAATTCTTCAAATCATTGAACCTCCTGAAAAATTTTTGATTTTTGGATGGCAGCCTCAAACAACGTTAACCGCTAAAGCTTTCGACGAAATCCTCCGATGAGAACGAAATTCAAAGGATAAGTTGATTTAAGTATGAGCTTGTTATGGTAAACTTATTGCTGCTTCGTTGGGAAAATGTTGCCAGCACTAAACATTTTCATCATTTGTGTTATAGTTGAGTTATGTTGCTTTGAACAAGGAATGTTTGATATGATTTTACAAAAAAGTGTATTACGTCTTTCCACATTTTTTTGTCACTCAAAGACAATTTCTTCGAAAATTAGTTTTCTAGCGTAGGCGCGCTAGAGTTTTTTTTTCATCATTCGATGCATATTATAACATTTGCTCCTATTCTTGATTTGCTCATTCTTCCGCATGCTTTCTCTCATTTTGCCCCTATTCTCACGCTTTGCACTATTGTTATTATTTTGCACCCTTAAACCCCTTTGTTTTTCGCACCGCCCCCGCAATGCTTTCGCACCGTACGCTCTTTGTCCTTTACATTGCCCTCGCTCCATTTTCGCACTACATGCCCTTTGCTCCACACATTGTCCCTGCACCGTCTCGGTACTATGCGCCCTTTGCACCTCCCTTTTCACCATACTCCCTTTGTCTATGCTCAATTTGCTCCGCCACGTTCTTCGCACTTCACTGTTTTCTGCTCTTAGCACACTTCGCACTTTATTTCCGTTTTTAAATCTAAATCACACTACGCGCCCATTGTTTTTTACTAATGTTCGAAGAAGAACATTAGTATTCAAATCACTTTGGCCAAAAATTCATATTTCTAAACATATATATATATATATATATATATATATATATATATATATATATATATATATATATATATATATATATATATATATATATTTATATATATATATATATATATATATATATATATATATATATATATATATATATATATATATATATATATATATATATATATATATGTTAAGAATTGTAGTTTTACTAAGAATAATAATAATATATTATAAAAAACTCTAGCGCACCTGAACCGCTAGAAAACTAATTTTCGAAGAAATTGTCTTTGAGTGACAAAAAAGTGTGGAAAGACGTAATACACTGTTTTGTAGAATCATGTCAACCATTCCTTATCCAAAGCAACAAAACTCAACTCTAACACAAATGATGTAAATGTTCAGTGCTGGCAACACTTTCCGAACGAAGCAGTAATAAGTTTACCATAACAAGCTCATACTCAAATCAACTTATCCTTTGAATTTCGTTCTCATCGCAGGATTTCATCGAAAGTTTCAGCGGTTAAACGTTGTTTGAGGCTGCCATCCGAAAAACGTTCAAAACTCGGAAAATTTAAAAATTGATTCCTTATTTTTATTGCAAATGCTTTGCATATGAGAACGTAATTTGAAGCATTTGTTGGTGCAATATTTACGGAAATTGCTAATGCTGGTTAGCCTGTGTCAGCAGCAAAGCAAAATACATACAAAATCTGCTTTAAGTTAAGTTAAACCCAACCAGTAAATTTCGTTTCGATTGAATCACTGCGCTGGAAGTTATACGGGTGAAAAGAATTTTAGGGTAACCACCCTCAAAACTTTTCAAATTTTTAAAGCGTTAATATTTGTGGTTAATTATCATTGCAGGATCATTTCCTTTTGCAAATCTAATGACATAATCGCTCTGTAAAGAAATTTCACAAAATTACAAAAATGATCATAGCTGGCAGCCCTTTCATGATTTTGGTACGAAATTTCTACGACATTTGGTTCACGTTAAGGTCCATTTACTGCGTGATCTTCGTTTTGATTTCTGCACTGGACCGGAAGTTATAGGGAAAAAAGCTTTATTTTGCTGAGCAAAGTTGCAAGATTTAGGAGACAAAAATCACCATAGCTGGCAACTCTATTCTAATTTTTCAACCAAATTTTTATCAAATGTTACCTAAGGTAAGATCCAAGTACTGTATGAATCTTGTCCAAATCTGATGGCTGAATCGGAAGTTATAGGCCTAAAACCAGTTTTTTTTCTCACCTATTTTTGAAGATGGCACCACTGCCACAGGGTTGCCCGCATTTCAAAATAGCTTCTATCAGACCTGGTCCTAGATAATACCAACATATCCTGTAAATTTGATTATGATCGGATTATCCGGTCGTCAGTTCTCGTGAACAGAACTTTTGAGTGCTGAAAATAGAGGTAATTTGGTGATGGGTTGCCGTTCTTGTGCAAAACGGAATTTTGAAAATTTTATCTTGAGATGAAGGACAAAGGATAAAATTTATCAAAGATTTGAAATTTTTGTCAAAAATCAAAAATATTTCAGGAAGGTCAATGATTTGAAGGATTTTTTTTCAGCACCCTGCCACAGCTACAGGGTTACCCACTTTATGCTGAGAATCACTACGTGCTAAATTTTAGTCAACATCAATACGCTCTGTAATTTTCATGATGATCCATTGTTTTTCTTACAAGTAATGACAAATCAAAATTTGAAAAAAAATCCTTGCCTACTTTTAGGCACTCTGCACCCACACACGGCTCAAAATTTCCGATTATTTATCATAAACAAGCTAAGAACATAATTAGTTTTCATTCCCAATACTTTTCTTTAACAAAAATTTACACTGCTTGGAAATATAGGAGTTCCTCAAAATTCACTAAAACGCTCGCCGCCGCCAAAAGGTTTAGGATATCTGAATTTGAGAAAGTTGCGGACCTACCTACTATATACACCTACGTGCTCCGAAAATTTCAGCTCAATCGGATCGGCCACTCCAGAGATTATCTCCCTTAATCATTTTGCTGATATATATATATATATATATAAAGAAATATGAATTTTCGGCGAAACGAGTTTAATACTATTGTTCTTCGAACATTAGTAAAAATGAGATAAATTATCATGTATATTTTAAAAAGAACAAATACCATCATCATACAAAATAACAATAACAACATAGTCCAATATAATCAATTACAATCGTAGCTCATAAGATGTAACTGTAAATGCTGAATCATCATCACAAGGTCGTTTCAGTGTAAGAGAAATTGCATTGAGTTATTTGTCGATTTGACTATTTTGCATTTAATTTTTAATTGGCACATTTGATGACTCCTATGGGTATATGGGTCATCAAGGTCGTACGTTTTCATGATGTAAAATCAGCGTTGTTCGCTTAACTTGTTTATATCGTAAATAGGTCAGTAAGCAAATCGATCACCTCGTATGTCAGCAATTGCAAAGTGCAAATAAGTATGATGATGAGTACACTTTTTTGTAATAATTTACTATATAAGGTCGTACCAAATGTGAAATAAATGGATTAATCATAACGAGCACTCAAGTCTTTCGTTGGTTGAAATTACTATAGTGAAGTTTAATGGTTAATCTAGTGGTGCAAACCATTTGGCTACACAAGTGTAGTAGCAGTCATTTGAACATTTTTTGGTCCGTCAAGCCGGATACTAGACAACCGTGAAGAAATTATTCTTTACCGCAATCTTTTTCTCAAGCTTTCCACCGTGAAAATTGAAATAAAATCAATTTGGTCCAAACGAGAATCAGAATTCCGGTGCAAAAGAATATAAAGTAAACACTTGTCAGTATCGATTAACTATCTGCGAGGCGTCAAGATGACGAAGGAAGGGATTTTGCTGCAGCAAGATAATTTCGGTAGCCTGAGCAGACTTAGCCGAAATCACTTGAAAGATAGCAAGGACAGACATTCCCTTGGCTATTTTCAAGCGAGACTGCAGCGGTTGGAGGAGTTGTGGCGGGCGTGCCAGGAACTACATGGAGCTGTCCTGGACGACCTTTCAGCAGACTCCGACAAAAGGAAGTCCTACTTGGAGGAGTACGAGAAAATCGAGGAGACATATTTGGATTTGCTCACTCGCTTCAAGTTGGGCATGGTGGAATATCAGTCCACCTCACCACCCAACGACAGCAAATGTTCATCAGCTACAAATCGATTGCAGTTGGAGCGACTGGCCATCCCAAAGTTCGATGGGAAATATAGTCAGTGGCGCACGTTCAACGACATGTTCAATTCGTTGATCCCTAGCAATGAAACGCTATCTGCGGTGGAAAAGATGCAGTATCTAAAAACGCATGTTCAAGGTGATGCTGCCAGGGTTATTCAGCACTTAGATGTGAATGACGAGAATTATGAGGCAGCAGTTCACATGCTGCGAGAACGATTCGACAACAAAAGAGCTATGGCGTGGAGTTACCTGCATAAATTCCACAAGCTATCAGTGGCATAGGAAGACTGCGATTCCTCCATCAAGCAAGTGATGGATGTCACGGCAGAATTTATCGCCAATATGAACAGTATCGGTGTCAATACTGAAC
Organism: Nemotelus pantherinus; assembly: GCA_963978885.1. Taxonomy (NCBI): domain Eukaryota; kingdom Metazoa; phylum Arthropoda; class Insecta; order Diptera; family Stratiomyidae; genus Nemotelus; species Nemotelus pantherinus. The sequence continues at coordinate 142,005,188 of OZ022263.1, forward strand.
ATTGGGACTTGTTGATCATCTACTCAACAAGCCAGAAATTGGACCAACAATCTCGACGATTGTGGGAATCATCATTAGGAGCAAGTTCAGAGCTTCCCAGGTTGAAAACGTATTTGGAGTTCCTGACGAGTCGGTTCAGGACACTCGAGGCGTTAAATATCTCTCGCAAAGCTGCCAAGATTGACGCGTTAGCTGCTACGTCAGCAACGGTTTGCAGCTTATGTGGAAAGGACCACTAGATCAACCAGTGTGATAAATTCAGGGCGATGGACATGCAACAACGGAGAAACGAAGCAAAGAAGCAACATTTATGCTACAATTGCCTAAAGAAAGGACATGGCATCAACCAATGTCCATCGAGTAGTAGGTGTCGGACGTGTTCCAAAAAACACCATTCGCTACTACACAGCTATGGAACCGCAAACGAGACAAAAAAATTGACAGTCGATGCTAAGGCTTTCATCCCGAGTGCTCAGTCATTATTAGCGGAGGATGGAACACATGACCGAACGATACTATTAGCAACCGCTCGATTTAACGTACAGAATAGCTCAGGCGAATGTATGACACTTAGAGCTCTGATAGACTCCGGGTCGCAACGGAGTCTCATTACGAAGTCAGCAGCTCAGTTACTTGGTCTAAAAAGGCGATTCGCGACAATTCAGGTATGCGGAGTAGGAGCAGTCTGCAACGTTCAGACTAAAGGTTGTGTGACTTTGATGATTAGAGCGAAATATGGAAATCCCATGATCAGCGCATCAGCTTTAGTGTTGCCGAGCATAACAAACTTGTGTCCATCAATCAAGATGCCAATCAAGCTTCCAATGGGACTGTCAGTAGATAATCTAGCTGACCCAAAATGCGGAACACCGGGACGAATCGACATACTGCTTGGAGCGGACATGTACAGTGAAATCGTGTTACCAGGATTCAAGAAAGGGTCTCCATGTGCGGTAAATACCAGATTTGGCTGGATTTTACTTGGTCCGACCGCTTCTTCGAATAATCAAGAGGCCATACTATCATTGATTGCTACTGAAGACACAACGGATAAACTGGTCAAGATATTTTGGTAAATAAATGAAGCACCAGCGAAGCAACCAGTAACGAGGGACGAGCAAGCAGCTATGGAATGGTATCAACAGACTACCAGGCGAGACGAGTCTGGCAGGTACATTGTACGGCTTCCGTTTATGCAGGACGCTGAGCCCCAGAACACTTTGTGCAACTCCCAGCAAAAGGCACATATTCGGTTCTCACAATTGAAGAAACGATCGCACAATGACGAAATCTTAAGGAACCAATATATATCATTTATGGAGGAGTATATAAGGTTAGGCCACATGGTATAAGTGCCAAAAGCAGTAAACAAGTAAATTTTCAAAGCGAACATACTATTTGCCGCATCACGCCGTACGCAAGGAGGACAGTACCACTACGAAACTTCGAGTTGTGTTCAATGCGTCCCAAGTAACACCGGCAGGCAAGTCGCTCAATGATATCTTGCTCGTCGGTCCCAGTATTCAGAATAACATCACTCGAGTTTTGATGAAATGGAGAGTACATCGGGACGTGATAGCAGCTGATATAGAGAAGATGTACCGACAAATAATCATGCATCCTCAAGATCAGGATTATCAACGAATACTGTGGCGAAGTCATCCATCAGAACCCATCAAACATTTTAAATTAACAACAGTTACTTATGGTACTGCCAGCGCACCTTACCTAGCTATGCGCACTTTGCTTCAACTGGCGGACGATGAAAAGTTGCATCACCCAGAAGCGTGTCGAGTTATTAAAGAAGACTTCTACGTGGATGATGTTTTAACCGGCGGAGATACGATCATGACAGTGCAGGCCCTACAACAGGACCTTATCAAGACACTGCAAAAAGGAGGGTTCAAATAGCGGAAATGGGCAGCAAATCACGATAGTTTACTAGAATCTGTTCCTGTTTCCGATAGAGAGACCAAATCACCATTAAACATTGATGAGGATGACCATGTCAAGACGTTAGGACTACGATGGCATCCGTCGAAGGATTGCTTTTTCTTCAAGGTCACAATAGAGGAGATTACGGATACTGTGCTTACAAAACGACAACTGCTTTCCGAAATAGCACGGTTATTCGACCCAATGGGATGGTTGCAGCCTTGTATCGTTCTAGGAAAGATAATTATCCAACAGCTGTGGCTACAACAAACTAACTGGGATGAACCAATTTCAGAAGAGCTTGACGCGAAGTGGCGTAACTTTCGCTTGCAGTTGCCAGTCCTCCAGGAGATTTTGATTCCAAGGTGGGTACTCTGGAGTAATACAGCAACCGTTCAAGTGCATGGATTTTGTGACGCCTCTGAGGCAGCATATGTGGCAGTCATTTACGAACGCATTGAGGAACGTGACGGTTCCTCAACTGTTCGACTCGTAACGTCAAAATCCAAGGTCGCACCGCTGAAGGTCCAATCGATTCCACGATTAGAGCTGTGCAGCGCTATGCTGCTGTGCGACTTGATGTCAAGTACACTAGAAGCACATGGCTGGAAGAATATCAGTCCTTATTATTGGACAGATTCGATGATCGTCCTACAGTGGCTCCAGAGTCCAGCAGCCAGATGGAAGGTGTTTGTCGCTAATAGAGTTAGCCACATTCATTCAACATCCGACACCAAACAATGGCGACATATAAACAGTAAAGCGAACTCAGCAGATGTCGCTTCCCGTGGAATCTTTTCAAACTTCTTGAAGAATCATGACCTGTGGTGGAACGGTCCAGACTGGCTAAAGGAACATCAAGACAGATGGCCAAAATCGAAATTCATATGCAACGAGGCTGTCGCAAATCTAGAAGTACGGCCCAGAACAACATGCCTGTCAACCGTACAAGTAAGAGAAAAGGAGAACATAGCTCAACGATTCTCGCCATTTACGAAACTCGTGAGGGTCGTCGCTTACTGCAGAAGATGGAGTTCTAGCTCTCGCAGCCCATTCTTAAGGTCAGATGAGTTACAGCAGGCTGAGAACACACTCATTCGCATAATCCAGCACGAGGCGTTTGCAAACGAGATCAACTCGCTTAAAAGCAACAAAACTGTGGATAAATTGAGTTCACTGATTAGACTAACGCCGTTTCTGGATACTGACCAGATTCTGCGGGTGGGGGAAGAATACAGCAGAGTGCTGTAAAGTTCGACACGAAGCACCCAATATTACTACCCCGAGGACATATGGCTAACCTAATCATAAAACATTACCACCATATGTTGTTGCATGGTCCTTCACAGCTAGTACATTCGACAGTTTGGACAAGGTACTGGATCATAGATGGACTCACTGCCGTGAAACAGTTTGGGAGGAAATGTACCCATTGTTTCAAATTGAACGCCAAACCAAGTCAACAACTGATGGGTGTGCTGCCTCATGAACGAGTACGACCAGGAAAACCCTTTGCTAGAACCGGTATTGATTTCGCTGGGCCAATCATAATAAAGTGGAGCAATGGTAGAGAAACAAAGACCACCAAAGCATACATAGTGGTGTTCGTATGCTTATCGACAAAGGCGGTACATCTTGAACTAGCTAGCGACTTAACATCGAAGACTTGTATCGCAGCTATTCGAAGATTCATAGCAAGGAGAAGTCTGTGTCATACTTTGATTAGTGACAACGGCACCAATTTCGTAGGGGCTGACAAATTGTTGCGCGAAGCTGTGAAGAAGATGATTGAAGAAACTCAAGAAAACCTTGCTGTCATCAACATCAATTGGACGTTTATACCTCCGGGAAGTCCTCATTCCGGAGGAATTTGGGAGGCAGCAGTGAAAAGCATGAAGCGGCACTTGATCAAGACTCTCGGTTCGCACTTGCTAAACGTGGAAGAGATGTTCACGTTGCTGGCCCAAATCGAGGCTTGCATGAATTCGAGACCATTAACAGCACTGAGTACCGATCCACACGACCTTAGTGCGCTGACTCCTGGTCACTTTTTGACAGGAGAACATCTTTTTGAGTTACCAGATGGGCATATGGAAGACAACGTTATCAGGAAATGGCAACTAGTGCAGAGACTCAAGCAACATTTTTGGCAGCGATGGAGTCTCGAATATTTAACTCAGCTGCAACAGCGTGCGAAATGGTTCACTGAGAACAAAAAAATTAAAGTGGATGATTTAGTCCTGATCAAGTATGAGAATCAGGCATCTTGTCAGTGGCCTTTGGGAAGAATTTTAGCAATACATCCTGGAACCAATGGTCTGACTAGGGTAGTGACATTGAAAACGAAGGATAATATCATCAAGCGGCCGGTCACGAAAATCTGTCCATTACCAAGCAATGAGGAATGTGGAGTTGAACGGCCAACAGAAGACATTGTCATCAATCCGAATGAACTCAAACGCAAGCAAGAAGCTAGGCATTCAAAGCGAGCATCAAAAATGTCCAAACTAATGGTGTACTTAGTTGCGTATCTAGTTTGTGTCACGAGTGCCAGAGGCAACTTTACTATCAAGCATCCCGAACCAGGAGTATATGTTGAGCACGTGGGGCAAGTACGGCTGATTAAGGGACAATTTCGATTGAATGTTAATGTCTCGAATGAAGGATTTATCGCAGACTTGCAGAATACCCAGCAAATATACATTAACATATCAAACATCTGTAAGGAAGGACTCTGACTGCACCCAGATATACGCTGTACAGAACTTGTCAACCAATTAGAACAAGAAGTGAATAGGACTACAGAAGCAATCAAGCCGTGGATTCAAGTGAGACGACGACGTGGGATTCTAGGAAACATACTGCAAGGAATCTTCGGTGTGAATGACGAAGTCTACACAGATATCGACAAGTTAGCCGAGAATCAAAGACGGGTTATCAAGACTATGGAACATCACGTTAACCTATTGCTAGCCACTACCAAATTGGTAAATGAGACCCGAGGAGCGCTAACCGCTAAGTTGAATTTTCTTGACGGAAAGGTTGATCAGGTCTCCAAAACAATAGCAGAAATGACCTCCTGGCATATCGATCAAAATCGTATCAATATACAGTTTTTGGCAGCGTGTCAACTGGCATTCGGTTGGTTGGTACACATTCAGAACCACTACGAAATGTTCCAAAAAATCAAGTCAGAAGTGGGGACTTTTGTGGAAGCACTATCCGCAGCAACCGTAACGAATACCCTGTCACGAGCACAAGGTAAACTAGGAGGCTCGCTAACCATAGTACCAAAGGAAGTGGGCAAAACGCGCATTGCCATCTTAACAAATGGTATTACAATATTCGGCAATTTTCACATCATTGAGCAAAAGAGGTTTGAGCTAATGCATTTCACTGGCATACCTCATCACTTAGGAAATGGAAATTACGCAGTTCCCGACATCACACAGGACTTCCTTGGAGTACGATATGACGATCAGTTTTACTTCACATTAACTCCCGAACAGCTCAACCAGTGCGAGAGGATTGAAAGCATCGAACTTCATTGCTCAGTTAACATCATATTGAGTATTGGTGATCACCCAAATTGTACTCTGGACGAAATTCACGACCGATTCAATAAGGTATCCTGTCCACACCACATTATGCACGTGAAGAGTATATTGTGGAAACAACTAATCCGGTCTAACACGTGGCTGTTTCTTGCATCCACCACGAACCCTTTGGCACTGACATGCAGCGGGCATAGACAAGACCTTAAAATCGAAGGCGTCGGTATCTTGGAAATGGATCCTTTTTGTAGCCATACAAGCTCCACCGCTATTTTGAGTACGAATTCAGCAACACTTAACAGCGTTACAGTTCAATACACTTATGTCAAACCGCTCATCCAACAAGAACTCAACACTACCAACACAACGTTTGTATACCTACCATCGAAGTTAATTCTTGAACAAGATGAAAGCTACATTCAGAGCATACAACATCAGGAAGCCAAAATTCGAATGGATATGACAGCTACTTCCTGGCATCACTTAAGGCGACATACCATAATGATTGGGTCTAGCTTTGCACTCGGATTTCTGGTTATAAGCGCCATGATCGGTGCGCTGGTCTGCAGAATTTACCAGCCGAAAAGCTGTTGGTCGATACCTCCAGCAACAGTCGCTTCTGAACCCACCGTTCAGTGTTACGAGCACACCGAACGATAACCCACCCGAACACTTTGGAAGAACCGTTGGTTTTTGGCGGGCAGAATGTTTAGAATTGTAGTTTTGCTAAGAATAATAATAATATATTATAAAAATGAGATAAATTATCATGTATATTTTAAAAAGAACAAAAACCATCATCATACAAAATAACAATAACAACATAGTCCAATATAATCAATTACAATCGTAGCTCATAAGATGTAACTGTAAATGCTGAATCATCATCACAAGGTCGTTTCAGTGTAAGAGAAATTGCATTGAGTTATTTGTCGATTTGACTATTTTGCATTTAATTTTTAATTGGCACATTTGATGACTCCTATGGGTATATGGGCCATCAAGGTCGTACGTTTTCATGATGTAAAATCAGCGTTGTTCACTTAACTTGTTTATATCGTAAATAGGTCAGTAAGCAAATCGATCACCTCGTATGTCAGCAATTGCAAAGTGCAAATAAGTATGATGATGAGTACACTTTCTTTGTAATAATTTACTATATAAGGTCGTACCAAATGTGAAATAAATGGATTAATCATAACGAGCACTCAAGTCTTTCGTTGGTTGAAATTACTACAGTGAAGTTTAATGGTTAATCTAGTGGTGCAAACCAGTTCGAGTGATTTGGCTACACAAGTGTAGTAGCAGTCATTTGAACAATATATATATATATATATATATATATATATATATATATATATATATATATATATATATATATATATATATATATATATATATATATATATATTGTTGAAAAATTGAATTGAAAAAAACTGTAGTTTTTGAGTTTGTTGAGCTAGAGAGTTCGAGTTGGAAAGTAATCGTAGAGGAGTTTCGAATCTATCTCAAGCGGAATCACTCAATCAAATAGGAAGCTTGTGAAAACTTTCGAGCTATAAGCATAATTTTCATTTGTCGACTTTTGCGAAATAATCCAAGTTTTGTGCGTTTGATTAGTGTGAATTCAGTGAAGCCAGCCGTTCCGAAGTGCGAGTTTTGGTTGGGCAAACTGTCGGATTCAACGAACTTGCTGGCAGTATCACAGAGGAATACGTTCGAAGAACAGTTTGAGGAAGGAAGTGGATGCAGTGAAGGTAGCTAAATTGAATTTGGAAACTGAGTTTTGAAAGTGAAAGCTGACAAAGATGCCGCTAATTAGGCTCTCAAAAGCGAAATCAATCAGCTGCAAGCTCAATTGATGTCCGCTAATGTGTCAAAGCCGACCGTTCTGGGTAACGAAGAATTGAATAAATGCTTGGCTGAACAGAAACGTCTTACAGAAGAAAACAAACGGCTACAAGATGAATTCAGGCAACTGGAGGATTTGGTAAAGGATATTGAAGAGGAACGAAAAAATGAATAAGCAAGCATCTCGAGGCCAGCCGTTCCGAAGTGCGAGTTTTGGTTTGGCAAACTGTCGGATTCAACGAACTTGCTGGCAGTATCACAGAAGCTTCAAAGTCCATCAACGGAGAAGACTGTCTTTAACAAGAGGAGGCCCCACACAGGTAGTTGTTTGTTTCTATTTATATTATTTTGTTGCAATATTGATTTTCCTTAGTATTAATATTATGTATGTAAAAACGAATCGTTGGTGACTTAATTGATTAGAAAGGGGAAAGAAAAGTGACTCTCTAGAAAGTGAAAGAAAAGTGACTCTCCCTAGTGTTGAGTATTTGTTTTTCTTTAAAAAAAAACAAATATATATATATATATATATATATATATATATATATATATATATATATATATATATATATATATATATATATATATATATATATATATATATATATATATATATATATGCATTTCTCCCTCGCTTATCCGTGAGGCTACGTCTCGTTCCGTAGCCGAGGGAACGCATAGAAATCGAACGAGTGGCGCTGTTTTTCCCACGAACGTCTGCGGCTGTGGTCGGGCAAATCTTCGAGCGTTCCCCGCGGTATTGCGTGAAATTTTTGGCGCTCAACGTGGGGCCGACAAGTTTAGTTTCGCAAGTGTGAAGTGATGACAATTTTGGTAATCGCGGGTGTGTTGTGAATTGTGTCTTTGATTGTTAATGATAATTTTGTGTCGCATGGTAGTGAGTGTGATTTCGCGGGTGTGATTGCATAATAACAATAGTGATTTGGTGACCAGTCTTTGCGTGGCTGAAGTTCCGTGGTTTATTGTGAGTGTAAATTTGTTGAATTAATTTTAAACTCTGTAAAATATATAGTTGATTGTTTATAGGAGTTCATTTAGCCATGTCGTTGGCTAACAAGTATTTGGTGGACAAGTTGGTCAAAGATGAGCTGGTTTATGAACTAACCATCCGGGGACTCCCTGCAGATACTACGGATAAGATGCGGAGGTCTTTACGGGCAGCATTACGAGCAGAGGAAGCAATGGACAAATCGTTACAGATTAAAGATTATCCACTCACGTATGAGGAGGACTTGGAGGCTATGAAGGCGCTGACAGGGGAAGTCGAAAGCATGGCAGAAAACTTCACTGGCGATAAGAGGTCAAGAGATTACTTGAGACTCAATGCAAAGGTGGAGTTTGGTTTGCGCCGCCTTAAGAACATGGCCCAGTTAACAAACGCGTTGCCAAACGAGATAGACAAGATACAGCGGCGTATAATGATGGGGATAGGCTTTGTTCTGGAGGATTCAAAAGAAGTCGAGGGGCTAGACGAAGAGAAATCAATTAAGACTGGAGTACTGGAGTCAAAACTGGCACCGGATTCAAAGTCTCTTCAAAATTTAGAAGGACCAGTCTTCTGTTCAACCCCAAGGCTTGTCACAGAGGATTTTTCCAAACAACAAAATGTTGTCAAATGGGGGTTTAAGTTCACGGGTGAAACTCCAAGCTCCGTTAATGCTTTTCTTGAGCGAGTGGAAGAACTCCGTGTTGTCCGCGGTTAAACCTCCTCTCAATTATATAATGTCGCGGTGGATTTGTTTGAGGGCAAGGCTCTCATTTGGTATAGGACTAATCGAAACAGGTGCTGTAGCTGGGAAGACCTGCAACGTGAGCTACGGGCCGAATTTCTTCCGGCTGATTATGATGATCGCCTTTGGGATGAGATTCGGCGGCGTACTCAAGGCCCAGGCGAGTCTATTGGAATTTATGTAGCCGTGATGGATGGTTTATTTCGAAGGCTAGGAGAACCGTGTAGTAAGTTCGAAAAAATGAAAATCCTACGGAGAAACATTAACCCTTTTTATCAGATGCAGCTAGCAATGCAATCAGAAGCTATGGTGGCTGAACTAGTACAGCTGGGAAGGAAGTTGGAAGCGACGAGGGCCACGGTAGAAGCTTTTAATCCTCCACTTAATCGAAGGATGACAAAGCTTTTAGAACCAGATCTGGCCTATGCAGACCCTTGTTTAGTGGAAGTTGTTACTTCATCAAACGATAGGTCACACGGAGTTTGTTGGAACTGTGGCAGTCAGGCGCATTTCGCGAGACAGTGCTCAAAGTTGAGACGTTGTTTTGGATGCGGCCGACCAAATACGATTCGTTCAAGGTGCCCAGAGTGTACCTCGCGCGGGAGGTGATCGACATGGCGCTCAGGGGACCGAAACCAAGCAAAGGAAGCGGGAAACGACTGCGGTGCTCGATAAGCGGCAAACAGGGCACCGTAATTAACTGTAAGGAACAAGCCGCAGAAGAAAGATCCGTGTACATATTTTCTTCACAACCAGGGGATGTACGTCCTCATCTGGCTGTGGATATTTTAGAGAGAAAATGAACGGGTTTGGTAGACTCCGGTGCGTCCACTACGATTGTGGAGCAGAAAGGCTGGCAGCAGCTGCAAGAAATGGGAGTAGAACTGAGAACAACTTCACAAAAAGTGGTACGATTGGCAGATGAAGGACGGTGTAACATCCTGGGCCAGGTGTTGGTGCCCATTAAGCTATAAAGGGCGACAAGGTGGATGGAAGTTTTGGTGGTTCCTTCATTACCGCATGGGCTGATCCTCGGGGTAGATTTTTTAAAGCATATTGGAATTACCTTAAATTTAAAACATGATTGTTGGGATTTTATCCACGAAGCGGTTATTTTTTCAGCTGAACATTTACGCGATAGAATCAGTCTTTCTCAGGAGGAGGAGTCACATCTGAAAAATTTGGTGTCTGACGAATTTGTGCAAATGGGAGAGGGATTGGGATGTACTAGTTTTGTTGAGCACGTCATCAAGACGGATTTGATGTCCATTAAACAAAGGTATAGCTGATAGCTGGTTTCACCAGCTCTTCAAAAACACATCAACGCTGAGTTGGAAGAAATGTTGAAGTTGGGAGTAGTAGAGCCATCCTCCAGTACATGGTCTTCACCAATTTTGATGGTGAAAAAGAAAGATGACACATTTCGTTTTTGTGTAGATTTTCGCAAAGTCAACCGGGTATCTGAAAAGAATGCATATCCTCTACCCTATGTTTCAGCTACGTTGGATAAGTTACGGGACGCAAAATATCTTTCGACTCTAGATATAAAGTCCGCCTACTGGCATGTACCTGTGGCGAAAGATTCCCGTCAGTTTACCGCTTTCACAATTCCAGGTAGGCGTTTACTTCAGTTTTGTAGGATGCCGTTTGGATCATCAAACGCTCCAGCTACGTGGCAACGGTTGATTGATCGTGTTCTAGGTCCTGCTTTGGAATCCTACGTTTTCACGTATCTGGATGATATCATCATCGTCACCCAGACGTTCGACAAACACTTAGAGATACTCCAGGAGGTATTTAAACGGCTGAGGGAGGCAGGCCTTAAACTGTCCCGGAATAAGTGCCATTTCTGTCGTCCTCAACTAAAATATTTGGGATATATAGTTGATAAAGACGGTTTAAGCGCCGATTCCGAAAAAGTGGAGAGCGTGATTAATATACCCAGACCCCAATCTGTGAAACAGATTCGACAGTTTTTGGGTATGGTATCTTGGTACTGGCGTTTTATACCGGATCATTCATCATTGGTGTCACCACTGACGAATCTACTTCGGAAAAACCAGCGTTTTCAGTGGACTTCTGAATGTGAACTGGCTTTCAACAAATGCAAATTGAAACTGGCTTCTGCTCCGATTCTGTCGTGTCCAGACTTCAACTTACCATTCATTGTCCAGACGGATGCGTCAGACGTCGGGTTAGGAGCAGTACTAAGTCAAGTTTTCCCGGAAGGTGAAAGAGTTATTTGTTATTTGAGTCGTTCCCTAAACAAAGCAGAGAGGGAATATTCGACCACTGAAAAGGAATGCCTGGCCGTTTTGTGGGCGATAGAGAAATCGCGGCCATATATTGAAGGTACCAAATTTAGAGTACTCACCGATCATCATTCTTTAGTGCGGTTAAATAACCTGAAGGATCCGGTAGGGAGACTCACAAGATGGGCAGTTCGGCGTCAGCAGTTTGATTATGACGTTGTTCACCGAAAGGGGTAAGAACATTTGGTGCCAGACGCTTTGTCGAGGTCGGTTCCTGAGGTAGCGGCCGTTGTGAACGATAGATTGTTAGAAGAAAGATGGGTATGAGGAATGATGGCTAAGGTAAGAAACAATCCAGATCAATTTAAAGACTGGCGAATAGAAGGCAACTTGTTGTGGAAAAGAGTTTCCAATCGTTATTCGGATCTCAAAGGAAACTCATGAAAACAAGTGATTAACAAAGGGGACAGGAAAAAAGTTCTGCAAGAATGTCACGATGAACCAACAGCGGGACATATGGGTGCAAGTTGCACATACGATCGGGTGGCACAGAGGTAATTTTGGCCTAAAATGCGTGCCGATATTCAACGGTATGTGGCCAGATGTAAAGTTTGTCAGGCCACAAAAGTAGAGAGGCGACCCCCATATGGAACCATGACTACCACTGTCAAGCAAATGAACCATGGGAGATTATCTGTATCGATTTAATCGGTCCTTTGCCTCGATCGACGCAAGGCAACACCTAAATTTTAACGGTAAAGGATTACTGTACGAAATTTCCTCTTATATTTCCACTAAGACAGGTCACGGCCACACAAGTTTCCAGACTACTCGAAGATAGGGTCTTTTTACTGTTTGGAGTCCCTGCGGTAATAGTGTGTGATAACGGGGTACAGTTCCGCTCCAAAGAATAACAGACACTCATGTTGTCATATTGCGCCGGTGACACCAACAGGCTTTTTTTTCGCAAATAATATACAAATCTTATGTTTTGTCTAAACAGTCAAGGGAAAACTTTGAAATTTTCATGTCGGACAAGAACGGTAGCCCTTTCCCAATTGACCTATATTTTTAGCATAACAAATTTCTGTTCACTGGAATTCACGAACCAATAATCAGATGCAGTTGAAATTTACAGAATACATTGGACTTAAGCAGGCACAGGTCTGATAGAAGGGATTTTGAATTGTGGGCAACCCTGTGCCAGTGGTGCCATCTTGAAAAATGACAGAGAAAAAAAACTGCTTTTTGCCCGATGAATTCTGACTCAGTTACCTGATTTTCACGAATTAAACACAGTAGCTGAACCTTACTCTAAGCCGTGTTTGATATAAATTTGGTAAAAAAATTCTATTGGTGCCGCCGGCTATGGTATTTTTTGTGTCTTTGGTTTTGAAAATTCGCTCAGGAAAATAAAGCTTTTTGCCCTATTACTTCGAGTGCAGTCATGAAATCAATACGAATTTCATATATTTAATGGAACCTATTATATGCATTATTTAGGTTACATTTGGTTGAAAAGCCATGATAGGGTTGCCAGCTATTGTTGGTTTTGTGGTTATTTCCAATATCTTTCTTAAGCGATTTGATCGTAAAATTTTCAAATGGTAATGATATTGTAGTGACAATATACAGCAAATATTAAGTTTTCGATTACTTGAAAAATGCCGCGGCTGGTAACCCTAAATTTCTTAATACTCCTATAACTTCGAATGCAGTCATCGGATCGAGACGGAATTCACAGGGTAGGTTAATTTCAACGAGTCTGTCGTGCTATTTCTCTATCAATAAATGCTGACAGTTAGTTAAAGTTAAAAGTTAGTTAGTTAAATAAATAATTTTTCAATTCCCAAATTTCTGCAAAATTTTCGGATCGCAGCCCCAAACAGTTGCAGTGCTGCAGGCACTAAGCATTTTCTTCATTGATGTTATATGAGATGCTGCTTTCAAAATTTTGTGAAATAAGCAACTGATAACGAATATAATTAACAAGTGTTTTGCTCTCATAAACTTTGAAATTCATGCCAGTGGTAATATCTGAAATCTTTCCACCATATGAGTTATAATGCATTCTTGAGAACAAAGTAAAACGTGATGTTTGTAATAACATTTTGGCTGTAATAAGCAGCTCGTGTGGTAGAATATGCACTCAAAATCTGCACGATTCTTTTACTGTTCTTCGAACATTAGTGTTTCTAGCGGTTCAAATGCGCTGGAGTTTTTTTACTAATGTTAGTATTAAAATCGATTCGGCCAAAAATTCATATTCCCATCTATATATATATATATATATATATATATATATATATATATATATATATATATATATATATATATATATGTATATATATATATATATATATATATATATATATATATATATATATATATATATATATATATATATGTATATATATATATATATATATATATATATATATATATATATATATATATATATGTATATATATATATATATATATATATATATATATATATATATATATATATATATATATATATATATATATATACATATATAAATATGTCATCAAAAAATTTCGGTGAGATAATCTCGAGAACGCGCCATCCGATTGAGCTGAAATTTTCAGGATACATTGGTGTTTATGCAGAATGGGTCCAGGTCTCAATAAATGTCAATTATCTTTAACTCTTTGGCCCCGGCGGCCATTTTAGTGATATTATTTATATACCTATTTTTCTGATCATAAATAATTTTTGCAAGAACAAAGTTGACGAAATAAATTTTGAACGTGTTTTACATGTGAATCGGATAATGTTTTGGAATTTTTTAACCCCATGTGTGCGCTGGGTGCCTAAAAAGAGAACGGGAAAATTTGAAAATTTTTAAATTGCGATAACTTTTGACAGAGTTATTCAATCATTACGAAATTTTCAATACATATTGGTATTTATTAGTTGTAGATTTGTGTAGCTTTTAATGAGTGTACTGGTAGGTTAAGTTAGTAAAGAGGTCTGCCGGGAACACGGCTTGCATTAGGCCACCAATTTGGGCCCATTTGCCACCCTCCGCTGGCTTTTTAGAGCTGCCAACTGACCGCTTCGCCAAACTGGATCAGCTGACTCAGCGTGACGGTACTGGCCACCTCTGCTAACCCTTGAAAGTGGTAACAACCAAAAAACTTGAGGCGTTTATTATTTAAGGCTGGACAATCACAGAGTGTTTGCTCGATGGTGTCCTCTTCCATCTCGCACCTCCTGCGTAAATTGCTAGATGTCAGTCCCATTCTTTTCGCATGAGACGCGGTAAGGCAGTGCCCTGTGAGCAAGCCGACCGTGGTTCTCAAGCGGTTTCTGCTGAGCTTGAGCAGTTCCCTGCTTTTGCTTAGATCAGGTGATGGCCCTAATGTCCTGGCTACACTGCAGTCCAACCTGTTTTCCCATTCGGACTTCAGTTTGGTCCATATGGCGGCATCAAGTTTGCTTGTGGTGTCAGCGATTGACCGTGGTACAGTGATGCAGGGGCTATTGCTAGCTCCTGAACCTTTCCTCGCCAATTCATCGGTTTTTTCGTTGCCTATGACTCCACTATGTCCTGGCACCCACATAATCCGGACAGGAATATGCCTGGCCTTTTTATTGAGTGCCACTCTGCAAGCGTTAACAGTTTTTGAAGAAGATCTGTAAGACGCAAGAGCGAGAATGGCTGCTCTGCTGTCGACGCAAATCGTCATTGGTCTGGTTGATATTCCGCTAATGGACTCAACTCCCATGCGTATAGCATGTAATTCAGACTGAAAGGCGGTAGCATGGTCCGACAGTCTACACCACAGGTTAAGGCTAAGGTCCGTATAAAACACGCCCGAGCCAACTCCTGGGTCCGTCTTTGACCCGTCCGTATAAATCCAGACGCCCCCATCGGTAGTGGCTTCCTTTTTCTTCCAGTCTGTTCTTGTGGGTATCTTGACCTGGCAATTCCTGCCAAGATGCATAATTTTGCTCATGTGGTCCGTGTCTTCAGCAACGAGCCCAAATCTTTTGCGGCATTCTGTAAGAATACCGATGTGTCCAAAAGGTAGCCTCAATACGCCTGGATATACATTTTAGTGATATTTTTAATATACCTATTTTCTGTTCATAAATAATTTTTGCAAGAACTTAGTTGACGAAATAAATATTGAACGTGTTTTATATGTGAATCGAATAATGTTTTGGAACTTTTAACCCCAGGTGTGCGCTGGGTGCCTCAAAATAGAACGGGAAAATTTGAAAATTTTTAAATTGCGATAACTTTTGACAGAGCTATTCAATCATTACGAAATGTTCAATACATATTTGTATTTATTAGCTGTAGATTTGTGTAGCTTTTAATGAGCGTGCGGGTAATCCTGTAGCTATGGCAGGCACTGAAAGTGAAAACCTCCAAATCATCGTCTCTCTTGAAAAAAATGCCGTTTCTTCAAAAAAAAAAACCACTCACATGTAAACCTTGTGCTTTGTTTACATAGACAAAAAAATAATTTGATATGGTAGAACGGGCACGCCTGTTAGCCCTTGCCCAATTTACCTATATTTGTAGCATCAAAAACTTCTGTTCACGGAAACTCGCGATCCGATAAGCAGAATTAATTGAAATTTGTGGAATGTATTGGCCTTAAATAGGACCAGGTCTGATAAAAGTGATTTTGAAATGCGGGCGACTCTGTGCCAGTGATGCCATCTTGCAAAATCACTAAAAAAGATAGCTCCTTTTAGCCCTATAAATTCTGATTGAATCGATCGATTTTGACAACACACAGTAGCTGAACCTTACTTTGAACAGCGTTTGGTAGAAATTTTGTGGAAAAATTCGGTTGGAACTGCCAGCAATGATAATTTTGGTGTCTTAGATTTGAAAAAAATAAAAATTTGGAAGTGAAAACATTCAAACCATCGAATATCCTAAAAAATGTCCGTTTGTTACAATAAAACCAATCTGTATACAAATCTTATGCTTAACGTACACATTTAAATTAAAACTTTGAAAATTTCATGTCGGACAAGACTGGTAACTCTTTCCCAGATAAGTTATATTTTTAGCATCAAAAACTTCTGTTAACGGGAACACACGAACCAATAATGAGATGCAACTGAAATTTACAGAATGCATTGGACTTAAATAGGACCAGATCTGATAGAAGCGATTTTGAATTGTGTGCAACTCTGTGCCAGCGGTGCCATCTTGAAAAAGTTTTCAGATTTTCATGAAATTGACACAGTCCCTGAAAGTTTCTTTAGTCTCTGTTTGGTGACAATTTGGTTGAAAAATTTGGTTGGTGCTGCCAGCTATGGTAATTTTTGTGTCTTTGGTTTTGAAAATTCGCTCAGGAAAATAAAACTTTTTGCCCTATAACTTCCAGTGCAGTTATGAAATTAATACGAATTTCATACAATTAATGGAACCTAATAAAAACATCATTCAGGCCAAATTTGGTTGCAAAGCCATGATAGGGTTGCCAGCTATTGTTGGTTTTGTGTTTAATTGCAATATCTTTATTAAGCGGTTTTATCGTAGAATTTTCAAATGGTAATGATATTGTAGTGACAATAAACAGCAAATATTAATTTTTCGATTATTTGAAAAACTCTTTGCAGATAACCCTAAATTTCTTTATACTCCTATAACTTCGAATGTAATATAACAACGTGAAGCAGATGTGATGTATTCTTGGCTTTGATACTGGCAAAAGGTTGCCAGCACGAGTCGGTTGTGCTACTTTTGTATCAATAAATGCTTACAGTTACTACTCATACCAGAAACCTTTACAATGAAAATAAATAACCGATGTTTCAATTCCCTAAGTTCTGCAAATTTTTCGGATCGCAGCCCCAAACACCAACTTCAGTTACAGAGCTGCAGGCATTGAGCATTTTCTCCATTGTGTTATATGAGATCCTGCTTTCACAATTTTGTGAAATAAGCAACTGACAACGAATATAATTAACCCGTGTGTTGCTCTCATAAACGTTGAAATTCATGCCAGTGGTAATATCTGAAACCTTCCACAATATGAGTTATAATGCATTCTTGAGACCAAAGTAAAATGTGGCGTTTGAAACAGTTTGGCCGTAATAAGCAGCTCATGTGGTGGAATAGGCACTCAAAACCTGCACGATTCTTCTACTGTTCTTCGAACATTAGTGTTTCTAGCGGTTCAGGTGCGCTAGAGTTTTTACCATTAGCACCGTATTGCTCTTTCCTCACCCGTATCTTGTCATATTCCGCGCACTATAACTCTTATTTCGCTCATTATTTTCACATTTTCTTTTTCCCCAATAGTCTTTGCACTGCAATTTTTATTAATTCGCGCTAATTACGTGGACGAGAACGTGGGAATTTAAAAAAACCCTAGCGCATCAGAACCGCTAGAAATACTAATGTTCGAAGAACAGTAGAGGATTGGTGCAGATTTTGGGTGTATTGTTATATATTGTCTTATATATTGTTGTTATATTGTTGTTAGTGTCTTATATATTATATATTGTATGTATTGTCATATATATTGTTATATATAGTATATTCACGATGTGAATACTTAATGCAAGCATTTATTGGTACAAAAATAACAAAAACACCTCGTGCTAGCAGTCCTTTGCTAGCACCAAAGCCAAAAATAAGTCATCTGCCTCACGTTGAAGTCAACCTGCTCTGTGAATTTTGTATTGATCCGATCATTGCATTGGAAGTTATAGGGATACGAAGAAATTTAGGGTAACCATTCGCCAGAGCTTTCAAACTTTATAGATCTTAGTATTTGGTGTGTATTTTCACTACAAGACCACAACGATTTGAAAATTTTATGATTAAATCGCTTACTAAAGCTATGTCACAAAATACAAAAAAAAACTCTAGCGCACCTGAACCGCTAGAAACACTAATGTTCGAAGAACAGTAGAAGAATCGTGCAGGTTTTGAGTGCATATTCCACCACATGAGCTGCTTATTACGGCCAAACTGTTTCAAATGCCACGTTTTACTTTGGTCTCAAGAATGCATTATAACTCATATGGTAGAAGGTTTCAGATATTACCATTGGCATGGGTTTCAAAGTTTATGAAAGAAAAACACTTGTTAATTATAATCGTTATCATTTGCTTATTTCACCAAACTTTGAAAGCAGCATCTCATATAACATCAATGAAGAAAATGCTCAGTGCCTGCAGCACTGTAACTGAAGTTGGCGTTTGGGGCTGCGATCCGAAAAATTTGCAGAACTTTGGGAATTGAAACATTGGTTATTTATTTTCATTGTAAATGTTTCCGGTATGAATACTAACTGTAAGCGTTTATTGATACAAAAGTAGCACAACCGACTCGTGCTGGCAACCTTCTGCCAGTATCAAAGCCAAGAATATATCACATCTGCTTCACGTTGTTATATTACATTCGAAGTTATAGGTGTATAAAGAAATTTAGGGTTACCTACAGGAAGTTTTTTCAAATAATCGAAAGCTTAATATTTGCTGTTTATTGTCACTACAATATCATTACCATTTGAAAATTCTACGATAAAACCGCTTAATAAAGATATTGCAATTAAACACAAAACCAACAATAGCTGGCAACCCTATCGTGGCTTTTCAACCAAATTTGGCCTGAATAATGCCTATAATAGGTTCCGTTAATTGTATGAAATTCGTATTGATTTCATGACTACACTGGCAGCTATAGGGCAAAAAGTTTTATTTTCCTGAGCGAATTCTCAAAACCAAAGACACCAACATTACCATGGCTGGCAGCACCAATCGAATTTTTCAACCGAATTTCTATCAAACAGAGTTTAGAGTAAGGTGCAATTACTGCGTCAATTTCATGAAAATCTGGTTACTAATTCACATTTCATAGGGCAAAAAGCAGTTTTTTTTCTTTTTTAATTTTTCAAGATGGCACCACTGGCACAGAGTTGCCCCCAATTCAAAATCGCTTCTATCAGACCTGGTTCTACTTAAGTTCAATGCATTCTGTAAATTTCAATGGTATCTGATTATTGGTTCGTGAATTCCCGTGAACAGAAGTTTTTGATGCTAAAAATATGGGTTAACTGGGAGAGGGTTACCATTCTTGTCCGACATGAGATTTCCAAAGTTTTACTTTGAACGTGTAGATAAAGCATAAGATTTGTTTACAGATTGGTTTTATTGTAAGAAACGGACATTTTTAGGATATTCGATGATTTGAATGTTTTCCCTACCAAATTTTTATTTTTTAAAATTTAAGACACCAAAATTATCATAGCTGGCAGCTCCAACCGAATTTTTCAACCAAATTTCTACCAAACGTGGTCCAGGTACTGTGTGAATTTCGTCAAAATCGAACGATTCAATCAGAATTTATAGGGCTAAAAACAGTTATCCTTTTTAGTGATTTTTCAAGATGGCACCACTGGCACAGAATCGCCCGCATTTCAAAATTACTTCTATCAGACCTGGTCCTAGTTAAGACCAATACATTCTGCAAATTTCAATTAATTCTGCTCATCGGATCGTGAGTTTCCGTGAACAGAAGTTTTTGATGCTAAAAATATAGGTAAATTGGGCAAGGGTTACCAGGCGTGCCCGTTATACCATATCAAATTTTATTTTTTGTCTATGTTAACAAAGCACGAAATTTACATATGAGTGGCTTTTTTTTGAAGAAACGGCATTTTTTCAAGAGAAACGATAATTTGAAAGTTTTCATTTTCAGTGCTTGCCCTAGCTTCAGGGTTGTCAGCACGCTCATCAAAAGCTACACAAATTTACAACTAAATAATACCAATATGTTTTGAAAATTTGGTAATGATTAAAAAGCTCTGTCAAAAGTTATCGCAATTTAAAAATTTTCAATTTTTCCCGATCTCTTTTTAGGCACCCAGCGCACACATGGGGTTAAAAAATTCCAAAAAATTAGCCGATTTACATGTAAAACACGTTCGAAATTTATTTTGTTAACTTTATTTTTGCAAAACTTATTTGTGTACGGAATAATAGGTATAATAAAAATATCACTAAAATGGCCGCCGGCGCCAAAGGGTTAAAGATTTTTAACTGAGACCTGGCACTATTCTGCATATACACCAATGTGTCCTGAAAATTTCAGCTCAATCGGATGGCGCGTTCCTGAGATTTTTTCACTGAAATTTTTTGATGATATATATATATATATATATATATATATATATATATATATATATATATATATATATATATATATATATATATATATATATATATATATATATATATATATATATAGAAATATGAATTTTTGGCCAAATTGATTTTAATACTAATGTTCTTCTTCGAACATTAGTAACAATCATAGCTGGCAGCCCTATCATTGTTTTTCAAACTAGATTTCTACTGAATATTGTCTACAATAATTTTAATTTGCTATATGAATTTCGTTATGATACCATGACTGTATTGGAGGCTATAGGGCCAAGAGAGAAAAATCAAATAACATTATATAAACAACTTGCTGCAGTTGCACCAATTTTTGACGATTCTAAAAGCATATAGATATACTATATAACTTAGATGCTTTGCTTTTATATAATCTTTTAGTGCTTTTATACAATAAAAGTCGTTTGTCATAAATTATGCTAACCATAGAAGGGGAATGATACAGATGAATAAGCTAATAAACTTGGTTATAGATTCAAGTAACAAACAATAAAATTTCCAAAACTCGGAAAATTTAAATATCGGTTGCTTATTGTATTGTAAAAGGTTTGCTTTTGAATAGAAAATGAAAGCATCTGTTGGTGCGATATTTACGAAATCGTCCGGCGCTGGCAATCATGTGCTAGCACCATAGCTGCTTCATGTTGTGTTAAACCCAGCCTATGAATTTCGTTTCGATTGAATGGCTGCGCTGTAAGCTATAGGAGTGAATTAAATTTTAGGGTTACCATCGTCCAAACTTTTTAAATCTTTGAAACGTAAATATTTGTTGTTAACTGTCATTGCAGGATCATTCCCATTTGGAAATTTGATGACAACATCGCTCGATAAAGAAATGTCAATAAATTACGAAATTCGTCATAGCTGGCAACCCTTTCACGGTTTTTCAATAAAATTCCTACAGAATTAAAAACGCAACAAGATATGCTTTTCACATGAATTTCGTTTTGATTTCGTCACTGCATCGGAAGTTACAGGGAAAAAATCTTTATTTTCCTGAGCAAATTTACAATATTTAGGAGACAAAAATTGCACTGCGTGAATTTCGTTAAAATCTGGTGGCTAAATCGGAAGCTATAGGCCAAAAAGCAGTTTATTTTCTCAGAAGTTTTTTGAAATGACACCACTGCCACAGTGTTGCTTGTTTTTCAAAATCACTTCAATCAGACCTGGTCCTAGCAAATTTAAACATGTTCTGTAAGTTTCATATTCATCGCATTATCCGATCGTCAGTTCTCGTGAACAGGAGTTTTGAGTGCTGAAAATAGAAGTGATTTCATCACGGGTTGCCGTTCTTGTTTACCGCGGAATTTAGAAATATTTTATTTGACTTGGTGGACAAAAGTCAAAATTTATCAATAATTTGAATTTATTTTCAAAAATCAAAAATTTTTCAGGAGACTCGATGATTTGAAGGATTTTTGTTCAGGAGCTTGCTGAAGCTACAGATTTGGCCGCACAGTTTTGAAAGTCCATGCGTGAAAAATTTTAGTCTATATCAATACGCTCTAAAAATCTCACGATGATCTATTGTTTTTCTTAGAAGTTATGACAAATCGAAATTTGAAAAAAAATCCTTGCCTCCTTTTAGGCACTAAGCGCCTACACAAGGCTCAAAATTTCCACTTCTTTATCATAAACAAACTTTAAACATAATAAGTTTTCATTTCTAGTACTTTTTTTTAAACAAAAACTTACACTGCTTGGAAATATAGGAGCACCTGAAAATTCACTTAAATGCCCGCCGCCGCGAAAAGGTTTAGATATCTGAATTTTGGCAAGTCATGGACCTACCTGTTATATACATCTATGTTCTCCAAAAATTTCAGCTCAATCGGATCGGCCACTCCAGAGATTATCTCTCTTAATCATTTTGCTGATATATATATATAGATATATATATATATATATATATATATATATATATATATATATATATATATATATATATATATATATATATATATATGATATCTATATATATATACATATATATATATATATATATATATATATATATATATATATATATATATATATATATATATATATATATATATATATATATATATATCTATATATATATATATATATATATATATATATATATATATATTTATATATATATATATAGATATATATATATATATATATATATATATATATATATATATATATATATATATATATATATATATCACGAATTTTCGGCGAAGCGATTTTAATACTAATATTCTTCGAACATTAGTAAAAAAGAAGATTCACTCAATAAACAATGAAAACACACGATACTTTGAATGTACAAACTACGATCATTTATTATCAAAACGGAATGCTTAATCTTTTAATCATAGATACGTGAGCATCTATGCACGGCAACTGGGCGAGAAGTTACCTGACCCGCTTTTTTTATTGGATCACATTCGCTGACACCACGTCTGGTTTTCTAGAATTTTCTAGGAATGTTTTTAAGTCTAACCAGACGGTGTCCGTTTTCCGCGCTTCTAGAGTTTCTGCATCTAAAGGCTGGTACTGAGTTCGAGCTCACGTGAAATTTTGACATTTCCCCAATATCTGACCATTCTTTCGAGCGAAAATTTTGACAACAGAGAAAAGCAGAGACACTGCTCATTCTTGACGGATAAAATGTCAAGAATTTCAATTTTCGATCGATTTTCTTATTGGAAAGTCATTTGCACTGCTCCATTTTCAAATTGAAACACCAAATGTCACTTTTTCGCTCGAAAGAATGAACTGCACAAACTAAATTTGCGTGAAATGATTGACAGCATGTGTTAGTGCCATCTATGTTTTCGAAGCGAAAGCAACTTCAAAGCAACTTTTCATGCTAAGAACACAGTACCAAACTTGCTTATTTTCAAGCTAAATTTTCGCCGAAACAGATTTCACGTGAAATTTTGTATGAAAATTTCACGTGAAATCGAACTCAGTACTATGCTTAACGGAGAAGATGCAGATTCGTGGAATTGTTTTTTTTTGGGTGTATGTGCTCATGCATACATATTTTCTCCCCCTTTTGACGTTGAATTCCCCTGAATTCTATTTTCAATTTTGACAATTTGATTTTTACTCTGTTTTATTTAATGCAATATTAATAATGATATCAATACGAATAATATAATGCCTAAACTTGCATTAATGTCGACATTAGTTATTCTATTAAACTGTAGCTCTTCGATTTTCTCTGTATTTTGAATATTTTGAATAACAATGTCATCTAAAATCAATTTATTTGGGAAATTTACATTATTTGTATTGGGATATTAGAATCTTTTGTTGGATATGTGTATAGTGTTTGAAAAATAATGATTACAAGCTGCAATCGAACAATTATTGAAATGTACAAGAAGGTTTCCAGTGAGATTTAATTTTCTAGCGTCGCATGTTTGATTTAGAACAAGATTTTTAGCGTTTTTAATTACCAGTGTTTCTCTGTCTATTTCAAATATTTCTGTATTTTGATTTTGAACCAATTTGCAATTATTTTTGTAGACGCAATGTTTTGTTATTTTTAGTTCGTTAAAATATTTATTACTTTCGTATGTATAAAGTGTATTTTCAGTCATAAAAACTATTTCATTTAGGGAATCAATTTCTTTGTGTTGTTTGTTTGTGATTGGCAGTATCATTTTAAGTTGGATGTTTATAAATTCAATCGGAATTGTAATGGCAAAAATATGTATATTTTTATTAAATTTGAAGAATCCAACTTTTACATATTGTAATTTGCTTACGTCTATGTCGAACATTTTGATTTCTTCGTCGGATAGAATGTTGGTGTGCAATATGCCGTATTTTGCGAATGCAATATTATCTTGAATCTACTCTGTTTTTAAGGATCTGAATTTTAAATAATTGATCGTAATATAGATTATTTTCTTGACTATTGTTCAAAATACTGTTTAATTGGTTGGATGTCTGTCCCTAGTTGCAACATCTCCAAGGGTTTTAATAGTATTACTCAAATTTCTGTTAATTTCAATCTTCTGGCTAACATTTTTGATTAGGTTATGGTTATTCATGTCAATTGTCTTAAGATGTTCGTCAATGTTATTTCTGTCTTGGTCGTCCATTGTTCTAAAAAGAAAGTGTTGTGCGTTACCTACTAGATTAATAAGTCCTCTTTTAGGTCTTTTGTCTGATGGTGTAATTGTTACTAATGTTCGAAGAACATTAGTATTAAAATCGATTCGGCCAAAAATTCATATTTCCATATATATATATATATATATAATCAAAAAATTTCAGTGAGATAATCTCGGGAACGCGCCATCCGATTGAGCTGAAACTTTCAGAATACATTGGTGTATATGCAGAATAGGTCCAGGTCTTTTTAAATGTCAGTTATTGTTAACCTTTTGGCGCCGGCGGCCATTTAAGTGATATTTTTAATATACCTAATATTTCGTGCACAAATAATTTTCGCAAAAATAAAGTTAACGAAATAAATTTCGAACGTGTTTTACATATGAATCGGATAATGCTTTGGAATTTTTAAACCCTATGTGTGCGCTGGGTGCCTAAAAAGAGGACGGGAAAATTTGAAAATTTTTAAATTGCGATAACTTTTGACAGAGCTACTCAATCATTACGAAATTTTCAGGACATATTGATATTATTTAGTTGTAGATTTGTGTAGCTTAATGAGCGTGCTGGTAACCCTGTAGCTAGGGCAGGCGCTGAAAGTGAAAACTTCCAAATCATCGTCTCTCTTGAAAAAATGCCGTTTCTTCAAAAAAAAGCCACTCATATGTAAATCTTGTGCTTTGTTTACATAACCAAAAAAAAAAAAGATATGGTATAACGGGCACGCCTGGTAACCCTTGCCCAATTTACCTATATTTTTAGCATCAAAAATTTCTGTTCACGGAAACTCACGATCCGATGAGCAGAATTAATTGAAATTTGCAGAATGTATTAATCTTAAACAGGACCAGGTCTGATTTTGAAATACGGGCGATTCTGTGCCAGTGGTGCCATCTTGAAAAACCACTAAAAAAGATAACTGTTTTTAGCCCTATTAATTCTGATTGAATCGTTCGATTTTGACGAAATTCACACAGTAGCTGGACCTTACTTTAAGCCACGTTTGGTAGAAATTTGGTTGAAAAATTCGGTTGGAGTTGCCAGCTATGATAATTTTGGTGTCTTCATTTTGAAAAAAAAAAAATTTGGAAGTGAAAACATTCAAACCATCGAATATTCAAAAAAATGTCCGCTTCTTACAATAAAACCAATCTGTATATAAATCTTATGTTTTATCTACACGTTCAAAATAAAACTTTCGAAATTTCATGTCGGACAAGAACGGTAACCCTCTCACAGTTAACCTATATTTTTAGCATCAAAAACTTCTGTTCACGGAAACTCACGAACCAATAATCAGATACAGCTAAAATTTAAAGAATGCATTGGACTTAAGTAAGACCAGATTTGATAGAAGCGATTTTGAATTGTGGGCAAGTCTGTGCCAGTGGTGCCATCTTGAAAAATTACAAAGAAAAAAAACTGCTTTTTGCCCTATGAAGTGTGAATAAATTACCAGATTTTCATGAAATTGGCACAGTAGCTAAACCTAACTCTAATCTCTATTTGGTGGAAATTTGGTTGAAAAATTTGATTGGTGCTACCAGCTATGGTAATTTTGTGTGTTTGGTTTTGAAAATACGCTCAGGAAAATAAAACTTTTTGCACTATAACTTCCAGTGCAGTCATGAAATCAATACGAATTTCATACAATTAATGAAACCTGTCACAAACATTATTCAGGCCAAATTTGGTTGAAAAGCCACGATAGGGTTGCCAGCTATTGTTGGTTTTGTGTTTAATTGCAATATCTTTATTAAGCGGTTTTATCGTAGAATTTTCAAATGGTAATGATATTGTAGTGACAATAAACAGCAAATATTAAGCTTTCGATTATTTGAAAAAACTCGCTGCAGGTAACTCTAAATTTCTTTATACTCCTTTAACTTCGAATGTTATATAACAACGTGAAGCAGATGTGATATATTCTTGGCTTTGATACTAGCAGAAGGTTGCCAGCACGAGTCGGTTGTGCTACTTTTGTATCAATAAACGCTTACAGTTAGTATTCATACCGGAAACATTTACAATTAAAATAAATAATCAATGTTGCAATTCGCAAAGTTCTGCAAATTCTTCGGATCGCAGCCCCAAACACCAACTTCAGTTACAGTGCTGCAGGCACTGAACATTTTCTTCATTGATGTTATATGAGATGCTGCTTTCAAAATTATGTGAAATAAGCAACTGATAACGAATATAATTAACCCGTGTTTTGCTCTCATAAACGTTGAAATTCATGCCAGTGGTAATATCTGAAACCTTCCACCATATGAGTTATAATGCATTCTTGAGACCAAAGTTAAACGTGGCATTTGAAACAGTTTGGTCGTAATAAGCAGCACATGTGGTGGAATATGCACTCAAAACCTGCACGATTCTTCTACTGTTCTTCGAACATTAGTGTTTCTAGCGGTTCAGGTGCGCTAGAGTTTTTTTACTTTAAGCGTTAGATGTTGTAATTCTGTCAAGATTAAGTCTCTATGTTGGTCTTGTAAATGTACCGCCTTTAATTTGAATTAATTAATTACTCTCAATATCTCAGTAGAGTTAATTACGTGAAGAACTATATTAGCTTTTGTGGGAATTTTGGCTTTGTTTAGTTGAATTTGTGTGAATCCTGAAGTGTCTTCAATCCTATGTATGGTCAATTGTCCGTTGGTTGGGGTCAGTAAGAGAAACAGTATTGTGGCCAATGTTAAAAATGGCTCTAAGAGAATAGTTGAATACTTAGATTAGTTAATGATTTCTCTGAAATTTGGGAAATATGACATAATCAAAGGGTCAGAGTAATAATTTTCTTTGCATTATTTCGAGCAGCATTTTATTCCAGATGTAAGAGATATTTTCTTGTGTAAACGCTATTTGCCGGTTTCTAGAATTATTTTCTGCATTGCTACAGCTAAAAACGCCACAGTCATTACCGTTTTCTTGTTGGGGAGTATTTTCTAAATCAGCTAGTGTAAATTCTGTTATATCAATAGGTGTTCTTCATTTGTTGACAGACTCTTCTTTAAGGAAATCTTTTATGGTCTCCAAAATTTGTGGGTTTGGTACTCCTAATGAATCGTAATATTTGATCGTCTTTTGTGGAAAATCAATGACACTGATGGTCCAATGGTTTTGGTTGATGTTGATTGGTATTAAAAGGATATCAAAATCGAAAATATTTATATTTCGCGTCCACCTCTTAATGGATTGGTAACCTCATCTTAGAAGACGTTGGTTGAAGAATGTGTTCATTGCACACACTTTGGGTAGATTTCGGGATCTGTCTTCTTCGCTGCGTTCTACAATAAGTTTCAAATAAAATTCTATGATTTTATCGTTCAGCCATTTGTCATTCCTGAGTGTTCTAATATCGAGTCTAGTAATATCTATTCGGAATTTTGAGGATAAAATGTCGTCCTCTGTAACTTCGTTCAGTGCGCTATTTACCACTGATCGTTGTTCTTCTGTAAATTCGGGAAGTTCTACGTTATTGTCATTTGGAACTCCGTCATTGGGGAACGAATTATATTTCAAAGGTCTTTTGATATTACCTGGATGTATCTTTTCGAGCTTACTTTTAACAAATCTTGGTTGGTGTTTTAATCTAGCAGCCTTTTAGTTTTTAATGAAACCAGTCGTCCTATTTTCCTCGTAGTTTTCGCGGTTTTTGTTTGCTTTTTTAATCTATTTTTGTTTTGCGTTTTTCAAATGTTCTCTAATCTTTTCGAAATTTATTTTGTGAAATTGTACTTCCGGTGGAGTACATTTAATTGTAGAGTGGTACCTTTTGTTGTAATTTCTTACCGCTTGTTGCATTGATCTCTTGATAGAGATTTTTCGTTTTTGATACGTGACGATACGAAATTGTTCTACTATTGTTCCGTGAAATCTTTCTATGTCTGCTATCCCTGTACTATTGTGTGGCTTTGTTTAGTGTAGTTCCACATTTTCCGTATCTAGAATATCTTTAACTAAGACACTATCGAATTCGTTTCCTGCAACAATTTTTTGTGGTTTGCCTACCCGTGAAAAATGTTCTTCTAGAATCTCCACTAAGGTCACATGGTTTCTATCGCTCAAAAAGTATGCTGCCCCAAATTTTGAGAACTTATCAATAATCCTGAGAAAAGATTGTTTCATTATTGTAAAAATGTCTATTTGGATTATTTGGTTAATGTCTTTTGCTGTTTCTGGCATATTAAATTTTGTTTTAAGGGGTTACACCACAGTAGAAATTTCAGAAAATTGATTTTCTTTTTATTGGTAAAAAATCATTTGAAACCTCTAGAATAAGAGGCAAACAGCTTTGTACCTGCTAGAAATCGTTTTCAAAGAAATTTTGAGCACTTTTTCGACTCTTCCCGACTGCTCGAAAATGACTACTTGCGATAGATACGACACCTGTTCATTGGGTACAGCATTAAGTCTTATCATACGATTTCCAACTTCTCTAATACACTAATATAAGTCGTAAGAAACATTTTCAAGCATGTTGAACACAAAGTTCAGTAGTACAGTGTCCTTTGATGTTGAGAGAAGACGTAAATTTTGCGTGGAAGTTATTCGAATTACGATTTTTTTGCAGTGCTAATTTCTCACACGTAATTTGTAGCTTTTACATTTATGTGAGTTACAATGAGTGAAAAGAAAGTGTATGTAAGCCCTAAAAGCTCAAAAATATCGTATAAGACGCGGCGACGGACCAATGTGACGAAACGACGACCGTTGAACAGATATAAGGCTGAGGAAGATTCGGCCGATGTCAGCGCTTCAGCAAAAAAATTGAAAGTGGATTCTGATGTTATCGATGTATAAAGTAAATTTGGTTATTGATTGAAGGTAAAAAAAATTAAATGATCAAAATTTTTTATTTTATCATACTTGAAACAAAAGTCAAAACTTTAAACGCGTTTTGCTCGAAACACGTTTTTTCAAATCGGCACGCAGCATAACTCAAACAATTTTCAATTTTTTCACTCCAAATTAATATCACATCTTTAAAACAACATTCCGCATAGAAATACGTAGCCGATTTTCAATAAATAAATATCTTGATTTTTTAGCTACAAATAAGTGCCGGTTTTTTTAAGGAAAATGCGCTTTTTTTTCAAATGCTCGCCAAATTTACAAAAATAAATATTTTCAAAATCCCCTACGTATTTCTCTAGCTATACTAATGTTATTTAAGAAAATGTTTTTTATTTTGTTCCAGATTAATTTTTGGTGCACTTCTACTGCGTGCCGCGGAGCCCCTCCATAAAAAACCGTTCCGCAGAAACGGCTGTTACGCAGCCATTTTGTAATATTTTTTAATTAACAAATTTTTTTAAAAACTTCAAAACCAACATCCTTAAAGAGATTTACTTTTTTACTTTTCCTTCCACTTAAAAAAAAATCGCAGAAAAACGTTAAGTTTTCGCTCTCTACTGTGGTGTAACCCCTTAATGGGTTTGCGATCGCATTTTACTGCTTAGCATACTTCGCACTGGCTAATCACAACATTGATCAGTTCAAATAATCCCGGGTAATATATTTTGAATTTGATTTTGTTATATGATTCTACAATGCCGGAGTGTAAGCTTTCCTGAACGTGGTAAAGTGCAATTTGTTTAACAGCTTCTACCTCAGTTTCAATGTCTTGAGCCCTAAATGAGCATTTTATAAATTTAGTTTGTTTATCGTTCGAGAATAATTCTCGAAGTTTTTCTTGAACGATATTGTATTTATGATCGGATAATTCGGAATATATGCCCGTAGTACCTTTCTTGATATAATTTTAAAGGATTTCTTCGAGGTTTTCAATATCGTATTCAGCTATATAAATGATACACAAATGAATGCACAAATTCAATCTCTGACACTATTGTTTGTAAGAATAATTTGTGTATTGTATTTGTTGACAATATCCTCTTTGATTGGGATGTGGTCAAGGAGTTCTTCTTCCGCTGAGTGTATTGTTGCCGTGGTAGAGTCGTCGTCTTCTTTTTCAATGTTTAAAAAGATTCCCAAGTCAGAACATGTATTTGTATTTGTTTTATGGGAAACGGACTTAACTGATTTGGTTTCCTCCATTGTCTCCATTCTACTCAAAAAATCGGCTACACGGTTTTCCTTTCCATAGTCTCGAATAAATTAACGATAATAGCCTGTTAATCATAAAAAGCTTTTGATTTGATTCTCGTTTCGAGGTAGTTTAAGCTCTTCAATAATTTTAATCTTTTCAGGGTTGGGTTTTATACCTTCTTTGGTAATAACATGACCTAAAAAACTGGTTTCTCTTTTCATAAAGTTGCACTTGTCAACTTGAACTTTAAGCCGGTTTTCCTTCAAAACTTTAAAAATGTCTGTTATTGAACTGACATGCTCTTGCAATGAGGTACTGAATATGAGGACGTCGTCCAAATAGACAACGCAAGTTTTGTTGATGAACTCCCGGAGCACATCATTCAAGAGTCTCTGGAATGTCGTTGGCGCATTTTTCTGACCAAACGGCATTCTTACAAACTCGTAAAGACCGTGAAGAGTCACAAAAGTAGTTTTTTGTCTGTCTTCCTGCTTCACCAAAATTTGTTGATAACCTTTGGCGATATCAATCGTCGAAAAATATTGAGCTCTGCCAAGTTTGTTTAACAGAGAATCAACATTTGGTAGAGGATATTTATCATCTAAAGTGACATTGTTAAGTTTTTGGTAGTCAATCACTAACCGAAATCTTTTATTTCCCAAGCTATCACTTTTTTAGGAATAACAATTAATGGACTCGAGTATTTGCAAGAACTTTTTCGTATTATTCCTTGCGATTATATTTCTTTAATTTGTCTGCGTACCTCCTCTTCATGTTTAGGGGGTACCGATAGAGTTTTGAGTTTATTTCAGCATCGGTTATTGTTTTGATTTCATGTTCAACCGATGGTGTACTCCTTAATATGTCTCCCTCTTTATAGAAAATATCTTCGAATTTTGTATCACCTTCACAATTTCCGTATACTCTTCTTTATTTAAATGATCGTATTTAAGTCTTTCTATAAAATTAGTTTGGATACTTTCTAGCAAGCAAATTTCATTAGAAACGTATGGGATATTTATGAACACTATGCTTTGTCCATTCAAAGAGATTGCTCTCTCTTCAACGTCAATTAAAGTGTCTAACGTATTAAGAAGATCCATACCAATTATAAACTGATATTTTCTTCTCTGTAGGGATTTAACTTTCCATCTAATTCCTGCTGCTGATGGCAATTTAAACTCTTTTGGAGCAACTGTATGCACTTCGTATTTTATTATATCTTTGTTTGTAATTGAACTAAATACAATGGGTTCTATTGATACTTTTTTAAAACCGTTAATTGCTTCGTCAATTATAGAGAATGATGTCTCCGTGTCGATAAGAGCAGTAAATTTTTTTTCATTTATTGTTATTTGAATCATAAGAAGAATGTCCGAGGCTAGTTTTGAAAAACCATTGACTCTTTATTAATATTATTAGCTTCTAAAAAACTTTGATCTACTTCGCAAGAGCTGGGATTGATATTTTCGTTAAAAGCGTCCTGGGAGAAATTTTGTGATCAATTTCTCGATTGAA
This sequence comes from Nemotelus pantherinus, assembly GCA_963978885.1. Taxonomy (NCBI): domain Eukaryota; kingdom Metazoa; phylum Arthropoda; class Insecta; order Diptera; family Stratiomyidae; genus Nemotelus; species Nemotelus pantherinus. The sequence continues at coordinate 142,037,397 of OZ022263.1, forward strand.
GTCTTTCAACGTTATCAATTTTCATAGGCTCCGGCCTATTAGAGATGAAATTTTCGTTTCTCTCTAATCTATTTTGACCCGATAGCCGCAGAAAAATTTTTTCATTGAAACCTATCAAGTGTCTTCTTTCTGGCCCGGTATGGATATTCTTGGTTACGCCACTAACCGAATACAATGCAAACATGGTTGTACAATTATCATTCACAAAAAAATAAACAAACGGTCCACTCACAACTTTGCCGTTTATTTTTCGGGAAACATGCAGAATGCCTGATATTTTCATTGAAATTTTTTTCATTGAAATCTACCAAGTGTCTTCTTTCTAGCCCGGTATGGATATTCTTGGTTATGCCTTTAACCGAATACAATGCAAACATGATTGTACAATTGTCATTCACGAAAAAATAAACAAATGGTCCACTCACAACTTTGCCGTTTATTTTTCGGGAAAGATGCACAATGCCTGATAAATATTTTACACGCGACGATAAATTTAGCCCAAATTATATGTCTTATAACCCTCACTTATCTGTAAAAAGAGACTCCAAAGACCCTTAATCCTTTCTGATTGCGGCATGAACCCACAACAAACTTTCGCCTCATTGGTACTGTTGCGACCGACTAAACTCTGTCGAGCCGTCGTCAGTGCAGCATATATTTGTTGAGAGATCTTCCTCCTCTTGCCCGGCGTGCCTTTTCCCAGCCAACTAGCTCAGCCTGGCGTGGGTTGGCGGGCGGAAGATCTCTACGTGCTATGGCACGCAGACAATACAACACTCACCACATTTCACAGTTTTACATCAGAAACCACCAGGAAAGAAAGGAAAACAAAGAGTTTCCGTAAGAATCATTAACGAAAAATTTATTCTTTGGCATTATTTACACAAAAAAACTCAAGCAAAAACAAATCAAATAATCTAAGAAGAAAAAAATAAAAAAACCAAAATTCAACAATTCAAGCACATAAATAAAATAAAATTAAAGAAATCAAATCAACTAAGGACTAATTTGGGTGGTGTTTTTTTTCATGCCCAACCCCGGCCGGAGTGGAGTTCACATTGATCATACATTTTTTTCTTTCCTTTTTTTTGGTTTGAAATAAAAATGTGATCCAATTGTAGGGATAAAATAATAATACCAACAAAACAAAAAACAAAATATAAAACAAAAACCAAAATACCAAAATAATTGATCTGAAAAAAAAATGTTAAATTCGAATAAATAGATCAACTAAATATATAATCATGCAAAAGTAAAGAAAAAGATAGCAAAATTTAATGAAATTTTACATTCCCCACACCTTAAGTTTCTTTTTTTCTCAGTTTAATATTCATATTCATTTACTTAACAAAAAAACTATTTATAATTAGTTGTATGGTTTGCGGCAAAAACGGCATTCAATTACTCTCCGACACTCCTAGTCATAAATATTCAATATCAACCTTTGAACTTGAAAGTTTCTCCTTGCCACCTGGCGTAAGGTATAAAATTAATATGTTACTTGGCAATTACTTATCTGGTTCCATACGCGTATGTTAAATGATGAGAATCGTCACCAAGGAAGCTGGTGTCTCGCCCCAAGAACACGTTAGCATTGAAATTTGCTTCTGCTTAGGTGCGTTAGCGGCTTCCATACCATGAGCCCGCTCGAGGAATCACAGAAATTTTTCGTCCAGGCCAATTCAATTCACAACGTCTGCCAACGATACCGCCTTCTGATAAGCACACTGATCAGATCTCTTTCTTCTTTCTCCCAGCAGTCACTTTAGTTTTCCAATATTTCACCCACTTTACTAAAAAAATTTCAAAGTTTCAAACAGTTTAATAATTTTTCACTATTGCACAATAGTTTTGTTATTTTTTATTACTTCAGACAGTTTTGTACTGGATTCTTTTCCAAAATTTCCCTCAAAATCTCCCCTTATATTGTTCAAATCCACTTTTAATTTTCTAGCCACCACAAAAAATCCACTGAACTTCTTTCTTTCGCTTCTCACCTTCGAATCGCCTTTTCCTTTGTCGAGAAAAATTTTCACTGTACTGCTAGAGTGGTTTATTTCCAATTTCCCATTGCTTTCCATTTCGACGCAACTAGGGCATCCCCAAAGCATAAAGTACAGGAATCTGACACCAGATTCGCTGTACTGCTGAATTGTCCACCAGTCAGTGGTGACTTTTTGAATGTTGACACTCATCTGTCAACATCACCGCCGTGTGACACTTCAAAGTGATTCGAATCGTGAACCCCCAAATTGGATTGCAATTTACGCTGCCCGTGACTATAATTTATTCCGGCACCACATGGAGAATACCATTAATGTTAGGGCGGAGAAGGGTTAGCCTGATGGAAGCATGTTGTAGCGGCAGAATGTGTCCCGAAAGGTGCTCCGAAAGCGGATTATTTATAAGGTAAGTGGATAGGGTCTCAACAATCGTGGGGACGACCCAGACCCTGAGAGGTCTCAAAATGCCGGGCACAACTCGCTGGCTTCCGACTGTGAGCACCATCAGTCATCACGCTTTGATGTCTTTAGCGTGTTAATTTCCAAGCACCTTTCCTTTCTCGTCTACCAACTCGTAGATGACCTGTCCCACTTTACGCTTAATCGTTGCCTTAATGAACTTTGGGGCGAATTTAGCCGCAAATCGGTCAACCGCACAGCTTAGTGAATGATTGCGTACCCAGACGTCTTGACCGATGGCAAAATCTTTTACACGGCTTCTTAAATTGTATCCTTGCGCACCGTTGTTGTATGCCTCAGTCATTTTAGTTTGGACCTGACAATGAATCTGACGTAACCGGTCACAATTTGGTACTGTCACAACCTCTCCATCCTCAAAAGCCTGTTAAGACTTCAAAAGCGCGTATTCAGAACCATGGTGGATAGGTTGGTACCAGTGCTGCCAGATAGGCGCTGCAGCTTACCCCCAGACAATTCCTATTTATCCCTGAAAATACCCATTTCCGGGAAATTTTTCAGGATTCTCAAAAACCAGGTTTTTTAAATATAAATTTTTATATGTGTAAGACTTTCGTCACATTAAGCAAACTTTTTTAAGGTGAGGTGAAACTTTCCTTCACACATCCTAATCTTTTGGGACTAATTTTTACCTGGTGCGTTAAGTTTTCACTCAGAAAAAATTAGTCCCGAAAGGTTTATTATCGACAGAGTCGCGAGAGACAGTCAGACAGTACCATGGGCAGATTTCATCGGTTAATTAATTAATAAGCGAGCTCGGAAAAACGAATATGACTTATTCCGATATTTTGGAATATTACCGTGTTAAATAAAATACACATCAAACAATGATAGAGCGAGGGCGGTAAAATGACCCCATCATGGATTTGACGACACCGTATTGCAAATAGTACCTACAAAAAGTGAATCGGTCACTCAGCTGAATAGATAGAGATATAGGGTACGGCAATCGCGGCCTTTGTCGTCAATCGGTATGGTAGAAATATCAATTTTGAAACAGCATCACCAATATCCGCTTATTGGTATGATTGAAGATTGATATTTTATATTTTCTTATATCAGAAAAAAGTGGACATGACGTATTTCGAAATTATTATTTATCGAAACATCTGTTTCGGAAAAATGCATTATCAAATTTCAGAATACCCTAAACAAAACCCTGAATATTTTTCCCCTGTTTGTCCCCTGAAGTCTTTAAAATATCTCTAAATCTAGGGTTAAGATTCCTAATATGGCAGCACTGGTTGGTACCCGAACATCAGGAAATGGGGCGAACAACCTGTGGACTCATGTACTACATTACGAAATGCGGCACATGACTCCGGCAGGTTAGCGTCCCAATTCCGATGGTCGTCCCCTATGTAGGCTCGAATAGCGGTTAGAATAGACTGGTTGGCTCTTTCGAAAGCATTAGCTTGGGGTGAATAGAAAGGGGTGTAGCAATGGTTCACCCCATATTGAGCCAGGAATTCCGAGAAGAGTTTCGACATAAATTGGACCTTATTGTCAGTATGGACGGTTTCAGGCACGCCAAAGGTCAAGAATACGTATTCTTTCAAAAATTTCACCATCGACTCAGCTGTTGACTTGGGTAGGGCCTTGAGCCAAATGAATTTGGTAAAGTGATCGAGCACCACCAGCAACTGGGTGTTACCTAGCTTTGAACGAGGATATGGGCCCATGAAGTCAATAAACAAGCGTTGCATTGGCCGATCAGTAATCCTGGCAGCACCCATAGGTGGTCTCATTGTAGCATTCGTGGCCTTAACTTGCTTGCAAATAAAACAATTCTGTACATAGCTGGTGACATCTTGACGCAGCTTCGGCCAGTAATAATAGCGTCGCAAAACTTCTAGTGTTTTACAAATCCCACAATGTGACCCCAAAGGGCTGTCATAACTACGTGCCAGCAACACTTGTCTTCCTCCTTCAGGCACCGACACCTTTGCACTGGGAATATCTAAGTCAAGATCTCCGTGTGATCCTAGATGAATATACACAACTCCGTTCTTCGTGTAATGGTTTTCAAACTGATTCGGATGTTGCTCAATCTGATGGACGAGATTCGTGTAATCAGGATCCTGAAAGGCCTATATTGGAATGTTCCCTAGCAATTGGTGATGCTCAGGAAGACAAACAACAGCACAATGAGGCCCCTCCTTTAGAGTTGCGTGCTCGTGATAACGCGTCTGGTACGACATTTTCAGTGCCTGCTCGATGTTCGATGTTGAAATTGAACCCTTGTAATTTTAGGCTCCACCGTGCTAACCTCCCCGACAGATCTCTCTGGCCCATTAACCATTTCAGACTGGCTGTGATAATGGTGACATATGCCCGAAACCTTTTGACGCTCTGCACCGCAGCCAAGCATTCTAGTTCGGTAACGCTATAGTTGCGCTGCGCAGCATTCAACTTCGATGACATAAAGGCGATGGAATGCTCTCCACCATCATCATCTTTCTGAAATAAAACACTGCCGATGCCGGTGGCACTTGCATCGCACTGAATATAAAAGTGCCGAGAGAAATCTGGGTTAATCAACACAGGTGCAGGCACTAAAAGTTCCTTCGTCCGATCGAAAGCCTTATTAGCAGCCTCAGTCCATACGAACCTTCTTTTACCATTCAGCAGATCCGTCATAGGTGATGTAATAGCCGCAAAATTCGGGATGAAACGACTATACCACCCAGCCATCCCCATGAATCTCCTCACGTCCTTTACCGTTTTGGGTCGTGGATATGCTATGATGCCGGAAACCTTTTCAGGATCCGTCTTTAGGACACCATCACTTATCACATAACCTAGGTATCGAATTTCTTTTTGGACGAATTTGCTCTTCTCAACATTGATGGTCAAATTCACCTGCTGTATCACTTTTTTTAGGAATAACAATTAAAGGGCTCGAGTATTTGGAACAACATTTTCGTATTATTCCTTGCGATTCTATTTCTTTAATTTGTCTGCGTACCCCCACTTCATGTTTAGGGGGTACCGATAGAGTTTTGAGTTTATTTGAGCATCGGTTATTGTTTTGATTTCATGCTCGACCGATGGTGTACTCCTTAATATGTCTCCCTCTTTATAGAAAATATCTTCAAATTTTGTATCATCTTCACAATTTCCGTATACTCTTCTTTATTTAAATGATCTAATTTAAGTCTTTCTATAAAATTAGTTTGGGTACTTTCTAGCAAGCAAATTTCATTAGAAACGTATGGGATATTTATGAACACTATGCTTTGTCCATTCAAAGAGATTGCTCTCTCTTCAACGTCAATTAAAGTGTCTAACGTATTAAGAAGATCCATACCAATTATGAACTGATATTTTCTTCTCTGTAGGGATTTAACTTTCCATCTAATTCTTGCTGCTGATGGCAATTTAACTTCCTTTGGAGCAACTGTATGTACTTCATATTTTATTATATCTTTGTTTGTAATTGAACTAAATACAATGAGTTCTATTGATACTTTTTTAAAGCCGTTAATTGCTTCGTCAATTATAGAGAATGATGACCCCGTGTCGATAAGAGCAGTAAATTTTTTTTCATTTATTATTATTTTAATCATAGGAAGAATGTCCGAGGCTAGTTTCGAAAAAACTGACTCTTTATTAATATTTTTAACTTCTAAAAAACTTTGATCTACTTCGCAAGACCTGTGATTGATATTTTCGTTAAAAACGTCCTGGGAGAAATTTCGTGATGAATTTCTCGATTGAAGTCTTTCAACGTTATCAATTTCCATAAGCTTTGGCCTATTAGAGACGAAATTTTCGTTTCTTTCTAATCTATTTTGACCCGATAGCCGGCGTGGGCCAGAATTTCTGTCAAAAGTTTGGTTATTCGGCTCTTGATAACGATTATTTCAGAATTGTCCAGAATTTGTATTGAAACGGACTTGTTCGTCGAAACTATTTGCTAGGTTGTTTTGATTCCGATATTGACCCGAATATGTATTCGATTCGTAATTTGTTGCGTTTACGTTACGATTCTGTCTATTGTCGTTTGTCTTTTGTTTAAATTGTCCCGATCTATTAAGGTAGGTATCCATATGTTGCATTTCTTCCGTATCGTATCCCTGTTGCGTATCATTCACAAAACGGATACGGTGTCCACACTACTCAATATTCCATGTATCATCAATACGATCCGTTGCAAAAAGCTCGATACGCAGCTGCAACGCTTTTATTCACGAATCTATAGTGTACAACGCAACGTGTCCACACATGACTCCACTTAGTATCTCATCATTCGTTGCACAAAATGTGATATCGTCGATATACTTCAATAAATTGAAGAATGTTTTCTTTATTCCACTCCATTATCTATGCACTGCACTACAATATTGACAAGTTAACGACTCAAATGTCAAATCATGCAACGCGACTTGTGCAACGCAAGTTGTCCAAATATGATTCGAGAGCGTATCGTTTCATTCCTTTGATGCGACGGCAAGAAACCGCCAAGTGACCGATCGAGTTCGTTGCGTTTCTTTGTATCAAATTTTGATACGCAACGAAGATACGTTTGTCGTATCCACTGATACGCAACGGTGATACGATACACGAAAATGATACATATGGATACATACCTTTAGATTGTGCTTGTTCAGTATCAAAATTTCGATTACTTTTGATATTACTGTGAAAATTTTTACCATGATCACTCCCAAACATTCTCTTTTCACTATCACTTTTCACTTTTCTATATTCGTATCTAACACAAGAATTTTCAAAACGCCTACTTGTCATTATATCAATTACATTATAAATATCGTGTGTCTCTATAATTTTATCTAGAAGGATTCCCTGTGTCATTTCTTTAGCAGTATTGACGAGAATCACGTCAACATTACTGTAGTGAAATGAAACGCCAATTTAGAAGTGAACAATTATAAGCATTTAATTTGAGATTTTATACATATGAAATGATTAGTCAGCACAACGTGACCAAGATATGAACAAAGATACATAGGGTTGATACACTATCATTACACCCTCACTTGATGTGAAAATATTGCAAAAATGTTTTTTCATCATATTATTTGTTCGGTTTTCGTTCGGTCAGATCCGTTGATTCGTATTGTTGAGTTTTTCTAAATATTGGGGCATTTCACGTGAAGCGGACAACGAAAAAAAATCGAGGTTCTGGATTTCGTTCATATTGTGCATAATGGTACTTCTGGAAGATATGAATGTGGATGCACAAGTTTTTGTTTCTATGAGGTTTAGTTGCCGAGTTATGGGCTTCTGAATAATTGACGAAATTGATAAAAGGTTTTTTTGGAAGCGGATTCTGAGATTCAAAAGCAAATCTAAAAAACATTAAACATAATGATTGGTATAGAAAATTAGCTGTTTTTTTTAATTTTGAAATTAGATTTGAAAAACAAATTTGTTTTCCTGTGTGGAACCGGAAGTAGACACTTTAACTCGTAATTTGAATAACTTGGACCAGGTTAATTTTGTTTATTTTTATAACCAAACAAAGCTTAAAGTATACTTATTCTATCATAAAAGTTTTAGAATGGGATGGCCAGTAGTTAAGGAGGTAGGTGAATTTCAATACATAAAAGTCGCATGGAGCGTGGTACCGGGAGCTTGATTATGATAGCTAGTGAGTGTGAAAGCAAAATATTTGTAGTAAAACTATTATATATCACTTGTATCACTTACATATAGAAGATAAAATATTAAAAATTGCTAATGCTGATTTACTTAGTGAAATAAAAGTTACTTGTGTATGGACAAATGAATTTATTTCACAATTTTTACAATTTTACTCTCGTTTCTTAAACTAGTTCCTTTTTTTAATAACTAGAGGTGTTTCTACGATCATTTTTTTCCTGCAGATTCGACATAATTTATTTTCTGCTAATATTCTTGGAATTTTTCTTAGGTCATTAGTCTTCCGATGAAACTTCAAATCGAATGGATTGAAACATCGATAGCCGAACGGAGACATAATACACATAATTAAGACTCTTTAACTTATCAACAAAAGTAATAGTCATTGCAAGCGTTGAACAGTAACTCGAAAAATAACGGAAAATTTGAATTGGCCTGGCGTCAAATATATTATATAAGCGTCATATACTTTAATTAGGTTTTTATGGAAAAATAAAACCTTTTTCAAATAAGAGATGGCGCTACTAATCACATTTAAAATCAATTTTTGTTTTCGAGCCAACTAGCTGCCCTAAGCAAGCTCTCGATACCACGCTCCATGCGACTTTTATGTATTGAAATTAACCTACCTCCTTAACTACTGGCCATCCCATTCTCAAACTTTTATGATAGAATAAGTATACTTTAAGCTTTGTTTGGTTATAAAAATAAACAAAATTAACCTGGTCCAAGTTATTCAAATTACGAGTTAAAGTGTCTACTTCCGGTTCCACACAGGAAAACAAATTTGTTTTTCAAATCTAATTTCAAAATTAAAAAAAACAGCTAATTTTCTATACCAATCATTATGTTTAATGTTTTTTAGATTTGCTTTTGAATCTCAGAATCCGCTTCCAAAAAAACCTTTTATCAATTTCGTCAATTATTCAGAAGCCCATAACTCGGCAACTAAACCTCATAGAAACAAAAACTTGTGCATCCACATTCATATCTTCCAGAAGTACCATTATGCACAATATGAACGAGATCCAGAACCTCGATTTTTTTTCGTTGTCCGCTTCACGTGAAATGCCCCTATTTCTTCTTGATCATCTGGTTTTACTGGAGAAAGACGAAACACGCAAGCTCCAAAAGTTTGGCTGCACATAATATTGATAACAGAACGATTATTTGTTGGTTGTATACATCTACGGTTTCTTGGATTACGACGTTATTGTTTGCTTGGCCAGTAGAATCAACAACTTTTTTCTCTGTTGACTGCGAACCACCCATATTCGATAAGTACTGCAACTTCGTGCTTCAAGATATAACTGATTTCTAGACGATAAATAAACAGAATTTATAGCATGTTACATATGAGCAAATTCAGCATGATATTAAAAGTACAAAAATATACGTTAAGCGATACAGAGTCCCATTTGTTTCGCCCAAGTTTGATGTTTTTCAGCAGTCACTGGTTTCGTCAGCATATCCGCAACCATATTTTGCGTAGGTAAGTATTGAACATCAATGACCTTCCGCTCAATCTTTTCACGAAGAAAATGATGTCGTAAGTCAATGTGTTTCGTTCTGGGCCTGAATACGTCCATTTCCGCAAGCTTAATGGCACTTTGGCTATCACAACACACTTTTATGTTTTGTAGCGTTTTGGATGTTATTTCCTCCATGAACTGCTTCAACCACATGATCTCACAAACTGTTGATGATAACGCTATGTACTCAGCTTCAGTGCTTGATAGTGCCACAATAGGTTGACGTTTACTACTCCAGCTTATTGCACCATTTGCCATTTTTATTAAATAGCCGGTACAAGATCGTCGATTATCGATTTCGGACGCCCAATCTGCATCACTATAGGCTTCAAATTGATTTCCGCCGGTTTTAGTGTAGCGAAGTTTCATATCGATTGTTCCTTTTAGGTACCTGAAAATTCGCTTCACTGCCTGCCAATGAATATTGCCGTGGTAATTGTTGGAACGGCTGACGTCGTTTACTGCGAAGGCAATGTCTGGTCTTGTGCCTTGGGCCAAATAAAGCAAGCACCCTATGGCCTCCTGGTAGGGTACTTGTCCAACGATGGAATGCTCTTTATCCATCTCAGCTGATAGCTTGACACTCGTATTGGCTGGTGTTTTTACCGGTTTGGAATCTCCCATATCGAATTTATCGAGAATCTCCTTGATGTACTGAGATTGGTCCAACTCGATACAACCTTCTCCTTGATGAATTTTAATTCCGATGCAGCTTTTGGCCTCTCCAAGGTCCTTCATGTTGAAAATTTTGCTGAGAGAACACTTTAGTTCAGATAAATCTGCCCCATTGTTATAGAAGATCAGAAAATCGTCAACGTTAACAGCTAGGATTAAACTCAATTTTTCAGAATAATACACGCAGGGGTCGCATTTGCTTCTCTTCAGCCCTAATTCCTTTAAAACCGAATCAAGTTTTTTGTTCCATTGACGGCCTGACTGTTTCAATCCATAAATTGCCTTTTTCAGCTTGCATACACGATCAGTTCCGTCATGGTACTCCTCTGGCTGCTCCATGTAGATTTCTTCATCGAGTTCTCCCTGCAGGAATGCTGTCACAGCATCCATCTGGTGGATTTTCATATTGTTTTCCACCGCCCAAGCAATCAACATTCGAATGGATACATGTCGAACAACAGGAGAAAACGTTTCAGTATAGTCAATTCCATGACGTTGACTATACCCTTTTGCAACCAATCTTGCCTTTTAACGGACAATTTTTCCAGAACCATCCAGCTTAGTCTTGAAGACCCATTTTGTTTTAATGGCCTTGCGACCTTTCGGTAAATCCATTAAAGACCACGTTCCGTTGGTTGCGTGTGAGTTAATCTCCTCATCCATCGCTTCTTTCCAGTGAATGGCGTCGTGACGAGATTTCGTATCCATTACGGTAACTGGATCTGTAAATAGCGCAAAATGGTTTAATTGGAAATTATGCAATTTACCCCGCGATCTGCTTCTCGTCGCAATCGGCGATTGCCTAAACTCGTCAATCGACTCTTTCGGTTTGTAACTAGATTCATCCGGCTCGAAAAATGCATCATTCGATGCAGGCGATTCATCGTTGCTTGCGGCTGGCTGCTCGGTTAATCGCTCTTCGCGGGAATCTTCAGATCCGCTTTCGATGCTGTGACCACTTTCAGACTTTCCAAGTTCCCTCACTGCATCTGGATACTGCACATCAACACCTTTGATGTAGAACTTATCTGCTGGGTTGTCTTCGTGGAAAATTACGTCTCTACTGATAGTGAGTTTTCTCGTCTCCTTATCTATGCAACGATATCCCTTTGTATCGCTGTCATAGCCGACGAACAACATCATTTTAGACTTGGCATCCCATTTACGTCGTTTCGGTTCAGGGATATGTACCATCACAGGTGACCCAAATATGCGCAAATTCGACAAATTCACTCTGCTCCCGTAGAACAACTCATCCGGAACTTTTCCCGTCGCAGAACAAATACTTCGATTAATAAGATATGCCGCCATATTCGTTGCTTCGGCCCAATAGCACTTCGGAAGATCTGCATCGAACAGAAGACTTTTCGCCTTTTCAATTAACGTTCTATTCATCCTTTCAGCTACTCCGTTCTGCTGAGGAGTATAGGGTGCCGTTCGTTTGTGGCGAATTCCATTTGCCTGACAAAACTTTTCAAACTGGCCAAAGCAACACTCTTTTCCGTTGTCCGATCGAAATGTCTTTATTTTCAAATTAGTTTGATTTTCAATGAAGTTTTTGAAGTCTTTAAATGTGTTCAGTACTTCAGATTTCGACTTTAAGAAATACATAAAAACTTTTCTTGAACAATCGTCTACAAAAGTTAATACATATCTCGCGTGACCAATCGATCGTGTTTCCATCGGACCCATTAGATCGGAATGTATAAGTTCTACGATAGTTGTGGATCGTTTCTCACTGGGTTTAAATGGTGACCTCGAATGTTTGGCATTTGAACACACTTCGCACTGCTTCACTTGACCATCATCATCACTGAAATTGATTCCATCAACGGCACCAACACGCATTTTTTTCATAAGCTGATAGCTCATGTGTCCTAACCTTCTGTGCCATATTATCGCATTAGTTCTCTGGCTTGTCAGTAAACACAAATCGCTACTTTCCCCACGAAGTTTATAAACACCATTTTCAGATTTACACTGCGCAACGATGTTATCCGTCGAATCTAAAATGGTGCATCCATTCTTATTGAACATTACACTATTTCCTTGCTGAACAATGCTATGGACCGATAACAAATTAGCAGTCAATGAGGGCACGTGTAAAACATTGTTTATCTCGATATCGTTTTTATTCAAAGACAAAATCGCGTTCCCAGCACATTCTACGCCCAAATTCGAGTTATTGGCCGCAACAATGTGTTTCACATTCACTGGCCTCATTCTAGTCAGCAAATTTTTGCAAGGTGTCATGTGACTTGAGGCTCCAGAATCAACATACCATTCGTTTGGCTGATTCAATTTTTCCGAGACTATGAATGCTGTTTTGGCCTTTCCGGTGTCATTTGATCGTTTTCCTTTATCGCATGCAAAGCTTAAATGTTTAGGGGGACCGCAAACGTAACACTTTTTTCGATAATTTTTCTTTTCTTTTTTACGCTTTTCATGCTTTCCCATCAATGCTTCGCCTTTTGCCATTCCCTCGCATGGTTGGCTGTCCAATAACTTTGTGATGATCACATCGGATTTTATAGTTTCGCCTGAAGCCTCAATACCCATTATGAATGGCATATAGTGATCCGTCAAACCGGCCAAAAGAATCGCACCAATCCATTCATCGGATATTTTGAATCCGATCCCAACTAATTTGTTCGTGCAGGTCATTATGCGGTCGACAAAGTCTTTGAGACGTGTAGAAATTAGGTTCCGTAACAACCCAATTTTTCTGGATAGCCCTTTTTCCTCGTACAGTTTTTTCAGGGTCTGCCAAACCTCCGTGGCAGTGGAACACTTCTGTATGTGCACATATATGGAGCTATCAACACTTAAAGCAATAATTGCCTTGCAATTCTTCTGCTTTTGCTGCGCATCCACCGCGGAAATGCATTTGTCTAGTCCCCTATACGCTAGCACATTTTCTATCGCGAAACACCACGTATGGTAGTTCTCACTACCCTTAAGTTTTTCGACATCGAAATCTTTCGCCATTTCAACCAGCCTTTACCGTATCTCGATCTTCAAATAATGAACTGCCACTTAATCGATATCACGACACAACGAACACAACGAGATCAAATTTCGCGAAAAATCAACTAAGCGCTTTCTATCCGACTACGAATAAACGTGGACTGCGGATTATATACGATTGAAACTACGCTCTGCTACCATGTAGTGAAATGAAAAGCCAATTTAGAAGTGAACAATTATAAGTATTTAATTTGAGATTTTATACATATGAAATGATTAGTCAGCACAACGTGACCAAGATATGAACAAAGATACATAGGGTTGGTACACTATCATAACAATTACCAAGATCAACGTATGGGGAATTCTTGATACATAGCTCATCTTTTTTTTTAATGTTCGAAGAACAATAGTATAAAACTCGTTTCGCCGAAAATTCATATTTCTTTATATATATATATATATATATATATATATATATATATATATATATATATATATATATATATATATATATATATATATATATATATATATACAGGGTCTGTCCTGAAAGTAGTAGGACTGAGTCGATTACAAAATATTTATTTAGAGAAATGATACATGTGAAAGTAGGACCCTTCTGCATTCACACATCGCTGCCAGCGGGATTTCCAGCTCTCATACGCTTCCTGGAAAGCGGTAGCCGGAATGCTGTTGAGTTCCCTCGTTACGGCCTGTTGTAACGCTTCCACCGAGCCGTGACGATGTCCTTTCAGAGTGGTTTTGAGACGGGGGAAGAGGAAAAAGTCTGGTGGGGCAACGTCGGGACTGTAGGGTGGCTGAGGCAGGGTTACGATCTTGTGTTGGTCCAGGAACGCTGCCACGCGGAAGGCTGTGTGGCTCGGCGCATTGTCGTGATGGAGCCGCCAAGAATTGGCGATGTCTGGACGGACGCGAACGATGCGTTTTCTCAGCCGTTGAAGGACCTCCACGTAAAAAACTGCATTAACAGTTTCTCCTTGTGGCACAAATTCTCTGTGGATCACTCCTTTTGAATCAAAAAAGCAAATGAGCATGCTTTTCTGCTTCGACTTGCTCATGCGAGCCTTTTTGTGGCGTGGAGATGCAGGTGTGTGCCATTCTGCACTTTGACGTTTGGTCTCAGGATCATACTCAAATGTCCACGTCTCGTCCCCCGTAACCACATTGTTTAGGAAGTCTGGATTTTCACTCACTTCATCAAGAAGGTCCTGGCAGATCCGTTTGCGAACTTCCTTTTGCTCGTCTGTTAGCACTCGCGGCACCAATTTAGCGCAGATCTTTCTCATTTGCAATTTTTCACTTACAATTTTGTACACTTGGGTTTTGGCAATGCCAAGTTGATCCCCAATCATGCGAACACTTAATCTGCGGTCACTGTCCAGCAAACACTTCACTCTTGCTACATTTTCATCAGTTTTGGAGCTCGAAGGTCGTCCTGAACGTGCGTCGTCTTCAACTTCCTCTCTCCCCTCCCGAAACAGCTTGTGCCACTCAAAAACACTCGATCTACTCATAGCGTTATTACTGTAAGCCGTCTTGATCATATCATGAGTCTCTTTTCCAGTTTTACCGAGCTTAACACAAAATTTGAAGGCGTAGCGCTGTTCAAAAAGACAATCCATCACGCAGCGTGACGAGGGGACTTGCAGAGGTTACGAAAACGAGCGATCTACACTTTGCTATGGCTAGGAGCTGACTGCCGTTGGCTTTCAGCCTTTCCGTAGACCCCACTCCACCAATACCAGGCGGAGAAACCGACTATAGTCTGTCCTTCTGCCCGGGAAAAAATCAGTCCTACTACTTTAAGGACAGACCCTGTATATATATATATATATATAGAGGTTAAACTTATATATATATATATATATATATATATATATATATATATATATATATATATATATATATATATATATATATATATATATATATATATATATATATATATATATATATATATATATATATATATATATATATATATATATATATATGTACATATATATATATCAGCAAAATGATTCAGGGAGATAATTTCTGGAGTGGCCGATACGATTGAGCTGAATTTTTCGGAGAACGTAGATGTATATAGTAGGTAGGTCCATGACTTTCTCAAATTCAGATATCCTAAACCATTTAGCGGCGGCGAGCGTTTTAGTGGATTTTGAGGAACTCCTATATTTCCAAGCAGTGTAAATTTTTGTTAAAGAAAAGTATTGGGAATGAAAACTAATTATTTTCTTAGCTTGTTTATGATAAAGAATTGGAAGTTTTGAGCCGTGCGTGGGTGCAGGGTGCCTAAAAGTAGGCAAGGAATTTTTTTCAAATTTTGATTTGTCATTACTTGTAAGAAAAACAATGGATCATCGTGAAAATTACAGAGCGTATTGATGTAGACTAAAATTTGGCACATATAGCTTTTCAGCATAAAGCGGGTAACTCTGTAGCTGGGTAACCCTGTAGCTGGGTAACCCTGTAGCTGGGTAACCCAGGCTGCTGAAAAAAAATCCTTCAAATCATTGACCTTCCTGAAAAATTTTTGATTTTTGACAAAAATTTCAAATCTTTGATAAATTTTACCTTTTGTCCTTCATCTCAAGATAAACTTTTCAAAATTCCCATTTGCACAAGAACGGCAACCCATCACCAATTCACCTCTATTTTCAGCACTCGAAAGTTCTGTTCACGAGATCTGACGACCGGATAATCCGATCATAATGAAATTTACAGGATATGTTGGTATTAGCTAGGACCAGGTCTGATCGAAGTGAAATGAGGACAACCCTGTAGCAGTGGTACCATCTTGAAAAATAACTGAAAGAAACATCTTTTTGGCCTATAACTTCCGATTAATTCATCAGATTTGAAGAAAATTTACACAGTACTTGGATGTTACTAACATTTGATGAAAATTTGGTTGAAAAATTAGTATAGGGCTGGCAGCTGTGGTGATTTTTGTCTCATAAATCTTGCAAATTTGCTCAGCAAAATAAAGCTTTTTCCCTATAACTTCTGGTCCAGTGAAGAAATCAAAACGAAGTTCATGCAGTAAATGGACCTGAATGTAGACCAAATGCCGTAGGAATTTCGTACAAAAATCATGAAAGGGCTGCCAGCTATGACCATTTTTGTAATTTTGTGGAATCTCTTTACTGAGCGATTATGTCATTAGATTTGCAATTGAGAATGATCCGGCAATGAAAATTAACAACAAAAATTAACGTTTTAAAAATTTGAAATGTTTTGAGGGTGTTTACCCTAAAATTCTTTTCACCCGTATACCTTCCAGCGCAGTGATTCAATCGAAACGAAATTTACTGGTTGGGTTTAACTTAACGTGAAGCAGATTTGGCATATTTTTGTTTTGCTGTTGACACAGGCTAACCAGCATTAGCCATTTTCGTAAATTTTGCACCAACAGATGCTTCAAATTACGTACTCATATGCAAAGCATGCGCGATAAAAATCAGAAACCAATTTTTACATTTTCCGAGTTTTGAACATTTTTCGGATGGCAGCCTCAAACAACGTTGAACCGCTGAAACTTTCGATGAAATCCTCCGATGAGAACGAAATTCAAAGGATAAGTTTATTTAAGTATGAGCTTGTTAAGGTAAAATTATTGCTGCTTCATTGGGAAAGTATTGCCAGCTCTGAACATTTTCATCATTTGTGTTATAGTTGAGTTTTGTTGCTTGGGATAAGGAATGGTTGTACAAAAAAGTGTATTACGTCTTCCTACATTTTTTTGTCACTCAAAGACAATTTCTTTGAAAATTAGTTTTCTAGCTAGTTTTCTATTTTACATTTAATTTTCTGTAAATTTAATGCAAGATCATTTACTGTGTTGGTCCTAAGATTGCTTATCATACGATAAATTTCATATGGCTCTGTGTCAGGTTTGTAGCGTAGTTGTAGTTGTTTCTTGATGGTGACCCAGTCATTTGGCTCCCGTATGTTTATAACAACGTCCTTGGCTGCCCCCTGAATTTTCTCCAAGAAGATGTGGCATGACGCTATTCGTTTGAGCTCGTGATTTTCTATACCATTGAGATAGAATTCGGTTGTGCTGATAAAAGAATTTATTGAGACGTCCCCTGTCCCCGTAAATGTTGACATGTGCCGTATTTCCTTCATGATTTTCTACGACGGGTCTAATGTGTTACTTGGTGAGATCATAATTTGATTAAGAGCTTCGGTTAAGCGACTGATTTGATCGTCTCTGTTATTGTTCGTGCTAAGTAGTTGTATCGCTGCTGCCATTAGCCCATATTCCGCTTCTTTCGCCTGAAGCCTCTGCTCCGATTCTTGAATCCTTGCTTCCATTGTTGATGATATTCTTCCTTCAGTGTAAAGAACGTACCGCTTCTCTTTTCTACTTTGCATACACTAT
The DNA here is from genome assembly GCA_963978885.1 of Nemotelus pantherinus. NCBI lineage: Eukaryota > Metazoa > Arthropoda > Insecta > Diptera > Stratiomyidae > Nemotelus > Nemotelus pantherinus. Next base: position 142,055,096 of record OZ022263.1, read on the forward strand.
CTCTCTTTAAATTAGTTCGCTTGAATTTCACACTTTTTGTTAAATGCAAGATCTCTAGTGGCCTTACCAGATGATTTAAACAGCTTAGAGGCCTTACTTGCGCTGTTTTTGCTTGAAATTACGATTTGTTTTTCAAAGGATAGTTTAATGATGCTAGATTAAATCGCTGGTTATTACCGATTCGCGATTTCACTTCGCCGATATAGTTTCGTATCGACCGATAAGTAATTCGATTCTAGATCGCGATACTTTTTGTTTCACCGACTACGCCAATTACGTGGACGAGAAAGTGGGAATGTAAAAAAAAGAAGATTTACTCAATTAACAATGAATGTCTTCATGTCTTCTATATGCAGATGATTTAAAAATCTTCCGGGTAATCAAAAATACTGATGACTCTCTCCTTCTTCAGGATGATTTGCATGCTCTCTCTGGTTGGTGTAACATTAACTGTTTGTCCCTTAATGTTTCCAAGTGTTTTTCTATGTCTTTCTCCCATAAGCTTCACACTCATGTCTTTCCTTATGCTATTGATGGTACTTTCCTTTCTTGTGTCGATCATTTCTCAGATCTTGGGGTCACATTTGATCGTAAACTGAAATTCGACGTTCATGTCCTTACTATACTAGAAAAGCTTCTCGAATTGCTGGTTTCGTGGTTCGTTCCTGCCACAATTCATTTAGTATTTCTACTTGTGTCCACCTGTTTATTACCCTAGTCCGTTCTGTACTTGAATATTGCTGTCAAGTGTGGTGTCCTCGTTTCAAATACCTCGCTGACGCTGTTGAATCAGTTCAGCGCAGGTTTACACGTACTTTACTTTTTAAATATAGTCTGCCGTATTTACCTTATAGTGAGCGTCTATCTCTTCTCAACATTCCTCTCCTTGAGCAGAGCAGTGTTTACTTGGATGAGTGTTTCCTGTTCAAAATCTGTCGCGGCTACCTTTCATCCTCATTAGCATTTAGGTTCATTGAGCGGGACTCCGTAAGGCCAATCAGGTCCTCTATTTTATTTGAAGTGCCGTATGCTCGTACTGACACTTTCTTCTATTCTCCCGTTTTGCGACTCTTACGCACTCACAATAGTCTTCAACTTGGTCCTCTTCCACAATCTATTGCCTTTTTCAAAAATATGGTTCGTAGTAAAATTTTTGATCCTATTTAATTAGTTTAATTTTCTTGTTTATAATGGATCTTTCTTTTCTTTTTTGCTCTACTTAACTTTACTTTCTTATTTATTACTTGAATTTTATTACTTGAATTATAGTCTATATATATCTTATTTATTACTTGAATTATATTACTAAATGTATATTTTTATTTTTATACATAGTTATATATTTTTCTAATTAGTTTTATTTTCTATTTTCTTAATTTTCTTCTTTTTTTCTACTTAATTTTACTTTAGTTAATTTACCACTTTAATTATTTGTTTTTTTTTACATACTTATATTTATATTTACTCATTTACTTACTATTTTTTATTAGGTCGATTATTGTAGAATTGGACATTCGTGTTTGTAATGGATTTTTTTTTTCTCTTTCATTTTTACTTTACTGAATTTTTTACTTTTATTTTTATTACTTTATTTTATTTTAACTTTAATTATTTTATATACTTATATTTATATACGAGGTCTGGCTATTAAATAAAGAGACTGGTTACGAAAAAGGGTTTTATTATAAAAATTATTCTACATTCGAATGCTCCCCTTCAATATATTCCCCTTTCCTCGCCACACACCTTTCCATACGTTTTTTCCATTGATCGAAGCAGTGCTGGAAGTCTTCTTTGGTGAGGGCCTTTAGGAGCTCTGCCGTTTTTTGCTTTACCGCTTCCATCGACTCAAATCGGGTCCCTTTCAAAGCAGATTTTATCTTTGGAAACAAAAAACGTGCCAGAAACGTTTTCGAGCACTGGAGTGCGCTTACTGGCCAAATACTGCTTCACAGATAGCGCGTTATGGGCAGGTGCGTTGTCCTGGTGCAAAATCCACGTCAGGTTTTTTGGCACGAACTTCGCACAGACTTTTGTCATGTGTAATTCCTTGTGTAAAATTTGTCTAACCGTTTTTTTATCGGCGTTTACAGCCTCAGCAATCATCGAGATGCTCATTCGACGATCTGCACGCACAATTTGGTTGATTTTAGTCACTGTTTCCGGAGTTGAAACAGTGACAGGGCGACCTGGGCGTTGGTCATCTTCAGTGCTCTCTCGGCCCTCACTGAAGCGCTTACACCACTCAAAAACACGCGCACGAGATGGGAAATTGTCCCCATAGGCCTCTTGCAACAATTTATAGCACTCAGTAGGAGATTTTTTCAATTTTACGAGAAATTTGAGATTGATACGTTGCTCCTGTTTTTCGTTACACATAGTTTTCGGCACGAGAAAAAAATTCGTTCGTTTCAAACCAATACTAAATAATAATAATGTGACTAATGAAAACACACGAGACTTTGAATGTACAAACTACGATCATTTATAATCAAAACGGAATGCTTAAGGGGGGAAATACATTTATTTATTTATTTATTTATTTATTTATTTGGTAAGTATTCAATACAACAGGCAAGATTGCCCAATTACAGATTGGATACAACGAACAAAATAAAATAACAAGAACTAAATGATAATATATAAATACAAGTATATAAAATAATTAAAGTTAAAATAACATAAAGTAATAAAAAATAAAAGTAAAAAATTCAGTAAAGTAAAAAAGAAAGAGAAAAAAAAAATCCATTACAAACACGAATGTCCAATTCTACAATAATCGACCTAATAAAAAATAGTAAGTAAATGAGTAAATATAAATATAAGTATGTAAAAAAAAACAAATAATTAAAGTGGTAAATTAACTAAAGTAAAATTAAGTAGAAAAAAAGAAGAAAATTAAGAAAATAGAAAATAAAACTAATTAGAAAAATATATAACTATGTATAAAAATAAAAATATACATTTAGTAATATAATTCAAGTAATAAATAAGATATATATAGACTATAATTCAAGTAATAAAATTCAAGTAATAAATAAGAAAGCAAAGTTAAGTAGAGCAAAAAAGAAAAGAAAGATCCATTATAAACAAGAAAATTAAACTAATTAAATAGGATCAAAAATTTTACTACGAACCATATTTTTGAAAAAGGCAATAGATTGTGGAAGAGGACCAAGTTGAAGACTATTGTGAGTACGTAAGAGTCGCAAAACGGGAGAGTAGAAGAAAGTGTCAGTACGAGCATACGGCACTTCAAATAAAATAGAGGACCTGATTGGCCTTACGGAGTCCCGCTCAATGAACATAAATGCTAATGAGGATGAAAGGTAGCCGCGACAGATTTTGAACAGGAAACACTCATCCAAGTAAACACTGCTCTGCTCAAGGAGAGGAATGTTGAGAAGAGATAGACGCTCACTATAAGGTAAATACGGCAGACTATATTTAAAAAGTAAAGTACGTGTAAACCTGCGCTGAACTGATTCAACAGCGTCAGCGAGGTATTTGAAACGAGGACACCACACTTGACAGCAATATTCAAGTACAGAACGGACTAGGGTAATAAACAGGTGGACACAAGTAGAAATACTAAATGAATTGTGGCAGGAACGAACCACGAAACCAGCAATTCGAGAAGCTTTTCTAGTGATAGTAAGGACATGAACGTCGAATTTCTGTTTACGATCAAATGTGACCCCAAGATCTGAGAAATGATCGACACAGGAAAGGAAAGTACCATCAATAGCATAAGGAAAGACATGAGTGTGAAGCTTATGGGAGAAAGACATAGAAAAACACTTGGAAACATTAAGGGACAAACAGTTAATGTTACACCAACCAGAGAGCATGCAAATCATCCTGAAGAAGGAGAGAGTCATCAGTATTTTTGATTACCCGGAAGATTTTTAAATCATCTGCATATAGAAGACATGAAGACTTAAAAACCGTGGGAAGGTCATTGATGTAAAATCGAAATTGACATGTAAAATCGAAAAAAAATCGCTAATTTCAGATTGATTTAAAATATATATATTGTTCATTCAGAAAATGTTTAATATTAAATCTTTAAAATACATGTCTCACAGTAAATGAAAATATTTTTTTAGTAATTTTTCAACACAAAATGGCGGCGATGCGAGCGAATGAAAAAAACACATCAAAAACTGCCTCGTACAACTTAAAGCCTTTTCCGAGGAACTTGCAACATTCAGAGAAAAAAAAATTATGCTAATGAAATATGTAATTCATAGGTGAACTAATAAAATTTATAAAAATATTTGAAATTTTTACATAAATTTTAGATTAAACATAAAAATCGATTATTTTTAAAAAAAATCACACTTTAAACATTAATAAACAAACTATTTTTCTGAAATTACAATAAAATTTAGGTTCAACGAGAAGATAATACTCTTTTGTAGATGTGGTATAAATTTGAGCCGGATCGATTTAAAATTTTTTGAGATATCTTGTACGACAGTTGAAAAAGTACTACTTTGAGAAAAACGCGTTTAAAGTTTTAAAGCTCCACCGACCTAGGGAACGCCGCGCTGCCTTTAACAGACTATAACTCGAGAATTAACACGAATATCGCTTCAAAACTTTTTTTGGTATATTTTAAAAACATTTCAAACATTTTGATGTAATAAAAAAAAATCGATTTTTTTTAGTAGTTACATGTATTTTCCCCCTTAATCTTTTAATCATAGATACGTGAGCATCTATGCATGGCATCTGGGCGAGAAGTTACCTGACCCGCATCTTTTATTGGATCACATTCGCTGACACCACGTCTGGTTTTCCTGAATTGTCTAGGAATGTTTTTAAGTCTAGCCAGACGGTGTCCGTTTTCCGCGCTTCTAGAGTTTCTGCATCTAACGGAGCAGATGCAGATTCGTGGGATTGTTTGTTATTGGGTGTATGTGCTCATGCATACATAACTTGCTAGGCCCTGCACTTTGCCCACAAGATTGCTTTTGTCCTACGCAAACAGGAGTGAACATAACGCCGCGTCCACATTGGCCACGGGAGATGGCATAACATTCGACTTGCCATGGAAATGGAAAATGTAGACGGTACATGGCATGCCATATTTGATGGCATGCCATATTTGATGGCATGCCATATATGTCTGGCCATATGGCAAGATATTTGCATGGCCATGAGCATGGCCATATTCTGACAGTTGTTCATTTTCAAAATGGCGATGTCAAGTGATATAGTGTTACAAACCCTAAACGAATACAAAAAAACTCTAGCGCACCTGAACCGCTAGAATACTAATTTTCGAAGAAATTGTCTTTGAGTGACAATGTGGAAAGACGTAATACATTTTTTTGTAGAATCATATCAACCATTCCTCGTTCAAAGCAACAGAAATAAACTATAACACAAATGATCAAAATGTTCAGTGCTGGCAACATTTTCCCAACGAAGCAGCAATAAGTTAACCTTCACAAGCTCATATTTAAATCAACTTATCCTTTGAATTTCGTTCTCATCGGAAGATTTCGTCGAAAGCTTTAGCGGTTAACGTTGTTTGAAGCTGCCATCCAAAAAATGTTCAAAACTCGGAAAATTTAAAAAGTGGTTTCTTAGTTTTATTGCAAATGTTTTGCATATGTGTATGTATATTGAAGCATCTGTTGATGCAATAATTACGAAAATGGCTAAAGCTCGTTACTGTGTCAGCAGCAAAGCAAAATATACACCAAATCTGCTTCACGTTAAACTAAACCCAACCAATAAATTTCGTTTCGATTGAATCACTGCGCTAGAAGTTATACGGATGAAAAAAATTTTAGGGTTACCACCCTCAAAACTTTTCAAATTTTTAAAGCGTTAATATTTGTTGTTAATTTTCATTGCAGGATTGTTCCCATTTGCAAATCTAATGACATAATCGTGCAGAAAAGAAATTCTAAAAAATTACAAAAATTGTGATAGCTGGCAGCCCTTTCACGATTTTTGTACGAAATTTATATCAAATTTGGCTCACATCAAAATGTATTTACTGCATAAACTTCATTTTGATATCAGGACTGCACCGGAAGCTATAAGGAAAAAAGCTTTATTTTGCTGAGCAAATTTGCAAGATTTAGGAGACAAAAATCACCATAGCTGGCAACCCTATTCTAAACTTTCAGCCAAATTTTTACCAGATGTTACTTTGAGTAAGATCCAAATATTATGTGAATTTGGTTAAAATCTGATGGCTGAATCGGAAGTTATAGGCCAAAAACCGGTTTTTTTCTCAGTGATTTTTCAAGATGGCACCACTACCACAGGATTGCCCGCATTTCAAAATTATTTCTATCAGACCTGGTCCTAGTTGATATCAACATGTTCTGTGAATTTCATTATGATCGGATAATCCGGTCGTCAGTTCTCGTGAGCAGAACTTTCGAGTGCTGAAAATAGAGGTAATTTAGTGATGGATTGCCGTTCTTGTGCAAATCGGAATTTTAAAAACTTCAAATTGACATGATTGACACACGTTAAAATTTATCAATGATTTGAATTTTTTGTCAAAAATCAAAAATTTTTCAGCAGGTTCAATGATTTGAAGGATTTTTTTTCAAGAGCCTGCCGCAGCTACAGGGTTACTTACCCGCACTACCTTGAAAATCTATGGGTATTAATTTTAAGTCAACATCAATACGCTCTGCAAATTTCACGATGATCCAATGTTTTCGTCAGAAGTAATGACAAATCAAAATTTGAAAAAAAAAATCCTTGCCTACTTTTAGGCACGCTGCACTCACACACGGCTCAAAATTTCCAATTCTTTACCATAAGCAAGCTTAGAACATAATAAGTTTTCATTCCCAATACTTTTTTTGAACAAAAATTCACGCTGCTTTTAAATATAGGAGTACCTCCAAATTCACTAAAACGCTCGCCACCGCCAAAAGAATTAGGATATCTGAATTTTAGCAAATCGTGGACCTACCTACTAAATACATCTACGTTCTCCGAAAGTTTCAGCTCAATCGAATCGGCCACTCCAGAGATTATCTCCCTTAATCATTTTGATGATATATATATATATATATATATATATATATATATATATATATATATATATATATATATATATATATATATATATATATATACATATATATATATATATAAGTTTATACATATATATATATATATATATATATATATATATATATATATATATATATATATATATACATATACATATATATATATATATATATATATATATATATATATATATATATATATATATATATATATATATATATATATATATATATATATATACATATACATATATATATATATATATATATATATATATATATATATATATATATATATATATATATATATATATATATATATATATATATATATATATATATATATATATATATATATGTATGTATATATATATATATATATATATATGTATATATATATATATATATATATATATATATATATATATATATATATATATATATATATATATATATATATATATATATTTATATATATATATGTATATATATATATATATATATATATATATATATGACGAAGTGGTGGTTAGCCCAACTATTGACGCCGAGAATCTTTTCTCAAACACTCTCCATCACTCCGCTTTTACAGTTGAGCTTTCCGCTACAAATATTTCTTTCACCCAATCGTACAATAATGAAATTGTATATGATTTTCAAAATGCTGACTACTTAAGCATTAGAAACTATTTGGACACAGTAGACTGGACAATTTCTCTTTCGTTATTAGATTTAGATGAATTAGTGTCTTCCTTTTATAAAATAATTTTCAATGCCATTCACTTATTCGTACCGAAGCTGAAGAAAAAAAACAAACTCTCAGAGCCTTGGCTCGACAATAATTTAAGGCGTCTCAGAAACCGTAGAAATAAATTATATAAAGCAATTAAAAATGAAAACTTGCTCAATGAGGGTCTAATCAGATTATACGATCAGCTATCCAAAGAATTTCTCATCAAATCTCGCGAAGCGTATGAGTTCTATGTTAACTCAATGGGGGAAAAAATCATTAGTGATCCCAGGAAGTTTTATGATTTCGTTAACTTGAAACGTAAATCAACCGGCTATCCCTGTTCGATGTCCCGTGGTAACATGGTTTCTTCCTGCCCACAAGCCATTTGTAACTTTTTTGCTGATCACTTTCAAAATTCTTTTTGCTCGCCAATAACCTCCACTTCTACTATGTCTGAAAGAATCACCGCGAGGCCTCTTATCGCCGAGTTTGTTCTTACACAAGAGGCTATTATTGAAGCTATTCACGAACTAAAGATCGGCAAAGGACCAGGCCCTGATTTGGTTTCTCCTTTCTTCGTCGTGCAGTTTGCGGACCAATTGATCACACCTTTGCACATGATTTTCAATAAATCTCTCTCCCTAGGTGTTTTTCCATCTTTCTGGAAATCTTCATACCTTACGCCTATTTTCAAAAGTGGTGATAAACGATCAGTCGATAACTATCGGGGGATTGCTATTCTATCTGTTATCCCCAAACTTTTTGAGAAGTTAGTTTGTGAAAAACTTACTCGCATAATCGACCCTTTTCTAAATGAGCAACAACATGGTTTTCGTAAGGGTAGATCGACTTCTACCAACCTCATGATCCTGGTATCTGATGTACTCTGTGAAATGGAAAAAGGAAGTCAAATTGACGCAGTCTATACGGACTTTAGTAAGGCTTTCGACCGGGTCGACCATCAAACTCTAATATACAAGCTTCGCAACTTTGGTATATCAGGATCTCTTCTTGATTGGCTCCAGTCTTATCTTCGCGATCGAACTCAGCTTGTTAAATTCCAGGGCCACTTATCTAAAAGAGTTTTCGCATCTTCTGGAGTACCGCAAGGCAGTCATCTAGGTCCCCTGCTTTTTAACATCTTCATTTCTGACCTTTCTGAGACATTGCTTGGTATACCCCATCTCTTTTATGCAGACGACTTAAAAATCTACCACAGCGTAAACACGCAATCTGACGCAATTCTTCTACAATCCAAGCTTCAATCTCTCGAACATTGGTGCAATGTGAATAATTTGAATCTTAATATTAAGAAGTGCCATGTAATAAGCTTTTCTCGTAAGAATACGATCAAAAAGTATTCTTACTGCCTTAACAACACCATATTGGATAGGGTTGATCATATTATAGATCTCGGGGTAGTGTTGGACAACAAGATGCGGTTCAATCTCCACTATGACAAAATCCTTGCCAGGGCCAATAAACAGCTCGGATTCATTAAGAGACGTGCTAAAGAGTTCAAGAATATATGGGTTACCAAGTCATTATATATCACTCTGGTGCGTCCTCTATTGGAGTATGCCTGCGTAATATGGAACCCAGTTTTTGAGCTACATAGTGATAGAGTAGAATCTGTTCAGAAACAGTTTTTACTTTTCGCTTTGAGGGACCTCTATGATCCAAAAGACTTCCAACATCTTCCTTCTTACAAAACCAGACTGAACCTTCTTAATTTAATGCCTCTCTCTTCTAGAAGAACACTGTTAAGCGCATGCCTAACCTTGGATATTATAAGTGGTGTAGTCAATGTTGAAGCTCTCTCCAACAAAATTATTTTCAATGACCAACCAAGACGCACTAGGTATGCAACTCTGCTCAAGGAGGTCAATCACCACACTACCTATGCATATAACGAGCCCATAAATAGGTGCTGTAGAATTTTCAACTCTATAAGCAGCAACTACGCTTCGGGGATCTCTAAACACACTTTTAGAACAAACTTATTAAAGACCCTATCAACATCCTAATCCCACTTAATTTGCCCATCAATTTAGCTTAAATCAAAATAAAATATATTAAAGTAAAGTAAAGTAACTGAAATAAAAGTTGTGATGTATTTTGTTTTCTAATGTGTTGAAAAAAAAAAAATATGTATTTTGTATTTTGTTGTTGTGTTGTTATATTGAATTGTTAAAGCATGTTGCCTTGTTTGGTAAATAAATAAATATATATATATATATATATATATATATATATATATATATATATATATATATATATATATATAAAGAAATATGCATTTTCGGCGAAACGAGTTTAATACTACTTTTCTTCGAAAAATAGTAAAAAGATTACTCATGGAAATATATGTTCGCTTCTTTCTCAATTTGCGCCTTTCCTCACATTCTGCTTCCTCTCACCTTCGCAGTGCTCTTCAACACTGGATAGCGGGCATATGCTCACTGTTTAATGATATTTTCAAAATGATATGGCATGACATGCCGTTGCCCAGGCATCAGATGACATGCCATAAACTGACATTCGTTGCCATCGCATATGGCAGAAATCATGGCCAATGTAGACTCAGGGTAAGTGCCCATACAACGCATAAGCAAACGTATGTCAATTCGTATCTCATCACCACTTTACGTACGGACAGCTCGTAGCAAAAATTGAGCAAAAGGTTGCTTAATGAGCATGCGACTTTTCTGGCTGTTCGGTAACTTATATTTGGGTGCAACCTATGCTTTGCGTGGTTTACCTCGGCGCATATGCGCACGTACGGACGCAGGCTCATCACTAGTTGGGCCTTAAGACGGTTTTGGCTGAGAAGGAGGAGGGCAGTTGGATTCTGGCGACCGAACAGAGTAGACGTAGAGGCGAAGAACCTTAGAGTATAAAGATATTAAGAGTAGCTGAAACACTGTAAACGCCTGTAGGTGTGTGTCGCGAGTTTGTGCCTTCCCCCTTGCCTTTTACTCTATCACTACATGGGAACACAAAATCCGGCTGCTGTCAAATTTTGCTAGCCACGTAAAGCAAATGTAAACAATCTACCGACACGCAATAGAAATCTATGTGAAACAACTAATGAAAAGAGACTTTTTACAAAACGAGCTATGATACGTGACTGGGAAAAGTATGCAAAAGCACCAGAGTATTGGAAATAGAAGCGCCATAGACTAAATTTATTAAAAAAAGGCAAAGACAACTGAGCAGCGAGACATCGCTCAAACAAATAGCACGATCTCACTTTTGAAATGTTAATTCACAAGAAGCTTTCCACCATAGCACTTGCTGTAAGGTACTGAAAGAAATCCGACAACTTCCAATTATAAATAATACTCTGAATAGAAATTATTGCCGATATCCCGATTGACTCCGCGAGTTAGCGTCTTTGAACGCGACACTTTGACAGCAGCCGGATTTTACTTTTTCAAGATGGCGCGAGGACTGTTGAAGGTCAATGGCGTAAGTAAGAAGATGATGCATAGGGGCATATGATTTGTAAATTAAATTTGTTTGAAAATTTCGAGAGGCAATTTAGATATGGGTAGAACACTAGTTAGCAATGTAAAGAATTATAATAATATAAACAATTATTTTATGTGCAGGTATTATTTGGACATGTTTTAACTGCACAAAAAATATTGCAAAAAATTCAAATACGCGCTTCGAAAGCAATTCATAAAGAGCAGCCTGATAAAAAAAACTCCGAATAGCCCGATAAAAAAAATCGGACTGTTGTCAAATTCATACTATTCAACAAACACACACACACACACACACATACATATATATATATATATATATATATATATATATATATATATATATATATATATATATATATATATATATATATATATATATATATATATACGCGGGGCAAGTAAAAAATAAGGTTCCCACATTTTTTTCAGGTGTAAGGCATTTTTCATTGCAATAAATATGTATACCATCTGAAAGCTTGTATTTCAAACTATTTTTCTACATAGTCGCCAGATCTTTCAACGCATTTTTTCATACGAGTTATCCACTTCTGAAAACCCGCTTCGAAGAACTCCGCCGCTAGGCCGCCGATGTACTTGGTGACCGCTTCCTTCACCTCTTCATCTGTACTGAAGCGTTGTCCACCCAAGTGTTGCTTCAATTTCGGGAACAAGTGGAAGTCGCTGGGAGCAAGATCAGGGCTGTAGGGGGCATGATCAAGCAATTTCCAGCCGAATTTGTCCAGTAGGGCGGTGGTCTGTCGAGAGACATGCGGTCGCGCGTTGTCGTGGTGCAACCTAACGCCCTTGCTCAGTCTTCCTCTCCGGCGATTTTGGATGGCTCTTTTGAGTTTCGTTAGCGTCTCGCAGTACCTGTCCGAATTTATTGTGGTCCCTTTAGGCATAAACTCGGTAAGCAAGACGCCTTTTCGGTCCCAAAACACCGTAGCCATCACTTTTCCTGCGGACAGCGTCTGCTTAAACTTCTTCGGCCTCGGCGACTCGGGATGGCGCCATTGTTTCGAGTCTTCTTTTATTTATTTATTTATTTATTTATTTACACCTTGTGATAACCAAGTTTTTCGGTCACAATGTTGTCGATGGTTTTTTCACAAACCTCAGGAACCTGATCAGCCAGCTCCCGAAGCGTTACTCTTCGATCCTCGAGGAGAATGCGCTCAATCTTCGCCACGACTTCGTCGGACACCGATGGCCTCCCACTCCTTTGCTCGTCGTGAACGTCTGTGCGTCCTTCGGAGAACTCCCTGCACCATTTGCGGACGTGCTGGACGCTGATGCAAGCTTTGCCATAAACTTCTTCCAACTGTCTATGAATTTCAATAGGTGTAAGCTTCTTCGCGTTTAAAAATCGAATCACTGAACGGATTTCACACCTGGCGGTGACGGCGATTGCGGGCTCCATCGCGGATGGCTGTTAGACTGGCACTAAGCTTCGCAGTGATCTTCCAGGTAGTTGGAATGGAGTGGGGGGGATCAACAATGAAGGCGGTGTTGCCGGATTTCTCCTAGTATCTCGCGCGGCGAGTGTACAGCGTTGGGAACCTTATTTTTTACTTGCCCCTCGTATATATATATAAATATATATATATATATATATATATATATATATATATATATATATATATATATATATATATATATATATATATATATATAAATATATATATATATATATATATATATAAATATATATATATATATATATATATATATATATATATATATATATATATATATATATATATATACATATATATATATATATATATATATATATATATATATATATATATGTGTGTATATATATATATATAGTATATGTATATTTACATATATGTATATAAGTATAAATGTATAAAATTTATATATATATATATATATATATATATATATATATATATATATATATATATATATATATATATATATATATATATATATATATATATGTGTATATATATATATATATTATATGTATATTTACATATATGTATATAAGTATAAATGTATAAAATTTATATATATGTATATATATATATATATATATATATATATATATATATATATATATATATATATAAATTTTAAACATTTATACTTATATACATATATGTAAATATACATATAATATATATATATATATATATACACATATATATATATATATATATATATATATATATATATATATATATATGTATATATATAATTATTTATATGTATATATGTATATATAATTATATATATATAATTATACATATATATATATATATATATATATATATATATATATATATATATATATATATATATATATATATATATATATACATATATTAGTTAATTCTTTATTTATTTAGTATAAAGAATATTGAAGCTTGAATATTCATACGCACAACATTTATATATTTTCAAATTTCCGCGCCAAGCCCCTACACCTGAAACGAGCCATTCATCTACGCCCCGAACAATTTGTCCGAATGTTCGTAAATTTTCATAGTATGGGTGAAATCTTGGTAAAATGAAGACAGTCTGCTTGCGTTATTGCGACTCTTAATATCTTTATACTCTAAGCGAAGAACCGAGGAAGATACGTGTTTGATTCGGCAAATGGAGATTAAAAACGAAGAGATACGACTTCGAGGAGATACAAGGAGAAGATACTATGAGAAGATACTGCACACGGCCAGCAATAGAGGTATTAATTTAAGACAGGAGCTCTGATCTGGGACGATCGAACGAACGACGTTAGAAATAAGTCGAAGAAAGCAAGGAATTTCTCAGCAGTGTCTTTTGACTGGCAAACTGAGCAAGGAACGAGCAACGGTATGTGAAAGTATAGCTGTAAGTAAAGTCGAAATACTTGAGCTCTTATGTATAAGTTAACACCAGTTCCCCGTATAACTCATAAAACATCAGCCCATCAACACGCGCAATGAAAATGCTGACCACCTAATCTGATCGACCTATTAGCATCCGCCGATCAGCGCACATGCCGCGAAGTCAACACCAGTTTCCCGAAATCAAGAAAATGCTGACCACCTGATCGACCCATTAACATCCGCCGATCAGCACACATGCCGCGAATGGACACCTGGGCACGTTCTGCAAGGTAAACAAAAACGTGGGCGCAGTTTACCTGGTTAGTTAGCGATAGATTTTAAATTAGTTGATAAGTATCCACCGACGGATCAATAAAGTTGTAATTTTTTAAAAACACGATTTTTACTTGAAATCGATTAAGTGGTGCCCGAGCAGGGACCATCGCGAATAAAACAGTCTAAGTCCGAAAGTAACTTCGCGAGATTTTACGTCCGTTAAAGCTACCGCGTACGAGTAAGGTAATTCTGAAAGTCCGGTGCCGGAACGTGAGTCCGTTTAAAAAAGAAGTACGAAAGGTCGATTACTGGATCGCGGTGGTTTGCCAAAAACAACGCGAAGAAAAGAGGCCCCTCAGTAGCCTCCAAGCAAGAAGAAAAGGAGTCGATAACGTCGACAGCCGCTTCGCGATGCCAAGAGCATTATTTTTAGTGTAAGGTTTAGTGATATAAGTAAAAGTTGTGCAAGAAGCAAATATAGAGAAAGTAAAGTGAAGTAAAAGAAATCAAAGCAAAAGAAAATTGAAATCAGCAGTGTAATTAGAAGAGTATATAAAAGTGTAGCAAGTGTAGGAAATATATTGAAAAGCAAATGCAAGAGTTAAAGTGTTAGTGTAAGAATTTAAAATTAAAACCAGCAAAACGTGAGTAAATTTTTTTCAATTTTCCTTAGCAAGTATACCCGACAATTTCCACATCTAAATTAATAAAATACCATTTTCGGCACATATTGGTGTTAAAATTCATTTATTTATATTTTTCGCTCTATTTTCCAATCAAATTTTCACTCCGTAACCCACTCCTTAACTGTCCTATCCAATCTCATACAAAATGGCAAGAAATGAAAACCTCATTCGACCCCCAGTTCTCAATATTCCCAGTGAGCCACCGCCTCCTGCTACAAATCAGGCAGGAAACGGTCAGAGACTCGACCAGGACGGCCTGGAAGAAGTAATCACTAGGCTATTGCGTAGGGAATGCCCTCGCATAGTGAATTTTATACTAAATCCAAATGCAGACATAGATGCCGAAATGGATCAGGGAATTAATGCAGACCAGTTGGGAAATCTCACCGATATGGAGAGAATACCCGACGTAGTGAAAAGTCTGCGGGAATTTTCAGGGAATCCCGGAGAGTTCAGTTCGTGGCGCAAAAGCGTCGAGCGAATTTTAGACATTTATGCTCACCTTAAAGGCACGCCAAAATACTTTGGTATCCTTAACGTGATACGGAACAAAGTAACCGGCCAGGCAGACATAGCCCTCGAGTCGTACAACACGCCTCTTAATTGGGATAGAATATGTCGTTGCCTTACCCTGCATTATGGTGACAAAAGGGACATTAGCACCCTTGAATATCAAATGACGTGCTTAGTTCAAGGGAGTAATTCCATACAATACTTTTACCAGGCAGTCTACAATCACCTGTCGTTAATATTAAATAAAATAGAATGCATGAAATTAAGCCCCGATGCCACAGAGATCATGGTGAGATCATATAGAGACAAGGCTCTCGATACGTTCATTTGTGGGCTTAATGGAGATCTACCAAGGCTGCTTAGCATGAAAGAGCCTGTCGATTTACCCCAGGCACTGCACCTGTGCTTAAAGTTGGAAAATGTTAATTTTCGCACACAGCACGCCGTTAGCAGTCCATATAATAATCTGCGAGCTTCGAAAAACACACCACCGCCCTTGCCTCCAAAGCAAAAAACCAACTCCTGCACCCAGGAACCAATTCTATCCTGAACTCACGTATCCAACATCATATCCACGGAAACACTCGCAGCCACATTACAATCAATTCCAAAATAATATTCCAAATCAAACACAACATCGTCCCTTCCACCCACAGCCTAAGCACTTTCAACAGCATCCTTCCCAGCAAAATCCTTATCAATTTCAGCCCAACTATTTCCAACATAACCACCTCCCTCCAAAACCTCAACCCAGACCGGAACCAATGGAGGTAGACCGATCAATAAGCTCACATGTCATTAATTATCAGAATCGTCCACAACCAAGAGCCGCTCCTAAAAGATTAACCCCATTTCAACCCCAGATCCCCAATAAACAGCAGCGTAATTTCCATACTGAAGCAAACGAATTCCAACCTGATTTCGACCAATATGGCCAGGCTATGAACGCTGAAGATGATAATTGTGAGCAGACTTTGACGGATTATCTTAATACAGATGACTTTGGTAACGAGTCATTGACACCAGAACCAGGCTCAGGAACTTATCCTGAGACTCCAGGAGACTTCCATTCTGAATTTGAGGATATACATTTTTTAGGTTAAGTGGCTCTTCGCTACCATACTTTGAATGTCCAGCGAAGAGCGGCAAAATTCTGAAATTCCTTGTAGACACCGGAGCGAACAAAAATTATATACAGCCAGAATGCGTTCAGAAACAAATACCAAATACCAATCCTTTCACCGTAACTTCTGTAGGGGAAAACGTCGAAATAACGCATCATGCAATCTTGAAACCTTTCGGCCCATCAGTACCAGGCTTAAAATTCTTTATACTCCCTAGTCTCAAGTCATTCCATGCGATCCTAGGTAACGATAGCTTAAAAGAATTAGGCGCAGTTATCTACACGGCGGAAAGCTACCTTATTATCCAAAACGAAATACGCATACCTTTAAAGCAACAAGTTTCTCAAACCGTAAATAATATTAACATCAGGATAAATCACCTCTCTGAAGACCATGCTTCAAAACTCTTAAGCATTATCAAAGTACATCCCAAATTATTCTGCGAGCCAGACCAGAAACTCACTTTTACGACTAACGTTAAAGCCGAAATTCGCACGAAGGACAACAATCCAGTCTACTCGAAGTGCTACCAATATCCCATGGCTCTCAAACCTGTAGTCGAACAAGAAATTCAGAAACTATTACAAGACGGTATAATACGTCCATCAAGATCCCCGTACAACGCACCAGTTTGGGTGGTACCCAAAAAATGGACGCATCAGGGGAAAAGAAGTATCGCCTCGTAATAGACTATAGGAAGCTTAATTCGATCACCATCCCCGATCGCTATCCTATACCAGAAATCAATGAAATTCTGGCCAACCTAGGGAAGAATAAGTATTTAACCGTTGTAGATCTTAAAAGTGCATTTCACCAAATCCTCTTAAACGAATCTCATACAGAAAAAACAGCATTTTCCGTCAACAACGGAAAATATGAGTTCACTCGTTTACCCTTTGGGTTGATGAACGCGCCTGCCACTTTCCAGCGTGCCTTAGATGACATACTGAGAGAGCACATCGGGGTTAGGTGCCTTGTTTACATAGATGACATAGTCATCTATGGTAAAAATGAGGAAAAACATTTGCGAAACATTAAACTGGTATTCGATACATTGGAACGAGCCAACCTGAAAGTCCAGATTGATAAATGCGAGTTCATGAAGACTTCGGTAGAATTCCTTGGTTTCGTCGTTTCAGAACATGGTATCACGACGAATCCCCAAAAGGTTAAAGCAATTGCAGAATATCCTCCTCCTACCACGTTGAAGGAATTAAGATCATTCTTGGGCTTGGCCGGCTATTACCGCGGATTTATTCTTGACTACGCTAAAATCGCGAGGCCATTGACATCAATCTTAAGAGGGGAAGAAGGTCGCGTATCGAAAACAGCTTCAAGCAAAGTCAAAATCCACCTGGACGAGGAGGCACTCAAGGCTTTCCAGAAGATAAAAGATTCTCTGGTTTCACAAGATGTGATGTTATCCTTCCCTAATTTCGAAAAAGATTTTGAGTTGACTACGGATGCATCGCAATATGCAATTGGAGCTGTCTTGTCTCAAGACAAGAGGCTGATCACTTTCTTATCGAGGACCCTAAACAGGAGCGAGGAAAACTTTGCGACCAACGAAAAAGAGATGCTGGCCATAATTTGGGCATTAAAATCCTGCCGAAACTGCCTTGATGGTCCCAGGAAGGTCACAATATATACAGACCATCAGCCGCTCCCTTATGCATTGAGCAACAAAAATACTAACATGAAGATGAAACGATGGAAGGCTATACTGGAAGAATATAATTATGAACTCCAGTATAAACCTGGGAAAGCCAACATCGTGGCTGACGCTCTGTCAAGACCTCCGCAGAAAGAGAATCCTGCTCCACTTCAAGAGTCTAACGTTTATAGTATGACATCTAGCATGCACAGCGGAGACAGTTCTTCGCATAACTTGATTCCATCTGTTGATACCCCAATTAATGCGTTTCGCAATCAACTTCATCTTTAAGTTGGAGAAGAGTCAAGCTATATGTTGTTAAAACCATTTCCAAACTACTGGAAGCATGTCTTTACTGAACCTGAATATACTCATCAAAATCTCATCGGAATTTTCCGTTGATACCTTAACCCATGCGTTGTTAATGGCATTAAAACTGACGAGAGGACTATGGGCCTAATTCAGGAACTTTATCGACTACACTTTTCTAGTTTTCGTATTAGATTCATTCAACTTGAGGTTCGAGATGTCACAAACGACACGGAACAGGATGAGTTAATAATAAAAACCCATAATAGAGCCCACAGAAATGCAGCAGAAAATAAAATTCAGATCTTAGAGCAATACTATTTTCCGAAGATGAGTGCGAAGATAAAACAAAAGGTTAAACAATGTTCCACTTGCAAGCTGCATAAGTACGATAGGCATCCAAACCACCCTATTCTAAAACCTACACCCATTCCGCAATTTCCAGGGGATATTGTCCAGATAGACATATATTCTACAGAAGGTCTATTGATACTAACCGCAATAGACAAATTCTCCAAAATTGCCCAAGCCAGAGTTGTCAAGTCAAGAGCCATTGAAGATGTTCGCCAACCGCTACGTGAAATACTATTCTTTTTTGGGGTACCGAAACATGTGGTTATCAACGGAGAAAAATCTCTAAATTCATCATCTATTTTATTCATGATACAAGACCAGCTCGATATTACTGTCTATAAGACACCCTCCAACAAAAGCGAAGTAAACGGGCAAATCGAACGTTTTCACAGTACTTTAACTGAAATAATGAGGTGTTTAAAGGCCAATAGGCTACACAGAACACCCGAAGAGCTTCTTGAACGATCAGTATATGAATACAATTTTTCAGTGCACTCTGTTACAGGAAAAAAACCACTAGAAGTATTTTATGGTAGGATAGTCTCGACAAGTCCAGAACAGCTAGAAAAATCAAGGAAGGATAATATAGAGATGCTGAAAAAGAAACAACAGAGAGATTTAGACTTTCATAATAAACACAGGGAAAATTTAAAAGAGTATGCAGTAGGTGAAGAGATATTCGTGAAAGTTAATAAAAGGCGAGGTACAAAATTAACAGGTAGATACAAGAAAGAAACCGTTTGTGAAAACAAACCTACTTTCGTTATAACTGAAACAGAGAGAACAATACACAAAAGTGATATACGCAATTAAACTCATTTCAGGATCCTCATCGCATTAGTCAAAGCGGAGGTGCATATATTCGATTACACTAACTCTCAGCTCATCTTCATGAAAACTGGAACAGCGAAAATTCTAAACGGGAACCTAAAGTTAATCCATATAGTCCAGGTCACACAGTATTATGAGTTCCTCTCCGAAACATCAACATTAATCGCCACGCACATACCATCAGGAAATCCTTTTTATCCTCTCCCAACCCACGAACTATCCCAGATAAAAAATTTGATTGAGAACATCGGAATTACTAGACGAAGACGATCCCTAAACTTTTTAGGATCCGCGTGGAAATTTGTAGCAGGAAGCCATGACCACGACGATTTGATACTGCTAAAAGGGAAAATTGAAGAAATTACAAACAATAATAACAAACAAGTTATAATTAATAAAGAATATAATGATAGAATAAATAAAATTACTAATGTTACGAATGAGATATTGAATCTTATAAAAAAAGATAAGGTATTTGAAAATACTTTAGCTCTTAGCACCCAATACAGAATTAAGATTGTAAAAGAAGAAGTTTTGAATATAATAGAGTCAATTCAGTTAGCTAAAGCGAATATTGTAAACCTTAATGTACTCTCAAGAGCTGAAATCAAAACAATCATTAGTAACTTAGATGAAAACCACCTTAATTATAAAACCATTGGCGAAATATTGGATTTTGCTAATGTCAAAATTGCTCAAAATTCTACACACATTTTGTACATGATAAATTTTCCAACAACAGAAGCTACAACCTTTGAAAAATTTCTTGTCAAACCAGTGAAAAAAGATAATGCAATTACCAAGGTAGAATATAAGCAAATTCTAAGAGAAAACGGAAACTATTATGGTCTCATAAATGAATGTCAATCATACTATGATTTATCAATTTGTAATAGGAATAGCATTAAGAATATTAGCTCGACAAACTGCATCCCACATCTGCTTGAAGGGAAAACACCAAGTTGCACCACGACGAACGCTCATCATGTACCAACAGTGGAAGAGCTTGCACCAGGAGTTATTCTTCTCAACGATTTTAGCGGCGAAACCAACATAAACGGCACTACGATGCAATTAAAAGGCACGCATCTCATTAAGTTCTATAACGAGTCAGTAAAGATCGCCAACAGGACTTTCACTTCATCAGTGATGACGGGCATTCAGTTATTACCACCACTGTTACAAATAAGGAACCAGAAGGACGAATTTGTTGAAGTATTATCGCTCGAAATGATGAAAGAGCTTCATATTAACAACACAAGGCGAATAAATCTCATCAACAGCCAGAGATCCACGGCCGAACGCATCAACTACAGCCTATTTACATCCTTATTCATAGTTTTGATGCTCATAGCTATTCTAAACCAACGCAAAATGAAAGCTGAATCCAGGGTCATAATCGAAACAGCATCTAAACGACCCACTTCGACGATAGAAGACTCAGCATCCGTGGTACAGAATCTTCCCTTATACCCACCTGGTGGAAATCAACATTCAAGGAGCCTTAACGATGTACCGTACTTTTAGTTAAACGAGGATGTTCAACGTAAGAGGGGAAGAGTTAACACCAGTTCCCCGTATAACTCATAAAACATGAGCCCATCAACACGCGCAATGAAAATGCTGACCACCTAACCTGATCGACCTATTAACATCCGCCGATCAACGCACATGCCGCGAAGTCAACACCAGTTTCCCGAAATCAAGAAAATGCTGACCACCTGATCGACCCATTAACATCCGCCGATCAGCACACATGCCGCGAATGGACACCTGGGCACGTTCTGCAAGGTAAACAAAAACGTGGGCGCAGTTTACCTGGTTAGTTAGCGATAGATTTTAAGTTAGTTGATAAGTATCCACCGACGGATCAATAAAGTTGTAATTTTTTAAAAACACGATTTTTACTTGAAATCGATTAAGTTATACTTCAAAATATGAAATGGTTAGATATTGTAGAGATAGTTTGTAAGAAGTGAGTGGTGATAGATTGTGATGTAGTGTTCTCTTTCTGACGGACCCTAGAGAGCCACGAGTGACTTAGCGGTACGTAAAGTAGCAGAACTTGAATTGTTAGGAATTGAACCGTTTGTTTTAATGAATCCTCAGATTATAAATTGTTACGCATTTTGTTTGATATAAATTCAGGCCACGCGTTTTCTTTCTGAGTGGCCTTAAATAATCACAAGTGACATAGTAGTTCATTAAAATAGTGGAACTTGAAGGAATTGAACAATTAGAATTAACGGATCAGCACAGACTAAGCTGCTATGCACCTTGTTTGATTATAATTTAGGCCATGCGTTTTCATTCTTATAGGCCTTAGATAACCACAAGTGAACTAACGGTTTGATAAAGTAGTGGAACTTGAACTGTTAGGAAATGAGCAGTTTGAGTTAATGAAATGATTATAGAATAAAGTGCTACGCATTTTGTGTGATTATAAAGAAAGTCGCTTAGATAGCCGCAGGCAAGATTAACAGCTCAGCGCACAACTAGGTCAATAAGGTGTAGAACTGGTAGGTTGGCAAAATTTGTCTAAGGATAGACACACATCTTATGTGGTCTATTTGGTGGTTCTATTTAACCAACCCAGTCAGGTTTAGACCATCCCAGACTGGGTGGGGTGACAATTTCGACGCAAAAAATGTTTTTCATTCAAGTGTCTTCTTTCTAGCCCGATATGGATATTCTTGGTTACGCCACTAACCGAATACAATGCAAACATGGTTGTACAATTATCATTCACAAAAAAATAAACAAACGGTCCACTCACAACTTTGCCGTTTATTTTTCGAGAAACATGCAGAATGCCTGATATTTTCTTTGACATTTTTTTCATTGAAATCTATCAAGTGTCTTCTTTCTAGCCCGGTATGGATATTCTTGGTTACGCCACTAACCGAATACAACGCAAACATGGTTGTACAATTGTCATTCACGAAAAAATAAACAAATGGTCCACTCACAACTTTGCCGCTTATTTTTCGGGAAACATGCACAATGCCTGATATATATTTTACACGCGACGATAAATTTAGCCCAAATTATATGTCTTATAACCCTCACTTATCTGTAAAAAGAGACTCCAAACACCCTTAATCCTTTTTGATTGCGGCATGAACCCACAACAAACTTTCGCCTCATTGGTACTGTTGCGACCGACTAAACTCTATCAAGCCGTCGTCAGTGCAGCATATATTTGTTTAGAGATCCTCCTCCTCTTGCCCGGCGTGCCTTTTCCCAGCCGACTAGCTCAGCCTGGCGTGGGTTGGCGGACGGAAGATCTCTACGTGCTATGGCACGCAGACAATACAACACTCACCATATTTCACAGTTTTACATCAGAAACCACCAGGAAAGAAAGGAAAACAAAGAGTTTCCGTAAGAATCATTAACGAAAAATTTATTCCTTTGGCATTATTTACACAAAAATCTCAAGCAAAAACAAATCAAATAATCTAAGAAGAAAAATATAAAAAAACCAAAATTCAACAATTCAAGCACATAAATAAAATAAAATTAAAGAAATCAAATCAACTAAGGACTAATTTGGGTGGGGTTTTTTTTCATGCCCAACCCCGGCCGGAGTGGAGTTCACATTGATCATACATTTTTTTCTTTCCTTTTTTTTGGTTTGAAATAAAAATGTGATCCAATTGTAGGGATAAAATAATAATACCAACAAAACAAAAAAAAAATATAACAAAAAAACTATAATATCAAAATAATTGATCTGACAAAAAAATGTTAAATTCGAATAAAAAGATCAACTAAATATATAATCATGCAAAAGTAAAGAAAAAGATAGCGAAATTTAATAAAATTTTACATTCCCCCACACCTTTAGTTTCTTTTTTTCTCAGTTTAATATTCATATTCATTTACTTAACGAAATAACTATTTATAATTAGTTGTATGGTTTGCGGCAAAAACGGCATTCAATTACTCTCCGACACTCCTAGTCATAAATCTTCAATATCAACCTTTGAACTTGAAAGTTTCTCATTGCCACCAGGCTTAAGGTATAAAATTAATATGTTCCTTGGCAATTACTTATCTGGTTCCATACGCGTATGTTAAATGATGAGAATCGTCACCAAGGAAGCTGGTGTCTCGCCACAAGAACACGTTAGCATTGAAATTTGCTTCTGCTTAGGTGCGTTAGCGGCTTCCATACCATGAGCCCGCTCGAGGAATCACAGAAATTTTTCGTCCAGGCCAAATCAATTCACAACGTCTGCCAACGACACCGCCTTCTGGTAAGCCCACTGATCAGATCTCTTTCTTCTTTCTCCCAGCAGTCACTTTAGTTTTCCAATATTTCAACCACTTTACTAAATTTTTTCAAAGTTTCAAACAGTTTAATAATTTTTCACTATTGCACAATAGCTTAGTTATTTTTTATTACTTCAGACAGTTTTGTACTGGATTCTTTTCCAAAATTTCCCTCAAAATCTCCCCTTTTATTGTTCAAATCCACTTTTATTTTAATTTTCTAGCCACCACAAAAAATCCACTGAACTTCTTTCTTTCGCTTCTCACCTTCGAATCGCCTTTTTCTTTGTCGAGAAAAATTTTCACTGTACCGCTAGAGCGGTTTATTTCCAATTTCCCATTGCTTTCCATTTCGACGCAGCTAGGGCATCCCCAAAGCATAAAGTACAGGAATCTGACACCAGATTCGCTGTACTGCTGAATTGTCCACCGGTCAGTGGTGACTTTTTGAATGTTGACACTCATCTGTCAACATCACCGCCATGTGACACTTCAAAGTGATTCGAATCGTGAATCCCCAAATTGGATTGCAATTTACGCTGCCCGTGACTATAATTTATTCCGGCACCACACGGAGAATACCATTAATGTTAGGGCGGAGAAGGGTTAGCCTGATGGAAGCATGTTGTAGCGGCAGAATGTGTCCCGAAAGGTGCTCCGAAAGCGGATTATTTATAAGGTAAGTGGATAGGGTGTCAACAATCGTGGGGACGACCCAGACCCTGAGAGGTCTCAAAATGCCGGGCACAACTCGCTGGCTTCCGACTGTGAGTACCATCAGTCATCACGCTTTGATGTCTTTAGCGTGGTAATTTACAAGCACCTTTCTTTTCTCGTCTACCAACTCGTAGATGACCTGTCCCACTTTACGCTTAATCGTTGCCTTAATGAACCTTGGGGCGAGTTTAGCCGCAAATCGGTCAACCGCACAGCTTAGTGAATGATTGCGTACCCAGACGTCTTGACCGATGGCAAAATCTTTTACACGGCTTCTTAAATTGTATCCTTGCGCACCCTTGTTGTATGCCTCAGTCATTTTTTTTTAGACCTGACAATGAATCTGACGTAACCGGTCACAATTTGGTACTGTCACAACCTCTCCATCCTCAAAAGCCTGTAAAGACTTCAAAAGCGCGTATTCAGAACCATGGTGGATAGGTTGGTACCCGAACATGAGGAAATGGGGCGAATAACCTGTGGACTCATGAACTACATTACGAAATGCGGCACATGACTCCGGCAGGTTAGCGTCCCAATTCCGATGGTCGTCCCCTATGTAGGCTCGAATAGCGGTTAGAATAAACTGATTGGCTCTTTCAGAAGCATTAATTTAGGTTGAATAGAAAGGGGTGTAGCAATGGTTCACCCCATATTGAGCCAGGAATTCCGAGAAGAGTTTAGACACAAATTGGACCCCATTGTCAGTATGGACGGTTTCAGGCACGCCAAAGGTCAAGAATACGTATTCTTTCAAAAATTTCACCATCGACTCAGCTGTTGCCTTGGGTAGGGCCTTGAGCCAAATGAATTTGGTAAAGTGATCGAGCACCACCAGCAACTGGGTGTTACTTAGCTTTGAACGAGGATATGGGCCCATGAAGTCAATAAACAAGCGTTGCATTGGCCGATCAGTAATCCTGGCAGGTGGTCTTATTGTAGCATTCGTGGCCTTAGCTTGCTTGCGAATAGAACAATTGTTGACTAAGCTGGTGACATCTTGACGCAGCTTCGGCCAGTAATAATAGCGTCGCAAGACTTCTAGTGTTTTACAAATCCCACAATGTGACCCCAAAGGGCTGTCATAACTACGTGCCAGCAACACTTGTCTTCCTTCTTCAGGTACCCACACCTTTGCACAGGGAATATCTAAGTCAAGACCTCCGTGTGATCCTATATGAATATACACAACTCCGTTTTTTGTGTAATGGTTTTCGAACTGATCCGGATGTTGCTCAATCTGATGGACGAGATTCATGTAATCAGGATCCTGAAAGGCCTGTGATGGAATGTTCCCTCGCAATTGGTGATGCTCAGGAAAACGAACAACAGCACAATGAGGCCCCTCCTTTAGAGTCGCGTGCTCGTGATAACGCGTCTGGTACGACATTTTCAGTGCCTGCTCGATGTTCGATGTTGAAATTGAACCCTTGTAATTTTAGGCTCCACCATGCTAACCTCCCCGACAGATCTCTCTGGCCCATTAACCATTTCAGACTGGCATGGTCTGTGATAATTGCGAAAGGCAGCCCCTCGACATATGCCCGAAACCTTTTGACACTCTCCACCGCAGCCAAGCATTCTAGTTCGGTAACGCTATAGTTGCGCTGCGCAGCATTCAACTTTGATGACATAAAGGCGATGGGATGCTCTCCACCATCATCATCTTTCTGAAATAAAACACTGCCGATGCCGGTGGCACTTGCATCGCACTGAATATGAAAGTGCCGAGAGAAATCTGGGTTGATCAACACAGGTGCAGACACTAAAAATTCCTTCGTCCGATCGAAAGCCTTATTAGCAGCCTCAGTCCATACGAACCTTCTTTTACCCTTCAGCAGATCCGTCATAGGTGATGTAATAGCCGCAAAATTTTGGATGAAACGCCTATGCCACCCAGCCATCCCCATGAATCTCCTCACGTCCTTTACCGTTTTGGGTCGTGGGTATGCTATGATGCCGGAAACGTTTTCAGGATCCGTCTTTAGGACACCATCACTTATCACATAACCTAGGTATCGAATTTCTTTTTGGACGAATTTGCTCTTCTCAACATTGATGGTCAAATTCGCCTGCTGAAATAAATTGGCCACAATAGACAGCAATTTGAGATGGTCATCAAATGTTGGACTTGTTATCAGCAAATCGTCCAAATAAACGAATACCTGGTCATGCAACTCGTGAGGGATGACCTTATGCATCAATCGACACATAGTCTGTGGAGCATTGCACAATCCAAAAGGCATGACAGTGAAGTGATACAAAGGACGTCCAGGTACTGTAAACGCTGTCTTTTCCCGCGATTTTGCATCCAAAGGAATCTGCCAAAAGGCATCTTTCAGGTCCAGGCTGGTTATAAAGCGTGTGGACTGCAGACGTGCTAACAGTCCCTCGATCAACGGCTGAGGGTACGCATCCTTGAAAATTACCTCGTTCAATCGTCTGGCGTCCAAGCATAACCGCACTTTACCGGGTTTCCTTACTATTGTGACCGGAGAGCTCCAGGAACTCCTACTCTCCTCAATTACCCCTAAAGACAGCATACGGTCCAATTCGTTGTACATCAATTTCTGCACCACTGGTGACACTGCGTAGTGACGCTGTTTAATTGGTTGTGCATCACCTGTGTCTATCACTTGTGACAACAAATTGGTTTTGCCCAATCCTAGCTGGTTAAACGATGGAAATTGACGCACGACTTCATCGAGCCGTTGCTTGTGGCCCAGAGACAACTGATGACAACCAGGGTCCTATGGAACTAACTCAACAGCAGAGCAATGCGGTGAAATTTTGAATGAATCCCAGAAGTCTATGCCCAGATAAACTGAATTGATTAAACTGGGG
Organism: Nemotelus pantherinus; assembly: GCA_963978885.1. Taxonomy (NCBI): domain Eukaryota; kingdom Metazoa; phylum Arthropoda; class Insecta; order Diptera; family Stratiomyidae; genus Nemotelus; species Nemotelus pantherinus. The sequence goes on from OZ022263.1 coordinate 142,082,807, forward strand.
CATATTAGAAAGCGTATTAGCCTCGTCTTCTCCTTGAATTCCACCAATGTGCTTACATACCTGAGTACAGGCGCCTTTTGGCCAGAAGCGGTATGAACTTCAGTAGGCATTGAATGTATATTCAAGCCCAACTCCTCAACCAGCTTCAACGCCCCTGCTCCCAGGATGCTTACACTTGCTCCACTGTCAAGCAAGCTAGTCAACTGCCGACCTTTGATGGAAATGGTGGCAAAAGTTCGGTTATCTCCACGGATGGATACAATAGAATCTAAACAGGCTTTCCGCAAAAATCGCCGAAGGGTGAAATATCTCCAGGCGCGATTAAAACACCTTGATGACTGTTTACGAGCATCATGTTTTGAGTTGGTAGACGAATGGAAAAGAATGCAATTCGGGGTCGACATTGGTGGCTACGTTGGTCTTTTTGGGTCTGGTTGAGTGAATAGCCAGCGGAATACGCATCCTCCCCGTTGAAAGCGCATTCCTGCTGGAGTTTTCCGCTTGGCATCTAGGGCATTTAGGTTTTAGTACTCCTTCCTTGCCACATCCGAAGCAGAATATCCGTTGTATTGGAGCGGGACAGTCCATAAAACCATGACCCAGGTCACGACAATTCCAACACACTCGGTATTCTCCTCTACCCTTTACTTCACGATCTTTATTCCTAAAGGTGCTGGAGTTTGTTTGTACGGCGTGTACTTCCTGTTTTGTCAACACATTTGAGGGAGTGGAACCTACAAATTCAGAAAAGTACCAAGGGGCTGGTGGATTTGAAACTACTTGCGCATAATTTCCACAATCAGGTCTAGATTGACTTTCTTGTGTAAACCTTGCATTATAACTAGCCGGTCTTAAATTAGGATTATCAAAAGAGACACCTTTAAGACCCGATTGAATCACCCGCACATTGTTTTGGGTACCATCATCAGATGGAGCATATCCCTGATCCCATAACAGATGACGAGCGAGCAAAGTGGGTTCACTCAGATGACTATTGTCAAGGTAATCCGAGTCGAAATGCACCTCTTGCACTTGACGTGGCCGACAATTGATGTCTCGATCTGAGTTCATTCTCAAGAGTATCCATTCTGATTCCACCAGACAGCAGCGTCTGACTAACTCTCGGGTTGAGGTAAATTCCACGCCAGCTAAGTGTATTCTAAGTGCTGGAGACATATTCCTAAGCACTACACACTGAAGATCAAGATCCATTAAGGGGGTATTTAATTGTAGAGAAATACTCTCAAGGGCATCAAAGAAATCTTGGAACCGTTCTCCTGGTTTTTCCAATCTACCATCTAACATTCTCCGCACGTCCACATCGGATCTAAAAGCACTGAACCGTTCCAGAAATTCTACCCGTAACCTACTCCATAAAAGTGGATAATTTAATTCCCGGAAACGCCAGTGCCAATCTGCGGCCTGACCTCTCAGAAGCAGGTGAAAGTCTATAGCAAGGGTGGCTAGAGGAACATGGTAATCTTTCGCCAAGGACAACACACGAAACATAAACTGTCTCGCGGTCAAACCTGAAGTCGAGCCATCGAAAATCAGCTTCCATTTAGTTATAGGGACTTTGATTGACGATCGCTCACTCATCTCTGCTTGCGCCTGAAAAGTGACTCTCGGTGGGTCATTACTGATCGAAGTATTCGGACGAGACGCTTCCTCCTCGTGTATGAAAGAACTTTCTTCGTGAGGAATTCGTCTTCTTGATGACTCAGTGGCTGAACTGTTTGTTACCGTCTGACCACTAGGAGACGAATTCGTTCTCATTGCCTCTGTGATTCTCGTGCCTTGAGCAGCCGAAGGGGATAGGCTCAAGCGTTCCAATTGGTGCTGGAAAGGCGTGTAGCTAGGATCCCAACTATTTGTTCTGCGACGCATGTTCAAATAAAGTATAAAGTTTCTTATCCAAACCAAATCAATACAAAATTAAGTATATTTTTTTTTCCAGATAAGTATGAGCAGCAACCGAAAGAGTTCACAATCAAAAGAAAAACCTTCAAATTCTTCTCAATATCGTTCAATGATAACGCAGTTATGTGCAGCCAAAATAATAACATACACTAGTGATGTATCAGCAAAACCAAAGTTCTTCGAATTTGATGAGTATAATTTCCAATTCATAAAAAAAAATAATGATTCTTACGGATCCTCTTCGTGACAGGAAATAAAGACAGGAAGGGAAAGGGTATAAAATTTAACACCAAATGATGAAATGGGACTGGGGAAATCAGGAGGTTACAGATCTCTTGTAGTTGCCTTGAAAGGACCTCATGAACATCTGTCCTGAGTTCTGCTCAAAATAATTCAAATGATTGAACAACATCTTACAGATGGACAAGGATCACGACCAGCTCATGGGTCCCCTCAATGGACACTATCCTCCAGTTGCTCAAATTCAAGTTAATCTTTTTACAAGATTAATTCTATTGACCAGAAGATAATGCGCAGTTTTATTTAATTCATCCGGAGGTAATCCTACAACCACAAGAGTCTGGTCAGCAATTAAATAGACAAGCTCTGTTAGACACATAAAACGAAGACAATAGCACGAGATGGGCGCCAATACTGCATTGACGACCGCTCGACAAGACGATGATAGAAAATTCAAAATGTCAGGTATATAACTGCAACCATAGCCAAAGAAAACAAAAAAGAAATGGCTGAGGCAACAAGATGCTCCTATTAAACATTTGCGACCCCAGCCGAAAGCACATCTGCCAAAAGAAAAGTATATAAAAAGAAAGCCAAAACAAATTTGGGCGCTATTTGTTGCGACCGACTAAACTCTGTCGAGCCGTCGTCAGTGCAGCATATATTTGTTTAGAGATCTTCCTTCTCTTGCCCGGCGTGCCTTTTCCCAGCCGACTAGCTCAGCCTGGCGTGGGTTGGCGGGCGGAAGATATATACGTGCTATGGCACGCAGACAATACAACACTCACCACATTTCACAGTTTTACATCAGAAACCACCAGGAAAGAAAGGAAAACAAAGAGTTTCCGTAAGAATCATTAACGAAAAATTTATTCCTTTGGCATTATTTACACAAAAAAACTCAAGCAGAAACAAATCAAATAATCTAAGAAGAAAAATATAAAAAAACCAAAATTCAACAATTCAAGCACATAAATAAAATAAAATTAAAGAAATCAAATCAACTAAGGACTAATTTGGGTGGGGTTTTTTTCATGCCCAACCCTGGCCGGAGTGGAGTTCACATTGATCATACATTTTTTTCTTTCCTTTTTTTTGGTTTGAAATAAAAATGTGACCCAATTGTAGGGATAAAATAATAATACCAACAAAACAAAAAAAAATATAACAAAAAAACTATAATACCAAAATAATTGATCTGACAAAAAATGTTAAATTCGAATAAAAAGATCAACTAAATATATAATCATGCAAAAGTAAAGAAAAAGATAGCAAAATTTAATAAAATTGTACGTTCCCCCACACCTTGAGTTTCTTTTTTTCTCAGTTTAATATTCATATTCATTTACTTAACGAAATAACTATTTATAATTAGTTGTATGGTTTGCGGCAAAAACGGCATTCAATTACTCTCCGACACTCCTAGTCATAAATCTTCAATATCAACCTTTGAACTTGAAAGTTTCTCATTGCCACCAGGCTTAAGGTATAAAATTAATATGTTCCTTGGCAATTACTTATCTGGTTCCATACGCGTATGTTAAATGATGAGAATCGTCACCAAGGAAGCTGGTGTCTCGCCCCAAGAACACGTTAGCAATGAAATTTGCTTCTGCTTAGGTGCGTTAGCGGCTTCCATACCATGAGCCCGCTCGAGGAATCACAGAAATTTTTCGTCCAGGCCAAATCAATTCACAACGTCTGCCAACGACACCGCCTTCTGGTAAGCACACTGATCAGATCTCTTTCTTCTTTCTCCCAGCAGTCACTTTAATTTTCCAATATTTCAACCACCTTACTAAAAAAATTTCAAAGTTTCAAACAGTTTAATAATTTTTCACTATTGTGCAATAGTTTAGCTATTTTTTATTACTTCAGACAGTTTTGTACTGGATTCTTTTCCAAAATTTCCCTCAAAATCTCCCCTTTTATTGTTCAAATCCACTTTTATTTTAATTTTCTAGCCCCCACAAAAAATCCACTGAACTTCTTTCTTTCGCTTCTCACCATCGAATCGCCTTTTTCTTTGTCGAGAAAAATTTTCACTGTACCGCTAGAGCGGTTTATTTCCAATTTCCCATTGCTTTCCATTTCGACGCAACTAGGGCATCCCCAAAGCATAAAGTACAGGAATCTGACACCAGATTCGCTGTACTGCTGAATTGTCCACCGGTCAGTGGTGACTTTTTGAATGTTGACATGCATCTGTCAACATCACCACCGTGTGACACTTCAAAGTGATTCGAATCGTGAATCCTCAAATTGGATTGCAATTTACGCTGCCCGTGACTATAATTTATTCCGGCACCACACGGAGAATCCCATTAATGTTAGGGTGGAGAAGGGTTAGCCTGATGGAAGCATGTTGTAGCGGCAGAATGTGTCCCGAAAGGTGCTCCGAAAGCGGATTATTTATAAGGTAAGTGGATAGGGTCTCAACAGTACTTAAATTTTACAAAGTGCTTTTGTTATTTTGCGTTGTAATATGAAACTAAAGCACTGAGCACGCAGAACGCGATCGACCATCAAGGAGGTCACGGGCAGTGATGCCACACACAAACCGGTAACGTTGACTTTGCATCGTCAACCTCTTTGTTCACTTATGCAAAATTTCCTAAAAGAATACTTTTCCTATACACCACCCAGCTTTCTCTTATTTTTGACTATGACGACTTCATCATCGCCATCATCGTCCACCCGATTTTGCAATTTTGTATAACTCTGGCGTTAGTTGCCGTGGTCAAAAATGTATGTCGTCGATGCATCGCATTCTGTGTGATCGAAACAATATCATTCTTTGCAGTGCAGCGTCATGGCGTTCAAAATTTGAGTCACGCCTAGCCGAAACGCTTTCTGTGTGCCCAAAGCTTAGAAGTTTATAGTGATCAGAACATTGGTTTTTGAAGAAAAATCGCCACCGCACAACACAATTAATTACGTTTGAAATTCACTTTGCTTGGAAACACCACTGACACTGCGTTCGCTTGACAACGATTTTGACGGCTAAGCCCAAGCATGTTCAAGCCAGACAAAATCAAAGAGTGCGTTTTTGTCCTATAATACATAATTGGATGTAGGGCTAGAGATTGAAGTAGGCCACTCTTTTTAAGCGCTGGGCACACAGAAAGCCATTTGGCAGGGTGCACATGCCGTTTTAAATGCCGTGAATATGTAATGCATCATAGAATAGAATTGTTTTGGCCACAAAAAATGAGAAAACATTGACTATAATAAACATACTCAAGATACTCATTTGTAGATTCAATCAAAATATTTTTTCAATGGTTTTACATGCTAAGTTCTCAGAAAGCAGAAGTTAACCCTCAGTGTTTATCACCTGAAATCATTATTAAAAAGTCAAGCTTATCAGAACCACTAGCAAACTGATTTTCGAATAAATGTGGAAAGACGCTATACACTATTTTGTAGTATCAAATCAACCATCTCTAAAGCAACAAAACTCAACTATGACATAAACGATGAGAATATTCAGAGCTGGCAACGCTTTTCCGACGAAACAGCAAAAAGTTTACCATACCAAACTCACGCTTAAATCAACTTATCCTTTGAATTTCGTTCTCATCGGAGGATTTCATCGAAAGTTTTAGCGGTTAAACGTTGTTTAAGGCTGCCATCCGAAACATTTTCAAAACTCGGAAAATTTAAGGAATTGATTCCTTGTTTTAATTGCAAATTCTTAACATTTTAGTATATAATTTTAAGCATCTGTTGGTGCAATATTTACGAAAATGTCCGATGCTGGTTACCCTGTGATAGCAGCAAAGCAAAATACTTGTCTATACGAAATCTGCTTCACGTTAAGTTAAACCCACCCTTTGAATTTTGTTTCGATTGACTCACTGCGCTGGAAGTTATACCGGTGAAAAAAATTAAAAAGCTACCACCCTCAACAATTTTCAAATTTTCAAAATGTTAATATTTGTTGCTAATTTTCCTTGCAGTATCATTCCCATTTGCAAATCTAATGACATAATTGCTTACTAAAGAAATGCCAAAAAATTATCAAAATGGTCATAGCTGGCAGTCATAGCTGGCATATCATGATTTTGTACGAAATTCCTAAAACATTTGGTTTGCATTAAGGTCCATTTACTCCATGAACTTCGTTTAGATTTCATGACTAGACCGGAAGTTATAGCGAAATGCTTCATTTTGCTGAGTGAATTTTCAAGATTTAGGAGACAAAAATCACTATAGCTGGCAACTCTATGCTAAATTTTCAACCACATTTTAATGAAATGTTGTTTAAAGTAAGGTTCAAATATTGTGTGAGTTTTGTTAAAATGTGATTGCTGAATCGAAAGTTATAGTCCAAACAGCAGTTTTTTTTCTCAATGATTTTTCAAGATGGTACCTCTGCCACAAAATTGCCCACATTTCAAAATCACTTCTGTCAAACATGGTCCTAGTTAATAACAACATGTCCTGTAAATTTCATCATCATCGAATTATCCGGCCGTCAGTTCTCGTGAACAGAAGTTTCGAGTGCTGAAAATAGAGGTAGTTTGGTGATGGGTTGCCATTCTTGTGCAAATTGAAATGTTGAAAATTTCAATTTTACATGATGGACAAAAGCTAAAATTTATCAATGGTTTGAAGTCCTTGTTAAAAAGCAAAAATTTTTCAGGAAGGTTGATGATTTGAAAGACTTTTTTCAGGAGCCTGCCCTAGCTACGGGGCTACTTGCACTGTCTTGAAAATTCATGTGTGTTAAATTCCAGCCAGTTTTAATACGCTCTGCCATTTTCACGATGATCCAATGTTTCTGTCAGAAGTTAAGACAAATCGGAATTTGAATAAATTTCCTAGCCTACTTTTAGGCACTCAGCACCCCCACACGGCTCAAAATTTCCAACTCTATATCATGGACAAGCTGAGAACATAATAATTTTTCATTTCTAATACTTTTTTAACAAAAATTTACACTGCTTGGAAATATGGAAATACCTGAAAACTCACTAAAATACCCGCCGCCGCGAAAAAGTTCCAGATATCTGAATTTCAGCAAATTTCCTACCCACTATATACATCTATGTCCTCCAAAGTTTTCAGCTCAATCGGATCGGTCACTCCAGAGGTCATCTCCCTATATCATTTTGCTGATAAATATATATATATATATATATATATATATATATATATATATATATATATATATACTCGTATATATATATATATATATATATATATATATATATATATATATATATATATATATTTATATATATATATATATATATATATATATATATTATATATGTATATATATATATATACTCGTATATAAATATGTAAAGAAATATGAATTTTCGGCGAAACGAGTTTAATACTAATTTTCTTCGAAAATCAGTAAAAATTATTTTCCTTATTTGACCTTATTTCATCAAAAGTTGCATATACAAGCCAATCATTAGTTGTATAATATAATTCACTCAGCTTTTGATGATTCAACTTTATTTCTCTTGTACTTTGTAGCTGTAAAATGAACATTTTGAGTTTTTCATAATGTTTTCACTTTTGTTTTTGTTTTGAAATTCGGTTTCAAGTTGCTTTAAGTTTGTTATAATAGACAATTGAAGAGTGATCAAATTGGCTATTGAGAGACTTCTTATATCTAGCAATTATTTTTTCCACAGGAACATGGAGCAGCATATGAAGCAGGTGGACTAGAAGTTGGCCAGTTAATACTTGAAGTAGATGGCTTTAAAGTTGAAGGAATGCATCATCAAGTAAGATTTTTAAAGTTAACGATTTTTATTTCATCAATTTTTTTCCGCATAAGTAGTGTGAAAAACCATTTGACTAAACATATTTTAATGTTTATTTTTAGGACGTTGCACGTTTAATAGCCGAATGTTTTGCTAATCGTGACAAAACAGACATCACATTTTTAGTTATCGAAGCAAAAAAATCTAATTTAGAACCGAAACCTACTGCATTAATATTTCTCGAAGCCTAACATTTGCTTGCCCTGCCGGCTAGTGATCCACATTTATTGGATCATGTACCTGAAGAAGGTACTGATTATCGACCACAATGTCGTATACTGCATAACAAATGAGAAAAAAGTACTGAGAGCTGAAACTTCCTATCATAAAATCAAATAACAAAAAATTTAAAAACAAGAATATCTACACAAACTAGCGGTATCATCAACACCAAAAAAATTCTGGCTATGCGGAAACATTTCAACCAGCTGTGCTGAAAAACACACGATGCTTATAAAAATCAGCAAAAGTGGCGTGTATAACAACACTTTCAAGAAAATTAGTGACATCAATTTTAAAGCTTACAAACGAATTCATCATGCGATGCATTATTGCTTCTAAATCTAGAAAAAGATATTATCATAATTGTGGACTATGTCTTAATTCATCATCATCGCGGCCGTTGGAAGAAAATACATTAAGGAAAATGCAACAAACAGAATACTTAAAGCAGATTATTAATTACTACATTCTAAAAACTGGTGGAGAATAATTACAAAAAAGCAACCAATATCTATTATTTTGTCTCTATATATGCACCCAACATTAGTATTTTTAGAACAATACTCTAAAATAGAATTTTACCTTAAATGTTTTGTTAGCTCCCTTAAAATTTTCTTATATCAGACGAAATAGCTAAAAATTAAAAGGTCACAATTGAAATGCTTAAACATAATAAGTTAAACGTCAGAAATAAAAGCAATATGAATACATATTACAATGAAACGTGAGCTTGGTGAATGAAATTTCTTAAACATAGTTTTAGTCATGTTGTTAATCTGTATTAACTATAAAATATTTGAAGTCTGTTTACATTTATTTCTTCATTCATATTTGGGTGATTTTAAAACTATTTAGACTTTCAGTAATCGCAACATATTTCAGAGCCTATCACAAAAAAATGTACGGTATTGAAATCGTCATCAGCAAATTTGAAATTTCAACTCACATAATAAATGTCAAATGAAAAAGTGTATTATTTTCCATATTAGTGGAATCCTCACCAGCTTTAATTAACCAACGATATTAACCATACACGTGAAATGTATATTGTATATTCAATTGCTGGTGTATCCTTAAATTAACTTCATGTAGTGGCACAGTTAATTGGGGAAAACACTTAAAACCAAAAATCATTTTGAAAAATTCACAATAGATATAAACCATCTTGCTTTACGAATCTGGTCATTAAACCTGATTCGGACCTATGAATTGATTCTTTTTTCTTTAAAACCCTTATATGATAATTAAAATGCAAAAATAAAAATGATTTCGATTGAACGTAGAAGAATTCTAGAGTACAATAATTCTGAGTATTTTTTTCAACAGGCACTGTTATCCTGGCCCAAATGTCCAGTTTAGGTCTTGACATTCTGGATGCCCCAAATATTCAACGCAATTGGGTTTATTATCAATTTTCACGGTGCGCCTACTAGGAGCTACCTACATTGGCAAGCTTGTGAACCTTATGCCTCGCTTACACGCAAGGGAAATGTTGCCGAGCTGAGTGTGTAATTGGTCAACTCGTCTATTCTGGCCTGTTTTTTCACATGCCAAAACATGGAGGAAAGTAATTTCCCAAGTTCGTAGACAAAACGTTTGCCATATGTGTAAACGAAGCATGAGAATGGAACACAAGGAAATACCTGCCATCAATGGTACCGGTAGTATAATAACTTCCGGGTACAGACAAATTGCCGGAATTTGTCCAGCATCTTCAAGTATTGGAAATAGTTTTCGAAACAGAACTATCTCGAAAATCATGGAAAAGTAGGATCCAAGATTATTAAGTCTGCAGGATTTCACTTGAGATGAGCCTTTTACAGCATTTTGGGAAATATTCGGCTTTTTCTCATGCTTTGGAAAGATTTCTAATCCGAAAGATAGCATGATAGAGGTGTGAAAGCCAACAAAATCCAACTTGCTGCAATTTTTTGAGCGTAAGTTTGGTGATAAGGTCGGATAAGGATTTTTGATCGTAAGTTTGGTGACTCCCGGAGTTTTGATTAGTTGTGAGACGTAAGCCTTTAAACCAGATGGAGAATTCCTTGTTTCTGGCTTGACAGAAAAATTTTGATCTAGGAGAACTGCAAAGAGGGTGGCTTTCTCTACATCACTTCTGGCCCATTGTTCACTGGCAGTTCTTAGAAGAGTCTACCTACTGGTGGAATCGTTAAATGTTTTGACCGCTTTCTAAAAAGAATAGTCGGTATTTAAGAAGTGTGATTCTTCAAGAATAAGTGAAATTTTGGGTCGTTGTCTTTCGCAAGTGCTAACTTGCCTTCTCTAGAAACTTTGTAGAGTTTGTTGCGAAAACACCCTCGCATCAGATGAAACCACACACACGCACACACAGTCAGTCATGCGGTGGTCGAATGCATTACACTGCCATCGAAAACAGGATTTGTAATGCATTTGATTGCTGCCTATTTTATTGCATTACACGGGTTCGTTTGCCTGCGCGCAGCTGATTTGCAACAAAACTTCCATCAGCTGCACGATATGGAGTGAGACGGGAGTAATAAGCGTGCTGGCTGTAGTCTGGAGAGGATGATGACCCAGCTACTCTAGCACACCTGAACTGCTAGAAATACTAATGTTCGATGAACAGTAGAAGAATCGTGTAGATTTTGAGTGCATATTCTATCACACGTTCTCCAACCTGCTTCGGTTGCAAAACTACTTTCATCTTAAGAATGCATTGAAACTCATAGGATGGAAAGGATTTCAGGAATTTCAAAATTACGGAAAGCCAAACACTGCAAAACTTTGAAAGCAGCATAGCATAAAATAAACAAAGAAAATGCTTAGTGCTCGCAACACTTTACCAGCACTGACACTAAAAGTGTCGCCTTTCGCCAAAATCAAATAACCCTATCGATTTCAATTTTATCCGATGATTCCGTCAAAAATTACAGTGATAGAAAAATGTATAGGGTCAAAAACCGAAAGAATTTTGGACCCAAAAAGTTTCTAGAACTAAACATTGGCAACTTATTTTCATTGTACATGTTCGCGATATGAAAACTTAATGTAATCATTTATTGATACGAAAATAGCAAATAAACGCCTCGTGCTGCCAGCCCCTTGTCAGCATCAAAGCCAAAAATATATCACTTGCCTCACATTGAAATCAACCTACACTGCGAATTTCGTTTTGATCCAATGACTGCATCGGCAGTTGTAGGGGTAAGAAATTTAGGGTAACCAATCGCAAAAGTTTTCAAATGTTCGAAAGCTTAATATTTGTAGTTTATTGTCACTACAAGACCATTACCGTTTGAAAACTTTACGGTAAAATTGCTAAATAAAAATATTGCAAATAAATACAAAGCCAACAATAGCTGGTAACCCTATAACGATTATATATTAAGCTCCATATATAACATGAAATTCGTTTCAATTTCACGACTGCACTGGAAGCTATTGGGCAAACACCTTTGCATTCCTGAGCGAATCCTCAAAACCCAAGACACCAAAATTACCATAGCTGGCAGCACCAGCCGAATTTTTCAACCAAATAAAGCAAGCTTCAGCTACTGTGTTAATTTCATGCAAATCCACAACTTTAATTAGAATTCATAAGCCAAAAAGCAGTTTTTTTAAATAATTTTCAAGATGGTATCTCTGGCACAGAATCGCCAACATTTCCAAATCGCTCCTTTAAAACCTAGCCCTACTAAAAGCCAATACATTCTGTGAATTTCAACTGTATCTGAAAATTGGGTCGTGACTTCTCGTGAACAGAAGTTTTTGATGCGTAAAATATAGGTGAATTGGAGGAGGGTTAGCATTCTTGTACGATGTGAAATTTCTAAGGTTTTGCATTAGTTCTATAGACAAAGTATAAAATTATTATGTGAGTTGGTTTTAACTGTAAAAGATGAAAAATTTATAAGAGTCGATGGTTTGAAAATTTGCACTCTCAACGCCTGCCGTAGCTGCAGATTTGCCAGCACGTTCATAAAGAAACATTTGTGTCTACACCTTAGTATTAACAATATGCCCTGTAAGTTTCATAATGATTTGATAATCTGGTCAAAAGTAATCACAATTCAAAAATTTTCCAATTTTCCCAATCTCATTTCAGGCGCGTAGCGCACACATAGCGTTCAAAATTTCAAAAAAAATTACTATATTCACATTAAAATCAAGTTCGAAATTCGTCCCATGAACTTTATTTTTGCAAAAGTTATATGTTGACAGAACATAAAGAATATTTAAAATATCACTTAAATGGCCGCCAGCGCCAAAGGGTAAAAGATTATTATTTTTTGTGAGACCTGGCTCTATTCTGCATATATACTAATGTGTTCTGAAAATTTCAATTCAATCGGAAGGTGTGTTCCTGAGATTTTTTCACTGAAATTTTTTGAAGATATATATGTATGTATATATATATATATATATATATATATATATATATATATATATATATATATATATATATATATATATATATATATATATATATATATATACATATATATATATATATATATATATATATATATATATATATATATATATATATATATATATATATATATATATATATATATATGTATATATATATATATATATATATATATATATATATATATATATATATATATATATATATATTTATATTTATATATACCTATATAGTAACCACCTCGTGAGCATAAGGGATCCCCATCCAGCCCAGATTTAACTCCGACTCAAGTTTTCTCCAAAACTTGTTGTTCGCCGCTAAACCACCTCGTGAGCAGAAGGGGGTCCCCTTGCACCCGAGATTTGACTCTGATTCGAGTTTTCTCCAAAACTTGTTATTCGCCGTTGATATATGTATGTATATATATATATACATATATATATATATATATATATATATATATATATATATATATATATATATATATATATATATATATATATATATATGTATATATATATATATATATATATATATATATATATATGTATATATATATATATATATATATATATATATATATATATATATATATATATATATATATATATATATATATATATATAGTTAGGGTCTTTCATTTTATACTAGAAAAGTAAATTTAAAATTAAACACACTTTAGAATTGAATTTCATCGATATTTATTGTTTATTTTATTGCTTGAACTATGCCATTTTGTATGAAAGGCAACATCATTTAAATGGCCACCTAAAGCTTCCTTGCAGACTTCGATTCGATGAATATAATTTTCGACGACTTTTTTGCACATAGCAGACTGTTCCGATGCCCAAACCTCACGAATATTGTTCCTTAATTGCTCAAGAGTTTGCGGATGATCTGCATAGCCCCACAGAAAAAAGTCTAATGGGTTCAGATCACATGATCTTGATGATCAATTGACGTCACAAAATCGCGAAATTATGCGATATAGAAATTTTGTTTTGCAATTCTGCCATAACCGGTCGTATTGTATGGCATGTGGTGCCATCCTGTTGAAACCAAATATTATCCAGATCCATATCCTCAATTTGTAGCCAAAAATAATCAGTTATCATACTGAGATAACGCTCGGAATTTACTGTAACGGTCTCCCCTTCCTCATCTTCAAAAAAATATGGACCAATGACGCCGCAGACCATAATGCGCACCATACAGTCACTTTAAGTGGATGTAATGCCCTCTCAACAATCTCATACGGATTTTGTGAGCCCTATATACGGAAATTTTGGGTGTTAACATAACCACCGAGCTCGGAATGTGCTTCATCGCTGAAGAAAATTTGATGCGAAAAATCAGCATTTTGTTGCTGTTGTTGCAGCACCCAATCGGTGTATGCCCGACGCATTCTATGGTCACCAGGCTATAATTTTTGAACAATTTGGACTTTATGTTGATGTAAGTGCAAGTCCAAGTGTAAAATTTGCCACAACGAAGTCGCAGACAGGCCCAATACCAGCACACGCCGTGAAATCGACAAATTCGGGTCATCCACTACACTTGCAGCAACAATAGCCATATTTTCAGCTGTACGGACATTACAATGATGTGTAGACCTAGCAATGCCAAAAACAGACCCATTACGTTCAAATTTATCCATTAGATTGGCAATGGTTTGCACAACAGGACATCCATGACGACCGAAATCGCTTCGTAATGCACGTTGGGTTTGTGTCAAACTTTCACTATTTTGGTAGTATTTTTTCATAATGTTAACGCGTTGTCTAGCCAAATCAATTGAATTGGTTTGCACCACTAGGCTAACCACAAAAAGTGTCACTGGCAGTCTGACCAACAGCTTCAAACCAAAGAAAGACTTGGGTGCTCGTTATGATTAATCCGTTTATCTCACATTTGGTACGATCTTACAAAGTAAATTATTGCAAAGAAAGTGTACTCATCATAATTTAGCAAATTCTGCAATTGCCATTTGACTGTACATTGTACCTTTATAATTGCTGACATGCAAGGTAATTGACTTGGTTGCCAATATTTACTTATCGATCAGTGTATGATTCTTGACAAGTTAATATTTACGTAAATAATGCTGATGATACATCGTAAGAATGTAAGAACATAAAACCAGAGTCATTGATTGCACGAATGAAAAATGCCAAACAATCACATCGACAAATAGACCTGTGGAATCGGATCAGTGTATTTATGATGATGAGTCAACCTTATGATTCTACATTTTATGCATTAAGATTATTGCTGAATATATTTTGAAAATCGTAAATTATGATACATTTGCGGTAAGTAAATTACATATATTCTTATAATTCTAAACATTCTGCCCGCCAAGAACCAATGGTTCTTCCAAAGTGCTTGAGCGAGTTACCGTTCGGTGCAATCGTACTACTGACTTGTGGGCTCCGGAGCTGCTGTTGCTGGTAGTGTTGATTGGCAGGTTTCCCGTTGGTAAATTCTACAGAACAGCGCAGATAATGGCGCTGATAACCAGAAACCCGAGTCCACAGTTAGATCCAATCATTATGGTCTGTCATTTCAAGTGATGCCAGGAGGAAGTCGTCATATCAGTTCCAAGCATGGCCTCCTGATGCTGGATGCTCTTAATAAAACTGTCATCTTGCTCGAAAAACAGCTTTGATGGCACGTATACAAATGTTGTGTTAGCAATGTTGAATTGTTGGATCATTGGGTTAACATATGTGTAGTGAACAGTAAGTGAACAGTAACTGTTAAATGTTGCTGAATTCATTCGCAAAATAGCGGTGGAGCTTCTGAGGCTACATAAGGGTTCCGTACACGTAAGTGCAGCAGGGTTCGCAGTGGAGGCGAGAAACAGCCATGTGCTAAGCCGGACTAGCAGTTTCTACATTATACTCTTCGCGTGTATTATGTGTTGAGGACAAGGCCGCTTGTTGAATCGGTCGTAAATTTCATCCAAGACACAGTTCGGATGGACACCAATGCTCAATAAAATATTAACTGAGCAATGAAGTTCGATGGTGTCATTCTCTCGCACTGGGCGAGCTGCTCCGGAGTTAGCGTGAAGTATATCTGGTCGTCATATTGAACTCCAAAGTAATTTTGTGTGATGTCGGAAACCGAGTAATTTATTTATTTTATTAGCCAAACCAGGCATAAATACATATACATTCATAAAATATGAAATATCCAATTATTTAAAAAAAAGTGTAAGGTACAAATAAATAACACATTAATAAATAAATAACTAATGGAGTAAACAAATAAGTTTAAAATAGACAATAAGTAAAATAGCAAGGAAATAAAAGAATAACAATTAAAAACGATAATTAAACAAGAGCTTAAAAGTTATGGTGTACAAATGGCTTGGATAAGGGAAGATTTGTAGGATAGTTTGGAAATCGTTGGGGAATAAAGGTTGCTAAGGCCATTGAAGACCCTGCAGCATCTATTCACCAGCTCATTAGCTGCATATATGGTAGAATGTGGATATTCCTTTAGCAAACGATTGGACCTGGTGTTCCTTAAGGGGATATTTATCACAAATTTACTATTAAGGAACTCAACTCTAATAATGCCTCTAATTACGTCAAATGTGAAGCAGGCCGATTTCATCATTCTTCTGGATGCAAGTGAAGCTAAGTTTAAATGACCCAGTCTAAACTCATATGGCGGTAAATTTTCGAAATCGTAAGGGTTGTACAGATCTCTTAGGGCGAAAAGTAAAAATTGTTTTTGAATGGACTCGAGTCTGTTATTGTGAATTTCGAAGGCTGGGTTCCAAATAATACAGGCGTATTAGAGAAGAGGGCTTACAAGTGCAGTGTATAATGATCTTGTGGCCCACAAGTTTCTAAACTCCTTGGCACGTCGTTTAATAAAGCCGAGCTGCTTATTCGCACGGGAAAGAATTTTTTCCTAGTGCAAGGTGAAACGAAGTTTCACATCCATCACAACACCGAGATCAATAACGCTATCAACGCGAGTTAATAAGTTTTTGCCGAGAAAGTAGGTATTCTGCGTAACTATGCATTTACGGCTAAAACTTATGATTTGGCACTTATCAATATTCAGCGAGAGCTTGTTTTTATTGCACCACTGAACAAGAGAATCTTGGATTGAAGGAAAAGTGCATCAGATTTAGATTCAATGGTGTGGTAGAGTTTGAGGTCGTCTGCATAAAGTAGGTGAGGAATGTTTGACAGGACGTCAGATAGATCCGAAATGAATATGTTAAAGAGAAGTGGGCCAAGATGACTACCTTGAGGAACACCAGAGGTAGCAAATATATTTTTTGATAAAATTCCTTGAAATTTAACGAGTTGTATTCGGTTGTGGAGGTAGGAACTGAGCCAGCTTAGTAAAGATCCAGCAAGTCCGAATTTGTGCAGCTTAAGGATCAACAAAGAATGGTCAACTCTGTCAAAAGCTTTGCTAAAGTCAATGTAGACTGCGTCAATTTGATAGCCTTCCTCCGTTTTACACAAAACGTCCGAAACTAGGATTGTCAAGTTTGTGATAGCTGAGCGACCTATTCTAAAGCCATGCTATTGCTAATTCAGACGGGAGTCAACTAGTGGGGAAAGTTTATTGTAAACAATTTTTTCAAAAAGTTTTGGAATGGAAGATAAAATGGCAATGCCCCTGTAATTTTCGACGCAGCGTCTATCGCCATTTTTGAAAATTGGTGTCACATATGAAAGCTTCCAACAGGATGGGAAAACACCGGATGAAAGTGATCTGTCGAAGAATATATGCAGGGGTGTTATTAGCTGCTCTACACACCTCCGCAGGAAGGTCGGCGGAAGGAGATCAGGACCAGGGCCTTTGTTGCAATCGAGCTCCAATATAGCTTTACGTATTTCTTCGCGTGATACTTTAATTTGGCTGAGAAAAGTGGTTGGTGCTGAATTAGAAGGAGAAACATTTGAGTTAGATGGGTCTGATACAGTGAAAATTCTCTGGAAATTATCTGCGAATAAATCTCATCTTAAGGAGAATATCTTAAGGAGAAGCAGATGTGATATTATTATAGGACATTGACAATGGATAACCGGTGACTTTCCGCTTCATATTTACAAAATCAAAGAATTTTTTTGGGTCGTGGATTATACTTTCACTGGTTTTTTTAATATAATTGGCATAAGCATCGCGAGACTTTGTCGAGAATTCCTTAACTACTTCATTATAAGCTTCCTGAATAGTAGGATTAACATCAATGTTTTCCTTTAATCGTTTATATAGTTTGTTTCTATGATTTCGCAAATGCCTAAGTTCCCTATCAAGCCATGGTTCAGACAATTTTTTCTTTTTTTTAATCTTAGGTACATATCTTTCAACGGCGTCAAATATTTTATCGTAAAAAGTGGAAATGGCTTCCTCAAGATCTAGCGCTGAAAGAGTATTCGTCCAATCTATAGAGTCAAGTACATGGTGAATACTTTCGTAGTCAGCGTTAAGAAAGTCATATACAATTGAATTATTGTACGTTTTTAAGTAAATAGAATCAGGAGTGGGAAGTTCAACTGATAGTGCAGTGTGGTGTAAACTATTTGAAAAGAGATGCTCTGCATCATTAGTTGGACTTACCACTACTTCGTCATAGGCGTTTGTAAACACAAGATCCAACCAATGACCGTTTTGGTTGGGAGTTGGAGAGACTTGCTGCAAATCGTTGCCACAAAAAGTACTCGCAAGGTTGAAATCATTAGAATCTGAGAGGTTAACAGGGAGAAGAAATGCGTCGTTTTCATCGGGGATGAAACATAAGTTGGGACGATTGAAATCCCCTAGGAATATTATTTTGTCTTTTTCATTCAGAGACGTTGTAATGGAAGATACTAATTCACAGAAATGGTTGTAAACTGATACGTCCGATCTGGGTGGAATATAGGCCAAACTAATGTAAAGGAAATGGTTATTCAGAGAAACACGAATAACAAGGTGTTGGAACAATACACTGGGGGTAGTGTCAATAACCTCATTTGAAAGTGTGTTGCTAACCGCCAGCAAAACCCCACCGCCTCGCGTTTGACCTGTGGAACAATAGTCACGATCGCTTCTTTAAATTGTCCAACTGCTATCAAGGATCTCTTCATTCTTATGGGAATCATTTAGCCATGTTTCTGTGAAGGCGATTAAATTAAAGTGGCAGGATTTTGCGTCGAGATATAATTTATTTAATTTCCCTCTCATACCACTACAATTGTGGTAAAAGAGTCTGAGTCCATTTAAAGAAGGTGTTATGTTAGGATAAATGCCTAAGAGAGTTGACTGCTTTTCGACGAGAAACAGTTGTCATCAAATTGTCAAAAGAGGCAGTATTCGTAATTGCCTCTGTAGAGGTGACATAGGTAGCCAGGTGGCTAGAGGATAAAGAGGAGCTAATATTGGCTACGTTTTGTTTGTATTTTGAAGGGAAGAAACGGAAGCAACAGTAGGACGTGGTATTAATGGGATGTTACGAGTATTAGTAATTTGAGAATTTTGAATGGATGGGGATTTGCGGGTATTAGGAACATTATTTGAAATACATTTTTTTCTTACAGAATTAGGTACTTTCTTACGGCTATTGTTGGTCCTTCGATTATTCCAGGGAGAAAATGTAACGCCATTCCAGTTAAATTTGCTGTTACTTCCGTCTTAACTCATGAACATCCAGGCATATTTAGAGGGAATGAAAACCTTGTATCGCTTCTGTGAGTTGTGATTCCGTTGTGGTAGTTTGGTGATAAAATAATCATTGATGTGGAGTCCAGCTTCGAGGAACGTATTCAGCCATCCTTGATCAGCAGTGGGAGGAATACCTTTGACGAAGAACGCTACTTTGTCAGTATCGACTGGTAAATGGAAGCGTGATCCTTCGTATTGGCAAGTTTCATTATATTTGTTTATTTTTTTAATGCGAATGTCCCACTCATTTTTCGACCAATAAGTACCAAATTCATATATTGGCTTGCCTGCAGCAGAAATCAATTTTTTGATAGGAGACGAAGCCATGTCTTTTGTAGTCACTTTTGGCATGTTGCTGTTAATATCGGCCATTGAGAGCTCATGGAGAAGCGAATGTTCGTAAATAGATGGCCGATTATTTATATCTTCCAATGGTTTTTCACGCTGGTGCTCAAAGTGTTCAAGCTTGTTATTTATATTACTTAGTTTTAGTGATTGTTCCATGAACGCATTTGTTAGCAAGGTATATTGCTTATCGAACATTGAAGAAAATTTTTGCTCAGCATTCTCGAGCATATTTATAAAGTTTACTTGGCGAGAGCTGCTTGGGACAGAATTGGCTGAGATACTTGAAGATATTGTATCTAATTTGCCATTCAGGGAATTTTGCCATTCAGGGAATTCCTAGATGGTGTGGTATGCCAGTGAAATGCATTAGCCCAAACTTCTTTGGCTCAATGAGGTGAATGCTGCCAAATATCGTAATTCCACTTTGTAGGGTCTCAATGCGAGTTTTGCCTGCCTCCTTAGGTACTATAATAAGCGTGCCCCCTAATTTGTCTTGTGCCTGTGACAGAGTATTCGTTACGGTTGCTGCGGACAGTGCTTCTATGATGCTTCCTACTCCTGCCTTGATTTTGTGAAACACTTCACAGTGGGTTTGAATGTGCCCCAAGCAACCAAATGCTAGTTGTTATGCTGCTAAGAAATGGATGTTGATACGGTTTTGATCAATATACCAGGAAGTAGTTTCTGCCATTGTTTTGGAAACCTGATCAACTTTTCTGGCAAGAAGATTCATTTTAGTGTTCAAGGCTCTCCGTGTCTCATTTAACAATTGGGTAGTGGTTAACAATAGGTTGTCGTGATGTTCCATGGTCTTGATAGTTTGGTTTTGATTTTCGTCCAACTTGTCGATATCTGTGTAAACTTCATCATTCACACCGAAAATTCCTTTTAGCATGTTTCCTAGAATCTCACGCCGCTGTCTCACCTGAAGCCACGGCTTGATTGCGTCTATAGTCCTGTTGACTTCTTGTCCTTACTGGTCGACAAATTCTGTACAGCCTATATCTGAGTGCAGTCGGAGTCCTTCCTTACATATGTTTGATATGTTAATGTATATTTGCTGGGTATTCTGCAGGTCTGCGACGATTTCTTCATTCGAGACATTAACATTCAATCGAAAATGTCCATTTATCAGCCGTACTTGTCCCAAGTGTTCAACGTATACTCCTGATTCAGGATGCTTGATGGTATAGCTGGCTTTGGCACTCGTGACACAAACAAGCAAAGCGAACAAGTTTACCATTAGTTTAGATATCTTTGATGTTCGCTTCGAAGGTCTAGCCTCTTGCTTCCTTTTGTGGGTACTCGGATTGGTGATAACGTCTTCTGATAGTCGCTTGACTCCACATTCCTCATTGCTTGATAATGGACAGATTTTTATGATCGGCTGTTTGATAATGTTATCTTTTGTTTTCAAAGTCACTACCCTGGTCAGGCCATCGCTTCCGGGATGTACTGCTAAAACTCTTCCCAAAGGCCACTTACTAGACGCCTGATTCTCAAACTTGATCGGGGCTCGATCACCCACTTTAATTTTTCGATTCTCACTGAACCATTTCGCCCGCTATTGCAACTGAGTCAAATATTCAAGTCTCCATCTCTGCTTGAAGTGTTGTTTGAGTCTCTGTATTAATTGCCATTGCTTAGTAACGTTGTCTTCCAAATGTCCGTCTGACAATTCAAACAGGTGCTCTCCGGTTAAAAAGTGTCCTGGAGTCAGAGCACTAAAGCTGTGTGGATCGGTACTTAACGCTGTTAAGGGACTTGAATTCATGCATGCTTCAATTTGGGCTAGTAACGTGAACATTTATTCCACGTTTAACAAGTGCAAGCCGAGAGTTTTGATTAAGTGCCGCTAGATGATTTTCACTGCTGCCTCCCAAATTCCTCCGAAATGAGGACTTCCTGGAGGTATAAACTTCCAGTTGATGTTGATGACAGCAAAGTTTTCTTGTGTTTCTTCAATCATTTACTTCACTGGTTTGCGCAACACCTTTTCAGCCCCGCCTTTGTCGATAAGCATACGAACACCACTATGTACGCCTTGGTGGTCTTCGCTCTTCTACCATTGCTTCATTTGATTGTGATTGGACCAGCAAAATCAATACTGGTTCGAGCAAAGGGTTTTCCCGGTCGCACTCGTTTGTGAGGCTACATGCCCATCAGCTGTTGGCTCGGTTTGACGTTCAATTTGAAACAATGGGCACATTGCCTCCCAAACTGTTTCCTGGCGGTGAGCCCATCAACGATCCAGTACTTTGTTCGAACTGTCGAATGTACTAGCTGGGCAGGACCATGGAACATCATATGATGATAATGTTTTATGACTAGATTAGCCATATGTCCTCGGGTTATTAGTATTGGGTGCTACGTATTGAAACTAACAGCACTCCGCTGTATTATCCCTCCTACTCGCAGCATGTGGTCTTGATCAAGAAACGGTGTTAGTCTAATCATTCAACTCGATTTGTCCACGTGTTTGTTGCTTTTGAGCGATCTAATCTCATTTGGAAAGGCCTCTTGCTGGATCCTGCGAATGAGTGTGTTCTCAGCCTGCTGTAACTCATCCGCCCTTAAAAATGAGCTGCGAGTTTTCGACCTCCATCTTCTACAGTAAGCAATGACTCTGATGAGTTTCGTAAAAAGGTTCTCCTTTTCATCTACCTTTACAGTTGTCAGGCACGTTGCTATTGGCCGTATTTCTACACAAACCATAGCCTCGTTGCATACAAATTTCGATTTCGGCCATGTATGTTGATGTTCTTTTAACCAGTCTGGACCGTTCCACCACAACGCATGGTTCTGCAAGAGGTTTGGAAAAATTCTACGAGAAGCGACATCTGCTAGGTTTGATTTGCTGTTGGTATGTCGCCATTGCTTGATGTCGGATGTTGAGTGAATGTGGCTTACTCTATTAGCGACAAACTCCTTCCATTTTGCTGCTGGACTTTGGAGCCACTGTAGTACAATCATCGAATCTGTCCTATAGTAAGGACTTACATCCTTCCAACCGTGGGCCTCTAGTGTAGTTGTCATCAAGTCACACAGAAGCACAGCGCTTCACAGCTCTAACCGTGGAATTGATTGGACCTTCAACGGTGAGACCTTAGACTTTGATGTTACGAGTCGAACAATTGTGGAGCCGTCCACAATGCGTACGTAAATGGCTGCTGCATATGCTGCTTCTGAGGTGTCACAAAATCCATGGACTTGAACGGCTGCTGTATTATTCCAGTGTAACCACCTTGCGATCAAGATTCCTTGGACTGTAAGCGAAAGTTCCGCCATTTCACCCCAATATCTTCCGCAACTGTTTCATCCCAGTTTGTTGGCTGCAACCACAGCTACTGGATCATTATTTTCCCTATTACAATACATGGTTGCTACTATCCCATTGAATTGAATAACTTTCCTATCTCAGAAAGCAGTTGTCGTTTTGTTAGCACGGCATCTGAGATGTTTTCTTAAGAAACCTTAAAGAAGAAGCAATCTTTCTCTAGATGCCATCGTAATCCTAGCGTCTTGAAATGGTCATCGTTATTGATGTTTAGCGGTGATATTGCCTCTTTATCAGAAACAGGAATAGATTCCAGCAGAGCATCCTGATTTGCTGCCCATTTCCATAGTTTGAACCCTCCCTTTTGCAGTATTTTAATAAGGTCCTGCTGTAGGTTTTGCGCTTTCTCGATCGTTTTTCCTCCGGTTAAGACATCATCCACGTAGAAGTCCTGTTTAGTAGCTCGACATGCTTTTGGTTGATATAACCTTTCGTCATCCGCCAATTGATGTAAAGTGCGCTTAGCTAAGTAAGGGGTGCTGGCAGTGCCATATGTCACCGTTGTAAGCTTGAAATGCTTGATTGGTTCTGATGGATGACTTTGCCACAGTATCCGTTGATAATCTTCATCCTGAGGATGCACAAGTATTTGCCGGTACATCTCCTCTATATCAGATGCTATCAAGTATCGGTGAGTTCTCCTTTTCATCAATGCTCGCGTAATGCTATTCTGGATACTGGGACCAATAAACAAGATATCATTGAGTGACTTGTCTGCTGGTGTTGCTTGGGGCGCATTGAACACAACTCGAAGTTTCTTGGTTGTACTGTCGTCCTTGCGTACGGCGTGATGAGGCAAATAGTGTGTCTGCTTCGAAAATTTCTCTGCTGTTTGTACTTCTACCATGTGGACTAGCCTTAGGTACTCTTCCATTAACGATACATATTGGCTTCTCAAGACATCGTCATTGTGCAATCGTTTCTCCAACTTTGAGAGCCGAATATGTGCCTGTTGCTGGGAGTTGCACAAAGTTTTCCTGGGCTCAGCACTCTGCTTAAACGGGAGTCGAACTACATATCTACCAGATTCGTCTCACTTGGTAGTCTGCTGATACCAGCTCATAGCTGCTTGCTCGTCCATTGTTACTCGTTTTTTCGCAGGTGATTCATTAATCTCCCAAAATTTCTTAACCAGCTTATCCGTGGTGTCTTCAATAGCAATCAGCGACAGTATGCCCTCTTGATTGTTCGGAGAAGTGGCCGGACCGAGTAAAACCCAGCCAAATCTGGTGTTTATCGCACACGGAGACCGTTTTGTGAACCCGATTTCACCGTACATGTCCGCACCAAGCGGTATATCGATTCGTCCCGGATCTCCATAATTTGGGTCAGCCAGCTTGTTGGCTGACGGGAAGCTTGATTGGCATCGTGATTGACGGGCACAAGTTTGTTATGCTTGGCAACACCAAAGCTGATGCATTGATTGTTGAATCTCCATTTTTCGTTCTTATAGCCAAGACCACACAATCTTTATTCTGAAGGTTTATAACTGCTCCTACTCCGCATATTTGAACTTTCGCGAATCGCCTCTTCAGATCAAGTAACTGAGCTGCTGACTCTGTAATGAAACTCCGTTGCGACCCGGAGTCTATCAGCGCTCTAAGTGTCATACATCTGCCCGAAATATTTTGTACGTTAACTTGAGCGGTCGGTAATAGTATCGCTTGGTCCTGGGCTCCATTCCCTGCCAATAATGATTGGGCACTCGGTATGAAAGGCTTAGCATCGGCTGCTAATTTGTGTGTCCCGTTTGCGGCTCCATTGCTGTGTAACAACGAATGAGGTTTCTTGGAACAGGCCTGGCACCTACTACTTGATGGACATTGGTTGATGCCATGTCCTTTTTTTAAGCAATTATAACATAAATTTTGTTATTTTGCTTCGCTTCTCCGTTGCTCTCCGTCCATCATCCTGAATTTGTCACACTGATTCGTATAGTGTTCCTTTCTGCATATGCTGCAAAACGTTGCTGTGGTAGTAGTTAATGCTTCAATCTTAGCAGCTTTGCGAGCGATGTTCAACTCCTCCAGTGTCCTGAACCGACTCGTCAGGAATACCAAAAACGATTCCTATCTAGGTAGCTCTGAACTTGCTCCTAATGACGCCTCCCACAATCGTCGAAATCTTTGGTTCAATTTCTGGCTGGTTGTGTAGATGATCAGCAAGTCCCAGTGTTCAGTATTGACACCAATATTATTCATACTGACGATGAATTCTGCCGTGACATTCATCATTTGCTTGATCGGGAAATCGCAATCTTCCTTTGCCACTGGCAATTTGTGAAATTTAGGCAGGTAACTCCACGCCATCTCTCTTTTGTTGTCGAATCTCTCTCGCAGCATGTATCCACATCCAAAAGCTGAATAACTTTTACAGCATCACCTTGAACATGCGTTTTTAGATACTGCATCTTTTCCACCGCAGACATCGTTTCATTGCTATGGATCAACGAATTGAAGATGTCGTTGAACGTGCGCCACTGACTATATTTTCCATCGAACTTCGGGATGGCCAGTCGCTCCAACTGCAAACGATTTGTCGCTGATGAGCCTTTGCTGTCTGTAGGTGGTGTGGTGGACTGGTATTCCAACATGCCCGATTTGAAACAAGTGAGTAGGTTCATATACATTTCCTCAATTTTTCCGTACCGCTACAGATAAGACTTCCTTTTATCGGAGTCTGTAGAAATTTCGTCTAAGATTGCACCATGTCGTTCCTGGTACGCCTGCCATACCTCTTTCAATCGCCGCAGTCTAGTTTGAAAATAGCCAAGGGAATATCTGTCCTTGCTATCTTTCGAATGGTTTCGATTAAGTCTGCTCAGACTGCTAAAATTGTCCTGTTGCAGCAAAACCACTCCTTTTGTCATCTCGAAACCTCGCATATGTTCAAAGATACCAAAAGTGGTTACTTTAAATTCTTTTG
>OZ022263.1:142113682-142298682 GCA_963978885.1 Nemotelus pantherinus
TAATTCGTCTTAAAAACTGAATAAAAGTTCAAAACTAATTGTGAACATCATTTATCCAATTTTGTCAAATTTAATTATTTAGAAAGTTAGTTCTTCGTCCATAGTCCTTTGTTTGCCATAACATTTTCAATTCGTTTTGGCATGCTTTCTACCAAGTGTTGAATCGTTTGGTGTGGGATTTTTCTCCATTCATTCTGTACTCTTTCTCAAAGTTCTGCCATATTAGTTGGAGCACGTTCATAGTGTGAAAGCATCCTTTTTTACGATTGCCTACAAATTTTCGACCGGATTTAAGTCCGGGCTTTGTGCAGGCCACTGCATAGTGTGAATTTGTTGCTCAGGAAGCCATTTTTTCACAATTATTCCAGTATGCTTGGGATCTCCATCCTGTTGAAAAACTA
This sequence comes from Nemotelus pantherinus, assembly GCA_963978885.1. Classification (NCBI taxonomy): domain Eukaryota; kingdom Metazoa; phylum Arthropoda; class Insecta; order Diptera; family Stratiomyidae; genus Nemotelus; species Nemotelus pantherinus. The sequence goes on from OZ022263.1 coordinate 142,114,084, forward strand.
TTTCGTCCACTGGATACGCACATTCTTACACGAAGTCGGGTAAATTATTTTGTATGATGCTAAGGTAGTCTTCCTTTTTCATTATTCCTTCGATTTTAATCAATGGACCAAGGTTCCACCACGTAAAGCAACCCCACGGACTTAAATGACCACCACCGTGCTTCACTATTGGTTTGACATGATATCTTTGAATAGTCTCATGGGGTCGATGCCAGTAATACTCCTTGCCATCTGACTGGAACCGATTGATTTTGGTCTCGTCTGACCAAATAACTCTTTTCCAGTCTTCAACGGTCCACTTTCTGTGATCCTTACAAAATTCAAGCCGTGCTTTTACATTCTTTTTAGATAGCGCAGGCTTTTTTTTTGTTTTACTGCAGACACTAGTCCAATTCAATGCAAAGCTCGTCTTACTGTGCGATCACTTACAGCTTTGTTTAAGGATTCTGCAGCTATTTTTGGTGTTCTTGCCTTCTTCGTCACCAGCAATCGTTCCACCATACGAGCACCTCCAACAAACAACAACCTTGACCGACCGCCCGGATTGCTAGGTGCCTTAAAATTTCTCCGTTTTCTTACCAAGCTTACTGTACGGTGACACAAGTTTAATTTCGCCGCTATTTGTATTTTAATTTGTATTTAAATTTCACTCACTTTGTACGGTTCACTCTTGCTTGACTGCTACAATACGACTAACAAATAGCATAGAAACACAGAAAATTTCAAAGCAAACGATGCAAACGATATTTGCAACGGTGAATCATTTTCTAATCAACGGAATTGAATGTGGACAAAACTGGATAAATGGTGTTTCCGAAGAATTTTTAATTTTCCTGGAATTTTTTTATAGGAACGGCTTTTATTTGTTCCATTAATTTAAGAATAGTATTCTAAGTATTCAGTGCAAAATGAATTACTGAATTATCTGTAGTGGAAGAAAAGTTATATCGAAGTTACTAAAAATTATTATCTATGTATCCACTTTTGTCCACCACTGTATATATATATATATATATATATATATATATATATATATATATATATATATATATATATATATATATATATAAATAAATAAATAAATATATATATATATATATATATATATATATATATATATATATATATATATATATATATATATATATAGGTATATCATCAAAAAATTTCAATGAAAAAATCTCAGGAACGCGCCATCTGATTGAACTGAAATTTTCAGGATACATTGGTGTATATGCAGAATAGTGCCAGATCAAAAAATCTTGAGCCGTTTGATGCCGACGGCCATTTTAGTGATATATTAAATATACCTATATGTAAGTCAAAAAATAACTTTTGCAAAAATAAAGTTTATGTCATGAATTCTGAACGTGTTTCAAAAATGAATATGATGTTTTTTTGAAATTTTTAACCCTATGTGTGCGCTAGGCGCCTAAAATGAGATTAGGAAAATTTGAGAATTTTTGAATTGTGATAACTTTTAACAAGATTATCAAATCATTATGAAACTTACAATACATATAAAAATTGTTAAGTTGCAACCTTGTGTAGTTTTTCATGAACGTGCTGGCAACCCTGTAGCTACGGCAGGCACTGAAAGTGAAAACATTCAAACCATCGAATCTCCTAAAATATGTTCGTTTCTTAGAATGAAAACCAACATGTATACAAATCTTATGCTTTATCTAAACAGTCAAGGGAAAACTTTGGAGTTTGCATGTCGGGCAAGAACAGCAGCCCTTTCCAAATTTACGTATATTTTTAGCATCAAAAACTACTGTTCACGGGAATTCACGAACCAATAATCAAATGCAGTTGAAATTTGCAGAATACATTGGAATCAAGTAGGACCAGGTCTGATAGAAGCGATTTTGAATTGTTGGCAATCCTGTGCCAGTGGTGCCATCTTGAAAAATTACAAACTGCTTTTGCTTTTTTGAATTGAGGGCAATCCTGTGCCAGTGGTGCCATCTTGAAAAATTACAAGTTGCTTTTTGCTTTATGAATTCTGATTCAGTAACCAGATTTTCATAAAATTGACACCGTAGCTGAACCTTACTTTAAGCCATGTTTGATAGAAATTTGGTTGAAAAATTCGATTGGTGCTACCAACTATGGTACTTTTTGTGTTTTTGGTTTTGAAAATTCGCTCAGGAAAATAAAGCTTTTTGCCCTATAACTTCCAGTGCAGTCATGAAATCAATACGAATTTCTTACATTTAAATGAACTTGTTATAGGCATTATTCAGGTCAAATTTGGCTAAGAGGCCACGATAGGGTTGCCAGCTACTGTTAGTTTTGTGTGTATTGAAAACATTAACAATGAAAATAAATAACCAATGTTTTAATTCCCAAAGTTCTGCAAAATTTTCGCACCGCAGCCCCTAACACCAACTTCAGTAACAGTGCTGTAGGCACTAAGCATTTTCTTCATTGATGTTATATGAGATGCTGCTTTCAAAGTTTTGTGAAATAAGCAACAGATAACGAATATAGTTAACAAGTGTTTTGCTCTCATAAACGTTGAAATTCATGCCAGTGGTTATATCTGAAACCTTCCACCATATGAGTTATAATGCATTATTGAGACCAAAGTAGAACGTGGCGTTTGAAACAGTTTGGCCGTAATAAGCAGCTCATGTGGTGGAATATGCACTCAAAACCTGCACGATTCTTCTACTGTTCTTCGAACATTAGTGTTTCCAGCGGTTCAGGTGCGCTAGAGTTTTTTTAAATTAATACTTTTTTTTCTCTTTTCGTAGCTTAATGATTTTCTTTATTTGAATCCGGTCGAGCGGTCATCAGTGCAATTTTGGCGCCCGTTCTCGTGCTTCTTTTTGTTGTTCAGTATTTGACAGAAGGACGGCTTTATTCACTTTATATAATTACTTTCGGCTTGAGGCGAGGCAAAAGTAACCACTCCAGTGAAAGTCGTCTAAATATTTTTTGGTTGTGAATTAGCTTGGCCAGATGGCGAGTCTTTTTAATTTTTACGGCACTTCGAGCTTCTTGGTTCTCGCAGGGAAGTTCGGTGGCTCTAGACCGTGACTGAGTTCACCAGCTTTTCGATGTTGGTTTCCTTGAGTGTAAAGCATATCGCACACTATTGCGACGCGACGCGTTACAACACTAGACGACAAAAATCTGTGAGAATAAATTGTATGTAATTGTATGAACGCCCGCACACTTGACCAACACGTCACGACATGACAGGACAGCAAAAAAATTTTATCGTTTGGGATGTTCGAATTTAATCCAATCCGACAAATGATGTACGTCGTGTTAGCGGGTCGTGCCGGTTAAGTGTGCGGGCTTTCATATAGCTTCATAGATTTTATAATAAGCATCAGTTGTCGTTCGGCAATTTGATATTTTAAAAAAAAACTAATATTCGAAGAAATTGTCTTTAACTGACAAAAAAAATGTGAAAAGACGTCGTACACTTTTTTGTAGAATCATATACACCATTCCTTATCTCAAGCAACAAAACTCAACTATAACACAAATGATGAAAATGTTCAGTGCTGGCAACACTTTCCCAACGAAGCAGCAATAAGTTTACCATAACAAGCTCATACTTAAATCAACTTATCCTTTGTATTTCGTTCTCATCGGAGGATTTCATCGAAAGTTTCAGCGGTTAAACGTTGTTTGAGGCTGCCATCTGAAAAATGTTCAAAACCCCGAAAATTTAAAAATTGGTTTCTTATTTTTATCGCAAATGCTTTGCATATGAGTATGTAGTTTCAAGCATGATACAATGAGAACAAGGTAATCCATTGCGCATGTCTCTCTCTATCCCATTCGCACACTGGTGACAACAATGAGTGATTTGCCTTTAAGCCAATGTAAAATTGGGCAACTTCGAGGAGGGCGTTTGGGGTGTTAGTAGAGGGATATTTCGATTTTGATGATGGGGATTGAATGACTAGTATGTGCTTATAAATGTCCAAGAAAATCTCAATGAAAAAGCTGTTCTACAAAGCACAATGATGGAAAACCCAATAGCTTATTTTTCTCAAGAAAATGTTGAATGCACTCACTTTAACGAATCATTTAGAGTGTTTTTATGGGTACGATGCTAGTTGTATGTACGTGCGATGTTGGGTTGCAGATTTATGCAGCTCGATAGATGCAAACGGGCATAGATGGGAACGTGCATTGAAAAATTATGATGTACTTGATGTACTTGAATTATGTTCATTGCGGCTGTTGGTCAGCTGCAATTTGAAAATATTGGAACAGTTTGAAAAAATGTTGGTATTTTCTTATTAGCATCGCACATTTGGGAAATGCTTAATTGAAAAAGTTAAAAAACTTGTTGTTAAGATGCGGTTTCTTCCAGCCCGGTAGGGTATTAGATGTAAATATGGATTGAGAAATAATGCTGCAGTGAGATATATATGTATGTGCGTATGCCTATAAGACATGGCAATGGGCTAATTGAGGATATAAGGTTGTTCAATTATGTGCAAAGTGCATACATATGATATAATTGTTGTTTAATAATTATGTTGATTGACGTTGTTTGTGAGGTGCATTTTCAAGATATCGGTAGAGTTTGAAAATAGATTTGTATTGTGTTATTATGTATGGAAATGCTTTATTGACATATAAACAAGCATTTGAATGGCCAGCGAAAGCGAGTTGATAGTGGCGAAAAAATTAATAAAGTAGATGTTAAGATGGGGATTCTTGCAGCCCGGTAGGGTAATAGATAAATCGGTACAGTTCCAAAATAGATATGTATTGTGCTATTAACACCGCACAGTTGGGAAATGCTTTGTTGAATTTGACCACCGAAAGGGAGTTGATTGTGAGCGGGCAAATAATAAATTTGATGTTAAGAAGGTGATTTGTGTAACCGGAGAGGGTCATAGATGCAAATATCCATTTATAAATTATACTCCAGCGAGATATATGTGTATGTGCGTATGCATATATTATAATGCCGATGAGCTAATTGAAGATTTAAAGTTTTTGAAAGCTGCGCAAAGTGTATACATATGATTTAATTGATGTATAACAATTATGTTGATTTCGGTTTTTGGTGAGGTGGATTTCGAAGATATTGGTACAGTTTGAAAATATATATTTACATTGTGTTATTAACATCGCAGAGTATGTAAATGCTTTGTTGACATAGAAATAAGCATTTGAATGGCCAGCGAAAGGGAATTGATAGTGAGCGATAAAATAATAAATTTCATGTTAAGATGCGGATTAATGCAACCGGAGAGGGTCATAGATGTAAATATGAATTGTGAAATTATGCTTCAGTGAGATATACGTGAATGTGCGTATGCATATAAGACAATGCCAATGAGCTAATTGAGGATATAAGGTTGTTCAGTTATGCGCAAAGTGCATGCATATGATTTAATTTATGTATAACAATTATGTTTATTTAGTTTGTTGGTGAGGTGGATTTTGAAGATATCGGTACAGGTTGAAAATATATTTGAATTGTGTTATTAACACCGCACAGTACTGAAATGCTTTATTGACATAGAAATAAGCATTTAAATGGGCAGCGAAACGGAATTGATGAAGAGCGCAAAAAATTAATAAAGTTTATGTTAAGGTGGGGATTCTTGCAGCCCGGTAGGGTAATAGATGTTACGGTACAGTTCGAAAATAGATTTGTATTGTGTTAATAACACTGCACAGTTTGGAAATGCTTTATTGAGTTTGGCCACCGAAAGGGAGTTGTGAGCGGAAAAATAATAAATTTGATGTTAACAAGGGGTTTTATGTAACCGGAGAGGGTTATAGATGTAAATATGCATTTATAAATTATGCTTAAGGGAGATGTATGTGTATGTGCGTATTCATATAACAAAATGTCGATCAGTAAATTGGAAATGTTAAGTTTTTGAACAATGCGCAAAGTGCATACATATGATTTAATAGATGTAGGATAAATATGTTGGTTGAGGTTATTTGTGAGGTACATTTTGAATATATTGCTACAGTTTGAAAATAGATTTTAATTGTGTTATTAACACTACACAACAAGGAAATGCTTTATTGACATAGAAATAAACATTTGATTGGCCATCGGTGGAAATTGGATAATTGGCGCAGATATTAATGTTGTGAATAATATAGATTTAGAACATTTGATTTGTTTGGCAACAGTCAGAGGAATATATGTCCGCGAATCCAAAAAAGTATTTACTTGTTTATTCGCAAATGCGAGAAACTATTTACTAGCATACTTGTGAATACAATAAATTTTTTTTATAATTACTTGGATTGAAGAGCTCTGTTCTCATTCAAACTGTATAGCAAACAAAGACACGTTCTCATTTACATGCGACAACTTCTGCATGTATTGTATGTTTTGCACATTTTCAATATTGACATAGTTTTTTCAAACGCCATTATTGTTTTCGAAGACCAAAATATATTTTGACCGCGTTTTGAATCAGATATCGTATTAGATTGCAATAAAAATGAATACAATACAAGTGTTAGATGAAGTGATTTATTTTGAATAGGTAAGTATTTTCTTTTAACTGAAAACATGTTAACGTCAGATCAAAAACACATTTTTCTGCGCGAAAAATAATTTTATCCAATGATTCGATATTATAGGATTCCGCACATTTGAAAACATCAAATAACAAAGTGTGGTTACTAAACAATCAACTTTTCCGATGAATTTTCTTCAGTTAAAATTTAATGTACATTAATAATGTGAACAAATTTTATAAAAGTCAATCAACAGTTTCTTTGGGGTTATATTGAAGAGCTTTAGTTTATGGAACATATGTGCTTCATTGAAAAAAAAAACCTTTATGAAAATACGGTAAGTTCAACTTTACTCATGGTAAGTGTAATTTTTATGATAGGTTCTATTGCTCTGATATGTGTGAAATATTTGGTTGTTTGAATGAGAAATATGAATGAATAGAAATTGTTCCATTTACAAGTAAACAAGTAAATAATTGCTCGCATTCACAACTGAACAAGTAAATACTTTGTTGCATTCGCGAACATATATTCCTCTGAGTGCAGTAAAACAAATCAAATGTTGTAAATATATATCATTTACAATATTAATGTCTGGGCCCATGATCCATACCCCTCCGGTGGCCATTCAAATGCTTATTTCTATGTCAATCAAGATAATTATCATACATCAATTAACCCATACGTATACACTTTGCGCATAATTCAACAACCCTAAATCCTCAATTACCTCATCGGCTTTGACTTATATGTATACGCACATACGCATATATCTCACTGAAGCATAATTTCACAATGCATATTTACCTCTATGACCCTCTCCGGTTGCATTAATCCGCATCTTAACATCAACTTTACTATTTTATCGCTCACTATCAATTCCCTTTCGGTGGCCATTAAAATTATTATTTCTAAGTCAATAAAGCATTTCAGTACTGTGCGGTGTTAATAACACAATGCAAATATATTTTCAAACTGTACCGATATCTTCAAAATCCACCTTACCAACAAACTAAATAAACATAATTGTTATACATAAATTAAATCATATGTATACACTTCGCGCATAATTCAAAAACTTTAAATCTTCAATAAGCTTATCGTAATTTTCTGATATGCATACGCACATACACATATATCTCGCTGAATTATAATTTATAAAGGCATATTTACATCTATGACACCCTGCGGTTACATAAATCACTTTGTTAACATCAAATTTATGAGTTTTCCCCTCACAATCAACTCCCTTTCGGTGACCATTTAAATGCTTATTTATATGTCAATAAAGCATTTCCATACATAATAACACAATACAAATATATTTTCAAACTCTACTGATATCTTGAAAATGCACCTCACAAACAACGGCTATCAACATAATTATTAAACAAAAATTAAATCATATGCATGCACTTTGCGCATAACTGAACAACCTTATATCCTCAATTAGCTCATTGGCATTGTCTTATATGCATACGCACATTCACATATATCTCACTGAAGCATAATTTCACAATTCATATTTACATCTATGACCCTCTCCGGTTGCATTAATCCGCATTTTAACATGAAATTTATTATTTTATCGCTCACTATCAATTCCCTTTCGCTGGCCATTCAAATGCTTATTTCTATGTCAACAAAGCATTTACATACTCTGCGATGTTAATAACACAATGTAAATATATATTTTCAAACTGTACCAATATCTTCGAAATCCACCTCACCAAAAACCGAAATCAACATAATTGTTATACATCAATTAAATCATATGTATACACTTTGCGCAGCTTTCAAAAACTTTAAATCTTCAATTAGCTCATCGGCATTATAATATATGCATACGCACATACACATATATCTCGCTGAAGTATAATTTATAAATGGATATTTGCATCTATGACCCTCTCCGGTTACACAAATCACCTTCTTAACATCAAATTTATTATTTGCCCGCTCACAATCAACTCCCTTTCGGTGGTCAAATTCAACAAAGCATTTCCCAACTGTGCGGTGTTAATAGCACAATACATATCTATTTTGGAACTGTACCGATTTATCTATTACCCTACCGGGCTGCAAGAATCCCCATCTTAACATCTACTTTATTAATTTTTTCGCCACTATCAACTCGCTTTCGCTGGCCATTCAAATGCTTGTTTATATGTCAATAAAGCATTTCCATACATAATAACACAATACAAATCTATTTTCAAACTCTACCGATATCTTGAAAATGCACCTCACAAACAACGTCAATCAACATAATTATTAAACAACAATTATATCATATGTATGCACTTTGCACATAATTGAACAACCTTATATCCTCAATTAGCCCATTGCCATGTCTTATAGGCATACGCACATACATATATATCTCACTGCAGCATTATTTCTCAATCCATATTTACATCTTATACCCTACCGGGCTGGAAGAAACCGCATCTTAACAACAAGTTTTTTAACTTTTTCAATTAAGCATTTCCCAAATGTGCGATGCTAATAAGAAAATACCAACATTTTTTCAAACTGTTCCAATATTTTCAAATTGCAGCTGACCAACAGCCGCAATGAACATAATTCAAGTACATCAAGTACATCATAATTTTTCAATGCACGTTCCCATCTATGCCCGTTTGCATCTATCGAGCTGCATAAATCTGCAACCCAACATCGCACGTACATACAACTAGCATCGTACCCATAAAAACACTCTAAATGATTCGTTAAAGTGAGTGCATTCAACATTTTCTTGAGAAAAATAAGCTATTGGGTTTTCCATCATTGTGCTTTGTAGAACAGCTTTTTCATTGAGATTTTCTTGGACATTTATAAGCACATACTAGTCATTCAATCCCCATCATCAAAATCGAAATATCCCTCTACTAACACCCCAAACGCCCTCCTCGAAGTTGCCCAATTTTACATTGGCTTAAAGGCAAATCACTCACAGTTGTCACCAGCGCAGAACGAACGCATTTTGGTACTCGGAATAGACTACCTTGTTCTCATTGTATCATGGTTTCAAGCATATGTTGGTGCAATATTTACGAAAATGGCTAATGGTGCTTATCATTTGTCAGCAGCAGAGCAAAATATATACCAAATCTGCTTCACGTTAATTTAAACCCAACCAGTAAATTTCGTTTCGACTGAATCACTGCGCTGGAAGCTATACGGGTGAAAAGTATTTGAGGGTTGCCACCCTCAAAACTTTCCAAATTTTTAAAACGTTAATATTTGTTGTTAATTTTCATTGCAGGAGTATTCCCATTTGCAAATCTAATGACATAATCGCTCAGTAAAGAAATTCCACAAAATTACAAAAATGGTCATAGCTGGCAGCCCTTTCATGATTTTTGTACGAAATTCCTACGACATTTACTTCACATTAAGGTCCATTTGCTGCATGAACTTCGCTTTTATTTCTACACTGGACCGGAAGCTATAGGGAAAAAAGCTTTGTTTTGCTGAGAAAATTTGCAAGATCTATGAGACAAAAATCACCATAGCTGGCAGTTCTATTCAAATTTTCCTACCAAATTTTCACCAGATGTTGCATAAAATAACATCCAAGTACTGTGTAAATTTTGTTATGGCTGACGGCTGAATCAGAAGTTATAGGCCAAAAAGCTGTTTTTTTCTCAGTTATTTTTCAAGATGGTACCACTGCCACAGAGTTGCCCGCATTTCAAAATCACTTTTATCAGTGTTTAATTTCAGCCAATGTCAATACGCTCTACGAAATCCAATATTTTGTCAAAAGTAATGACAAATAAAAATTTGAAAAAAAAGCCTTGCCTACTTTTAGGCACTTAGCACCATCACGGCTCAAAAATTTCAATTCTTTATCAAAAACAAGCTTAAGGGGGAGATAACATGTAACTGCTTAAACAAAATCGATTTTTTTTAATTACATCAAAATGTTCGAAATGCTCTTAAAATATACCAAACAAAGTTTTGAAGCGATATTCGTATTGGTTCCCGAGTTATAGTCAGTTATAGGCAGCGCGGCGTTTCCCAGGTCGTTGGAGCTTTAAAACTTTAAACGAGTTTTTCTCAAAGTAGCACTTTTTCAACTGCCGTACAAAATATCTCAAAAAATATTGAACCGATCCGGCTGAAATTTATACCACATCTACGAAATACCAAAATGTTGTTGTAATTTCAGAAAAATAATTTGTTTATTAATGTTTAAAGCGTGATTTTTTTGAAAAATAATCGATTTTTATGTTTAATCTAATATTTATGTCAAAACTAAATTTTTTTTATAAATTTTATTGGTTCACCTATGAATTATATATTTCATTAGCATATTTTTTTCTCTCTGATTGTTGCAAGTTCCCCGGAAAAAGCGTTAAGTTGTACGAGGCAGTTTTTGATGTGTTTTTTTCATTCGCTTGCATCGCCGCCATTTTGTGTTGAAAAATTATTAAAAAAATATTTTCATTTACTTTAAGGCATGTACTTTAAGGATTTAATATTAAACATTTTCTGAATGAACAATATATATATTATAAATCAATTTGAAATTAGCACTTTTTTTCGATTTTACATGTATTTCCCCCCTTAAAACATAATTAATTTTCATTCACAATACTTTTTTTAACAAAAATGTACACTGCTTGGATATATAGGAGTACCTCAAAATTCACTAAAACGCTCGCCGCCGCCAAAAGGTTCAGGATATCTGAATTTGAGAAAATCGCGGACCTACCTGCTATATATATCTTCGTTCTCGAAAAATTTCAGCTTAATCGAATCGGCCACTCCAGAGATTATCTCGGAAAATCATTTTGCTGATATATATAAATATATATATATATATATATATATATATATATATATATATATATATATATATATATATATATATATATATATATATATATATATATATATATATATATATATATATATATATATATATATATATATATATATATATATATATATATATATATATATATATGAATTTTCGGCGAAACGAGTTTAATACTAATGTTCTTCGAACATTAGTAAAAATGAATTTTGAATAATGTGTTAATGCTATAATGATTCCTACAGATCTTCTTTCCCTCCCTTTTAATTGTATTATATGTTCGATGTTGTATTGTCTGCGTGCCGTAGCACCACATATATAAAAGAGAATGGATTAGAAATGGACCGAGCGAAATGTGCCAATTTTCGACTTTCTGCTTACTGGTGTGAGAAGGAGGTACTTGTGTGTGCCCTACACAGTTCATATGGCAAAGTCAATGTGAAAAAACTACGAGAGATCGCCATTTTGAAAGTCGTTTGACATTTCTTTACCAAAACCGGTGAGTGGAGATTAAAATGCTTTTTGTTAATGAAATTAATTATGATTTCACACAAAAACTATCCGCAATTAAAGCCAAAGGTTCATTTTACTTACCCGAAATACGATATCCCCTCCGAAGCACTTCGGTAGCTACTTTTGCAGCTTGGAACGCGGCACTTCATTATCGCACTGTTATATGATTGTTTACCGCTTATTTATCCGCGAAACCGACACAAATGATTGCGCACAAACATAGATATAGTACGTTTCCACCGAATACGCCAAAAAATTTCCGAATTTTATTTTAGAAATTTTGACGGAAAGTCAATGCTCTCAGTCGCCGACACCAATCAAACTGACATTGATGTTTCTTTCCGTGTTGCCCGTTGCACGATTTTACACCGAGCTGGGGCTCCCAGCATTAAGACACAGCATTAAGGCTTTTCGGTTGTGAGTGTGGCAGAAAGGAGTTCACTGAGCGGAATTTATGTGAGAGACCAATGTTGTGCGTGTATTAAAAAAGGCACACTTACGTATGGGTACACGGATAGCCATTTTGTATCCATATTCTTTCCTATCAATGCGTAGCACACAGGTCGGGTTCGACCCAAAAACTCACGCGGGATTGAACTAGCTGGCAGGTCTGGCACCCGGGACAGAATCGAACCCAACCTCAATGAAAAATGTTACACTGACGGAGGCTCAGCTGTCTTCGCGCTCCACAACAAATGGCACCCAAATTCAATACGTTGCATAGGTTCTAGAATTTTTTTGCATATTAATATTATATTGGTTTTTAGTTTTTGTACAACTCGCGTTAATAGACTTTGTAGTTTTGATTAGTTTTTCGATTTTGACAATTTTTTTTGAAATTTCGTACTTGGCTTTCATTTTCACTTATTGCTTCGTATGAACAATCTGATCAGCCGGGACGATTTTTGTTCCCGGGAGCATTTGTTTGCCTCAGCCATTTTTTTGTGTTTGGGCCGTATTTTATTTTATTCATTAACCAAGCAAGGCACAAGTAACATAAACAATACAAAGCAAAATAAAAAATCGAAAACTTAATATGAGTATATAAAAGTAATACAAAAAAAAATGAAATAAATCAAATAATTAACACATAAATCAATAATAATAAATAAAAAGTCTAGCGCATCAGAACCGCTAGAAAACCAATTTTCGAAGAAATTCTCTTTGAGTGACAAAAAAATGTAGGAAGACGTAATACACTTTTTTTTTACAACCATTCCTTATCCCAAGCAACAAAACTCAACTATAACACAAATGATGAAAATGTTCAGTGTTGGCAATACTTTCCCAATGAAGCAGCAATAAGTTAACCTTAACATGCTTATACTTAAATCGATTTATCCTTTGAATTTCGTTCTAATCGGAGGGTTTCATTGAAAGTTTCAGCGGTTAAACGTTGTTTGAGGCTGCCATCCGGAAAATGTTCAAAACTCGGAAAATTTAAAAATTGGTTTCTGATTTTTATCGCAAATGCTTTGCATATGAGTACGTAATTTGAAGCATCTGTTGGTGTAATATTTACGAACATGGCTTATGCTGGTTAGCCTGTGTCAGCAGCAAAACAAAAACTATACCAAATCTGCTTCACGTTAAGTTAAACCCAACCAGTAAATTTCGTTTCGATTGAATCACTGCGCTGGAAGGTATACGGGTAAAAAAAATTTTAGGGTAACCACCCTCAAAACTTTTCAAATTTTTAAAACGTTCATATTTGCTGTTAATTTTGATTGCAGGATCATTCTCAATTGCAAATCTAATGACATAATCGCTCAGTAAAGAAATTCCACAAAATTACAAAAATGGACATAGCTGGCAGCTCTTTCATGATTTTTGTACGAAATTCCTACGGCATTTGGTCTACATTCAGGTCCATTTACTGCATGAACTTCGTTTTGATTTCTACACTGGACTGGAAGCTATAGGGAAAAAGCTTTATTTTGCTGAGCAAATTTGCAAGATTTATGAGACAAAAATCACCACAGCTGCCAGCCCTATACAAATTTTCAACCAAATTTTGCATCAAATGTTACATAGTCACATCCAAGTACTGTGAAAATTTTGTTAAGATCTGATGGCTGAATCGGAAGTTATAGGCCAATATTATTCTCAGTTATTTTTCAAGATGGTACCACTGCCACAGGGTTGCCCGCATTTCAAAATCACTTCTATCAGATTTGGTCCTAGCTAATACCAACATATCCTGTAAATTTCATTATGATCGGATTATCCGGTCGTCAGTTCTCGTGAACAGAACTTTCGAGTGCTGAAAATAGAAGTTAATTGGTGATGGGCTGCCGTTCTTGTGCAAATGGGAATTTTAAAAATTTTATCTTGAGATGAAGGACAAAGGATAAAATTTATCAGAGATTTGAAATTTTTGTCAAAAATCAAAAATTTTTCAGGAAGGTCAATGATTTAAAGGATTTTTTTCAGCAGCCTGCCGTAGCTACAGGGTTACCCGCTTTATGCTAAAAATCGATGTGTGCCAAATTTTAGTCAACTTCAATATGCTCTGTAATTTTCACGATGATCCATTGTTTTTCTTACAAGTAATGACAAATTAAAATTTGAAAAAAAATCCTTGCCTACTTTTAGTCACCCTGCACCCACACACGGCTCAAAATTTCATTCCCAATACTTTTCTTTAACAAAAATGTACACTGCTTGGAAATAAAGGAGTTCCTCAAAACTCACTTAAACGCTCGCCGCCGCCAAAAGGATTAGGATATCTGAATTAGAGAAAGTCATAGACCTACCTACTGTATACATCTACGTTCTTCGAAAATTTCAGCTCAATCGGATCGGTCACTCCAGAGATTATCTCCCTTAATCATTTTGCTTATATATATATATATAGGGGAATGTCGTCAAGGTTGGGCCACTTTTTATCTTTGCCCTGTATCTTTTGTTTGTATTCGAATATTCGCAATGTTTATGTCTTATTTAAAAGTTTGGACCGTTGTAATAAACTTGTAATTAGGGCAAATTGTTGCGCATTATGAAAAAAAAAGTTATTGACAAAACGGAGAAAAAAAAAAGTTGTCTAGGTTGGGCCATTGCAGTTTAGGTTGGGCCACTAGTTAATATCGACAAAATATGAACTACTATAGTTTTTAATGAACAAATATGGATTTTTTTATTGCTTATTTTTTAATCCCACGTTATTTCCATGATACATCTTAATTAAAACTTTAATCAGAATCGCAATTTTGGCATATAAAATAACTTTTTGAGAGTTTAGCGCACTTCAAGTGCACGTCTCTCTTACATTCAATGCACGGGATGGAATTGTTGCGATTGAGTTTCAAGGGCATCAATTTTAAACAAATAATACAAAAGTCTCGATCTACATCATCTTCCGAAGAGGGTTGTTGTAGGGTGTTTCTCGGTGGGCGACCTCGTTTAGCAGGTGTTTTCGTGTCTGTTTTTCTCGCGCCCGATATTGGACGTTTCTTGGGCGTCTTCAAGGCGTCGCGCTTTTTTTGCTTTTCACGCAACTTTTCGCGGCTCTCCGGGGAAGTTAGAACGGTGCTTTTCATCGGGCGGCGTCCTCGATTAGATTTAACCGCTGGCGTGGTCGCTTGCAGAGGTCCGACCAATGACAAAATTGTCGATAGGGTGGGCTCATGAGACGAAGACGTCGAAGGGAAGGAAGAACTTGTCACTTCTTCGTGCGTGCTAGTAGAGCTTCCTGCTTTCTCGTTCGTGCTTACTCTGGGGGCATCCAAAACTGTAATACGGCGCTGCAAATTTCCTTCGGTATCTTCGGCTTCCAGAACAGCTCGCTCATTTTCTCCACTATACACAGCTTGGATAAAGTCAGAATCCAGGAAAATGTCAGGGTTGTATGGGTGAATCCCCGTCGCAAGAAATCCAGCTTTCACGTTCCGAGGTGTTAGTGCCAAGTCCAATGTGGATCGGACAAGACCTGGGATATGTCTGATTTCCAGAATTTTACCAGCGTGGTTTTTCTGCCACGCATAACATTGGGATTTGTAGTAGGCTTTGACGGGACCATAAATTGAAACATCCAAAGGTTGCAAGCGATGGCTGCAGTGTGGGGGAAATGAGAGAATTGTGACACCATTTTCAGCAGAATAATCCAAAGCTTCGACAGAAAGGTGAGAGGAATGATTGTCCAACAGCAATAATTTCGGTGATTGCTTCGAGGCCTTGGTCCTTTCGACAAAAAACTTGATGTATTGAATAAATTCCGCTTGTTGCATCCAACCTGATCCATTTGCAAAACCAATCGCCCCAGGGGATGCGTTTTCGAGAAATGTAGACTGCTTTTTTTTTGTAGCGAACAGGAAAAATGGTGGGATAAAGTTTCCTTCAGCATTAACTGCCAGGGCCATTGTGATCATTGATCCTCGTTCTTGAGCCGAAATTTGCCCCACTCTTCTTCGATGCGAAATAACTTTTCCAATCTTGGTCGGCACCGTCGAAAATCCGGTTTCATCCATATTCCAAATTTCTGCCGCCTGAAATGGATACTCAGACAAAACTGCATCTAAATTGCGAAAAAACACCTGCACATTTTCTTTGGCAAACGATTTTACACGATGTAAAGTTGTCTGCTCTGGAGTGCGCAACGAAAGTTCCTGGTGACGCCGCATAAACCCGTAGTACCAATCACGTCCACTCATTTTGTCTTCATCCCACTTCGACGGATATGGAATTTGTATTTTTTTAGCAAATTGGTATGCCAGCTCTCTCAATTCCGTGATATTGAGACCATAGTAATGGTCACTGCATTTTTTTGCATAGTTGACGAGCGCCTTTTCTTGGTCAGCAGAAAAGACCTAAGAACAATTCCGAATAAGTAATTTATCCTCCATACTTCTTTTTATCGCGTTACACTTACTTGTTTCACAGCACATGCAGCATATGAACCAATTTGTTGAATGGTTTCCTGCAAATTCTTGTCCGGGACTGTAGAAAGGTCGCTGTATTTATTTGACACTTTTGCTATATACCGCGTCAAAGTTGAGCGTGGCACATTGTACCACCCTGAAGCAGCTCTTAAGGATTCATTTCCCAACATTACAGACTTGATAGCCCAAGAAACATCCTCCACATTAAAATTGCCTCTTTTAGACGTTCGCTTATTGCGAGAAGTTCTGAAAGCAAGCAATATTCAATTTCGAATTAATATTTTTATTATTACTGTCATTTAGTTAATAATCTTTATTGTTATTATTTCTATTTTTATTCTATGACTGTTATTTTACTGTTACGATTTTTGTTCTGTTGTATTTTTGGTTTTTTCATTTTTTCTTTAAATTTCAAACTACTCATCATTCTATTAACACTTATTAATTATTTTTGATCATTTTAATTCATGAATGATTTTGGTTTTCTACCGTGCAAAAAGCCGGCTCGAGACTGATTGAAAAAAAAAAATGATGTGACCCAACCCTGACTACACTAGTGACCCAACCTAGACAACAAGCGTTTTTTCCCAATCGCGAAACACTACATGTGAACAGGTTGGGAAATAAAATTTTCCCTTGGAGAACTTGTTAATGACTTACCACATAATGGAAATATATACTTACTTTGGCGGAGACATCATTTTTGTCCAAGTTTGGAGTTTTTTTTCACGGTTATAACAAAACTTTTTGGGATACCGAAAACAAGACAAAGGCACAAAACTTTTACAAACATTCTTCGTGACAAGCAATGCTCTGACAAGTTTGCTGTCATCGAGAATAATACTTCCCCACTATGCCACCGATGGCAGCACGTGTCATATACGAGAAATAACCGTGACCCAACCTAGACAGTGGCCCAACCCTGACGACATTCCCCTATATATATATATATATATATATATATATATATATATATATATATACATATATATATATATATATATATATATATATATATATATATATATATATATATATATATATATATATATATATATATATATATATATATATATATATATATATATATATATATATATATATATATATATATATATATATATATATATATATATATATATATATATATATATATATATATATATATATACAGAAATATGAATTTTCGGCGAAACGAGTTTAAAACTATTGTTCTTCGAACATTTGTTAAAAATGTACTAATCGCCAATCGATGAAGTAACTTTTTTTGACCAGAAAATAGAAAAAGCTGTATGTAATAAGTTCAAAAAGTTACAATAAATCACGAAAAAAGAAAATATATGAGAAGAATTTGCTGAGAAAATTTCAATTTTAATATTTTTAAATGTTTTACATTACACACTTTCCATTGTATTAATCATAATGCATTTTCTGAACAATTCATGATAAGCATCAGTTGCCGCTAGGCAGTTTGATATTAAATAAAATATTGAATTGGTAATTGTTAGCAGCAGCGTAATAAAAAAACAGAGTAAGTGTAGTGGTGCTTAGGTCCGAATACGACCAGCAGGACAAACACCTTAGACGTGTTGAGTTAGTTTGTTAAAATATCCGTATCAGCATGGACGGATAGGTGAGCTGTAGTTTGTCTAATGTGTGGTCTAGTAGTACGGTAGTTAGAGTTTGCGAGTAGTGCATTGTTATAAGTTGCGGAACTAATGAGGATCCGTGTTAGTCATGGATGGTCGGACGGTGTTTGTCATAGTCCACATGGCCAGCGTGCGAGTGTGTCTCGACGTTCCTCATCGTAGTGAACCGGTGTTTAATATGTGCGTAAAGGAATTAGCGAGGATCTGTGTTAGTCATGGATGGTCGGACAGTGTTTGTCATAGTCCACATGGCCAGCGTGCGAGTGTGTCTCGACGTTCCTCAACGTAGTGAACCGGTGATTAATATGTGCGTATATGAATTAGCGAGGATCTGTGTTAGTCATAGATGGTCGGACGGTGTTAGTCATAGTCCGCATGGCCGGCGTGCGAGTGTGTCTCGACGTCCCTCATCGTGCTGATCCGGTTGATATTATCTGTTATATATAATGATATCTGTGTATGTGTAGTTAGCTGCAGCCACTGAGTGTGTGACTCACCAATTACCTTAATATTTTACAGACTAATAGCCGGGTGAGAGAGAGCGAGGAATGCGACTCGTCGTGGGACATGTATCGATAAAGTAGTTTGTGTTTATGTATGTTTAAAAGAATGTTTACATATGTTTATGTTTAAAGGAAATAAAAATACCCTAGTTAATATCTCAGAAGTGGGATCATTACTTGCGTTGCTTACATAGTGTGATTAACAGTTGCGTTGCTAGTTTAGCGTTGTCAGAACTTTTGTTACTACTGGAGTGAAGCCAGAACTTGTGCCTCGTGTTTTATTGGTGTCAAATTGTGCATTGTTAAGAAATTTCGAACAGAATTTGTGTCGTTAAGGTATCTCGAACAGAACTTGTGTCGCAAAATTAAAAAAAAAAAACAAAAACTATAATGTCGTCGTGGAGAGAGGAAGATTCGCCTTTGCCGAAACAAAGACGGTTAAGTAGGGTGAGAAGTGTACGTGACAGTGAAGAACAACCAGATTTGGTTAATATTCTGAATGCGTTAGTGCAAAATAGTGCGGGAAAAACCTCAGGCGTGGGAAAGGAAGTAATTCCATATTTTCGGCCCGACGATAATGCGCAGAATATGAGGCGTTGGATTAATAAAATTGAAGAGCTCAAGTTAATGCATGGACGGAGTGATGTCCAAACTTCACACTATGCAACAAGCAGGCTAGCAGGATATGCCGTAACATGGTATGAAAGCTTACCAAGCGTAAACTATTCCTGGGATGAATGGAAAGTGAAATTGTTAGATGCATTCCCATCCGAAAGTGATTTTTCCAAACAACTAGACTTAATGAGAGCTAGAACGTGGCATCGTGGTGAGTCAATTTTAAAATATTATTACGAGAAACTAGCCCTACTTAACGTATGTGAGATATTTGGAAGAAAGGCAGTATCCTGTTTGATTGCTGGCATAACCAGCTCAACGATACAGACAGCGGCAAAAGTTGGTGGTTATGAGTCGCCGGAGGGATTATTAAAATACCTCAAAACAATCGACGATACATCAGGCAGTACAGCAGCGTCGAGCAAAAATGAACCACCACATCGACAAAAGAGCCGCGTGCGAAAAGGTGAAGTTGAACAGCGTCATGGACACGTGTCTGATTCACGAGATCAGCAAAATAGAAGAACGGCTTTCATCGATCGAAGAAAGTGTTATGAATGTGGTAGTAAAACCCATTTACTGTATGATTGCCCGAAGAAACCGGAATATTGCGAGAAATGTAGGCGTCGGCATCGTGGAGATTGTGCCTCAAAAACACACAAAAATATGGAAGTACTAGTGACAAACATCGACAGTGCACACAAAGGTGAGAAATTTTTCATTAATATGAGAGTATTCGATACGTATGTTAGAGCATATATTGATTTGGGTGCAAATTGTTGTACGATACGAGAAGACACAGCGTCTCGCTTAAACATGCGGATTGAAGAAGATGTATTAGAAATAAAAGGGTTTGGAGGAGGGAAAGTAAAAACGCTTGGTATCGTGAAAAATATCAAAGTAGGTATAGATGAAATCGAGGTTGTTTCGGATTTTCATGTTGTTCCCAACCATGTGCAACATGTTCCTGTAATTATTGGCCAGAGCATAACTGAACAAGAGCATGTATTGGTTATAAAAGACAGCAAAAACATCCGATTTCTGCAGAACAGTATTGATGAGTTGCCGGGTTTAAAAACCACACCTCTAAATAAAGTGTGTATTTGGGCTGAGAATGTTACCATAATACCACCAAAGTATGCATCCACTGTGAAATGCAGGGCAAGTGAGTCAGGAGATATTTTAGTTGAAGCATCTGTTAGAATAACTATGCATAATGAGCATGTTTTGCCGCGCTGTGTTACAAATAGTACTGACAACAAAGAATGTGTGGTGTTGGTCATAAATACCGGAGATAGAGATTTATATATCAAACCGAAGCATGTACTTGCAAGGGGGCAAATTTGTCATTTAGATCAAACTATAGCTAACAAAAATAACAAAGAAGAGAGCGCAGACATCATGTTTAATATCTGTGAAAATTTAACAGCTACTCAAAAGACCGAACTATTAGCCTTTTTAAGTGAATATAGAAAGAGTTTTGCTACCAAAACCAATGAAATTGGATGTTCTTCCTCTACATTATTCGAAATAAAACTAAAAGATGAACAACCAATTTATTATAGACCATATCGTATGACACCTGAAAGCCGAAAAAAGGTTCAAGCCATTGTCAACGATCTATTACAATCTGGTGTTATTCGCGAGTCAGCATCACCCTTCGCATCACCAGTGTTACTTGTAAAAAAGAAAAACGGAGAAGACAGACTCTGCATTGATTACAGGAAATTGAATCAAAATATAAGACATGATCGCTTTCCGCTCCCACGAATTGATGATCAACTTGATCAACTACAAGGCCACAAGTATTTTACATTAGATATGGCGTCTGGTTATTATCAAATACCAATAGCTGAAGAATCAAAATCGAAAACATCTTTCGTAACTTGTGATGGGCAATACGAATTTAATCGTATGCCGTTTGGTATCACCACAGCACCAAGTGTATTTCAGAGGATGGTTAATAAAGTCCTTGGTCCTTTACGTGGTACTGTAGCCCTGGCATATCTCGATGACATACTGATCCCATCTAAAGACTTTGATGAGGGAATGATCCGATTACGACAAGTTTTTCAGACCATATCGTCAGACAACCTGACATTAAATCCAAAAAAATGTTTCTTTTTCCAAACAAAGATAAAATACCTCGGATTTGAAATCGACGAGAATGGAATGCGGCCAGGTGAGGAAAAAACCAACAGCATAACGTCATTCCCAAGGCCGAAAAACGTACACCAAGTCCGACAATTTTTGGGATTAACTGTTTTTTTCCGACAGTTTATTAAAAATTATGCAATTATAGTAAAGCCATTGACCAGTCTAACCAAAAAAGATGCAATATGGAATTGGGAAGACGCTGAAGAAAATGCGTTCGCACATCTGAAAGAATTGTTATCACGAAGGCCATTACTAGCTATTTACAACCCGTTGGCAGAAACTGAAGTGCATACGGATGCTAGTCAGGCAGGTATAGCTGGGATACTTTTGCAAAAGTATGACGGTAAATGTATGCCCGTTTCATATTATAGCAGACAAACTACCGCCGCGGAAGCCAAGTACCATTCCTACGAACTAGAAACCCTGGCCGTAGTTGAGTCTCTGAAAAAGTTTCGAATTTACTTGTTGGATTTAAAATTCAAAGTAATTACAGACTGTAGTGCCGTCAAAGCAGCAGCAAGTAAAAGAGACATACAACCAAAAATTGCTCGATGGTGGTTGCTATTGCAAGAGTTCACTTTTGAAGTGGAACACAGGGCAGGTGACCGCATGCGTCATGTAGACGCTCTTAGCAGGAACCCCATTGCAAACGATGCAGTAGATTTGGATGATGAGTTAATAGTATTACGGATCGAGGAGGCTGATTGGGTTTTAGCTGGGCAACTTAGTGATGAAAAACTAAAGCTAATACACGAAATTCTCCAAAGAAAACCAGAATCAGACTATGAGCGAAAAATCCATTCGGACTATTCACTGGAAAAAGGACGCGTGTATAAGGTAAATGAAGAAAGTCACCAGTGGGTTGTTCCCCGATCGATGAGAAATCAAATTGTTAGGGCTGCCCATGACGATTTCGGACATTTCGCCGTAGATAAAACAATGAAAAAGATCAAAGAAACTTATTGGTTTCCGCAAATGCGCCAATATGTAACGAGGTACATAAAAACTTGCATACCTTGTTTGTATCATAAAAAAATGAAAGGCAAACCACAAGGATTTCTTCATCCTATTAAGAAGGTCAACACACCTTTCCACACTTTACATATAGACCATCTGGGACCATTCATCCGAAGCACTCGTGGTAACCAGTATCTAATTGTAACTGTGGATGGTTTCACAAAATACACTTTATTAAGGGCAGTTAAAAGCACTAAGACTCTGCCAGTACTCAACTTTCTCGATTATATCATATCTGTGTTTGGCGTATCTAGTCGAATCATTAGCGACAAGGGGAGTTGTTACACATCAAAGGCATTCGAAAAATACTGTGCGGAGAAAGGGATTCAGCACGTTCAAACTGCTGTAGCTACACCTCGAGCAAATGGACAAGTAGAAAGATTTAATTCTACTATTCTTGGCGCTTTAGCAACCACGGCCGCGACTGAAGAGCACTGGGATAAAAAAATATATCAAGTGCAGTTCGCAATAAACAATAGTGTGCATAGTGTCACGAAACTGACACCCAGTCAGCTTCTGTTCGGTTTTGTACCAAAAGCGCCGTCCGACGCTCTTTTATCCAATGCAGTACAAACTGAACAAAAGACAAAGGATGATATGGAAAATTTGCGTAAAGAAGCATCTGATAAGATAGAAGAGAGTCAGAGGAAGCAAAAGAAACGGTTTGATGCCAAACGAAGACCTGCGCGTAAATATAATGTAGGAGACATTGTATTGGTGGAAAAAGCAGCGTATGGTGACGGCGAAAGTCGGAAGTTACTTCCAAAGTATAAAGGACCATTTGCTGTTAAACGAAAACTTCGTAATGACCGCTACGTAGTCACGGAATTGCCTGGATCTACTCGAAGCAAGAGGTCCGCTTACCAGAATGTCGAATCCGTCGAGCATTTAAAAAAATTTAACACTCTAGGAAGCGAGAGTTCCACCGATGAAGATGATTTAAATAACTGAGGGCAGTTATTATATCAGGATGGCCGAGTTGTTAGCAACAGCGTAATAAAAAAACAGAGTAAGTGTAGTGGTGCTTAGGTCCGAATACGACCAGCAGGACAAACACCTTAGACGTGTTGAGTTAGTTTGTTAAAATATCCGTATCAGCATGGACGGATAGGTGAGCTGTAGTTTGTCTAATGTGTGGTCTAGTAGTACGGTAGTTAGAGTTTGCGAGTAGTGCATTTTTATAAGTTGCAGAACTAATGAGGATCCGTGTTAGTCATGGATGGTCGGACGGTGTTTGTCATAGTCCACATGGCCAGCGTGCGAGTGTGTCTCGACGTTCCTCATCGTAGTGAACCGGTGTTTAATATGTGCGTAAAGGAATTAGCGAGGATCTGTGTTAGTCATGGAAGGTCGGACAGTGTTTGTCATAGTCCACATGGCCAGCGTGCGAGTGTGTCTCGACGTTCCCCAACGTAGTGAACCGGTGATTAATATGTGCGTATATGAATTAGCGAGGATCTGTGTTAGTCATAGATGGTCGGACGGTGTTAGTCATAGTCCGCATGGCCGGCGTGCGAGTGTGTCTCGACGTCCCTCATCGTGCTGATCCGGTTGATATTATCTGTTATATATAATGATATCTGTGTATGTGTAGTTAGCTGCAGCCACTGAGTGTGTGACTCACCAATTACCTTAATATTTTACAGACTAATAGCCGGGTGAGAGAGAGCGAGGAATGCGACTCGTCGTGGGACATGTATCGATAAAGTAGTTTGTGTTTATGTATGTTTAAAAGAATGTTTACATATGTTTATGTTTAAAGGAAATAAAAATACCCTAGTTAATATACTGGATGTAAAATTTTGGCCAGACACTATTTAGTGGTGCAAAAGTCTCTGTCCTTAGTATTTCCTGTACAACATTTAACACACTTGAAACAACATAATATATAATTAGTATGAATGCCCTCTTTCATTTTCAACAGTCTAATGTTGGTTTTCTGAAACTTTAACATAAAGTTGACCATTTACCATTATTATCAATCGATCCGCTGAAGAATTCCGAAGTTTTTTTTTAAAAAAAGTTGGATATTTTAATCCTCTCTGAATTTTGGTACCTGTTTTTACTGACTCTTAAACAACAACAGTCATTATTTTGGTATCATCGCTGAATTAACTAAAGCTATGTAGGTTTAAGAAAAAAAAGAAAAGGGTTTCGAAATTTGAAAAGATAGCTTTTTCCCATTAATTTATTCTGATTTATTTTTCATATCAAAGAACAGAAACTTTTACGCCACCCTGTAGAGAGAATTGTATGAAATAAGCCCAAAAAGTAACTACAACACACAAAAGAAGACAAATAGATGGGAAAACATTACAATTAATTTCAATTTAAGTATTTTTATTATTTTTAACAATACATATTTTCCATTGCATTAAACATAATACATTTTTTGAACATTTTTCACAAACTGATGTGTCAGTCGGTTTGGTATAGTGTGCGTGTGTCTACCGACTGTCGTACGACATTTTTACTAATGTTTGAAGAACAATAGTATTAAACTCGTTTCGCCGAAAATTCATATTTTATATATATATATATATATATATATATATATATATATATATATATATATATATATATATATATATTAGGGCGGGCCAATTTGTATGGAGCCGAAAAATTCGATTAGACCTGCCCCTTAGGATGATTCTATGGACAATTCTAAGCAACTTTGCCGAAGGAACCATAGGTCTATCTCGATTTTCGAGTCTCCCACTTTTCAAAAAAAGAATTTTTCCCTATAACATCATTTTGATTCAAAATTCGTTTTTTTATTCATCGTTATATTATCTTTTTTATGTGTATATGGGGGGTTTTTGGGGTCGAGAAATTCATTTCTGATCTTTATTTTTACCTATGACTACCGCCAGAGGGCGTTTCATGCATATTTTAACTATTTTTCGTCTATTTTCCGAGAAAAATTACAAGTTTTTCGGTAAAATTGATCTTTATTTAATTTTTTTCAATAAAAATTCAAATTAAAAAATAAGAACATGTGTAAAAAATAAAAAAAATGAATTTAGTGAGAAAAAAAGCGACAAAGTGTTGTTGCTTTCAAGTCAACAACGCATTTATTTAAAAAAAAACATCGGTAAAACATCATTACCGACATATTTTGTGAAAGAGCACAACGCAATGACATTTATGAGTGTTCAGTTCATTAGTGTTTGAGCATCATTTCAGTGAAAGTGAATTATAAATTTCCTGCCAGTGAATAATTGTGAAATTCAAAAAGAATTAAAAGGTATGTGTTAAAATTTTGTAATTTAATACACATAGGCATCGATGTTGTTCTCTTGCTTGGTTACTTTTTTCTGAAATATGTAATACATTGTAATGTATTTATATGTATAGCATGTAGGAATAATGTGCGTTGGAATAATGTATTAACTGGTCCTTAGAGGCGAAATGTCGGTTGACATATGAGTAAATGCTGTTGATCACATATGAGTTATGCCAATTTGTAGGTGGAAAAAATATATTCGAACCAAATGTTTTGAAATATACTAATTTCAGTTTTTTAAAATTTTTTTAGTAAAATTATACAATGGATCCAAATGCATTGCCGTCTACATCTCAAACCGCAACAACATCAACAAGTACCGAAAGTCATTTGAAGCATTTGCCTTCGCACGATGTTGCTGTTTTTGGTGCATCTTGTGATTTGAGTGGACTCGATCTGCCAACGAAACAGGATATTTTAAGATGTTTTTTTTTCTTGGCCGAACGTGCTAAACTCCAAAACAAAATGTTTTCGTATAAAACATTCGTACCGCACGTAACAGACAAATTGATTGAAATTTGGAGTCAACTTAATGTTGAAATTCTAACCAAACAAAGTGTTGTTAGAAAATTGGGTACATTGATTGACAAGTATCAAATCGAAACTAAACATTCAAATATCGCCTCATTCAGAACGTTCGAGCAATCTACAAAAGAATTATTTTACATCGGCAAATGTCAATGTGACTTGAAAGCAGAATTATGCTCATGTGGATTGATTCCAGATCATTTGAAAGAGTTCATGCGAGATCAAAATAATGACAGAAGATTGACGATACCGGAATTCGTGCTAGAAGTTGAAGAGCCAGCACCAACGTCAACAATAATACCAACAAGCGTTGAACAGAGCCATTCAGCATATGAACCAAGTACTGATATAGATCAGCCAAGTTCAAATCCACAAGATATTCCGCCAATGATACGAGGACCGTATACTCCCAGATACGATGCTTCGAACTTCGCTGCGATGTGTGATCGATTTGGTGTGTCTGATAGAATAGCAGCAGCACTCGCAACATCTCTTATGCAAGACATTGACGTAAAAGATGCACATGGCAATCCTATCATCATGGATAAAAATAAAGTGCGTCGAGAAAAGGCCAAATGCAGAGAAGAACTGCTTCGTAAGCAGTATGATGCATCCAATTTGATAGCATTTTCATTCGACGGCCGAAAAAATGATGCTTTAACAATGGAAAAAATCGATGAGAAGTTGCATGCAAGGATGGTGAAAGAACCACATCTAGTTGTTTTGAAGGAACCAAATTCTCAATTGATAGGCTACACAAAAGTCGAAAATGAAGATGCTGAACACAAATTGATGACATTTAATGCATTCTTCGTCGAAAAAGAAATTGCTCTCGATGCATTAATCGGCATATGCTGTGATGGTGAGCCAACAAATACTGGCGTAAGAAATGGGATTTTGCGTCGATTTGAATTGCATTTGAATAGACCGCTGCATTGGTTTGTGTGCATGCTGCACTTTAACGAGCTGCCATTTCGTCATTTGTTTGACACTTTGGAAAGATCATCGACCACTGGACCACGAACAACAACTGGAACGTTGGGCAAACAAATTGAAACTTGTGAAAATCTTCCGGTATGTATCATTTGTCATTTTTCTCATCGATTTTTTCCATTATTAAATGGTAAAATTTAATTCATCTCATTTCTTTTTTTTCAGCTTGTAGATGAATTCGAGATAATCGTGCTAGAGAACATGCCACCTGATTTAGATCCATTTGAATTATCCACCGATTCAAAATACTTATACAAAATGGCCAATGCAATTTCGAATGGTGTTGTTCCTGCGGATTTATCTCACAATAAACCAGGACCAATAGCACATTCACGTTGGCTCACCAAGGCGAATAGATTGTTGCGGTTGTATGTGTCAACTGAAAATCTATCAAGGAATTTGAAAATTTTGGCAACATACATAATGAAAGTGTATGTGCCGATGTACTTCAACATCAAGTACTATAATTCGGTGGTCTTCGGTAGTGTATTATTTTACAAATTCATTCGTTGGACACAATATTTGGATACAAATCTACGCGGAGTTGTGAATAATGTCATTAAAAACAATTCATATTACGCACATTCCGAAAATATTTTGTTAGCGATGTTATTTGATGATAAAAAAGAGACACGAAAAATCGCAATCAAGAAAATTTTACACTACCGAAGAAATCTGTACGACCCGGCACATCTTAGAGTTTATCAAAAACCTTTGATAAACTTCAATTGTACAGATTATACGAATATGATTGATTTAAATAGAGATGATGTCTTATTCGAACCACCGTTTACGTATAGCATTCCGTATGATCATTTGGAACAATATTTAGAATGCGATGATCCACCATTGCCTGATCAAAGAATTCCGGTACACATACAAGCAACGGAAAGACATGTTCAATTGCTGGCTAGCGTTTCTAAACGTGTTTTAGAAAAGAGTCGACACAGTGTTATGGCAGTTACATCAGAAAGCCGTGCAAAATACCCCCGACTTGAAAGCAAAAAAGACTTTCAAAAATAAGTTATTTCGCTTTTCTTCCACTAAATTCATTTTTTTTTTTATTTTTTACACATGTTCTTATTTTTTAAGTTGAATTTTTGTTGAAAAAAATAAAATAAAGATCAATTTTACCGAAAAACTTGTAATTTTTCTCGGAAAATAGACGAAAAATAGTTAAAATATGCATGAAACGCCCTCTGGCGGTAGTTATAGGTAAAAATAAAGATCAGAAATGAATTTCTCGACCCCAAAAACCCCCCATATACACATAAAAAAGATAAAATAACGATGAATAAAAAAACGAATTTTGAATCAAAATGATGTTATAGGGAAAAAATCTTTTTTTGAAAAGTGGGAGACTCGAAAATCGAGATAGACCTATGGTTCCTTCGGCAAAGTTACTTAGAATTGTCCATATAATCATCTTAAGGGGCAGGTCTAATCGACACAAAATTTGGCCCGCCCTAATATATATATATATATATATATATATATATATATATATATATATATATATATATACAGTGGTGCCTCGCATAACGAACGCCTCGCACAGCGAACGCTGCACACAACGAACTTCCTTTTCGTTCATTTCACGATTCAAACAACGAACTTCGCTTCACACAACGAAGTCGCCCACTTCACACGATCACTGCCGATTTATTGCATGCATCCGCGCAGGCAGTCGTTAGTCACTGAGCAGTACGCTTAACTTACGCACGTGTCGCAGCAATCGTTCATCATTACAACGAAGTCGCCCACTTCACACGATCACTGCCGATTTATTGCATGCATCCGCGCAGGCAGTCGTTAGTCACTGAGCAGTACGCTTAACTTACGCACGTGTCGCAGCAATCGTTCATCATTACAACGAAGTCGCCCACTTCACACGATCACTGCCGATTTATTGCATGCATCCGCGCAGGCAGTCGTTAGTCACTGAGCAGTACGCTCAACTTACGCACGTGTCGCAGCAATCGTTCATCATTACAACGAAGTCGCCCACTTCACACGATCACTGCCGATTTATTGCATGCATCCGCGCAGGCAGTCGTTAGTCACTGAGCAGTACGCTTAATTTACGCACGTATCGCAGCAATCGTTCTTCATTACGAATTAAATCGCACACGTATCACGGCAGTTGTCCTTTTAAGATAAACTCAACATTTTTTTTATATGATGGGTTCTAAAAAAAGCAGGAAGGTGATTTCTCTTGAAATGAAACAGGAAATAATTAGAAGGAGTGAATGTGGGGTAAAACAGTGTGACCTCGTCAAAGAGTTTGGCCTCAACAAGACCACCATTTTCACCATTTTGACAAACAAGGATGCAATAAAATCAGCCAAAGTAGCCAAAGGAGTATCAAAACTATTTAATGAAAAACATAGATCTTGAATCCACGAGGAAATGGAGAGGCTATTAGCGATTTGGATCAAAGACAGGCAGGTGAAAGGTGACGTAACAACCCAAGATATTATCTGTCACAAGGCCAAGATAATTTATGAAGATCTAAAGAAAAACATCCCTGGAAGTAGCAGCAATCAAGATAATAAAGAAGATTTCAAAGCCAGCAGGGGGTGGTTTTTTAGATTTAAGAAAAGGCATGGAATCCACAGCGTTAATATGCATGGTGAGGCTGGCAGTGCTGATAAAAAAGAAGCAGAAAAGTTCTCTATTAATTTTCAAAAATTTATTATGGATGAAGGATACTGCCCACAACAAGTGTTCAATGCCGATGAAACGGGTCTTTTCTGGAAAAGAATGCCGAGCAGAACCTTCATTACAAAAGAAGAGAAGAAATTGCCAGGACACAAAGCCATGAAGGACAGACTTACCCTCATGATTTCGTCTAATGCCAGCGGAGACCTCAAGATCAAACCTCTATTGGTTTATCACTCTGAAAATCCAAGAATTTTTAAGAAAAATAACGTTATTAAGTCCAAATTGCCCGTCCATTGGAAGTCCAATCAAAAAGCCTGGGTGACCCAAGTTATCTTCAACGAATGGATTCTGGAAACCTTTGCTCCTGCCGTGAAGAAATTCTTGTTGGAAAAAGAACTGCCGCTCAAAGCCCTTCTGATACTTGACAATGCCCCTTCTCACCCAAAAGACCTAGAAGAAATATTGCAGGAAAATTATCCTTTTATCAAGGTGCAGTATTTGCCACCAAACACCACATCCATTCTCCAGCCAATGGATCAGCAAGTTATTGCGAACTTTAAAAAACTCTACACTAGAGCCCTCTTTAATAAGGTGTTTGAAGAATGCGAGTTTGGTGGAGACAATATGACTATCCGAATGTTTTGGAAGGAGAAATTTGATATCCTTTTGGCAATACGACTTATACAGAAGGCCTGGGAAGAAGTGTCACAAAGGACCCTCATTTCTGCGTGGAAGATGCTTGTGCCTTCGTGGATTCAGGAAGAAGCAGTAGTTGATGACACAGAAGTGGTGAAGGACATCATCACAGTGGCCCAAAGGTTGGAATTAGAGGTAGAGGAAGAGGATGTAGAGGAGCTTATTGAGGAACACAAAGAAGAGCTGACAACTGAAGAGCTCCAAACACTTCTGGCCCAACAACAGGACAATGCTCAAAGGGAAGCGTCATCTGATAACGAGGAGCAACAATCAAACAATCAACCAATTCCAACTGCTGACATCAATAACATCCTGGTCAAATGGAAAGCAGTTCAGGAGTTTACCAATGCCCACTATCCGGATTCCGCTGAAGCAAACAGGATCAACGACCTGTACTCCGATACTCTTGTCCGTTATTTCCGGCAGATGTTGAAGAAAAGAGAGAAACAAACGACTTTGGACAGATTTTTCACTGCACCATCGGCCAAAAAGCGGAAAATGGATGAAGATGTGCAAGATTCGATTATTTCTTAAAATTAAAAAATGTGTGTTTTTTTCATTATGTTTTTAGATGTATCTAAATAAAAATAATAACAAAAAATTTATCTTTTTTTTATGTCATCTTACCATATTTTATGCCACAGAACGAATTATTTTTTTAACATGTATTGTTATGGGAAAACGCGTTTCACATAACGAACTTTTCGCATAACGAACTTGCTCCTGGAACGAATTAAGTTCGTTGTGTGAGGCAACACTGTATATATATATATATATATATATATATATATATATATATATATATATATATATATATATATATATATATATATATATATATATCAGCAAAATGATTAAGGGAGATAATCTCTGGAGTGGCCTATTCGATTGAGCTGAAATTTTCGGAGAACGTAGATGCATATAGTAGGTAGGTCTGCGACTTTCTCAAATGCAGATATCCTAAACTTTTTGGCGGCGGCGAGCGTTTTAGTGAATTTTGAGGTACTCCTATATTTCCAAGCAGTGTAAAGTTTTGGTAAAGACAACTATTGGGAATGAACACTAATTATGTTCTTAGCTAGTTTTTGATAAAAAATTGGAAATTGTGACCCGTATGTGGGTGCAGGGTGCCTAAAAGTAGGCAAGGATTTTTTTTTCAAATTTTGATTTGTCATTACTTCTAAGAAAAACAATGGATCATCGTGAAATTTGCAGAGCGTATTAGTGTTGACTAAAATTTAGCACATGTGGATTTTTAAGATATTGCGGATAACCCTGTAGCTACGGCAGGCTCCTGAATAAAAAACCTTCAAATCTTTGACCTTCCTGAAAAATTTTTGATTTTTGACAAAAAAATCAGATCACTGATAAATTTAAACCTTTGTCCATCATGTCAAATTAAAATTTTCAAAATTCCGATTTGCACAAGAACGGCAACCCATCACCAAATTACCTCTATTTTCAGCACTCGCAAGATCTGTTCACGAGAACTGACCACCGGATTATCCGATCATAATGACATTTACAGGACATGTTGGTATTAGCTAGGACCAGGTCTGATAGAAGTGATTTTGAAATGCGGGCAACCCTGTGCCAGTGGTACCATCTTGAAAAATCACCCAGAAAAAAAACTGGTTTTTGGCCTATAACTTCCGATTCAGCCATCAAATTTTGACAAGATTCACCCAATACTTGGATCTTACTTTATGTAACATTTGATGAAAATTTGGCTGCAAAATTAGAATAGAGTTGCCAGCTATGGTGATTTTTGTCTCCTAAATCTTGCAAATTTGCTCAGCAAAATAAAGCTTTTTTCCCTATAACTTCCGGTCCAGTGTAAAGATCAGAACGAAGTTCACGCAGTAAATGGACTTTTATGTGAGCCAAATGTCAAAGAAATTTCGTACCAAAATCATGAAAGGGCTGCCAGCTATGACCATTTTTGTAATTTTGTTTAATTTCTTTACTGAGCGATTTTGTCATTAGATTTCCAAATGAAAATGATCCTGCAATGAAAATTAACAACAAAAATAACGCTTTAAAAATTTGATAAGTTTTGAGGGTAGTAACCCTAAAATTCTTTTCACCCGTATAACTTCCAGCGCAGTGATTCAATCGAAACGAAATTTACTGGTTAGGTTTAACTTAACGTGAAGCAGAATTGGTATGTATTATGCTTTGCTGTTGATACAGGCTAACCAGCATTAGCCATTTCCGTAAATATTGCACCAACAGATGCTTCAAACAACGTTCTCATATGCAAAGCATTTGCAATAAAAATAAGCAATTCTTTTTTAAATTTTCCGAGTTTTGAACATTTTTCGGATGGCAGCCCCAAACAACGTTTAACCGCTGAAACCTTTAATGAAATCCTGCGAAGAGAACGAAATTCAAAGGATACGTTGATTTGAGTATGAGCTTGTTATGGTAAACTTATTACTGCTTCGTTCGGAAAGTGTTGCCAGCAATGAATTATATGTGTTATAGTTGAGTTTTATTGCTTTGGATAAGGAATGGTTGATATGATTCTAAAAAACAGTGTATTACGTCTTTCCACACTTTTTTGTCACTCACAGACAATTTCTTCGAAAATTAGTTTTCTAGCGGTTCAGGTGCGCTAGAGTTTTTTTTATTCTGTATTCAAATTTTTTGCTCTTCTCTTTTCCTTCAAAAACATCCTTACGGGAAGATGAAATATAGAAATCATAACTTTGATGAAAACGCTACATATAATTTATATAGAATAATAATTTACGGAATTTAAATAAATAATTCATACACCAACCACGAAGGTTATCTGAAATAAGTTTGTTATTTTTATCGAATTGAATTAGTTACTTCTTAATGCACCGCAAAACAGCAAGCTGTGACCCAGCTATTTCCACCTTGATCCAGAGCTAGTGCGTCTCAGTCTTTCAGCGTGAAGTACTCCTTCGAGAACCGACTGTGAATATTTGTGAATATATTTGTGAATATATTTGTTCCCGGCCAAACGGTTGTGCCGGATAATGTAGTGACAGAACGTCCACGTAGAGGAGTAGAGCCTTTATCATCCTCCGTCACCATGAACCCAACTATTTCCAAACCACGAGCTCTTTTTGTCAGAAGCACTTGTTATGCGACCAATTGTTAGGTTCCTAGAGGGAGCAATGAAAACTCTCTAGGAATGAAGAGAATATTAAAATTTTATTAAATGAACAAAACTTTTATATTTTACTAGCTCCTCATGAGCCGCTGGTCTAAATACGACTAGTTTAATAATTACATTCTACCTTAAATCTAACCTCGGTACATAGCCGAGAAAATGCCATGTAGGCATATACATATGTATCAACAAAAAGTTCTCACATCGGGAGAGTCATATTGAAGAAACAATAAAATGCTTAGTTTATTAGTTCCGTATTAAATTTCAATAATATATTAACGTAACTGAAGATACACGCGTCTACGAAATGTAGATAAGAATTCGAACGTCGCGACAAAGATAAACAATCTAACGTGACGATCTCAATGATCGTCCCAATTCTCAAGTACCGAAAATAAAAGATTAGGATCGAGACTGGTGTGAATTTGAAGTGCATAAATGAGAAATGTTATGAAAACATTTCTCAAGAAATAATAAACATATTTTATTACTATGCGATATATTACTTGGCATTTTCAAGACATCGCATAACACCTCCACCCTTAAGAGATGTTTACGGATATCGAGAACGTAAACTTCTGGACAATGGTTCAAGTCCCAACTCCTGCTGAAAATCGCCTTCCAATCCACAAATGCTTCTTGCTGGGCGTGCTGCGACTGTATCATTTGAATTCCGACATTTTGGAAAACAACATTTTACAAACTTACAAAAGTATTTAATGCACGAAAATTTCGAGCACAGAAATACTATTAAAGCGATTAAAAACGTAGTAAGTACACTCCCAACCACAGGTCTAGAATGTACTGGAACCGGACGTAGTACCTCGTCCCAAAAGTGTCTGGAATTTTGAATGTCCTAAGCCAAATCGTTAATATCAGTCAAATTAATATTTTTTAACTTCAAAACAGATTTATGGTCAAAACTAAATTCTTCTAATTTAATTTTTTCGCAACAATCATCAGCGATCCCAATCTTGTCCCTGACTTAAAGTGCGAGAGTGGTTTCCGAACCCAAACTTCGAATAGTAGTATCGTACGTTTCTAAACTGCAATTAGGTTTTAACTTTAAAATACCGATTCCATCCAATATGATTTCTTCCGAAGTGTTACAGATCACCTTGCCAATTATTGTTGGCGATACAACAAACAAAAAATCTCTTTCAGTAAGAGCGTGATATAGCTCATCATCAGTATTTAAGCCTTTTGCAATACAAGTTTTAAAAGATTGTCGCAGATACACGTTAACTTCGCAATCTGCGTCCTAAACGGTTTCTCTGAATATTAGATATTTGCAAATATAGTGGCTATTTGTTTCAAGACATATAGTGTGCGTGTGTCTACCGACTGTCGTACGACATTTTTACTAATGTTTGAAGAACAATAGTATTAAACTCGTTTCGCCGAAAATTCATATTTTATATATATATATATATATATATATATATATATATATATATATATATATATATATATATATATATATATATATATATATATATATATATATATATATATATATATATATATATATATATATATATACAGTGGTGCCTCGCATAACGAACGCCTCGCACAGCGAACGCTGCACACAACGAACTTCCTTTTCGTTCATTTCACGATTCATACAACGAACTTCGCTTCACACAACGAAGTCGCCCACTTCACACGATCACTGCCGATTTATTGCATGCATCCGCGCAGGCAGTCGTTAGTCACTGAGCAGTACGCTTAACTTACGCACGTGTCGCAGCAATCGTTCATCATTACAACGAAGTCGCCCACTTCACACGATCACTGCCGATTTATTGCATGCATCCGCGCAGGCAGTCGTTAGTCACTGAGCAGTACGCTTAACTTACGCACGTGTCGCAGCAATCGTTCATCATTACAACGAAGTCGCCCACTTCACACGATCACTGCCGATTTATTGCATGCATCCGCGCAGGCAGTCGTTAGTCACTGAGCAGTACGCTCAACTTACGCACGTGTCGCAGCAATCGTTCATCATTACAACGAAGTCGCCCACTTCACACGATCACTGCCGATTTATTGCATGCATCCGCGCAGGCAGTCGTTAGTCACTGAGCAGTACGCTTAATTTACGCACGTATCGCAGCAATCGTTCTTCATTACGAATTAAATGGCACACGTATCACGGCAGTCGTCCTTTTAAGATAAACTCAACATTTTTTTTATATGATGGGTTCTAAAAAAAGCAGGAAGGTGATTTCTCTTGAAATGAAACAGGAAATAATTAGAAGGAGTGAATGTGGGGTAAAACAGTGTGACCTCGTCAAAGAGTTTGGCCTCAACAAGACCACCATTTTCACCATTTTGACAAACAAGGATGCAATAAAATCAGCCAAAGTAGCCAAAGGAGTATCAAAACTATTTAATGAAAAACATAGATCTTCAATCCACGAGGAAATGGAGAGGCTATTAGCGATTTGGATCAAGGACAGGCAGGTGAAAGGTGACGTAACAACCCAAGATATTATCTGTCACAAGGCCAAGATAATTTATGAAGATCTAAAGAAAAACATCCCTGGAAGTAGCAGCAATCAAGATAATAAAGAAGATTTCAAAGCCAGCAGGGGGTGGTTTTTTAGATTTAAGAAAAGGCATGGAATCCACAGCGTTAATATGCATGGTGAGGCTGGCAGTGCTGATAAAAAAGAAGCAGAAAAGTTCTCTATTAATTTTCAAAAATTTATTATGGATGAAGGATACTGCCCACAACAAGTGTTCAATGCCGATGAAACGGGTCTTTTCTGGAAAAGAATGCCGAGCAGAACCTTCATTACAAAAGAAGAGAAGAAATTGCCAGGACACAAAGCCATGAAGGACAGACTTACCCTCATGATTTCGTCTAATGCCAGCGGAGACCTCAAGATCAAACCTCTATTGGTTTATCACTCTGAAAATCCAAGAATTTTTAAGAAAAATAACGTTATTAAGTCCAAATTGCCCGTCCATTGGAAGTCCAATCAAAAAGCCTGGGTGACCCAAGTTATCTTCAACGAATGGATTCTGGAAACCTTTGCTCCTGCCGTGAAGAAATTCTTGTTTGAAAAAGAACTGCCGCTCAAAGCCCTTCTGATACTTGACAATGCCCCTTCTCACCCAAAAGACCTAGAAGAAATATTGCAGGAAAATTATCCTTTTATCAAGGTGCAGTATTTGCCACCAAACACCACATCCATTCTCCAGCCAATGGATCAGCAAGTTATTGCGAACTTTAAAAAACTCTACACTAGAGCCCTCTTTAATAAGGTGTTTGAAGAATGCGAGTTTGGTGGAGACAATATGACTATCCGAATGTTTTGGAAGGAGAAATTTGATATCCTTTTGGCAATACGACTTATACAGAAGGCCTGGGAAGAAGTGTCACAAAGGACCCTCATTTCTGCGTGGAAGATGCTTGTGCCTTCGTGGATTCAGGAAGAAGCAGTAGTTGATGACACAGAAGTGGTGAAGGACATCATCACAGTGGCCCAAAGGTTGGAATTAGAGGTAGAGGAAGAGGATGTAGAGGAGCTTATTGAGGAACACAAAGAAGAGCTGACAACTGAAGAGCTCCAAACACTTCTGACCCAACAACAGGACAATGCTCAAAGGGAAGCGTCATCTGATAACGAGGAGCAACAATCAAACAATCAACCAATTCCAACTGCTGACATCAATAACATCCTGGTCAAATGGAAAGCAGTTCAGGAGTTTACCAATGCCCACTATCCGGATTCCGCTGAAGCAAACAGGATCAACGACCTGTACTCCGATACTCTTGTCCGTTATTTCCGGCAGATGTTGAAGAAAAGAGAGAAACAAACGACTTTGGACAGATTTTTCACTGCACCATCGGCCAAAAAGCGGAAAATGGATGAAGATGTGCAAGATTCGATTATTTCTTAAAATTAAAAAATCTGTGTTTTTTTCATTATGTTTTTAGATGTATCTAAATAAAAATAATAACAAAAAATTTATCTTTTTTTTATGTCATCTTACCATATTTTATGCCACAGAACGAATTATTTTTTTAACATGTATTGTTATGGGAAAACGCGTTTCACATAACGAACTTTTCGCATAACGAACTTGCTCCTGGAACGAATTAAGTTCGTTGTGTGAGGCAACACTGTATATATATATATATATATATATATATATATATATATATATATATATATATATATATATATATATATATATATATATATATATATATATATATATATATATATATATATCAGCAAAATGATTAAGGGAGATAATCTCTGGAGTGGCCTATTCGATTGAGCTGAAATTTTCGGAGAACGTAGATGCATATAGTAGGTAGGTCTGCGACTTTCTCAAATGCAGATATCCTAAACTTTTTGGCGGCGGCGAGCGTTTTAGTGAATTTTGAGGTACTCCTATATTTCCAAGCAGTGTAAAGTTTTGGTAAAGACAACTATTGGGAATGAACACTAATTATGTTCTTAGCTAGTTTTTGATAAAAAATTGGAAATTGTGACCCGTATGTGGGTGCAGGGTGCCTAAAAGTAGGCAAGGATTTTTTTTTCAAATTTTGATTTGTCATTACTTCTAAGAAAAACAATGGATCATCGTGAAATTTGCAGAGCGTATTAGTGTTGACTAAAATTTAGCACATGTGGATTTTTAAGATATTGCGGATAACCCTGTAGCTACGGCAGGCTCCTGAATAAAAAACCTTCAAATCTTTGACCTTCCTGAAAAATTTTTGATTTTTGACAAAAAAATCAGATCACTGATAAATTTAAACCTTTGTCCATCATGTCAAATTAAAATTTTCAAAATTCCGATTTGCACAAGAACGGCAACCCATCACCAAATTACCTCTATTTTCAGCACTCGCAAGATCTGTTCACGAGAACTGACCACCGGATTATCCGATCATAATGACATTTACAGGACATGTTGGTATTAGCTAGGACCAGGTCTGATAGAAGTGATTTTGAAATGCGGGCAACCCTGTGCCAGTGGTACCATCTTGAAAAATCACCCAGAAAAAAAACTGGTTTTTGGCCTATAACTTCCGATTCAGCCATCAAATTTTGACAAGATTCACCCAATACTTGGATCTTACTTTATGTAACATTTGATGAAAATTTGGCTGCAAAATTAGAATAGAGTTGCCAGCTATGGTGATTTTTGTCTCCTAAATCTTGCAAATTTGCTCAGCAAAATAAAGCTTTTTTCCCTATAACTTCCGGTCCAGTGTAAAGATCAGAACGAAGTTCACGCAGTAAATGGACTTTTATGTGAGCCAAATGTCAAAGAAATTTCGTACCAAAATCATGAAAGGGCTGCCAGCTATGACCATTTTTGTAATTTTGTTTAATTTCTTTACTGAGCGATTTTGTCATTAGATTTCCAAATGAAAATGATCCTGCAATGAAAATTAACAACAAAAATAACGCTTTAAAAATTTGATAAGTTTTGAGGGTAGTAACCCTAAAATTCTTTTCACCCGTATAACTTCCAGCGCAGTGATTCAATCGAAACGAAATTTACTGGTTAGGTTTAACTTAACGTGAAGCAGAATTGGTATGTATTATGCTTTGCTGTTGATACAGGCTAACCAGCATTAGCCATTTCCGTAAATATTGCACCAACAGATGCTTCAAACAACGTTCTCATATGCAAAGCATTTGCAATAAAAATAAGCAATTCTTTTTTAAATTTTCCGAGTTTTGAACATTTTTCGGATGGCAGCCCCAAACAACGTTTAACCGCTGAAACCTTTAATGAAATCCTGCGAAGAGAACGAAATTCAAAGGATACGTTGATTTGAGTATGAGCTTGTTATGGTAAACTTATTACTGCTTCGTTCGGAAAGTGTTGCCAGCAATGAATTATATGTGTTATAGTTGAGTTTTATTGCTTTGGATAAGGAATGGTTGATATGATTCTAAAAAACAGTGTATTACGTCTTTCCACACTTTTTTGTCACTCACAGACAATTTCTTCGAAAATTAGTTTTCTAGCGGTTCAGGTGCGCTAGAGTTTTTTTTATTCTGTATTCAAATTTTTTGCTCTTCTCTTTTCCTTCAAAAACATCCTTACGGGAAGATGAAATATAGAAATCATAACTTTGATGAAAACGCTACATATAATTTATATAGAATAATAATTTACGGAATTTAAATAAATAATTCATACACCAACCACGAAGGTTATCTGAAATAAGTTTGTTATTTTTATCGAATTGAATTAGTTACTTCTTAATGCACCGCAAAACAGCAAGCTGTGACCCAGCTATTTCCACCTTGATCCAGAGCTAGTGCGTCTCAGTCTTTCAGCGTGAAGTACTCCTTCGAGAACCGACTGTGAATATTTGTGAATATATTTGTGAATATATTTGTTCCCGGCCAAACGGTTGTGCCGGATAATGTAGTGACAGAACGTCCACGTAGAGGAGTAGAGCCTTTATCATCCTCCGTCACCATGAACCCAACTATTTCCAAACCACGAGCTCTTTTTGTCAGAAGCACTTGTTATGCGACCAATTGTTAGGTTCCTAGAGGGAGCAATGAAAACTCTCTAGGAATGAAGAGAATATTAAAATTTTATTAAATGAACAAAACTTTTATATTTTACTAGCTCCTCATGAGCCGCTGGTCTAAATACGACTAGTTTAATAATTACATTCTACCTTAAATCTAACCTCGGTACATAGCCGAGAAAATGCCATGTAGGCATATACATATGTATCAACAAAAAGTTCTCACATCGGGAGAGTCATATTGAAGAAACAATAAAATGCTTAGTTTATTAGTTCCGTATTAAATTTCAATAATATATTAACGTAACTGAAGATACACGCGTCTACGAAATGTAGATAAGAATTCGAACGTCGCGACAAAGATAAACAATCTAACGTGACGATCTCAATGATCGTCCCAATTCTCAAGTACCGAAAATAAAAGATTAGGATCGAGACTGGTGTGAATTTGAAGTGCATAAATGAGAAATGTTATGAAAACATTTCTCAAGAAATAATAAACATATTTTATTACTATGCGATATATTACTTGGCATTTTCAAGACATCGCATAACACCTCCACCCTTAAGAGATGTTTACGGATATCGAGAACGTAAACTTCTGGACAATGGTTCAAGTCCCAACTCCTGCTGAAAATCGCCTTCCAATCCACAAATGCTTCTTGCTGGGCGTGCTGCGACTGTATCATTTGAATTCCGACATTTTGGAAAACAACATTTTACAAACTTACAAAAGTATTTAATGCACGAAAATTTCGAGCACAGAAATACTATTAAAGCGATTAAAAACGTAGTAAGTACACTCCCAACCACAGGTCTAGAATGTACTGGAACCGGACGTAGTACCTCGTCCCAAAAGTGTCTGGAATTTTGAATGTCCTAAGCCAAATCGTTAATATCAGTCAAATTAATATTTTTTAACTTCAAAACAGATTTATGGTCAAAACTAAATTCTTCTAATTTAATTTTTTCGCAACAATCATCAGCGATCCCAATCTTGTCCCTGACTTAAAGTGCGAGAGTGGTTTCCGAACCCAAACTTCGAATAGTAGTATCGTACGTTTCTAAACTGCAATTAGGTTTTAACTTTAAAATACCGATTCCATCCAATATGATTTCTTCCGAAGTGTTACAGATCACCTTGCCAATTATTGTTGGCGATACAACAAACAAAAAATCTCTTTCAGTAAGAGCGTGATATAGCTCATCATCAGTATTTAAGCCTTTTGCAATACAAGTTTTAAAAGATTGTCGCAGATACACGTTAACTTCGCAATCTGCGTCCTAAACGGTTTCTCTGAATATTAGATATTTGCAAATATAGTGGCTATTTGTTTCAAGACAATCACTTAAGGTTTTAGTTAGTGTATATTTTTCCTTATCTTCTCTTACAATCAAAAACTTATTTTCTAAGTTGATCAGTGTAAGCCCATTAGTAACAACCTTAGGTGTAGGAATTAATTCAAAAATATTAAAAACATCTGAGGTTACTAGGTCAATAGTTAGGAGAATGGTTAAATTGCCGTTTTGGGTGTATGCTTTAATTTTCAAAAGTTTCATTAGTGTTGCATAGTTTTCAATTTTTGGTCCAATTACCAGCTTCTCCTCTACATAAAAAGGTTTTAAAACATTAATTAATTCTTCAGGTTCAATGATGCTAGGGTGAATTCGCCCTAACTGCAAGAAAATAACGCTGTCTAACAATTGTTCGACTTCCGTGTGGATGAATTCCAACTTATGATTAATTAAGATCATGGTTTCTTCAAAATAGCTTTGTGGTTTTATAGAAATCTCTAATTTATTTGAGGTAATTTTCAAACGATTAATTCTTCAATAACGGAATTAACTTTATCACGTGTGATAGTTGCATCCTTTGCAATGCTTCGTACCTGTTTGTTCAAAATGTTCATTAATTTTAAGTTTTCAGTGATGCCATATTTAATTTTACGTTCGTTGCCTTCAACAGTTTGTAAAACCTTATCATAATAGTCAGCGTCGTTCTGATCTAATGTTTCAAATAAAAGTTTAAACCCAGATCCAATAAAATTAGCTAAGCCTCTACGAGTACGGTGAAGTTTCTTGGTTCCCAAAAGTTGGTATAATAGATCTAAGATTTCCGAAATATTTGGAAGTGGATAGCTGTCTGAAATGGTAATATCATTCAACTTCCTGAAATCAATGACCATTTGCCATTTCCTCTTTCCGCTCTTGTCTGCTTTCTTAGGAACAATCCATAATGGGCTGTTCCAAGGTGAACTACTATCTCGAATAATTCCATCCTCTTTTAGGCTTTCTATTTGGTTCCGAACTTCTTCTTCGTGAACCTTTGGATACCTATACCCTTTTGAATAAATCGGAACTGATCCAGGTATTTATTTGGTGTTTAATAGTATTTGTAGAAGTTAATTTTTCACCCTCGATACTAAACAAATCACTGTAAGTTGAAATTATTTTTAGAACTTCCGATTTTTCCAAATCGTTCATATGTGATGTGCGAATATTACCAATAACTTGCTTTTGCCGACAAGTCATTCCACTATCTATATTGAAATAGTTAAAATTGCAAAGGTTTTCTATCTTTAGTTTCACATCACTGAGTGATTTCGAATCAGTACCTGTGTTAACAACGGAAACCAAAACTTTTCCATTGGTAAGTTTTGAAACACTATTAGGCACATATAAGCCATTGACTTCCTGAGATGGTATAAAGACATCTCCGTCGTGAGTT
The DNA here is from genome assembly GCA_963978885.1 of Nemotelus pantherinus. NCBI lineage: Eukaryota > Metazoa > Arthropoda > Insecta > Diptera > Stratiomyidae > Nemotelus > Nemotelus pantherinus. The sequence continues at coordinate 142,157,286 of OZ022263.1, forward strand.
TGATCGTCAACACTCACAATTCTGAAGGCTTCGCACCTTCCTTTGACAAATTTTTCCTCATGTTCATAATTCAAATCAGTTTCTACCTGGTTGCCTTTAAGCAACCCTTCCGAATATAAAACATCATAGCTATTTTCTTTTAAGAACTGATTCCCGATTAAACCATCGAAGTTTTCCAATAGGTTATTATGCACAACATGAAATTTAGCAGACAGGGTTCCGTCTTTACCAACTTTAATCGGTGAAAAGTTGGTGAAATTCAGTAAAGGTGAAATTCAGTAATGTTTCTCCCAAACATTCCTCTTCAACTCCAGAAATTCCCTGGAACTTCAATTTTTCATTTTGGTTCACCTGAACCTCATAAACAGCAGATGTTTTTATCATATTGACTTCAGCATCGGTATCAATCAATAGTTTACGCTTATCACCATTGATTAAACAAGTAACGTACGGACTATCCGCAACTTTAACTAAATGCTGTTCAGCAGATTTTTTAAATGAAGTGTTATCACTCCGCCTTTCACCTTTAAAATCGTCACTTTTCTTCTTTAGTGGTGATCGACAAAATCTTTTAATATGTCCCAACTTTCCACAGTTATAGCATTTTAATTGGACTTTTTTTATTTTACCAAATTCCGATTCGAATAGTCGGTTTCAATTTTGGTTCGAAATAGATTCAAACGTTGCTCCTCTTCGCAAGCAAATCGACTTGCCTCAGCTAAGTTGATTGGCCTTTGCGTAACAACGTACCGCGATATGTTTTCGCGCAACCCGTTAATAAAAATTGTCATGGCTTCTTCTTCCAAGGAAGCCTTTTGACCAGCTTCGTGTTCCTTTTTAACACAAGCCATCTTGCTCTGAAGCAATCTTCGATGCAAAATTTCGACCTTTTGAGTGTACTGGACAACAGTTTAATCGACGGTTACGGTTTAATCGAAATTAATTCTCGGTGAAGCTGCAGAGAACTATGTGGTTCGCGAAAAACTTTCAAAAGTCCCTTTTTAAGGTCATTCCAACCTTTTAAGTCCCTATTCATAAGAATAGTTACCGTATTCCCGCGAATACGTGTCTGAATAAATCTGAAGAGGACATGTTTTTGTGATTCCGATGCCAAAGCATCGGCATGATCACAAGACTCAATAAATGATAAAACTTCCTCACTTTTGGATTCAAAAGTGGGATTGAATGCAAAAAGAGTGTTGTACGGAATTTCGGACATGGTGAAGTCACTATTCCGTTCAACTGAGAGATTTGGATTCGATGAATTATTAGCAGAGGAAAGATAAGTATCTGAACCACTAGCGTGATTATCAGGATTAGTCATAGCACTATCAACACAAGCAAAACGCAGATAATTTTCGCGAGAAACCCAGCAATTATTATAAAACACCATAAAATTTGAGTTATTATTAAGAATCCACTGATCTGACACACTATATTCTTTCCCAACAAAATCTTTAATAGTTGGCATACTAGGTGCCTTACAGCATGAGAACAGGAGATAATATCAACGGCATAACAGAACTGAGTTGAAACGACATCAACCATTTTAAAGAATATTCAATTTCAAACGAAATTGACTAGCAAAGGTGAAAACGAAATCCGTTCAAACTAACCGCACTGATCAACTTTCACAATTTTTCTTCACAATTAGAACGATATAAATATGACATATATATATTGTTATGCTCTACCGTTAAAACGCCTTCCGTAGGTTCGATGTTCTTCACATTCGTGAAATAAAACAGTTTCTTTTAAAACACTAATTACACTTTTATTATAAACACTATTAATTATTTACACTTAATATTCGCACTAGTATAATCTCGCGTTACAGTTTGACACTTTTTCGCTTTCAATTAATCGCGCTCGGATGCACTAAATTCGCTTTTCACTGAACAGACTTTCCGCTGTTTTCGCTTTCCACTAAGTGATCCCAAGCACCTCTCGCGGCGGTATACTCATATCTGATCATTATTCTACATCTGGGCCTTTCTAGAGCTGTGTCTTGGGTTCTGGATCCGTCTTCGAAATGACTAATGGGAAATTTCGTCGCCATATGAAATGGGAAATGGGTCCGTGTATTATGTTCTCGAAGTTTCTCAAACTGCCTTCTAGAGAGTTATTCTACGTTTTATTTACGATTGTTTTCGTTGTTTGAATACATGTATGAAATCCATGTATGGAATGCATGTCGAGTATTTCCTCGCCGTTTCTAGCCGTTTCTGGCGCCGCCACAACGAAACACGGCTCGTTTGGCGTGCATGCAACATTACCCTCTCCTTAGACCTGTTCGTCCTGAACAGATTCGTCGTCAACCCTTGTGTAAACCAGATGTATAGCCTTTATTCTCGATCGGTGCTTTCGATGTATCCGCCAGCCAACCTCGTCACGCCATTCGTCGTACGATCCTTCCCATTCCGGTTGTACGTTCCAGACCAAAACGTTTTTGGGAAATCCAATTAAACTCGTGCTCAAATTGTACAGCTTCGTTTCCGCTTTCTTCACTGCTTGACGAATAGAGTCCCGCCGTTGGCGCTGCCATCTTTTCGAAACACACTTTGTTGTTTTGTGGTCTTCCGGCGATTTCTTAGTTTCCGATCCAATATGCAGTCTTCGAGAAATATTGCCCATCACACATTTCCGCTCAGATCCGAATGCAAATTTATTCGTTGTTTCGCTGCATTTTATATCGCCCTGCGATGCCTCTAACGGTTTTTGTTTTTTTTTGTCAAAACGCCTACTCGTCTTGCAGCCACGCATATGTGATCCTCTTTTTCTTCTATTCGATGTTTCCATCCTAATCGACGAGCTAATGATACTTCGTTGCTCCTCCCCTTGATTTTCCGCTCTCCCAAATCCAGGGTGAAACCATGAGAGCCCAGGAAGTCCATTCCAAGTATACACTCGTCTGTTATCTCCGCTACCAGGAACTGATGCTCAAACACCAAATTTCCAAGCTGTATCGGCAGAACGATTTCACCAAGAACTCGCGTAGATTCACCTGTTACCGTCTGAAGCACATACCTTTCAGCGTTATTGAGTTTCCTGGACTTAGCCATATCCGCTCTCAGGATCGACCTAGCAGCTCCAGTGTCGATGATGATTTTACAAGCTTCGTTATTGACTTTCCCCTGCAAGCTCAAGTTATTCCCGCGAGCATGCAACCTGGCAACGGTGATCGTTTCAGGTTTTCCAGTGTTGCAGTCACACCGCTGAACTTCAAACTTGTTTCATACTGGTTTTGCTGCCATCCTCCAAGAGCAAGTGCCTTTGTTTGACCATCCTGACTCATAGCTATGCTTGATTCTTGCTGAGCATCCTTCACAGTACCTAGTTTGGTACTTCCTGTAGCAGTCACGCCTCAGATATCCGCTCTTTCCGCAGTTCCAGCATCGAGAAACTCTGCTATGCACAAATTCTAGACAATACGTCGGCTCCTCTAAATGACACCATCAGTTGTAGCGCTCGCTCTCGATCGCTCCAGTTGTTAAACTCTGCAACTGCCTCAAACTGCTTCTTGTAGATGATCCAAGAAGTCTGCCCATTAAAAGTTGGTGCTTTGAGCGCTTTGCCGGCTCTTGATTCAGCTGGCACAATTCCTAACGCTCTCACGCGTTGCAGATCCGAATTCAGGAAATCCATTTCCTTTCTAAGTTCTGCCAGCTTCCTCTCTTGCTTCTCGCACTCCGCGTTCAACTCTGCCAGTGTCATTTCACTCACTTTTGGCATTGTTCTTCAATTACACAACTTCTCACAATTATCACAAAGTCCACACAATTTTTCACAAATTTCAATTAGTCCGCACAATTTATAATGCTCACTGTCCGAAACTTTTAACTTTTTATTTAGTCCGCGTACTTATTAATTTTCACTTTTTAAACAAGTTCACTGTCCAGAACTTCACTAAAAGTCACTTTTCAAATCACGAACGCGACAGAATCCCTTATTTCTGACACCAGTTGTTGTGCTCTACCGTTAAAACACCTTCCGTAGGTTCGATATTCTTCACATTCGTGAAATAAAACAGTTTCTTTTAAAACACTAATTACACTTTTATTATAAACTTAATATTGGCACTATTATAATCTCGCGTTACAGTTTAACACTTTTTCGCTTTCAATTAATCGCGCTCGGATACACTAAATTCACTTTTCACTGAACAGACTTTCCGCTGTTTTCGCTTTCCACGAAGTGATCCCAAGCACCTCTCACGGCGGTATTTATACTCATATCTGATCATTATTCTACATCTGGGCCTTTCTAGAGCTGTGTCTTGGGTTCTGGATCCGTCTTCGAAATGACTAATGGGAAATTCCGCCGCCATGTGAAATGGGAAATGAGTCCGTGTATTAGGTTCTCGAAGTTTCTCAAACTGCCTTCTAGAGAGTTATTCTACGTTTTATTTACGATTGTTTTCGTTGTTTGAATACATGTATGAAATCCATGTATGGAATGCATGTCGAGTATTTCCTCGCCGTTTCTAGCCGTTTCTGGCGCCGCCACAACGAAACACGGCTCGTTTGGCGTGCATGCAACAATATATATATATATATATATATATATATATATATATATATATATATATATATATATATATATATATATATATATATATATATATATATATATATATATATATATATATATATATATATATATATATATAAAGATAAGTTTCTCAATAAAAATGTGAGATAAGTTTGAATATACATGCAAATGAAATAATGAATAATTAAATATTTACTGTAGATCGCCAATCACCAACGCCAAAAGCAGCAACAGTCCAAGTTGTGTCAGGAACATTCTTCTCTCCGTTTCTCCGCAAGGTGTGCAGTTTTTAAAGTTGTTTAAAAGTATACTTAATCGCACTCCGCAACTTGTAAATAAATGAAATCCTAAATGTGGTAGATTCCAAAGAATCCAAAAAGTGTGGTAGTTTCAGGAAATTCCAAGAATGTAGAAAATCCAGAAAAAATCGTCACCGCTGCCACCAATTGTTATGCGACCAATTGTTATGTTCCTAGAGGGAGCAATGAAAATTCTCTAGGAATGAAGAGAATATTAAAATTTTATTAAATGAACAAAACTTTTATATTTTACTAGCTCCTCATGAGCCGCTGGTCTAAATACGACTAGTTTAATAATTACATTCTATCTTAAATCTAACCTCGGTACATAGCCGAGAAAATGCCATGTAGGCATATACATATGTATCAACAAAAAGTTCTCACATCGGAAGAGTCATATTGAAGAAACAATAAAATGCTTAGTTTATTAGTTCCGTATTAAATTTCAATAATATATTAACGTAACTGAAGATACACGCGTCTACGAAATGTAGATAAGAATTCGACCGTCGCGACAAAGGTAAACAATCTAACGTGGCGATCTCAATGATCGTCCCAATTCTCAAGTACCGAAAATAAAAGATTAGGATCGAGATTGGTGTGAATTTGAAGTGCATGAATGAGAAATGTTATGAAAACATTTCTCAAGAAATAATAAAGATATTTTATTACTATGCGATACATTGCTTGGCATTTTCAAGACATCGCATAACACACTCAGGGATCAGTTTCGATCACTTAAGGGGGAAGATACATGTAACTGCTAAAAATAAAATCGATTTTTTTTATTACATCAAAATGTTTGAAATGCTCTTAAAATATACCAAACAAAGTTTTGAAGCGATATTCGTATTAGTTCTCGAGTTATAGTCAGTTAAAGGCAGCGCGGCGTTCCCCAGGTCGGTGGAGCTTTAAAGCTTTAAACGCGTTTTTCTCAAAGTAGTACTTTTTCAACTGCCGTACAAGATATCTCAAAAAATATTGAATCGATTCGGCTCAAATTTATACCACATCTACAAAAGAGTTTTATCTCCTCGTTGAACCTAAATGTTATTGTAATTTCAGAAAAATAATTTGTTTATTAATGTTTAAAGTGTGATTTTTTTGAAAAATAATCGATTTTTATGTTTAATCTAAAATTAATGTAAAAATTTAAAATATTTTTATAAATTTTATTGGTTCACCTATGAATTACATATTTCATAAGCATATTTCTTTCTCTCTGAATGTTGCAAGTTCCCCGGAAAAGGCGTTAAGTTGTACGAGGCAGTTTTTGATGTGTTTTTTTCATTTGCTCGCCCCGCCGCCATTTTGTGTTGAAAAATTATTAAAAAAAGATTTTCATTTACTGAGAGACATGTGTTTTAAGGATTTAATATTAAACATTTTCTGAATGAACAATATATATATATATTTTAATTCAATCTGAAATTAGCAATTTTTTTTCGATTTTACATGTATTTCCCCCCTTAATGGGGTTTAATGTTTGATGGAATGTCGAAGGCCATGGATGCACGGCAGTTTCCGTATCATGTATCCACTATGGCTAGCAATTATGGAGTTTCATGGCAAAAATTGGTCAGAGATCAACATATACTCTTAAAAAGTATGGCTGTCAATTGGTATTGGCAAATGCGACATCTCTGTGGGAGCCACACATGGCAGTAGCTCAAAAATGACTTTCTGGAGAATTTTCGCCTCATTGCACGGACTTGGACATCTGACGGGCTTAAGATGCTCGCAAGCAACGGCCGAATGAGAAATTTATGGAGTTTTGCGAATCAATGGAATCGTGTGCTTTACAGTTGCAGGTGCCTTTAGTAGACGTGGACCTCCAATGTTTGTTATTCAAAAATATGTATGCTCACCTCCAGGAGCATTTGGTAGGATTTGATTTTCAGACAACACGCGATCTAGTTAGAAGTTGTATTTATATTGAATCTGTTTAGCGTGATTTGAAAGTTGAGCGTCGAGTGATTTGTCGTCCATCTGGAATCAACGAAATTTATTTGGCTGACGAGTTAGTGTAGGATGCAGACCACACATGACGTTTACCACGGGAGCATTTTGAGGAATGATCTTTTGTCACTGGTGATAACGAAGAGCCTATTTGCAGACAATTTGAGACATCAAATCACGTACATGGTATCACGATGAAGCGATCTTGAGCGCAGGGCCCACAGTTTGGCAGTTTTTGTGGACAGTTTCTCCGTCGAGGCCTTTACAGGACCTGCGTGCCCATGTTTTCAGCTGTTGACCACCCAGTAGCAGCAACGACTCGACGTTTTCAAACATCAGTTGCCTTCAAATAACAAGGAGGGTCTGGGTAAAACAAAACTCCTGTTCTATAAGAGCGACACGGGTTCCGCTCAGCCCATTAAATAATGACACTTTGCCCTGTCACCGGTTATAAAGAAACTGATGTATGACAAACTTGATTGTATGTTGTCACTGGTTGTGATAAAGGAAAGCCATAACGCTTGGAGTTCACCCATCTCCTTGGGGTGGAAGCCTGGCAAGTTGCATCTATGCTTCGATGCCCGACGTCTGAACGAGGTATCCTTAAAAGATGCACACAAATAACTTCTCATTAAGACACATTTGGCACGCCTGCGAGATCAACAGTTTGGACCAAAAGGACGCTTTTCAGCAGATTCCATTAGACGAAGCATCGGGAGATAAAACTGCATTTACCGTCCCTGGCAGACCTTTATATCGCTTCAAAGTCATGCCGTTTGGTCTGTGCAATGTTCCGTAGACTATGTGTCGGTTAATGCACAAAGTCACACCACACGAGCTGCATGACAAGGTGTTGTTTGCATTTGGAGCTCTTCAGTACTGTTTCAAAACAACTCAGGGATGCCAACTAGACCATCGATGTTGTAAAGAGCAAGTTTGCAGAAAAAGAGATCAAATACTTCGGCTTTGTGGTTAGTGATGGGATTTTGCGTACCGACCCGGAGAAGAAGTTAGGTATTCTGTTATATCTAGAGCGCCGAACGGTAAAATACGTGAAATGGTTCATGGGAATGGCGGGATGGTACAGACGCTTTATCCCAAACTTTGCTTCCGTCACCGCCCCACTCACGGATCTGCTAAAAGCAAGCGTTCCTTCAACTGGTCTTTAGCTGCCAACAATGCTTTCAATGAAGTGAAGAAACTGTTGGTTTCCGTTCGGGTGTTAGCCATACCAGATTTCACAAGGCACTTTTATATTCAATATGACGCTAGTACATTGGGCATTTTAAGTGTTTTATTCCAGAAGGATGATGATGGTGGGGAGCACCCCATCGCGTATATGCCACTGAAACTTAACGCCGCGTAACGCAACTACGGTGTTACTGAATTGGAATGCTCAGGTGCGGTGCAAAGTGTTAAGAGATTCAGAGCGTACGTCGAGGAGCTGCCCTTCACTATTATCATAGATCATGACCTAAAGTGGCTGATGCGACAACAAGATCTGTCTGGACTATAGGCTCGCTGGAGCCTGAAGCCTCGGGGCTATGATTATAGAATCAAGCATCAAAAAGGCCACTTCAACGTCTTTCCTCACGCTCTGTCAAAGGCTTGCTTTCCGGATGCTCAGGTATCAGCAATTGGAAGATGTCTTCAGAAAACAAGCATTCGGAATCATCTATTCTGGAATCGGCATTTCAGGAGCCTTCTAACGAGCATTTAAGGGGACAGACTTTGAGGCAGCCTCATATGTTTCAGAATTTGCATGTCTTCAATGATCGTATTTACAAAACAACGAGCACTAGTGAAGCGTCGATTTCGGATACTCCCCAAGCCAAGTTATGAGTCTCCGATGGCCAGCAAATTCACTCATCAAGCGAGCTCATGATGATCCCCGTGGGTCGCATTGTAGAATTTGGAAAACAATTGAGCTGCTGCAAAGAAATTACTATTGGCCTTGGTTCAGGCAAGATGTTACGCAGCATGTAAGAGAATGCGTAGTTTGCAAGTAGATCAAGCTTCCTAATTCCTCATTGATGTCACCTATGGGATCCCCCAGAGAGTCCAAGTGGCCGATGCAGCAACTTTTTGTGGATTTCATGGGCCCATATCATCGCTCAAAATCTGAGAATACCCAATTGTTTGTGGTCCTGGCCCATAACACAAAGTTAGTGTGGTTCAAGCCCATGTTGAAGGCTAAAAGCGAGCTGATTGTGCGAAATCTCGAGCGTGAGATCTCTTAGACTTTTGGAGTACTTTCGGAGTATCTTTTTGACCTTGGGAATACCCAATTGTTTGTGGTTCTGGCGCATTTCACAAAGTTTGTGTGGATCAAGCTCATGGTGACGGCCAAAAGCGGGGCGATTGTGCGATTTCTCGAGCGTGAGATCTTTTTAACCTTGGGAGTGCCCGAATGGCTTTATTCAGACAATGGGGTCCAGTTTGCTTCCAAATCATTTGATCAGCTGTTGGATAATTATGGCGTGAAGCATTGCTTGATGCCACTTTATTCACCACAGGCAAATGCTTTGGAGTGAGCTAGTGTGTATACGCCATAAGATCCTTTATATCACGGTTGCCTCACATTAAAGTCAACCTACCCGGCGAATTTTGTTTTGATTTGATGGCTGCATTGGAAGTTATAGGGGTACAAAAAAATATAGGATTACAAGACGCAAAAGTTTTCAAATTTTCAAAACTTAATATTCGCTGTTTATTGTCACTAGAATATCTTTACCGTTTACTTTATTACGATAAAATGGCTTAGTAACCATTTTGCAAATAGATATAGTGTTACCAGATTTTTCATATATCATATGAAATTCCTTTTGGTTTCATGACTGCTTTGGAAGTTATAGGGCAAAAAACTTTACTTTCCTGAGCGAATTTTCAATACCAAAGACACAAAAATTACCATAGCTGGAAGCGCCAACCAAACTTCTACCAAACAAGGCTTAGAGTGAGGTTCAGCTACTGTGTCAATTTCCTGCAAATCAGGTCACTGAATTAGATTTCATAGGAACTCATAATTTTTCAAAATGGCACCACTGGCGCAGAGTTGCATTGATTCCCAAATCGCTTCTTTCAGACTTGGTTCTCATTAATGCCAATACATTCTGTGAATTTACACTGTATTTGATAATTGCGTCGTGAGTTCTCGTGAACAGAAATATTTCATGCTTCAAATATAGGTAAATTGGACGAGGGTTACCGTTCTTTTCCCATATGGAACTTCAAAAGTGTTGCTTTGGTTGTATAAAAAAAGCATAAAGTTTGTAGATTAGCTGATTTTCATTGTGAAAGACGAAAATCTTTCATAAGAGTCAATAGGTTGCAGAGTTGCCAGCACGGTCATAAAATCAACACCAGTTTACAACTAAGTAATGTGAATAGGTCTTGTGATTTTCAAAATGATCTGATAATCTGGGCAAAAGTTATCGTAATTCAAAAAATTTCTCATTTTAGAAGCCTAGCGCACACATAGGGCTAAAAAGTGCCACAAACTTATCATATTCACTTTAAACATACGTTTGAAATTAATTTTATTAACTTTGTTTTTGCAAATCTTTTGATAATGATATATTTATATATATATAAGTAGCAAGGATGACACTTTCCTATACTTTTAGCATTACGCGAGAAAGGGACAAGAGATCACAAGTGTCATGGTTTTGATGCCGCCCACCCGCGTGCTTTAGATATGGAAAGTGTCATGGTCTAGAATTAAGCTTGTCGCACACTATTCCGTCACGACACGACACGACATAGAAAAATGTCGTACGACAGTCGGTAGACCAACGCACACTATACCGAACCGACCGACACATCAGTTTGTGAAAAGTATTCAGAAAATGCATTATGTTTCATGCAATGGAAAATGTGTATTGTTAAAAATTAAAAAAATGATGGAACTGAAATTAATTGTAATTTCTTCCCATCTATTTGTCTTCTGTTGTGTGTTGTCGTAACTTTTTGAGCTTATTTCATACAATTCTATCTACAGAGTGGCGTAAAAGTTTCTGCTCTTTGATATGAAAAATCAACCCGAATAAATTAATGGGAAAAAGCTATCTTTCCAAATTTTGAAACTCTCTTCTATTTTTCTTAAACCTACATAGCTTTAATTAATTCTGTGATAATACCAAAATAATGACTATTGTTGTTTTATCGAACTTTTTATAAAACCTGAAAAACTTTGGAATTCTTCAGTGGATCGAATTGATAATAATGGTAAATATTCAATTTTATGTGAAAGTTTCAGAAAACGAATTTTAGACTGTGTTGAAAACGAAAGAGGGCATAATTCATACTAATTACATATTATGTTGCTTCAAGTGTGTTAAATGTTGTACAGGAAATACTAAGGACAGAAACTTTTGCGCCACCCAGTAGTTTCTGGCCAAAATTTTACAACCATTAAAATTTCAATATTTCTTTTAAATATCAATCTGCCTAACGACAACTGATGCTTATCATGAATTGTTTAGAAAATGCGTTATGATCAATACAATGGAAAGTGTCCAATGTTAAGCATTTAAAAAAATTAAAATTGATATTTTCTCAGCAAATTTTTCTCATATATTTTCTTTCAATTGTGATTTATTGTAATTTTTTGAACTTATTTCGTACAGCTCTTTTTATTTTCTGGCCAAAAAATTTACTTCATCCATTTCCAATTCGTATTTTTTTTTAATATCAAACTGCCGTACGACAACTGATGCTTATCATAAAATCTATGAAGCTATATGAAAGCCCGCACACTTAACCGAAACGACACGCTACAACGACGTACATCATTTGTCGGATTGGATTGAATTCAAACATCCCAAACGACAAAATTGTTTTGATGTCCTGTCGTGTCGTGACGTGTTGGTCAAGTGTGCGAGCGTTCATACAATTACATACAATTTATTCTGACAGATTTTTGTCGTGTCGTGTTGTGACGTGTCGTGTCGGAATAGTGTGCGATATGCTTTAAGCTGGTTTTTCATTTTTTATCGCCGTGTATGAGTGAAAAGTCAGGCTAGTTACAGGTATGAGGGAGCGAACCATACAGTAGAGCCGTGGACTCCGGTTTGTCGATGACCACCATTCTGCATCTTCGATGTAGGAGTCAATGGTAAGTAAGAATGGATGCCTGTTTCTCGATGACGCCGATGCTGCATCTTTGATATAGAAGCCAATCATAAAACGGCTCACAGACGAGAGATCTCGTCGACAACTAGATCTGCAATATGCGATATCTGCAACGAAATTCTCTGTCTGTGGGCTAGTCTCAGGTTGCATTTTTAGTCTCTGCAACGGTTGCAGTAAATATCAAAATTTTTACTAATGTTCGAAGAACAATAGTATTAAACTCGTTTCGCCGAAAATTCATATTTCTTTATATATATATATATATATATATATATATATATATATATATATATATATATATATATATATATATATATATATATATATATATATATATATATATATATATATATATATATATATATATATATATATATACATATATATATATATATACATATATATATATATATATATATATATATATATATATATATATATATATATATATATATATATATATATATATATATATATATATATATATATATATATATATATATATATATTTCAGCAAAATGATTAAGGGAGATAATCTCTGGAGTGGCCAATTCGATTGAGCTGAAATTTTCGGAGAACGTAGATGTATATAGTAGGTAGGTCCACGACTTTCTCAAATTCAGATGTTCTAAACCTTTTGGCGGCGGCGAGCGTTTTAGTGAATTTTGAGGTACTCCTATATTTCCAAGCTGTGTAAAGTTTTGTTAAAGACAACTATTGAGAATGAAAACTAATTATGTTCTTAGTTCGTTTTTGGTAAAAAATTGGAAATTGTGAACCATGTGTGGGTGCAGGGTGCCTAAAAGTAGGCAAGGATTTTTTTCAAATTTTGATTTGTCATTACTTCTAAGAAAAACAATGGATCATCGTGAAATTCGCAGAGCGTATTAGTGTTGACTAAAATTTAGCACATGTAGATTTTTAAGATATTGCGGGTAACCCTGTAGCTACGGCAGGCTTGATTTGTGACAAAAAAATCAGATCACTGATAAATTTTAACCTTTGTCCATCATGTCAAATTAAAATTCTCAAAATCCGATTTGCACAAGAACGGCAACCCATCACCAAATTACCTCTATTTACAGCACTCGAAAGTTCCGTTCACGAGAACTGACGACCGGATTATTCGATCATAGTGAAATTTACAGGACATGTTGCTATTAGCTAGGACCAGGGCTGATAGAAGTGACTTTGAAATGCGGGCAACCGTGTGCCAGTGGTACCATCTTGAAAAATCACCCAGAAAAAAAACTGGTTTTTGGCCTATAACTTCCGATTCAGCCATCAGATTTTGACAAGATTCATCCAATACTTGGATCTTACTTTATGTGACATTTGATGAAAATTAGAAAAGAATTGCCAGCTATGGTGATTTTTGTCTCCTAAATCTTGCAACTTTGCTCAGCAAAATAAAGCTTTTTTCCCTATAACTTCCGTGAACTTAATGTGAACTAAATGTCATAGAAATTTCGTACCAGAATCATGAAAAGGCTGCCAGCTATGACCATTTTTGTAATTTTGTTTAAATTCTTTACTGAGCGATTTTGTCATTAGATTTCCAAATGGAAATGATCCTGCAATGAAAATTAACAACAAAAATAACCCTTTAAAAATTTGATAAGTTTTGAGGGTAGTAACCCTAAAATTCTTTTCACCCGTATAACTTCCAGCGCAGTGATTCAATCGAAACGAAATTTACTGGTTGGGTTTAACTTAACGTGAAGCAGAATTGGTATGTATTATGCTTTGCTGTTGATACAGGCTAACCAGCATTAGCCATTTCCGTAAATATTGCACCAACAGATGCTTCAAACAACGTTCTCATATGCAAAGCATTTGCAATAAAAATAAGCAATTCTTTTTTAAATTTTCCGAGTTTTGAACATTTTTCGGATGGCAGCCCCAAACAACGTTTAACCGCTGAAACCTTTAATGAAATCCTGCGAAGAGAACGAAATTCAAAGGATACGTTGATTTGAGTATGAGCTTGTTATGGTAAACTTATTACTGCTTCGTTCGGAAAGTGTTGCCAGCAATGAATTATATGTGTTATAGTTGAGTTTTATTGCTTTGGATAAGGAATGGTTGATATGATTCTAAAAAACAGTGTATTACGTCTTTCCACGCTTTTTTGTCACTCAAAGACAATTTCTTCGAAAATTAGTTTTCTAGCGGTTCAGGTGCGCTAGAGTTTTTTTTATATTTGGTGGGCGGAGCTACTGGTCGACGACCACGTTGCTGTGTCTGTTGTGATTTTGAGACTAGAATGGAGATCGCATTTGAATTTAGTCTAACGTAATGGTAACATCATTCGAAATCATTGGTTTAACGGACTGGATTGTGTACTAATAGGTTCAATAAGAGTCAGTTAGCATACCTCATGATCCCGTTAATATTTTATATATTTCAGGAAATATTTATGAATGAAAGGAATAAATGTGGAACAATAATATCTTCAAACATTTGGAAGCAACGGATATTTAATTCATTTTCAGTGCTGCTTGCCTATGATGACCGGCATTTAAAATTCAATAAAAAAGTATTTAGAGAACTACGTATCTGAACCAGAAAGAACAAAAACCTAGATACCCGTTCATACCTGTTCGAAATAACTTTACGTGGAACATAATTTTAAACCCTGATAAGGCACAATTGCTGCCAGCTCATGATACATACAAATTTAAAAGTTTCTTTGAAAATCAGTTAATACACCCCTAATACGAACAATTACTGCCTGGTTATGATGACCGCCAATTAAAAATTATTTAGAGGGATCTATGACTAGGCTACAGATGCCTGAAGCAGAAAGTACAAATACCTCATATACCCGAGCATATGTACCTGTTCGAAATTACTTTACGTAAAACATCATTTGCTAACAATGCTTGTCCTCCGTTTTCTTACAACGAAAATGACCTGAAAACACCCATTCCAAAGCGTGTGTTGCCTCAACGAAAACAACGTTCGAATGAAATTGCAATTCAAGTTGCGATTACATTCTGTGTCTGTGGCCAGGGACACGATATCGAAAAAAAATATCGATACTTTTACTTCCAAGTAGTATCACAACCAAGTATTGATATAAGTACCGTACTCATTGCGACAGTACTGATATGAGTAAGTATCATATGATACTTAACCCTAAAATGGATTGATGATTTTAGGTACATGTGCGTATATATATATATATATATATATATATATATATATATGTATATATATATATATATATATATATATATATATATATATATATATATATATATATATATATATATATATATATTAATATATATTTAATTATAAGATTTAATGTTTTATTGTCATAAGTAATATTATGTTTCTGTCTTAATTGCTTAGATAAATGTTGTTTTTTGATGCCTTGCTTGGCAAATAAATAAATAAATATATATATATATATATATATATATATATATATATATATATATATATATATATATATATATATATATATATATATATATGCACATGTATATATAAATATGAATATATATATATATATATATATATATATATATATATATATATATATATATATAGATATCTGTATATATATATATATATATATATATATATATATATATATATATATATATATATATATATATATATATATATATATATATAAATATATATATATTTACATTTACATGCATGTATTGAATATCAGGAAAGATGAGTTTTTGGCTCAGTGATACTTATTTTCTTCTTACTTAGTGATACTTTTTAATTCTTACTTGCTTGGTAATTTTGGTAGCTGATAATTTTTGTTTTATTAATAGTAAATCACCAAAAGAAAATACAATTACGAACTTACTTACGAACGATAATCAAACCGCTACTGCTACAAACACACAGGATAATTTTTCCGAAGATACCATTATATCCCTCGAGCCAGATGTAGAAAGTGAAGTGGAGTCAATACGACCTCCTCCGCCCAAAATGAAAAGGGCAATAGTAGAAGCCTTTCAGTGAAGTACCTCATAACGTGGTCAGTATCTATAGCTAGCATTTGTTAGCTTCAGATTTTATAAATAGATATATGCATTTTATATTTTAAAAGAAGTGCCTAGACATAATTGCATAACGCAGTGCATTCTGTTTTTCATCTGCATGGACAATCGACCTTTCCATACGATCACTGGAGCTGGCTTTAAAAGGCTTATGAAAGAATTAGCACCATCCTATGTTGTGCCTTGCTCCGACACATTTAAAAGTCTTCTTGAAAAAAATATGAAGTATTTTCATCTTCATTTGTTCGAATACTTAAAAATGCCACAAATATTTGTTATTTGTTATCCCATACAGCAGAAAATCTTGCTCAAACACTAGGAAAAATTTTATTGGAATGGAAAATAGATGAATCGAAAGTCGTTGCCATAGTAACGGATAATGGGGCTAACTTTGTAAAGGCAGCACATGTTCAGTTTCGTGGACGTCATTTGCACTGTTTTAGTCATACCATAAATTTAATTGCGATGGATGTTCTCCATAACGAGAAAGTGGCTCCTATCATTACCAAAATTTGAAATATGGTAAAGTAGGTAAAGAACAGCGTAAAAATTTCTGACCAGCTCCAAGAAAAGCAAAAAGCTAAAGATGGGAAATTAAAAAAGTCATCCTTGACATTAAAACTAGATGGAATTCTGGATATTATATGATTGAAAGATTTCTTGAACTATCGGAAGTTTTGCAACAATTGCTTCTAAGAAATTTCAATGGTCCAGAAATGGTCAATTCGAGGAAACTCGAAATCTTCAAACAACTTTGTACTCGAATGAAACCATTTGAAAGCATAACAAGGGAAGTATGTGGTGAAAAGTACGTTACCCTAAGTGAAGTGATTCCACTCATCAACTGCCTTCGATCTTCACTTCAAAATCCTTCTAATCAAGATTATGAGCTTATAAACTTCGCCAAAGGCATTGCGATTGAACAAATTAAGAAGAGATTTAGTTTTATAGAACAAAACTTTTCTGCAGCAGCAGCATGTATTTTGGACCCTTGATTCAAGACTACACATTTTCAATATCCGGTATTATGGTATTCTTTCCCACTTAACACAATATAATTTAATTTACTCTTACCATTATAGCCTTGATACGAGGATACTATTTCGTTCCTTTTCACGATATCCATGAATAATATAAAATAAAATATAGCTATATAATATATAATAATATATAAATATATAATATATAATACATATTACATACATATTACATAATACAATTTTTTTTCATCAAGTGCATTGACAAGTGTCCACATCGTGTACCTTCGCTCCGCTTTTCTTTTCGCTGTTATTAAATAATTACATCAGTTTTTTTCTTCGTATTTTGCATTGACTGTGTTCTTAATAAAACTTATCGCTCCATTACGTGATTTTTTAAAGTGCCAGTTTAGTGCTTTTCACATTATCTTATTTTTTTAAGATTTACTCTGCAACTTTACCGTTGCTGAATCTCTGCTGAGACTGCTTTCTATAATCCTCTATTTTGCGCGCTTTTTATCGATAGTTTGTGTTATTTCAAACTCTTCTCGCGCCACTACGTAGTTTCTTCGGAGTGCCGGTTCAGTGCCTTCTTGATAATCTTGTTCTTAAGATTTTTTGTAAATAACTTTGCTAATTTACCGGTTCAAATTTATGCTGTGCTTACGATAGTGACATTTAAAAGCTCGTTCATCAGTGACAATTATAAACTCGGTGTGAAACTGCGGTTACTCAAACACTTGTCAAATCACCCACCAAAGTCCATCAGTGTTTCAATCCCAAGCTTCCAAAGCTTTGGTGCTTCTAAGCTCATAGTGATTACTTCAATCAAGTTTAGCTAAATTCTCAAACCTGATCGATCGTGAAGCTTAGTTAATACCGGGTTGCAGTCGAGACACTTGCCAGCCTTCTGTCGTAGTGCTACCAAGATTGTGCATTGTGCTTTTGCTTATAAAAGTGCTACCACGTTGCCGTATCGATTTTTCATTTATTGAAATTTGTTGTACTAAATTTTTATACATATTTTTTGGTCATGTCGCTCTGTTCCGCCAATACTTGCTGTGACAAAGCTGATAAAACACCTCTAATAACTTGCTTCGGGTTTTGCGGACTATACTTTCACTCAAAATGTGCAGGTTTCACTGCACCCATGGGCGAATGCATTAATCGCGCGGATTCCGGCATCCACTACTATTGCGATAAATGCCGGAAGTTCTCTATCTCAACCTACGTTGAGAGACTCAGGGCGAATCTTCGAAACTTTGCTGCGCTCGAGGCTTCTTTCAACGTGCCAAATAAGCAGCTTGAAGATTTCCGCAAGGAGACCGAAAAGCTCCTTAAATTCGCATTAACGGAGCGTCCATCTACGTCCGCTTCGACTGCCTGTGTAGCGACTACGTTCTCGCCTCCTGCTTCACCAATTTCTCTTGAAATTCCTCTACCAGCTGGTATTTGTACTCGCAGCCAAAAGCAACTGCTTTCTACTCAGCCCCAGCTGCTGCAGCCTAACAGTCAAGCTCGGCCTGTTCTTACTTCGGCAGAATCGGTACCACCAGTGGATCTTCGTCGAATGAATTCACCGAGATCACAGGCTCAAACTAATCCGTCATCCAAGCCTCCAGCTCAACATAAGCGTGCTTCACCAGTGCCACAACGCGATTTTTCCGCTAATGATGCTGATGCCGTTCTTATTGCTTCATCTTCCGACTCCTTGCTATCGGATCATGCACTGACTGCAGTTCATCGTGAACCATCAGGAAGTCTTCCTCAGCCTTGTCAACCGGCTCGTACTCTACCACGATTAGTTGTTGCCTCGCCACCTTTGCATGTGTTTGTATCTTCATCCTATCGTATCATGTGTTTGTATCATACAACACTTCAACAGAAGCAATCATGGAATATATCACTGCCAAACTTGGCTACTTACCGCCTCTGCTACTCTGCAAGAAGCTAACACCAGACAACCTGCAGAATCAGGAAATTTCTTCATTCAAAATAACGGTAACTGCTGGTACGGATCTTCTGCTTCACAAAGAATTCTGGCCATCTGGTGTACTGTTTAAGGAATTCACCAGGAGACCTCGAAAAAATTTTCATCAAACAGGATCAAAGATCTCCACAACGTAAACACCCTAGCCTTAGTAAACAATGTGTGCTTAACAGGAATCAGAGCCAATGGAATCAGTACCTCCGAAATTAATAAGATCAATCCAATTCATGTATATTACCAGAATGTTCGTGGACTTAGGACCAAGCTGAGCACTCTGAATCTCTCCTCTACTCTTTCTTCTGATCATATAATTTGTTTATCGGAAACATGGTTAACAGTAGATATCTACGATAATGAGCTGTTCTCGTTTCATACAGTCTTCCGCCGTGATCGCGATCGAGCTACATCAGGTAAAAACGACGGCGGTGGTGTACTAGTTGCAGTTCACAGGTCTCTTCAAGGAACACTCTGTATGGATTTCTCTCCGTCTCCTCCTATTGAATGTGTTGCTGTGCGCGTTACCCTTGCTCCCACAAAAGTTCTCATTGTTTTTTCAGTATATGTTCTTTGTAATTCCCCAGTTGCGGTTTATAATAAATGTTTTGATGAGCTATCCACCTACCTCAACATTAGCTTCCCTTCTGCCTTATCTTTAATATGTGGTGATTTCAACTTACCGAACCTGATATGGAATCATAACTTTTCTAACATAATCTCATCCTGCAATATTTCATTGATAACCTCATCCTTTTTATCTTTGTGTTCACTCTCCCAATTAAACTGTGTTCCCAATGCAAATAACAAAATACTAGACTTTGTTCTATCTAATATTCCCCCTCATAATATCAGTGTTCATACCGCCTCCTTTCCTTATGTCCAAGCCGACTTACATCACCCTCCTCTCTCAGTCACACTTCAAGTTGATCTTCTGACCTTAAGAGCTCCTTCTCGAGCCATGCGCTTTAACTTTCATAAAGCTGACTTCGTTAGTATGATAACTGAAATGAACTCGGTTAACTGGTTCTCCTTCTCTCGCGGCCTCACTGTCAATGACCTTGTCTTAAAATTTCACAACTTCCTATCCAACCTTATCTCCCGTTTCACTCCTTCCAGACGTCCTCGCAAGCCTAATGACGCTCCTTGGTTTCGTTCTGATGTGGCGACGGCCCTGAAAGCTAAGGATGCCGCTCCAGCTAGATTTAAACGAACAGGCTCTCATGAGGACTTCATCGAATTTTCGAGGCTACGTTCTTCTGCCAAAACTGTCGTAAATCTAGCTATCCGAGATTACTTTTCCAACATTGAGTCCTCTATCTGCTATAATCATCAAAAACCCTTTTGGTCTTATGTCCGTTCCCTCAAAAGTTCCCATCGTTTCCCCGATTCCATGTACCTCGATAATGCTACGGCATCTAATCCACGTGAAATTTGCGACCTCTTCGCAAAATATTTTTCTTCCTTCTTTTTCCAACATAATCATATCTTGCCCTGTGAAATCCCCCATGTTGCTTCATCCTCTCTATCTTCCATTTACACCAATCCTCTTGAAATTGAATCCTTACTCGAATGTCTTAATGTCAATGTTGGTTGTGGTTCTGATGGTATCCCTAACCTTTTGGCCAAATCACTATCATCGTCCTTATGTGTTCCCTTGTCAATTATATTTAACCTCAGCCTCTCCTCCGGCTCCTTCCCCTCCACTTGGAAATCTGCTTATATTTCCCCCATCCACAAATCTGGAGACCCAAGCTGTGTTTCCAACTACCGTCCGATTTCCCTCCTTCCTTGTTTTGGTAAAGTTCTCGAAAGAGTGGTTTCCAACAGGCTGCTTCCTCTCCTCCATCCCTTCCTTGCTCCAGAACAGCATGGTTTTGTCAAAGAGAGATCTCCCACCTCTAATCTTATTACTTTTACTAACTTTGTTGCTTCTGCCTTAGACCAACGGAAACAAGTTGATGTCGTATATACCGACTTCTCAAAAGCTTTTGATTCTGTTGACCACAGAATTCTCCTTGCAATGCTTCGAAGTTATGGGGTGTCGGGTTCTCTTTTGTCTTGGTTTTCATCATGTGTTTCTGGTCGTTCTTGTGTTGTATCTGTGCATTCCTCCACCTCTTCCTCCTTCTGTCCGCTTTCCGGTGTTCCTCAGGGCTCTATTCTCGGTCCTTTATTATTCCTAATATTTATAAATGATCTCCCTTCCTTTATTCGTTCTCCCTGCCTATTGTTTGCTGATGACTTCAAGATTTTCAGAGTAATTGAATCTACTAACGACTGCCTCCAACTCCAAAATGATCTCTGTACTCTGTGCGACTGGTGCTCGAATAATTCACTTGCTTTGAACATATCCAAATGTCATCAGATGTCATATACGTATAAAATGTCATCATTTGTTTACTCCTATACTCTTTACGGCTCTTCCATTACGGCTGTGAACAATTTTAAGGATCTTGGTGTGCACTTTGATCCAAAGCTCAAATTTGACCTGCACATTGCATATATAACTGCCAAGGCCTCTCGTCTGTCCGGTTTCATTCTTAGATGCTCTTCTACGTTTACTAGTATCGCTACCTCTTTCCATTTGTTTTTTTTTCACTTGTTCGTAGCATCCTAGAGTATTGTTGTCAAGTGTGGTCTCCTCGTCATAAATATCTCAGTGATGCAGTGGAACACGTTCAGCGTAGATTTACTCGCTCACTGTTATTTAAATTCAAAATCCCTTACTGTGGTTATAGTGATCGTCTTTCCTTATTCCAAATTCCTTCATTAGAGTCCCGACGAGTGTTCCTTGACGAGTGCTTACTTTTCAAGCTGCTCCATTGCCCTATGCTCTCCGATCTTGGTTATATGCTGTGTCTACGCAACGTCAATCGATCAGATAGATCCCAGTTAATGTTTTCTCTTCCCTTCGCGCGTTCTGAAGTTTATTTCAACTCACCGCTATTGCGTATGCCCAGGAAGCATAATGATCTACAGCTTGGTCCTTTTCCGCTTACACTCTGTCAATTTAAGTCCCAAATTAAAGACATAATTCTTAATGTTTCTTGTAATGATTGATTTTCTTTTTAATTTTAATACTTTTTTTGCACTTTCTTCGTTGTTGAATTGTATATTAGCTTTAATTTGTTGAAGTTCTAATATGTATATTCTAGTATTTTCATTTATTTGTTAATTTTTGCTATTTACTTCTTTTGAATTTATTTAATTTTTCTATTTTTGTAATTGGGCAGAAGCCTGATTAAATGGACTCAAATAAATAAATAAATACGTCATCCCGTCAATGGTCGACTCATGTGGCATTCGTTTTGAATATGGCTCTATGTCGTCCAATATGCTTATTTCAGCTATTGGTTATTACTAATGTTCGAAGAAGAACATTAGTATTAAAATCACTTTGGCCAAAAATTCATATTTCTATATATATATATATATATATATATATATATATATATATATATATATATATATATATATATATATATATATATATATATATATATATATATATATATATATATATATATATATATATATATATATATATATATATATATATTTATATATATATCATCAAAAAATTTCAGTGAAAAAATTTCAGAAACGCGCCATCCGATTGAGCTGAAACTTTCAGGACACATTGGTGTATATGCAGAAAAGTGCCAGGTTTCACAAAAAGTTAAAAATATTTAACCCTTTGGCGCCGGTGGCCATTTTAGTGATATTTTTAATATACCTATTATTCCGTACACAAATAAGTTTTGCAAAAATAAAGTTGACGAAATAAATTTTGAACGTGTTTTACATGTGAATCGGATAATGTTTTGGAATTTTTTAACCCCATGTATGCACTGGGTGCCTAAAAACAGAACGGGAAAACTTGAAAATTTTTAAATAGCGATAACTTTTGACAGAGTTATTCAATCATTACGAAATTTTTAGGACATATTGATATTATTTAGTTGTAGATTTTTGTAACTTTTATTGAGCGTGCTGGAAACCCTGTAGCTAGCGCAGGCACTGAAAGTGAAAACCTCCAAATCATCGTCTCTCTTGAAAAACTGCCGCTTCTTCAAAAAAAAGCCACTCATATGTAAATCTTGTGCTTGGTTTACATAAACAAAAAAAAATGTATATGGTATAACGGGCACGCCTGGTAACCCTTGCCCAATTTACCTATATTTATTTTAGCATCAAAAACTCCTGTTCACGGAAACTCACGATCCAATGAGCAGAATTAATTGAAATTTGTGGAATGTATTGGTCTTAAATAGGTCCAGGTCTGATAGAAGTGATTTTGAAATGCGGGTGATTCTGTGCCAGTGGTGCCATCTTGAAAAACCACTAAAAAAGATAACTGCTTTTAGCCCTATAAATTCTGATTGAATCGTTCGATTTTGACGAGATTCACACAGTAGCTGGACCTTACCTCAGACCACGTTTGGTAGAAATTTAGTTGAAAAATTCGGTAGGAGCTGCTAGCTATGATAATTTTGGTGTCTTAAATTTGAAAAAATAAAAATTTGGAAGTGAAAACATTAAACGATCGAATTTCCAAAAACTGTCCGTTTTTTTACAATAAAACCAATCTGTATACAAATCTTATGCTTTATCTACACGTTCAAAGAAAAACTTTAAAATTTCATGTCGGACAAGAACGGTATCCCTTTTCCAGCCAACCTATATTTTTAGCATCAAAAACTTCTGTTCACGGGAACTCACGAATCAATAATCAGATACCATTGAAATTTACAGAATGTATTGGACTTAAGTAGGACCAGGTCTGATAGAAGCGA
Source organism: Nemotelus pantherinus (assembly GCA_963978885.1). Classification (NCBI taxonomy): domain Eukaryota; kingdom Metazoa; phylum Arthropoda; class Insecta; order Diptera; family Stratiomyidae; genus Nemotelus; species Nemotelus pantherinus. Next base: position 142,181,022 of record OZ022263.1, read on the forward strand.
TTTTGAATTGTCGGCAACTCTGTGCCAGTGGTGCCATCTTGAAAAATTACAAAGAAAAAAAACTGTTTTTTGCCCTATGAAATTTGAATAAGTAACCAGATTTTCATGAAATTGACACAGTAGCTGAACCTTACTCTAAACTCTGTTTAATAGAAATTTGGTTGAAAAATTCGATTGATGCTGCCAGCTATGGTAATTTTTGTGTCTTTGGATTTGAAAATTCGCTCAGGAAAATAAAACTTTTTGCCCTATAACTTCCAGTGCAGTCATATAATCAAAACGAATTTCATACAATTAATGGAACCTATTATAGGCATTATTCAGGCCAAATTTGGTTGAAAAGCCACGATAGGGGTGCCAGTTATTGTTGGTTTTGTGTTTGTTTGCAATATCTTTATTAGCGGTTTTATCGTAGAATTTTCAATAGGTAATGATATGGTAGTGACAATAAACAACAAATATTAAGCTTTCCATTATTTGAAAAAACTCGCTGCAGGTAATCCTAAATTTCTTTATACTACTATAACTTTGAATGTAATATAACAACGTGAAGCAGATGTGATATATTTTTGGCTTTGATACTGGCGAAAGGTTGCCAGCACGAGTCGGTTGTGCTACTTTTGTATCAATAAATGCTTACAGTTAGTATTCATGCCGGAAACATTTACAATGAAAATAAATAACCGATGTTTTAATTCCCAAAGTTCTGCAAATTTGTCGGATCGCAGCCCCAAACACCAACTTCAGTTACAGTGCTGCAGGCACTAAGCATTTTTTTCATTGATATTATATGAGATACTGCTTTCAAAATTTTGTGATATAAGCAACTGATAACGAATATAATTACCCCTGTTTTGCTCTCATAAACGTTGAAATTCATGCCAGTGGTAATATCTGAAACCTTCCACCATATGAGTTATAATGCATTATTGAGACCAAAGTAGAACGTGGCGTTTTAAACAGTTTGGCCGTAATAAGCAGTTCATGTGGTGGAATATGCACTCAAAACCTGCACGATTCTTCTACTGTTCTTCGAACATTAGTGTTTCTAGCGGTTCAGGTGCGCTAGAGTTTTTTTTTTTCTTAAAATGTTTTCCACAATTTTCTAACATAAGCTCACAGGTGTATGTCTGTTCTGTCGACATGTGGTTTGACATCATCATTTACTGCTAGGCTCAAAACATATTCGAAACATTTGCACTCGCTTCGGTTTCTTTCTTCCGACGAATGGTTTCTTCTCGACGCTTTTCCTGTTGCTTTTTTTGGGCACTTCTACAGTATTTTCACCTACTTTCCGGCATTCTAAATACAATAGCACGCACTTCACTAGCACAGCACACCACATGTGGTGATAATGTGGCTGGTTATAACGACACTCGCTATCAAATACCCATGTTTGTCGTGTCCCCTGGAAATTCAGTTCCCTAGACTTATCCATTAAAAGACCTATTTACGGCAACAATCTGAACTCGACTTACTTCGATACAACACGTAAAAATTTCAAATTCAAACTATCTCGAAAGGATTTACCACACATTAGCCGTTCGTATTTTCACCGAAAATTTTTTCAACTTTCACATAAAAATGGCATCGGCCAAGCATCTAATTTGCACCAAATGTTTTCACATGGGAACTTTCTACAAAAAACACCGTTCACTTACCTGAGTCCTGGCACTTTCAAAATATAACAATTCTGTTTTCTGAACTTTCTTCTCTGACTTTAGAGGCACTAGCGCTCATCAGGCGCGACTATTCCCAAAATTATGAGGCGAAAATGTTGGCAACAAATTACTTTGCCACGGCCATCTTAATGAAAATGGCACTGTAGTCGGTGCAATGCAACGATCGGCTGGTTTGTTTGATTCGAAGAAGTGGTCTGGCCCTGGGTGGAAATACATTCCATCATTACAGTTTATAACTGTAAACTGTCGCTCGCGTAGTCGTAGCGGCGCCGTAGCTCAGTTTGGAAAGATGGGTTGGTTTCCATGTGAAATTTTTTCAGTCACATGTCAATACGATACCACCATCAAAGTATTGATATGAGTAAAATATCGAACAGTCTCGATTCAAGTAAAATTTTACTTGGTATCAAACGAAAGTATCGATACCGTACTAATATCAGTACTTTCATCGTGTCCCTATCTGTGGCCAATCAATTGAGATCCAGTCGACGACTAGATCTCCGTGTCTGTGGGCCGTTTAAGCGGCTGTAGGAGCTTGTTTGGCTGGGTGTGTTTTTGGTTTTTTTGCCGGTTGGTAGAACAAGTGTGTCTGCCTATGGGTTAGGTCAGTTACATTCAAGTTTATGAATATTTTGTTATTTTTTCGTAAACTCACACGTTATTAAATTACATTGCTCATACATTATACATCATGAAATACAAGATGTAGATGTCAAGATGTCATAACTGGCCTATGCCGGGTATGCATGAATGGGTTTACGAGGTATTTTACTTTTGTTTTTCTTGTTTATTATCATTCGCCATGTGCGTTTCTGGTTTCAAACTCAATCATTGCATTTGGCTGATACTGCCTTGAACTTGACTATACTTGTATGGCATGCATATACAGGTGCAATGTCTTGTTTTCTTGATTATCTTTCCTCATTCGGCATGTGCGTTTCTGGTCTCAAACTTGATATCGTATGCATGTGCGGTATATTGTTAACAGATGGATCTGAGTAATTTGGTCAAATCGCGAAATCAATTGCATACACCTGGTGTGTCATAACTGACCTATGTTAAGTAAGAATGAATGGTGATTTTACGCGCTGCAGAGATTGTGTCATAACTGTATGAATGATTCTATGATGTTTCCGAGTGGCTATATTTAGATGAAAACAGAAAGAGGAGTAGATCAATGTTCACGTGTCATTAAACATGTTGTATTTTCTTCTGGTATTTAGATGGTACGTGGGGGGGTGGGAATTTTAGGTAAATAAAAACATTTGTTTGTATAAGTGGCAATGAGCTTTATTGGTTTTTTTTATTTGTACAAATTTATATTGATATAACAATTACAAAGTTTTTATTTTTTTTGGAATCGTATTTCGAGAAATCCACCCCGTGAGTCATCCACGCCATCAAATGTTAAGAATTGATCTGTCGCCTGGTTCAGCTCTTCCACCTGACGCTGAGTTTTTATCTTGTCTGAAAATTGAGGGGGCAGGGAGCAAAAAATCCCTCCATCTAGATGTACCGCCAGTCGAAGACCGTATTTGGTTTTCAGCATGCGGAAGAATTTTATATTGTGCTCCTTCCTGATCTCTAAGGAGCTAACAGGAGTCGTTTTATCTCCATCTCCACCAACTGCTGAAGTCAGAAGCTCCAACTCGCTCTTGAAAACTAGAGAGAATATAAATTATTCATGTATTATATTTTTAAAAATACAGCAAGTTACAGTACTGATATACTTAGCATATTGTCTTGATAAACTCTCGAAGAAGACTCTGATGTTCATACGGAGGACTGTAGTCTTATATACTAGATGGTAGTGAAATACCATAACTAAAGCTCAAGAATACAAAGTTGTTAAAAGTATAGAGCTGTATACATATTTTATACAGTACACATACAAACTATCAGAACTCAAATTAAAGTCTATTTCTCAATTAATACAAAGTTGCAGTATACATGTTTTATTACAGATCAGATCCAACTCACAACAAATAAAATGATATGATGATATCAATTAATACAAAGTTGCGAAAATGAAGAGGGCAGTATATATGTTTTATGATAAGTCAAATCCTGTCTGTAAAAATCAGATGATATGTTGAATTACTTCTTGTTGAGATCGACAATCTTCACTTAAAATATTTAAAGTACGACAAAGTTGTTAAAACTAGAATCTGTATACATATTTCATGTCAAGTTAAATCCATTTCATACAGAAATCAGATGGCATGTTGTTGTAGAGATCGGTTATCTACACTTCAAAATAGGAATATGCAGTTTCATACATTATACATATCAACCATCAGAACTCAAATTCAAGTCTCTTTCTCAATTAATACAAAGTTGCAGTATACATGTTTTATCACAGATCAGATCCAACTCACAACAAATAAAATGATATGATGAAATCCTTCTTGTCTAGAATGTCGATCTTTATTTAAATCTAGAATCTGTATACATATTTCAGGACAAATCAGTTCTATCTCATACAAAAATCAGATGGCTTGCTGTTGTAGGGACCGATTATCTGTTCTAAAAACAGAAATATGCAACTATGCAGGTATGTAATTTGCATAATATGATGTCAATACCAGTTTGATGATATTTGTTGTTGATGCGTGAGATGGTTAGATGTGGAAGATGGACTGGTCAGGAGAATAGCTGTAACCACCTCTTGAGTGAGTATAAAAGTGCTGCTTGGGAATGGTAGCAACATCAGAATTAAATTCGAAGACTAAAATAGAGGCACTTCTTCTATTTCAGGAAAAATCGACTGGTGAGTAAGGTCGGACGAAGAATACAAGGATATTTTTTAAAAAACTATTTTTTGGATCTTTCAGATTAGCGGGAAGGAAATCCGGCGACAACGTTCATTTGGCAGATATTTTTCCCCAAAGAGAATTTAGAGAAGTGTGAGAAGAAGACGAGGTGGAAGCCAAATCTGAGGTTTCAGTTGCGCTATTCACATTGACAACACAGTCTTTTGCGAAATAAAATGCCGATGGTAATAAAAGACACCAGAGAACAAGTACTGTGTCAATAATTCCGTGGCAGAGAAAAATATCTGTCGAGAAAACAGGTACCCGGAGCTGCAGAAAAGCGAAAGAGAGCTCTTCTAGACATTGCGTGGCAGGCAAATATAAATATATATATAAAAAAACCAGGTGTTGGAAGCTATAGAAACTCGAGAGCTGCTATACTATCTTGGTATATATATATTTTAGTATCTTAGCGTAGATATTTTTAGTAAATATTATATAGAATATTTTTAGTAGGTAAAGAAAATGGACGTAAAACAAATCGTTTGCACTTTAGATAGTGCTTTAGGTTTAGATTTTATGCTATTTCGTACTAACCTTAAGTGCCTGTTATATATTATAAGAGAGAGATTTTATGCTATTTCGTACTAACCTTAAGTGCCTGTTATATATTATAAGAGAGAGAAAAGTTGTTTTCTCCCGAGAGGAGAAAAATTTTCTTTTACAGAATTTTTTGAAATATTACAGTCAGTGCGATTCGTTTGAGGTATTGAAAGAATGTATTGATTTCTTCAATATTGAGAATACGAGTAGTATCCAATATTGTGAAGTATCATTAACTGATAAAAAGCTCAGAACGCTAACTTAGTAAATACAAGTGTGAATCAAGCTCATTTAACACACGAAGTGGTTCAGTGTGGTGCTGGAGTGAAAAATGGGTATGAAGTGTTAGCTAGAGATAGAAAATTCTTTAAGAAATTTAACTTTGAGGGGAACAAAATTGTATTCCGAATCAAAGGTCTCGGTGCTGGAAATGAAAATCCTCTCCTAGGAATAAAGAAAATGTTTGATGAAATTATTAAAAATATAGTGTCGAAATCTGGAAGGAGAGCTAAAATCAGCATCACCATTTCACTCCGAAACTCACCTCACATAAAGCCTATCTGACCCAGCATGAGATCGATTGAAGAGGTGAATGGAAGGTATATACTTGATTTGATTTCAAACGTTTCTTTCGGATGAACGCCGAAGTCGTTAATATTCTTTCTTGGGGTGGAAGAATTAATAATATAACTACAGACAAATGCGATATTCTAAAAAGGCGAACATGTGTTGTAGATGTAGGGTTGGAGGGTGATGTTAGATGTCTTCTTCGCTCTATTTGCTATGCAGTCAAGAGTTTTTCGTTCCAGACGCGGTACCATTCTTCAGTCCTGAAAAACTTAGAATGCAGGACCAAGTGTTTATGTGAAAATGCCGGAGTTATCGTTAAAGAAGAAGGTTGCAATCTAGCAGATCTTTATAAATTTCAAGAATTTCTAAGCGATTTCCAGATAGTTGTATTCAATGATTTGAAAAATTCAGATTCGATTATTTTCACGGTTTCTGTCAGAAATGATTTTCCGAAAAAAATTTACTTGAACTACTCCAAACGGCTTAAACATTTCTTTGTGGTCAAATCATTGAAAGCTTTTTTCAACAAACACTATGATTGTGTTTATTGCGATAAATCGTACAATAATATTCCTCATAAATGTGAGATGAAATGCTCTTATTGCAACTCTAACCCACCCTGTAAATATGTTGCTGAGATGGTTTACTATGAAAACTGTAATCACTCTTTTAGAGGTGAAGGTTGCCGTAATAGTCATCTTAAGAAAAAGATTGGGGACAGAAGTATATGCGATGCATTCGTTATCAGGGCCAGTTCTTCTATATGTGCACATGGTGCTTTGAATCCAGGCGGCAGCATAAGACAAGCACAAAAGGCGGCAAAATAAAATATGTATGTAATTCAAGAATAAAATATCTTCCTCTAAAATATCTACCATATAACCTTTATCTATATGTAAAATAAGTTAGTGATATTAAATTTTCAGTTTATTCATTTTCCGCTTACGGTAACACCTTGAGTGTGCACCTGTAGGGTTGTTTACTATAAAACCATCCATATACCATAAGATTAGCTGACGGATTCTAGAATTCATCAAATGCGTGTATAGAAATTTGTGTATACTAGAAAAAAATATGCTACCAGATTCGCATCATGTATTGCATGTTAAAAAAACAAAATGTTTTTTGCATATACGTATACATACCGAGAGTGTGAATGAACCCGTTTTGACTTCAAAGTGGGGTGCTTATCTCTCATTCACAGCAAGTTCATTTGGTGCACTTTCAAATCGTGCTCCGATGCCGCCTAAGGCGCCGTACCAATGGCACCCTATGTGTCAGAAGAGATCAAAGCATAATTGCGTGTAACAAAAGGCGATGGGTATGGAGCACTTGTGCGCCTTGACTGATCATCGTAGATGAACTCGAAGGAGAAAATAAAAAATAAAAATATTATTTTTTATTCACGGAGGAGAAAAATTGAGACTGATTCATTTAGAGACATTGTATACGGTTAGAGATTAGTGTTGTCACTTGGATTTGTCATTTCTTGAATGTAATGAAAATTTCAGTTTGGAAAATTAGATTTGAATGATATGAAAAATCGTTTTTATTATATGGATGAATAGTTGTAAACCTATGTTTTCGTCCAAATTAAAATGTAACGGAAATTTATCACAAACGTGTATTATTCTACCTGGAAAATGTTAATAATTTTCCCCTAGATTGGCTTGTTAATTTGACTTCTTATTAAATAATTATTTCTTAATAAGATCGTACCCATATTTCTCTCCCTTTACATGATCACAAAGCTGTAAAAACAAAGAACCCGTAAGCATGATTGTAACTGCACTAAAAAGCAAATCGTTGAATACATCAAAATAAGTAAATACATATGCAATTATAGTCGATTTGACACCAGATTACCTTTGGTAATCAGTTTCGCACACTTTAAAAAGGAGTATTTAATAACAAAAAGCAGTTTAAAGGATTTTCAGAAACAAAACATACGACCGTAAAAGGACTCACAATTTTAAATGAATTAATGAACAATGGGCTATAAATTGCAAATCTATGACAAAGGCTCCAATATAGAACGCAGGCAATATAGCGTGCAAAATTTAAGGGGTTACATGGGTTTCAGAGAATAGAAAAAACGTCATTTTTAAATGTTTCAAAAGTAAAAAATAATGTATTAAATTATTATAAATTATTGTTAACAACTAAAGTAACCTCAGCCTCTCCTCCGGCTCCTTCCCCTCCACTTGGAAATCTGCTTATATTTCCCCCATCCACAAATCTGGAGACCCAAGCTGTGTTTCCAACTACCGTCCGATATCCCTCCTTCCTTGTTTTGGTAAAGTTCTCGAAAGAGTGGTTTCCAACAGGCTGCTTCCTCTCCTCCATCCCTTCCTTGCTCCAGAACAGCATGGTTTTGTCAAAGAGAGATCTCTCACCTCTAATCTTATTACTTTTACTAACTTTGTTGCTTCTGCCTTAGACCAACGGAAACAAGTTGATGTCGTATATACCGACTTCTCAAAAGCTTTTGATTCTGTTGACCACAGAATTCTCCTTGCAATGCTTCGAAGTTATGGGGTGTCGGGTTCTCTTTTGTCTTGGTTTTCATCATGTGTTTCTGGTCGTTCTTGTGTTGTATCTGTGCATTCCTCCACCTCTTCCTCCTTCTGTCCGCTTTCCGGTGTTCCTCAGGGCTCTATTCTCGGTCCTTTATTATTCCTAATATTTATAAATGATCTCCCTTCCTTTATTCGTTCTCCCTGCCTATTGTTTGCTGATGACTTCAAGATTTTCAGAGTAATTGAATCTACTAACGACTGCCTCCAACTCCAAAATGATCTCTGTACTCTGTGCGACTGGTGCTCGAATAATTCACTTGCTTTGAACATATCCAAATGTCATCAGATGTCATATACGTATAAAATGTCATCATTTGTTTACTCCTATACTCTTTACGGCTCTTCCATTACGGCTGTGAACAATTTTAAGGATCTTGGTGTGCACTTTGATCCAAAGCTCAAATTTGACCTGCACATTGCATATATAACTGCCAAGGCCTCTCGTCTGTCCGGTTTCATTCTTAGATGCTCTTCTACGTTTACTAGTATCGCTACCTCTTTCCATTTGTTTTTTTCACTTGTTCGTAGCATCCTAGAGTATTGTTGTCAAGTGTGGTCTCCTCGTCATAAATATCTCAGTGATGCAGTGGAACACGTTCAGCGTAGATTTACTCGCTCACTGTTATTTAAATTCAAAATCCCTTAGTGTGGTTATAGTGATCGTCTTTCCTTATTCCAAATTCCTTCATTAGAGTCCCGACGAGTGTTCCTTGACGAGTGCTTACTTTTCAAGCTGCTCCATTGCCCTATGCTCTCCGATCTTGGTTATATGCTGTGTCTACGCAACGTCAATCGATCAGATAGATCCCAGTTAATGTTTTCTCTTCCCTTCGCGCGTTCTGAAGTTTATTTCAACTCACCGCTATTGCGTATGCCCAGGAAGCATAATGATCTACAGCTTGGTCCTTTTCCGCTTACACTCTGTCAATTTAAGTCCCAAATTAAAGACATAATTCTTAATGTTTCTTGTAATGATTGATTTTCTTTTTAATTTTAGTACTTTTTTTGCACTTTCTTCGTTGTTGAATTGTATATTAGCTTTAATTTGTTGAAGTTCTAATATGTATATTCTAGTATTTTCATTTATTTGTTAATTTTTGCTATTTACTTCTTTTGAATCTATTTAATTTTTCTATTTTTGTAATTGGGCAGAAGCCTGATAAAATGGACTCAAATAAATAAATAAATACGTCATCCCGTCAATGGTCGACTCATGTGGCATTCGTTTTGAATATGGCTCTATGTCGTCCAATATGCTTATTTCAGCTATTGGTTATTACTAATGTTCGAAGAAGAACATTAGTATTAAAATCACTTTGGCCAAAAATTCATATTTCTATATATATATATATATATATATATATATATATATATATATATATATATATATATATATATATATATATATATATATATATATATATATATATATATATATATATATATATATATATATATATTTATATATATATCATCAAAAAATTTCAGTGAAAAAATTTCAGAAACGCGCCATCCGATTGAGCTGAAACTTTCAGGACACATTGGTGTATATGCAGAAAAGTGCCAGGTTTCACAAAAAGTTAAAAATATTTAACCCTTTGGCGCCGGTGGCCATTTTAGTGATATTTTTAATATACCTATTATTCCGTACACAAATAAGTTTTGCAAAAATAAAGTTGACGAAATAAATTTTGAACGTGTTTTACATGTGAATCGGATAATGTTTTGGAATTTTTTAACCCCATGTATGCACTGGGTGCCTAAAAACAGAACGGGAAAACTTGAAAATTTTTAAATAGCGATAACTTTTGACAGAGTTATTCAATCATTACGAAATTTTTAGGACATATTGATATTATTTAGTTGTAGATTTTTGTAACTTTTATTGAGCGTGCTGGAAACCCTGTAGCTAGCGCAGGCACTGAAAGTGAAAACCTCCAAATCATCGTCTCTCTTGAAAAACTGCCGCTTCTTCAAAAAAAAGCCACTCATATGTAAATCTTGTGCTTGGTTTACATAAACAAAAAAAAATGTATATGGTATAACGGGCACGCCTGGTAACCCTTGCCCAATTTACCTATATTTATTTTAGCATCAAAAACTCCTGTTCACGGAAACTCACGATCCAATGAGCAGAATTAATTGAAATTTGTGGAATGTATTGGTCTTAAATAGGTCCAGGTCTGATAGAAGTGATTTTGAAATGCGGGTGATTCTGTGCCAGTGGTGCCATCTTGAAAAACCACTAAAAAAGATAACTGCTTTTAGCCCTATAAATTCTGATTGAATCGTTCGATTTTGACGAGATTCACACAGTAGCTGGACCTTACCTCAGACCACGTTTGGTAGAAATTTAGTTGAAAAATTCGGTAGGAGCTGCTAGCTATGATAATTTTGGTGTCTTAAATTTGAAAAAATAAAAATTTGGAAGTGAAAACATTAAACGATCGAATTTCCAAAAACTGTCCGTTTTTTTACAATAAAACCAATCTGTATACAAATCTTATGCTTTATCTACACGTTCAAAGAAAAACTTTAAAATTTCATGTCGGACAAGAACGGTATCCCTTTTCCAGCCAACCTATATTTTTAGCATCAAAAACTTCTGTTCACGGGAACTCACGAATCAATAATCAGATACCATTGAAATTTACAGAATGTATTGGACTTAAGTAGGACCAGGTCTGATAGAAGCGATTTTGAATTGTCGGCAACTCTGTGCCAGTGGTGCCATCTTGAAAAATTACAAAGAAAAAAAACTGTTTTTTGCCCTATGAAATTTGAATAAGTAACCAGATTTTCATGAAATTGACACAGTAGCTGAACCTTACTCTAAACTCTGTTTAATAGAAATTTGGTTGAAAAATTCGATTGATGCTGCCAGCTATGGTAATTTTTGTGTCTTTGGATTTGAAAATTCGCTCAGGAAAATAAAACTTTTTGCCCTATAACTTCCAGTGCAGTCATATAATCAAAACGAATTTCATACAATTAATGGAACCTATTATAGGCATTATTCAGGCCAAATTTGGTTGAAAAGCCACGATAGGGGTGCCAGTTATTGTTGGTTTTGTGTTTGTTTGCAATATCTTTATTAGCGGTTTTATCGTAGAATTTTCAATAGGTAATGATATGGTAGTGACAATAAACAACAAATATTAAGCTTTCCATTATTTGAAAAAACTCGCTGCAGGTAATCCTAAATTTCTTTATACTACTATAACTTTGAATGTAATATAACAACGTGAAGCAGATGTGATATATTTTTGGCTTTGATACTGGCGAAAGGTTGCCAGCACGAGTCGGTTGTGCTACTTTTGTATCAATAAATGCTTACAGTTAGTATTCATGCCGGAAACATTTACAATGAAAATAAATAACCGATGTTTTAATTCCCAAAGTTCTGCAAATTTGTCGGATCGCAGCCCCAAACACCAACTTCAGTTACAGTGCTGCAGGCACTAAGCATTTTTTTCATTGATATTATATGAGATACTGCTTTCAAAATTTTGTGATATAAGCAACTGATAACGAATATAATTACCCCTGTTTTGCTCTCATAAACGTTGAAATTCATGCCAGTGGTAATATCTGAAACCTTCCACCATATGAGTTATAATGCATTATTGAGACCAAAGTAGAACGTGGCGTTTTAAACAGTTTGGCCGTAATAAGCAGTTCATGTGGTGGAATATGCACTCAAAACCTGCACGATTCTTCTACTGTTCTTCGAACATTAGTGTTTCTAGCGGTTCAGGTGCGCTAGAGTTTTTTTTTTCTTAAAATGTTTTCCACAATTTTCTAACATAAGCTCACAGGTGTATGTCTGTTCTGTCGACATGTGGTTTGACATCATCATTTACTGCTAGGCTCAAAACATATTCGAAACATTTGCACTCGCTTCGGTTTCTTTCTTCCGACGAATGGTTTCTTCTCGACGCTTTTCCTGTTGCTTTTTTTGGGCACTTCTACAGTATTTTCACCTACTTTCCGGCATTCTAAATACAATAGCACGCACTTCACTAGCACAGCACACCACATGTGGTGATAATGTGGCTGGTTATAACGACACTCGCTATCAAATACCCATGTTTGTCGTGTCCCCTGGAAATTCAGTTCCCTAGACTTATCCATTAAAAGACCTATTTACGGCAACAATCTGAACTCGACTTACTTCGATACAACACGTAAAAATTTCAAATTCAAACTATCTCGAAAGGATTTACCACACATTAGCCGTTCGTATTTTCACCGAAAATTTTTTCAACTTTCACATAAAAATGGCATCGGCCAAGCATCTAATTTGCACCAAATGTTTTCACATGGGAACTTTCTACAAAAAACACCGTTCACTTACCTGAGTCCTGGCACTTTCAAAATATAACAATTCTGTTTTCTGAACTTTCTTCTCTGACTTTAGAGGCACTAGCGCTCATCAGGCGCGACTATTCCCAAAATTATGAGGCGAAAATGTTGGCAACAAATTACTTTGCCACGGCCATCTTAATGAAAATGGCACTGTAGTCGGTGCAATGCAACGATCGGCTGGTTTGTTTGATTCGAAGAAGTGGTCTGGCCCTGGGTGGAAATACATTCCATCATTACAGTTTATAACTGTAAACTGTCGCTCGCGTAGTCGTAGCGGCGCCGTAGCTCAGTTTGGAAAGATGGGTTGGTTTCCATGTGAAATTTTTTCAGTCACATGTCAATACGATACCACCATCAAAGTATTGATATGAGTAAAATATCGAACAGTCTCGATTCAAGTAAAATTTTACTTGGTATCAAACGAAAGTATCGATACCGTACTAATATCAGTACTTTCATCGTGTCCCTATCTGTGGCCAATCAATTGAGATCCAGTCGACGACTAGATCTCCGTGTCTGTGGGCCGTTTAAGCGGCTGTAGGAGCTTGTTTGGCTGGGTGTGTTTTTGGTTTTTTTGCCGGTTGGTAGAACAAGTGTGTCTGCCTATGGGTTAGGTCAGTTACATTCAAGTTTATGAATATTTTGTTATTTTTTCGTAAGCTCACACGTTATTAAATTACATTGCTCATACATTATACATCATGAAATACAAGATGTAGATGTCAAGATGTCATAACTGGCCTATGCCGGGTATGCATGAATGGGTTTACGAGGTATTTTACTTTTGTTTTTCTTGTTTATTATCATTCGCCATGTGCGTTTCTGGTTTCAAACTCAATCATTGCATTTGGCTGATACTGCCTTGAACTTGACTATACTTGTATGGCATGCATATACAGGTGCAATGTCTTGTTTTCTTGATTATCTTTCCTCATTCGGCATGTGCGTTTCTGGTCTCAAACTTGATATCGTATGCATGTGCGGTATATTGTTAACAGATGGATCTGAGTAATTTGGTCAAATCGCGAAATCAATTGCATACACCTGGTGTGTCATAACTGACCTATGTTAAGTAAGAATGAATGGTGATTTTACGCGCTGCAAAGATTGTGTCATAACTGTATGAATGATTCTATGATGTTTCCGAGTGGCTATATTTAGATGAAAACAGAAAGAGGAGTAGATCAATGTTCACGTGTCATTAAACATGTTGTATTTTCTTCTGGTATTTAGATGGTACGTGGGGGGGTGGGAATTTTAGGTAAATAAAAACATTTGTTTGTATAAGTGGCAATGAGCTTTATTGGTTTTTTTTATTTGTACAAATTTATGTTGATATAACAATTACAAAGTTTTTATTTTTTTTGGAATCGTATTTCGAGAAATCCACCCCGTGAGTCATCCACGCCATCAAATGTTAAGAATTGATCTGTCGCCTGGTTCAGCTCTTCCACCTGACGCTGAGTTTTTATCTTGTCTGAAAATTGAGGGGGCAGGGAGCAAAAAATCCCTCCATCTAGATGTACCGCCAGTCGAAGACCGTATTTGGTTTTCAGCATGCGGAAGAATTTTATATTGTGCTCCTTCCTGATCTCTAAGGAGCTAACAGGAGTCGTTTTATCTCCATCTCCACCAACTGCTGAAGTCAGAAGCTCCAACTCGCTCTTGAAAACTAGAGAGAATATAAATTATTCATGTATTATATTTTTAAAAATACAGCAAGTTACAGTACTGATATACTTAGCATATTGTCTTGATAAACTCTCGAAGAAGACTCTGATGTTCATACGGAGGACTGTAGTCTTATATACTAGATGGTAGTGAAATACCATAACTAAAGCTCAAGAATACAAAGTTGTTAAAAGTATAGAGCTGTATACATATTTTATACAGTACACATACAAACTATCAGAACTCAAATTAAAGTCTATTTCTCAATTAATACAAAGTTGCAGTATACATGTTTTATTACAGATCAGATCCAACTCACAACAAATAAAATGATATGATGATATCAATTAATACAAAGTTGCGAAAATGAAGAGGGCAGTATATATGTTTTATGATAAGTCAAATCCTGTCTGTAAAAATCAGATGATATGTTGAATTACTTCTTGTTGAGATCGACAATCTTCACTTAAAATATTTAAAGTACGACAAAGTTGTTAAAACTAGAATCTGTATACATATTTCATGTCAAGTTAAATCCATTTCATACAGAAATCAGATGGCATGTTGTTGTAGAGATCGGTTATCTACACTTCAAAATAGGAATATGCAGTTTCATACATTATACATATCAACCATCAGAACTCAAATTCAAGTCTCTTTCTCAATTAATACAAAGTTGCAGTATACATGTTTTATCACAGATCAGATCCAACTCACAACAAATAAAATGGTATGATGAAATCCTTCTTGTCTAGAATGTCGATCTTTATTTAAATCTAGAATCTGTATACATATTTCAGGACAAATCAGTTCTATCTCATACAAAAATCAGATGGCTTGCTGTTGTAGGGACCGATTATCTGTTCTTAAAACAGAAATATGCAACTATGCAGGTATGTAATTTGCATAATATGATGTCAATACCAGTTTGATGATATTTGTTGTTGATGCGTGAGATGGTTAGATGTGGAAGATGGACTGGTCAGGAGAATAGCTGTAACCACCTCTTGAGTGAGTATAAAAGTGCTGCTTGGGAATGGTAGCAACATCAGAATTAAATTCGAAGACTAAAATAGAGGCACTTCTTCTATTTCAGGAAAAATCGACTGGTGAGTAAGGTCGGACGAAGAATACAAGGATATTTTTTAAAAAACTATTTTTTGGATCTTTCAGATTAGCGGGAAGGAAATCCGGCGACAACGTTCATTTGGCAGATATTTTTCCCCAAAGAGAATTTAGAGAAGTGTGAGAAGAAGACGAGGTGGAAGCCAAATCTGAGGTTTCAGTTGCGCTATTCACATTGACAACACAGTCTTTTGCGAAATAAAATGCCGATGGTAATAAAAGACACCAGAGAACAAGTACTGTGTCAATAATTCCGTGGCAGAGAAAAATATCTGTCGAGAAAACAGGTACCCGGAGCTGCAGAAAAGCGAAAGAGAGCTCTTCTAGACATTGCGTGGCAGGCAAATATAAATATATATATAAAAAAACCAGGTGTTGGAAGCTATAGAAACTCGAGAGCTGCTATACTATCTTGGTATATATATATTTTAGTATCTTAGCGTAGATATTTTTAGTAAATATTATATAGAATATTTTTAGTAGGTAAAGAAAATGGACGTAAAACAAATCGTTTGCACTTTAGATAGTGCTTTAGGTTTAGATTTTATGCTATTTCGTACTAACCTTAAGTGCCTGTTATATATTATAAGAGAGAGATTTTATGCTATTTCGTACTAACCTTAAATGCCTGTTATATATTATAAGAGAGAGAAAAGTTGTTTTCTCCCGAGAGGAGAAAAATTTTCTTTTACAGAATTTTTTGAAATATTACAGTCAGTGCGATTCGTTTGAGGTATTGAAAGAATGTATTGATTTCTTCAATATTGAGAATACGAGTAGTATCCAATATTGTGAAGTATCATTAACTGATAAAAAGCTCAGAACGCTAACTTAGTAAATACAAGTGTGAATCAAGCTCATTTAACACACGAAGTGGTTCAGTGTGGTGCTGGAGTGAAAAATGGGTATGAAGTGTTAGCTAGAGATAGAAAATTCTTTAAGAAATTTAACTTTGAGGGGAACAAAATTGTATTCCGAATCAAAGGTCTCGGTGCTGGAAATGAAAATCTTCTCCTAGGAATAAAGAAAATGTTTGATGAAATTATTAAAAATATAGTGTCGAAATCTGGAAGGAGAGCTAAAATCAGCATCACCATTTCACTCCGAAACTCACCTCACATAAAGCCTATCTGACCCAGCATGAGATCGATTGAAGAGGTGAATGGAAGGTATATACTTGATTTGATTTCAAACGTAAATCAATCCAATACTGCGTTTCTTTCGGATGAACGCCGAAGTCGTTAATATTCTTTCTTGGGGTGGAAGAATTAATAATATAACTACAGACAAATGCGATATTCTAAAAAGGCGAACATGTGTTGTAGATGTAGGGTTGGAGGGTGATGTTAGATGTCTTCTTCGCTCTATTTGCTATGCAGTCAAGAGTTTTTCGTTCCAGACGCGGTACCATTCTTCAGTCCTGAAAAACTTAGAATGCAGGACCAAGTGGTTATGTGAAAATGCCGGAGTTATCGTTAAAGAAGAAGGTTGCAATCTAGCAGATCTTTATAAATTTCAAGAATTTCTAAGCGATTTCCAGATAGTTGTATTCAATGATTTGAAAAATTCAGATTCGATTATTTTCACGGTTTCTGTCAGAAATGATTTTCCGAAAAAAATTTACTTGAACTACTCCAAACGGCTTAAACATTTCTTTGTGGTCAAATCATTGAAAGCTTTTTTCAACAAACACTATGATTGTGTTTATTGCGATAAATCGTACAATAATATTCCTCATAAATGTGAGATGAAATGCTCTTATTGCAACTCTAACCCACCCTGTAAATATGTTGCTGAGATGGTTTACTATGAAAACTGTAATCACTCTTTTAGAGGTGAAGGTTGCCGTAATAGTCATCTTAAGAAAAAGATTGGGGACAGAAGTATATGCGATGCATTCGTTATCAGGGCCAGTTCTTCTATATGTGCACATGGTGGTTTGAATCCAGGCGGCAGCATAAGACAAGCACAAAAGGCGGCAAAATAAAATATGTATGTAATTCAAGAATAAAATATCTTCCTCTAAAATATCTACCATATAACCTTTATCTATATGTAAAATAAGTTAGTGATATTAAATTTTCAGTTTATTCATTTTCCGCTTACGGTAACACCTTGAGTGTGCACCTGTAGGGTTGTTTACTATAAAACCATCCATATACCATAAGATTAGCTGACGGATTCTAGAATTCATCAAATGCGTGTATAGAAATTTGTGTATACTAGAAAAAAATATGCTACCAGATTCGCATCATGTATTGCATGTTAAAAAAACAAAATGTTTTTTGCATATACGTATACATACCGAGAGTGTGAATGAACCCGTTTTGACTTCAAAGTGGGGTGCTTATCTCTCATTCATAGCAAGTTCATTTGGTGCACTTTCAAATCGTGCTCCGATGCCGCCTAAGGCGCCGTACCAATGGCACCCTATGTGTCAGAAGAGATCAAAGCATAATTGCGTGTAACAAAAGGCGATGGGTATGGAGCACTTGTGCGCCTTGACTGATCATCGTAGATGAACTCGAAGGAGAAAATAAAAAATAAAAATATTATTTTTTATTCACGGAGGAGAAAAATTGAGACTGATTCATTCAGAGACATTGTATACGGTTAGAGATTAGTGTTGTCACTTAGATTTGTCATTTCTTGAATCTAATGAAAATTTCAGTTTGGAAAATTAGATTTGAATGATATGAAAAATCGTTTTTATTATATGGATGAATAGTTGTAAACCTATGTTTTCGTCCAAATTAAAATGTAACGGAAATTTATCACAAACGTGTATTATTCTACCTGGAAAATGTTAATAATTTTCCCCTAGATTGGCTTGTTAATTTGACTTCTTATTAAATAATTATTTCTTAATAAGATCGTACCCATATTTCTCTCCCTTTACATGATCACAAAGCTGTAAAAACAAAGAACCCGTAAGCATGATTGTAACTGCACTAAAAAGCAAATCGTTGAATACATCAAAATAAGTAAATACATATGCAATTATAGTCGATTTGACACCAGATTACCTTTGGTAATCAGTTTCGCACACTTTAAAAAGGAGTGTTTAATAACAAAAAGCAGTTTAAAGGATTTTCAGAAACAAAACATACGACCGTAAAAGGACTCACAATTTTAAATGAATTAATGAACAATGGGCTATAAATTGCAAATCTATGACAAAGGCTCCAATATAGAACGCAGGCAATATAGCGTGCAAAATTTAAGGGGTTACATGGGTTTCAGAGAATAAAAAAAACGTCATTTTTAAATGTTTCAAAAGTAAAAAATAATGTATTAAATTATTATAAATTATTGTTAACAACTAAAGTAACTCTTGAACTATATGTAAAAAATTTTAGACAAAAATATTGATAATACGCCCTCTGGCAGCTATTTTACGAAAAGGCTCGAAAAATGCGGTGCCAACGATAACTCAAAAACTAATGCACCAATCTTAACCAAATTTTGCACACTTCTTTTAAATAGCATTTTCTTGTACTTGAACGAAGGATATTGTGTTTCGTTCATTGGCATTATTTATTGTATTTTTTGGTCAAAAATTAAATTTTTTACTCGCGACGTTGCCAAAAGTTCAGATTTCAATATTTTTACAAATCCTTCGTTCAAGTACAAGTCAAACTCATACTCTAACAGAAACAATTTGATTTTTTTGTTTCGGATGAATCCAGCTCAAGATATCGTTGGCATTGCTTGGAAATATAGGAGCACCTGAAAATTCACTTAACTGCCCGCCGCCGCCAAAAGATTTAAGATATCTGAATTCTAGCAAATCATGGACCTACCTGTTATATACACCTATGTTCTCCAAAAATTTCAGCTCAATCGGATCGGCCACTCCAGAGATTATCTCTCTTAACCATTTTGCTGATATATATATATATATATATATATATATATATATATATATATATATATATATATATATATATATATATATATATATATATATGACGAATTTTCGGCGAAGCGATTTTAATACTAATGTTCTTCGAACATTAGTAAAAATGCACATGCATGTGATGAATACCACTGCCATATTTGTTCATAAGTTGTTCCTGCAGATCACTACTGTTACATCAAAACATCCAGGGGAAGGAAAAGGGATAATTTTTTACTAATTTTCTTCGATTGTGAATACTCAGAATACAACCTTCGATAATAGTGAATCTTTCAGACACGTTGTGAATTTAAATGTTGCCCAGGAAGTTTGCAAAAATTGCTATACTGACCCTGATATGAAACGTGAATGCAGTGTTTGTGGTATAAGAGAGCATATCTTCGAATATAATACCGCAATTGATGTAATGAAAATCTTTGTGGGTTTTTGTTTAATGCAGAGATCTTTTGCCACGAACGTGTACTGTATAGCACATAATTTTCAAGGGTATGATGGACAGTTTGTCATCTTCAAGCTTTTTCCGAGGAAGCTGGATGTAGAACCTATTATGAATGGTTCAAAGATAATGAAATTAAAATTTGGACAAGTGGCGTTCATAGACTCTTTAAATTTCCTAGCATTCCCCCTCTCGAAATTTCAATCTGTATTTGGATTAAAGGAGTATGCAAAGGGATATTATCCAAACCTCTTCAATACGATAGAGAATATCGATTATGTTGGAAAATATCATCCACCAGAAATGTACGGGCATAATGCAAAGAAGATAAAAGAGAGGGAAGAATTTTTAAAATGGTATGACGTTGTATCAGAGAGTGTGTCTAGGAACAGAGAAGCAAAGTTAACGTATTGCAGAAAATTGTGGATACATTACGCTTGGGTTTTACCTAATTTATGCGTGAATTTTTAAGTATTACTCAGGTCAACCTTTTTACAGAGTCTATAACAATAGCGTCCGCCTGCATGCTCACCTTTAAGAAAAATTTCTTGCAAGAAAACACTTTGGGCGTAATGCCTCCACACGGCTACTACATAGGCAAAAATAAATCACTTATTGGCGCAAAGTGGATTGCCAGGCTGGGATCTCAAGTGAGTGGTCGAATTGCATCTGCTAACAACGGTGGTGAGATGAGGCTTAAAAGAAGCGGCTTGTTAGTAGACGGGTTTGATTTGGAAACAGATACGGTCTATGAATTTTACGGGTGTTTTCATCATAGGTGTCCAGATTGTTTCAAAATAAAGGAGACGTCTAGTAATGACCTAGTTCAGACGTCATCTCGGAAATATGAGAGTACTCTAAGAAGAATTGAAATGATCAAGCGAAGTGGATATAACTTAGAATACACTTGGGAATGCAAGTTCCGTAAGTTCCTGAACGAAAACCCTGTAGTGGATCAAGAGTTAATTAAGGTTGCATCGAATATTATACTACCGCTTAGTCCTCGAGATGCGGTTTTCGGAGGACGTAACGAAGTTATCAAACTGTACCATGAAGTGGAAAAGAACCAATTTATACGATGTCTGGATTTTACTAGTTTGTACCCATACATTAACAAGTATTCTCCATATTCTATAGGACACCCAAAAGTCTACCGTGGGAACGATGCTCCCCCATCTTCAGAAATACTCTTGATGCACGGACTCATCACTGGTTCTATCATTCCGCCAACTAGTTTATACCTACCTGTACTATCATTCAGAACTAATTCAAAACTGTATTTTACACTCTGACGAAAATGTGCCGAGTTAAATCGAATATCTGACTGTATTCATACAGATGAGGAGCGTCAGATCACCGGTACATGGATAATATCCAAAGTGTCGTTAGCTGTTGAAAAAGGGTATACAATTAGACACATTTATGAAGTTTGGGAATACAACCATACCCAGTAAGATCCTGCTACCAAGAGTGGAGGATTGTTTTCTAAATATGTAAATACATGCTTGAAAATATAGCAAGAGTCTATTGGATGGAGCGCTAATTATACAGGTGAGAAAGAGAAAGATGACTTTATAAAATCTTACAAAGAAAGAGAAGACATCAAAAATTTGTTTAAATTCGTTTTGGGACAAGTTCGCGCAAAGAGAAGAC
Source organism: Nemotelus pantherinus (assembly GCA_963978885.1). Classification (NCBI taxonomy): domain Eukaryota; kingdom Metazoa; phylum Arthropoda; class Insecta; order Diptera; family Stratiomyidae; genus Nemotelus; species Nemotelus pantherinus. The sequence goes on from OZ022263.1 coordinate 142,202,381, forward strand.
AAAACGCGCACCAAAGTTCTTACCAGTTATAAAGAATTGTCTGATTTTATTAATTCCCCCTGGGATAGAGATCTGCTCGCTTTACATTATCAATAAAGAAACAATGTGGATGACATGGAAATATCTTGAAAAATAATTAAATACGCTTTCCCATGTAAATATACCCATTGCTGCATATACAACAGCATTTGGCAGACTTAAACTTTACGCAGCTTTGGAGAAGGTAAGAGAGAGAATTCTCTACTGTGATACGGATAGTTTAATCTTTGTTGATGATAAGTTCAGGCCAATACCCTTCGAGATTGCTGACTTTTTGGGTGACTTAACTACCGAAATTGAAAGTTTCGGACCCGAGGCATATATTTCGGAATATGTTAGTACAGGACCAAAAATTTACGGTCTCAAAGTAGAAGTTGAGCGCATTATTGACTTTTTAATTAAATGTAAAGGAATAACATTAAATTTTGAAAATTCTAAAATTGTTTATTTCGAAAGACTGAAACCCCTATTAATCGGTCCAAATGAGGAAAAACCAATTTGTGTTTTAAATGAGCGAACAATTAGACGAAAACGACCGGGAGTTGTTATTTCTGCCCGCGACAGGAAACATTTACAATTTACCTTTGACAAAAGAGTAGCTAGAAAAGAAAATTGTTCTCTTGCTTATGGTTATAAAAACCTAAGTTAAGTTAACATCTATATATCTACCATAATTATACATTGTATGTTTAGGAAACTTGCCATACATCACGAAATAAACTGTATATAAATGCCTTTTAAAATGAAAAACGTTTTTTATTTAATCACTAGTCATCTTACTGAAAGCATGTCTGAGTTTGTTTTCGACATCCATTTTGTTTGTGGCAACAATGGACAATATTTTGTGAAAGAACTTGCCATCATTTCATTTGATTCAATACAACCAGTATTTTACCATTTTGCACCTCCTTATCCGTACCAGAAATTATCTGTACGAGCACAAAAACAAAACGAATTTGATGTGGAGAAAATAGACGGATTACGTTGGAGTGATGGTGTTGTTAGTTACTGCCTGCTACCGGAGATTCTAGAAAGGCTCAATGACTGTACCATATACTTGAAAGGTGTTGTGAAGGAGAAGTTTATAAGGAAATATATACCGGGAGCCAACATTATACAGTTGCAAACACCCAAGTTGAGTGAACTTAGAAACTTCGAAACGTTCTGCAATATTCACGATACGCATGCAATTACCAGGTGTGCAGTACAAAACTGTATAAATCTTTATGTGTATTTTCTAATGAATACTATATATTATTGAAATAAAAACATGCTATTTTCAAATTACGTCAATTAATTTAATTACATCAAAAAGAAGGTTACTGCTACACAGTATTGGAAATTACTAAAAAAAAAGCCTAGAATAATTAATATGCATATAAGACGTACGAGGTGGTATAAAAAAAGTCCTCGTTTTTTAGCTTCAATAGATCCTTCTCCCTGCATCTATTGCAGTACTGCTCATAATATTCCTTCACATATTCCGAGGACAGGTTGTTGTGGTGCATGACAATGTTAAAAAATTCCATCATGTCGAACAGTTTGAACAGCTCCAGATATTTGAGTGTTATGTTTGCACCGCCTACAGGAATCTGATACCGTTTTAAAAGACCCATTTGATTTTCCGGATATTCATCACCTGCTGAAGTCTTCAAATCGTTGAGATAATTGTAGAGTGAAATCCATTGACTGTATTCAATTGCCAGTGGGAACCGTCCATGGAAGTGGAAGATTGCCTTCGCCTGAAATGTCTGCGGGTCAAATCCGAGTGTGACCCTACGGTTATGGCATCCATCCAGATAGTAAGTGTAATTCAGCAAGGCGTCTTCATTGCACGGAACTTGAGATTTAGGAATCGTTTCGTTCTTGACTTCTTCTCTTTGTAGTTTGATATGATGTTCTCAAAGTTGCTAGAAGGTTCGACTTGGGGCATCCTTTTAAATTGTAAAAGACACAACTATGGTTTCGATGGTTTGATCACGCTGCTTTTATATCTCCGACCTCCTGTCTGCAGGTCTGATTGAAACACTCCCCACCATTTCGCAAAGAAGTCTACAAATAAATTTTCCGCAATAAATCAACTATTTCACCATCATTGAAATTATAAACTGTAGAGGAGAACCGGTTCAGAAATGTTTTGAAGCTCCTGCCACTGCAACGGAAATAAAGAAAAACACCGCAATACTGTCCGCATGTGGTTGAAAACGCACTCTGTAACCTCTGCTTATGATTTACGAGAACTTTACCATCGAGCCGAAGAAATCTTTTGAAGTACTTGTTAGTAGGATATTTACCGAAAAAGTCAAAGTAATCGATAGGTCCTTTTCTAGGAATGTAAAAGGTCACCCAATGCGTTCCACTTTTATGAGCTGGATGTGTATTCGCAATAATACAAGCAGGTTTCTTTATTTGACAGGGTAAGTGATCGCACGGAAAAACGACCTTGAAAAATCTTTTTGTAACATGATTTTGCTTTAAAGAACAACCAAGTTCGATCGTGTTCATTCTTGTTCTTTAGAGGTGATCGCTTCAAGGTTAATGATCCTAGTACGAAGCGTAACGTAGCTCTGAAGGAATTCCTTTGTTGGCTCCCCATGTACGAGAATAGTTGAAAACTTTGTGAGGGTTTTTATACGATCCTCATCCAGACGCTTAAGTTCAAGGTTTCCAGACACAGCAGTATGATCTGTAGTACTAACTGCTGACCTAGAATATTTGTAAACGATCTCCTTTGTAGACACTTTATATGGTGAGATAAAGCCTGCAAATGCAATTTTTTTAGTGAAGGTAAATTGCCTTTCTGCATTGCCCTTCGTCATGGTGCTGTGGTTATCTGCAGCCAATGCTCAGATAAATAATAAATACAGAAGTGTTGAACCTCTTTATATACTTTTTTATTGACTCGAGTAAGCGTTTCAATTTTTATCGATTTCAATATTCGTATCATACTCTGCATATACAACGCTTGCCACACTATTCTTTAAGGCCTCTTTGAATATTCCCTCGATTGTCACCACACCCTAATTCAATAAACTGCCACAAGTTGATTCGTATGAATTATTTACTGTCAAGTCAAATGCTAACAAAAAGCAACCATTGTCGAAGAATTGTTTGGATATCTGATGGCCTATATCGAAATAATTGATGCCAGTACCCTCCAGAAGACTCAAGTACCCTCGGGTGCTCAGTGGTTTTTCCTTTGAATAATCAAATTCTATAGGTTGATTTGGTACTTGTACGCCATTAACTGACAAATTAAATCTCGTAATGTTATTGTATTTGAAGTTACATGGATTTTTAGTAGGTTTTCCGGTATACCATCCCGAAAATGAGCAAGTTCGGTAATTGACCACCCACTATATTGTCCAGCGATAGTGTGAATGTATTTGTTGGCAACGTGTATGTTTTTACTAATATTCGAAGAAGAACATTATTATTAAAATCATTTTGGCCAAAAATTCAGATTTATATATATATATATTTATATATATATATATATATATATATATATATATATATATATATATATATATATATATATATATACAATATATATATATATATATATATATATATATATATATATATATTGTTGCATGCACGAACAAACATGTTTCAACGTGTCGGCGGCCGAAAGAGCGACAACCGTTAAAGTGTCTATCTGATCGAGTGTTCTTGGAATGGAAACAATCTATAAATAGCCAAAAACCGTAAACAATCTATAAATAGCCAATACACAATAACAATCTATGGATAAAACGTAGAATAATCGTCTAAAACGTAAAAAGGGAACATTCCAGAGCCTCAAACCCATGAGTCAGAAATTCCCATGAGTCATCTTCCAATAGCCCATAGAGCCCTCTAGAAAACAAAAGCGGAACATTCGAGAACCCAAGACACATTCGATACATGCAACACGACTGTAAATACCGCCGCGAAAGGTGCTAGCAGAGTCAGTTGGAAACGTTAGTTTGTACACGCGATTCAGTAGATGGCGAAGACAGCGAAAGGCTGTTATTTTGAAAAACGATACAGCGGTTCTAGTGAATCCGGGCGCGATTAATTAAAAGCGATAAAGTGCAAGTAATGTATAATAGTGCGATCAGTAAAGTGTACGGAATTTAGTGTTATAAATATTTGTGTGAATAAAAGTGTAATTAGTGTTTTTAAAAGAAACTGTTTTATTTCACGAATGTGAAGAATATCGAACTCACGGAAGGTGTTCAACGATAGATCACAACAACTGGTGTCAGAAATAAGGGATTCTGTCGCGTTCGTGATTTGAAAAGTGACTTTTAGTGAAGTTCTGGACAGTGAACTTGTTTAAAAAGTGAAAATTAATAAGTGCGCGGACTAAATAAAAAGTTAAAAGTTTCGGACAGTGAACATTGAACATTTGAGTGGACTAATTGAAATTGTCAAAAGTTGTGAGGATTAGTCGAAGAACAATGCCAAAAGTGAGTGAACTAACATTGGCAGAGTTGAACGTGGAGTGCGAGAAGCAAGAGCGGAAGCTGGCAGTGCTTAGAGAGGAAATGGATTTGCTGAATTCGGATCTGCAACGCGTGAGAGCAGTAGGAATTGTGGCAGCTGAATCAAGAACTGGCAAAGCACTCAAAGCACCAACTTTTGATGGGCAGACTTCTTGGACCATCTACAAGAAGCAGTTTCAGGCAGTTGCAGAGTTTAACAACTGGAGTGATCGAGAGCGAGCGCTACAACTGATGATGTCATTGAGAGGAGCCGCAGCGGAAGTTCTTCTAACAATTCCAGAGGACGATAGCTTCAGCTATTCAAGCCTGGCGAATGCTTTGCATATGAGGTACGGCGAAGATCACCTTAAGGAAGTTCATCGGTCACTGCTGAGAACACGGATACAGAAGCCAGGAGAGACGTTGCAGGAGTTGGCTCAGGACGTTGAGCGATTAACACTTCTGTCCTATCCTAGGTCAGATCCAGAGCACCGGGATGAAACGGCGAAAAATGCTTTCATCCAGGGAGTGCGTGATGAGGAGCTTCAAATGGCACTTCGTTTGGCCGGAAAACGGACGCTGAAGGAGTCTTTGGCCCACGCTCTCATCTACGAATCGGCGAAGCTGACGTCGCGGAGAAATTTTAGAGTCTGTGAAGTACGAGACGAATGCATATGCAGGAAAGGCAATATCTCCAGGGAATCAAGGAGAAGTGGAGCCCCTCAGTGTTGGAATTGCGGAGAACAGGGTCACTTGAGGCGCGATTGTCGCAGGAACTAGAAATCGACGTATTGTCCGGAATGTGTGCATAGCAGAGTTCCTCGATGCTGGAACTGCGGAAAGAGCGGACATCTGAGTCGTGACTGCTACAGGAAGTACCAAACTACGTACTGTGAAGGATGCTCAACAAGACTCAAGCAAAGCAATGAGTCTGGACGATCAAACAAAGGCACTTGCTCTTGGAGGATGGCAGCGAAACCAGTGGAAAACAAGTTTGAAGTTCAACGGTGTGACTGCAACACTGGTAAACTTGAAACAATCACCGTTGCCAGGTTGCATGTTCGTGAGAATAACTTGAGTCTTCAGGGGAAAGTCAATAATGAAGCTTGTAAAATCATTATCGACACTGGAGCTGCTAGGTCGATCCTCAGAGTGGATATGGCTAAGTCCTGGAAACTCAGTAACGCTGAAAGGTACGTGCTTCAGACGGTAACGGGTGATTCTACTCGAGTTCTTGGTGAAATCGTTCTGCCGATACAGCTTGGAAATATGGTGTTCGAGCATCAGTTCCTGGTAGCGGAGATAACGGACGAGTGTATACTTGGAATGGACTTCCTGGGCTCTCATGGTTTTAGCCTGGATTTGGGAGAGCGAAAAATCAATTGGAGGAGCGACGAAGTATCATTAGCTCGTCGACCAGGATGGAGACAACGAACAGAAGAAAAAGAGGACCCCATATGCGTAGCTGCGAGACGAGTAGGCGCTTTGGCGGAAAAAGAAGGAAAACCGTTAGAAGTACCGCAGGGCGACATAAAATGCAGCGAAACAACGAAGAAATTTGCATCCGGATCTGAGCGGAATTGTGTAGTGGGCAATATTTCTCGAAGAATGCATATTAGATGGAAATCTAGGATGTCGCCGGAAGACCACAAAACAACAACGAATCCAGAGGCAGTGAAGAAAGCGGAGACGAAGCTGAACGAGTTGAAAGCGACTTTAATTGGATTTCCGAAAAACAATTTGGTGTGGAACGTACGTCCTAGTCTACAACCGGAATGGGAAGGATCGTATGACGAACGGCGGAACGAGGTTGTCTGGCGGATACATCGAAAATGAAGGTTGTGCACCTAGACCGACTTGCCCCGTACCATGGAAACAACACAATGGATGACGACGAATCTGTTCGGGACGAACAGGTCTAGGGAGGGGGTAGTGTTGCATGCACGAACAAACATGTTTCAACGTGTCGGCGGCCGAAAGAGCGACAACCGTTAAAGTGTCTATCTGATCGAGTGTTCTTGGAATAGAAACAATCTATAAATAGCCAAAAACCGTAAACAATCTATAAATAGCCAATACACAATAACAATCTATGGATAAAACGTAGAATAATCGTCTAGAACGTAAAAAAGGAACATTCCAGAGCCTCAAACCCATGAGTCAGAAATTCCCATGAGTCATCTTCCAATAGCCCATAGAGCCCTCTAGAAAACAAAAACGGAACATTCGAGAACCCAAGACACATTCGATACATACAACACGACTATAAATACCGCCGCGAAAGATGCTAGCAGAGTCAGTTGGAAACGTTAGTTTGTACACGCGATTCAGTAGATGGCGAAGACAGCGAAAGGCTGTTATTTTGAAAAACGATACAGCGGTTCTAGTGTATCCGGGCGCGATTAATTAAAAGCGATAAAGTGCAAGTAATTATAGTGCGATAATTAAGTTGATAAAGAATGTATAATAGTGCGATCAGTAAAGTGTACGGAATTTAGTGTTATAAATATTTGTGTGAATAAAAGTGTAATTAGTGTTTTTAAAAGAAACTGTTTTATTTCACGAATGTGAAGAATATCGAACTCACGGAAGGTGTTCAACGATAGATCACAACAATATATATATATATATATATATATATATATATATATATATATATATATATATATATATATATATATATATATATATATATATATATATATATATATATATATATATATATATATATATATATATTTATATATACATATATATATATATATATATATATATATATATATATATATATATATATATATATATATATATCTTCATCATCATCAAAAAATTTCAGTGAAAAAATCTCAGGATCGCGCCGTCCGATTGAATTGAAATTTTCAGGATACATTGGTGTATATGCAGACTGGTGCCAAATCTCACAAAAAGTTTATAATCCTTAACCCTCTGGCGCCGTGGCCATTTTGGTGATGTTTTAAATATACCTATTATTCTGTCAAAAACTAACTTTTTCAAAAAAAATGGTTATATAATAAATGCTGAACGTGTTGTAAATGTGAATATGATAATGTTTTTAAAATTTTTAGCCCTTTGTGTGCACTAGGCGCCTAAAATGGGATTGGAAAAATTTGAAAATTTTTGAATTGCGATAACTTTTTATTTTATTATCAATTTGTTATGAAACTTACAGGGCATATTAATTATATTAAGTTGCACACTTGCGTAGTTTTTTATGAGCGTGCTGGCAACTCTGTAGCTGCAGCAGGCACCAAAAGTGAAAATGTTCAAACCATCGAATCTCCTAAAAAAATTCCGTTTCTTACAATTAAAACTAACTTATACACAAATCTTATGCTATGTTTACGCAGTCAAAGTAAAACTTTGGAATTTCATGTCGGACAAGAACGGTAGCCCTTTCCCAATTTACCTATATTTTAAGCATCAAAAATTGCTACACACGAGAACTCACGAACCAATAATCAGATACAGTTGATATTTACACAATACATTGGACTTTAATAGGACCAGGCTTGATAGAAGCGATTTTGAATTGTGGGCAACTCTGTCCCAGTGTGCCATCTTGAAAAATTACAAAGAAAAAAAACTGCTTTTTGACCTATGAATTCTGATTGAGTGACCAGATTTTCATGAAATCGACACAGTAGCTGAGCCTTACTCGAAGCCATGTTTGATAGAAATTTGATTGAAAAATTCGATTGGTGCTGCCAGCTATGATAATTTTTGTGTCCTTAGTTTTGAAAATTCGCTCAGGTAAATAAAGCTTTTTGCCCTATAGCTTCCAGTGCAGTCATGAAATCAATACGAATTTCATACAATTCATGAAACTTACTATAGGCATTATTCAGACCGAATCTGGTTGAAAAGCCACGATAGGGCTGCCAGCTCTTGTTGGTTTTTAATTTATTTGATCTTTTTTAAGCGATTTTATCGTAAAATTTTCAAATTGTAGTGATATTGTAGTGACAGTAAACAGCTAATATTAAGTTTTTGATTGTTTGAAAAATGTTGCGGCTGGTAATCCTAAATTTCTTTATACTCCTATAACTTCGAACGCAGTCATTGGGTCGAGACAAAATTCGCAGGGTAGGTTAATTTCAACGTGAAGCAGAAGTGATAAATTTTTGGTTTTGATACTGGCAAAAGGTTGCCAGCACTAGTATGTTGTGCTTGTTTTTTATCAATAAATGCTCACAGTTAGTATTCACAATGAAAATAAATAACCAATGTTTCAATTCCCAAAGATGTGCAAATTTTTCGGTCGCAGCCCCAAGCACCAACTTCAATTACAGTGATGAATGCGCTGAGCATTTTCTTCATTGATGTTATATGAGATGCTGCTTTCAAAGTTTTGTGAAATAAGCAACTGGTGACGAATATAATTAACAAGTGTTTTGCTCTCATAAACTTTGAAATTCATGCCAGGGGTAATACCTTCCACCATATGAGTTATAATGCATTCAAACGTGGCGTTTGAAATAGTTTGGCTGTAATAAGCAGCTCATGTGGTAGAATATGCACTCAAAATCTGCACGATTCTTCTACTGTTCTTCGAACATTAGTGCTTCTAGCGGGTGAGGTGTGCTAGAGTTTTTCACTTCAACGCGTTTGTACGGGTATACTGCATTTGAACGTTGCAAAACTGTTTCATGTGCCAGAAGTATATTAGGGTTAACGCTTACATGATTCATGTACATTGTTGCCTCCAGTGTTTAAATTCAAGGCGAAAATTTATCATCTTTGGAGTACAGGTAGAAATTTGGTTTCTCTAAAGATAATATTACACGCAAGTCCTTCCCGTCAATCAATTAGTTTTTCTAGGTTAAATATGTTGCTATGGATCTTGCCCATTCATTTGACAACATTACTTTTATCTAATAGCGCTGATATACTTAGAAAAACTTTATTCTCAGACTTTGGACCATCGCCTTTAATCATTTTCATTTCATTCTGGTCGAGATACCATCCAACCTATTGGAGATGAGTTGTTGCTGCATCTTTTGCGTAATTCAATAGATTTTCAATGTATGCCCTGTACTGGTAGCTGTTGTCTGTTTGAGCTATATTCTTCCAATTCAACTGAACTGTACATTGTCTAAAAAGCGAATGCATCAAATTATTTGCGACGCCAATTGAATCAGCTTCGACTTCTCTACCACCAGCGCCCTTAATTGTTTCAGTCCCTGTGAATAACTTCTCCTTACCATTCTTTTTTTAACCAATTGCACTTTGAGACGTAGATATATACTGGATAAATCACGATACGTATCAATTTCGATTTACCAGCTCTACGTCGCTAAGGAGAAGACTTGAATTGAATTGTTGTGAACTGGTTAGCTCTTTTTATAGCCATTCAATTACCAGCACCATCCATCTTATCAAAAAGTTTGTTTATACCTTTCTGAGCTAACTCCTATGCTGCAGTTTGTCCGTGTCCTATTAAGAGTTCTTTAACCCTAGAATGGTACCGATGAGTAAATTTTACTCACATAGGGTATACATTTCGTCGCGCACCAGCCAGTTAGCCACTTCGACTGCCATGAGGCTAGAAGCTATATTATCTTTTTATGTTTAATGATAAAATCAAAAATGTACATAATACTCTTGTTACCATCTTTTTATTAAAATCATGTACCTAAAATCATCTAAAAATTTACCGTACCATTCCAGGGTTAAGAGGTTTATTCCCAAACTCCTGTATAATAACCTTACCGGTCTTGACCGCTTGTCGTTTTATAACTTTTACACCTGACGCATCCAAAGGTTTTAGATAACGTAATAGGCCACTGAAAAAATTTCATATATTTCTACCGCGCTGATAGATAATTGGTGCTCAATAGAAGTCCCCAATATCTGGTAAATTTCCACCACTCTGGACCAAATAATAGCGTGTGTAGTGCGAGCTCATATCGTTAACATCGGTATTGATTATTTACACTGTACCGCTTACTTCAGCGTATGGAAATATTTATACTTTTTCTTACCGACGTTTGAAGTGAAGTATTATATATGTGGGAGTAAAACTTGGTTCAAAGTCTACTGGTTCACCTTGTTGATCTGTGACTTTAATAGAAATGCTTTCGAAAAAAGTTTTTTCCACAGCACAGTAATGTACATGTTTGAATCTAAAAATATTGTGGCAATCTTGCAAAGGAATCGTATAAAGATTTCGCACCAATTTATCAGCTAAGATTCTAGGTTTGATAATGTCTGTGTAAACGTGAATTAAATTGGGTTTTTCACAATCGCTAATGGTCTTGGATGCCGTAGCACGACGGGTTCTTTTATCAAGCTCATGCACGTTTGTTTCCAACCGACTTAGACTGTCAAGAAATATTGACTTATCGAAAGATTCTTTCATCGAGACATCAGTCAGATCTGGATCGCGTTTATCAACAGGCGTGTTTAAAAATGCATCAATGAATAGGCCAGCAATATTTTCAGTTTTAGACACTTCAATCGGCACTGGTCCTGTACCCGTTGTTCCATCACTCCTTTTGTATGGAATGTTTAGTATTGTATCTGATTCAGTTTTTGCCCATTCATCAGGCAATATATCGGTACCGGATTCTTTAGCCGCAGCACTTATAGATTGACGAAGTGATTTACCAATTCGGTAAAATAATTGTTTTCGTGCCTGGTACACTGTTCTACCGGAAATTTCAGCTCTCTTTTTTAAATCATCGTCTGAAAACTCTATTCCACTCAGCGAGAGTGACACAAAATCCGTAATGTTGATCGGTGTAGGTACTGGCAGATCCACATTTATTTTCACACCATAGTCTTTTGGATGAAACGTATGGTAGGTAGGATTAATCCTCGCTTTTCGTTCCCGCTCTCATCTTAAGCTATGTGCAGGATATATGTATTCGTCAATCATTCTTAATAGCTCTACATGATTTCTTTTCGACCTCGGAATCTGTCCAATTATATAATCAATAAAGTCCTGAAGCGAGTTAAACTTTTTACTAATGTTCGAAGAACAATAGTATTAAACTCGTTTCGCCGAAAATTCATATTTCTTTATATATATATATATATATATATATATATATATATATATATATATATATATATATATATATATATATATATATATATATATATATATATATATATATATATATATATATATATATATCAGCAAAATGATTAAGGGAGATAATCTCTGGAGTGGCCGATCCGATTGAGCTGAAATTTTCGGAGCACGTAGGTGTATATAGTAGGTAGGTCCACAACTTTCTCAAATTCAGATATCCTAAACTTTTTGGCGGCGGCGAGCGTTTTAGTGAATTTTGAGGAACTCCTATATTTCTAAGCAGTGTAAATTTTTGTTAAAGAAAAGTATTGGGAATGAAAATTAATTATGTTCTTAGCTTGTTTATGATAAATAATCGGAAATTTTGAGCCGTGTGTGGGTGCAGAGTGCCTAAAAGTAGGCTAGGATTTTTTTTCAAATTTTGATTTGTCATTACTTGTAAGAAAAACAATGGATCATCATGAAAATTACAGAGCGTATTGATGTTGACTAAAATTTAGCACGTAGAGATTCTCAGCATAAAGTGGGTAACCCTGTAGCTGTGGCAGGGTGCTGAAAAAAAATCCTTCAAATCATTGACCTTCCTGAAAAATTTTTGATTTTTGACAAAAAATTCAAATCTTTGATAAATTTTATCCTTTGTCCTTCATCTCAAGATAAAATTTTCAAAATTCCGTTTTGCACAAGAACGGCAACCCATCACCAAATTACCTCTATTTTCAGCACTCAAAAGTTCTGTTCACGAGAACTGACGACCGGATAATCCGATCATAATCAAATTTACAGAATATATTGGTATTATCTAGGACCAGGTCTGATAGAAGCTATTTTGAAATGCGGGCAACCCTGTGGCAGTGGTGCCATCTTGAAAAATAGGTGAGAAAAAAAACTGGTTTTAGGCCTATAACTTCCGATTCAGCCATCAGATTTGGACAAGATTCATACATTACTTGGATCTTACCTTAGGTAACATTTGATTAAAATTTGGTTGAAAAATTAGAATAGAGTTGCCAGCTATGGTGATTTTTGTCTCCTAAATCTTGCAACTTTGCTCAGCAAAATAAAGCTTTTTTCCCTATAACTTCCGGTCCAGTGCAGAAATCAAAACGAAGATCACGCAGTAAATGGACCTTAACGTGAACCAAATGTCGTAGAAATTTCGTACCAAAATCATGAAAGGGCTGCCAGCTATGATCATTTTTGTAATTTTGTGAAATTTCTTTACAGAGCGATTATGTCATTAGATTTGCAAAAGGAAATGATCCTGCAATGATAATTAACCACAAATATTAACGCTTTAAAAATTTGAAAAGTTTTGAGGGTGGTAACCCTAAAATTCTTTTCACCCGTATAACTTCCAGCGCAGTGATTCAATCGAAACGAAATTTACTGGTTGGGTTTAACTTAACTTAAAGCAGATTTTGTATGTATTTTGCTTTGCTGCTGACACAGGCTAACCAGCATTAGCCATTTCCGTAAATATTGCACCAACAAATGCTTCAAATTACGTTCTCATATGCAAAGCATTTGCAATAAAAATAAGGAATCAATTTTTAAATTTTCCGAGCTTTGAACGTTTTTCGGATGGCAGCCTCAAACAACGTTTAACCGCTGAAACTTTCGATGAAATCCTGCGATGAGAACGAAATTCAAAGGATAAGTTGATTTGAGTATGAGCTTGTTATGGTAAACTTATTACTGCTTCGTTCGGAAAGTGTTGCCAGCACTGAACATTTACATCATTTGTGTTAGAGTTGAGTTTTGTTGCTTTGGATAAGGAATGGTTGACATGATTCTACAAAACAGTGTATTACGTCTTTCCACACTTTTTTGTCACTCAAAGACAATTTCTTCGAAAATTAGTTTTCTAGCGGTTCAGGTGCGCTAGAGTTTTTTTGATTTTAAGTAAACTTTTTCGGCGATTTTCTCGCCTTGGTAAACATGTAAGCAGAAATCTCCAATTCATCTTAGAATCACTGATGTCAGGAATACTTGCTTTATCTCGATCTTTTTCGATATGTTTGAAAATCAGTGCCTTAATTGATGTCATATAGTAGTTATTGATGTCAGGTTTAATAACCAAGAAAAATGACGATAGGAATGTCGAAAAATTGATATCGTTTTTTCACAGCAAAGTCTTCGTAAATTAGCATCACTCCATCTTAAGAGAACAAGATTTTTTTTTCAAAGACATGGTTTTTACAACTATTCTGTTACTTCAGGTTTGCTGGATTCTGCTGCAGTTGATCGTCGACTTCTTTTCATCATACTAGTTTTTTTTCTTCGGTACTACCTATGGAACGTTTAAAAACACTGCTGGTTGACACAAGTTCTTTTCTTCCCTACTTTGGTAACATTAGCTCCGTTAATCCAACACGCTTACCACTTTCAAGCTTGCAGCACGTTCGCAGTTTATTTTCGAAAGATGTGAAAGATAGTGTATTTTCAGGGTAAATGCTCAGAGAGTTATTGCTTAAAAGCCATACGTAGAATTCATCATCTGTTACTGTTACAGGCATTTCAAATTCTTTCCCAAGCCAGGTCTGGTACACTTGAACTGCGCACTTTTTTTTTTTTTTTTAGTCTCTCACTCTATCGAACCGAGAGGGTCTTAATATAGAGTGACTAGGCAGTTCCTGCATTTCCACGTCTGCAATACCTTCAGAATCTTCTTCACCTTCTTTCTCCATTTTAAAGATATTGGAGCCCTTATCATCAAGATTGTCTATCTCACCTTAAGCGTCTTCCACTTCATCAGGGCTCATATCAGCAGGCACGGTGTGTTCTGTTATTCCATCATCACCAGTTATTATTCTATAATCTTTGTCACTTGAAGTTTTCCTAAATTTCGATGGTGGTTTCAGACTTTTTGTTATTCTACTTGCCAATAGACGATGCTTAGCTGCAGCCGATAATACATTCCTTGGAGGTGTGTTTTCACCTAATGATTCAAACAATTTTTCCACTCGTACAGGTGTAGTTTGCGTAAGTTTCTCATCTCTCGCTCAATGAAGGCAATTGAGTTTTTCTTTCTAGAAATCCTTTACTTCTATGACGTGTGTTTCAAAATTTTATAAGTTTTTTCGATAATGATACCAGTTTCGATAATGATACCTTTGGTTATAAGAACTTTCAATAGTGTCTTTCAAATTTGCATATACTTCAGGAGACAGAAGTAGCATTTTATTCAGATTACTGTTCCTATACATATTTCTCAATTAGGGAACCAATATAAAATACACTCTCATGACCTTATGTAAATAACATGATAAGCTCAATACTTGTTCTATTGTATATACCTGCAAGTATTTGGAAATAAACTAGTCTGTCTCTAACCGCTCTAAAGCCAACTGCGTTTTACTCAACAGGTTATGGGCCCAGTCACCCATTGTCGCGAAGATAACGCATTTTAAAATTTGTATCCGGATTAGCAATGGCTAACTTTTTGACGAGTATTCCGAAGTTGAAAGGTCGTGCAAATCATTCAGATTGGTCGTTCGCGGTCGAAAATTATTGAGTATTGGATGGTCTGGAAAAGACCATCATCGGGACCGAGAAGAAGGATAATAAGAATGCGGAGGCGAAATCGAAGCTGGTGCTGTCTATCGACCCGTCGTTATACGTTCACATTAGGACGGCGGGGTCCGCGCAGGACATCTGGAGCACACTGAAAAAAATGTTCGATGACACAGGCTTTACACGTCAAATCGGACTGCTTCGAACATTAATATCATCGCGATTCGAGGATTTCGATTCAATGGAATCATATGTGACTCACATCATGGAAACTGCTCAGAAATTGCAGGGTACCAGTTTCAAAATTGATGATGAGTGGATAGGATCGTTGTTGCTGGCTGGATTACCAACACCGAAATTCACGCCCATGATAATGGCAATTGAACATTCAGATGTCACAATTTCGGCAGACTTGATCAGGCCAAAATTACTCGATTCAGAAACTGAACAAAATGAGCATGGATCCACTGCATTTGTCACCAAAAAGGGATTAAAAATAAAGGTAAAAAACCTATTAAGTGCTACGAGTACGGTCAATTGGGCCATAAAAAGTTTCACTGTACTAGCAGATTCAAGCAAAGCTCAAAAAAGACGGCAAGGTCAAAAAACAATGTGCAAGCATTTAGTGCTTTGTTTTTAGCAGGCAAATTCGACAAAAGCCACTGGTACATAGATTCCGGTGCATCAGATCATTTAACAGTAAACCAAAACTGGCTAACAGATATAAGCAATACACACACTGGTGAAATTAAAGTTGCAAATGATATGCATGTACCAGTTAATTGTAGTGGTGATGTAAAATTGCAAACATGTGTACAAGGGAAAATTTTTGATGTACTGGTGAAAGATGTGTTATATGTCCCAGAGCTTGCAACAAATTTACTGTCTGTTAGCCAGCTAACTAGAAATGGAAATAGAGTTATGTTCAATGATATCGGTTGCAGTATTATGAATAGCCAGAATGACATTATCGCAACAGGTGAACTAATAAACAATATGTACCGATTAAATGTAAATCAGGTTGAATGTTTTTTTTACTCCATCGTCAATTTCGTCGTCAAGTGTTTGGCATCGTCGTTTGGGACACATAAATGATACAGATATGTCGAAAATGAGTAACGGAATTGTAAAAGGTATCAAGATTAGTGATAAAATTGACAATAGGAATATATATGTCGTCTGTTGTGAAGGAAAACAGCCAAGACATTCGTTTCCGAAGAGTGGTTCACGTTCGGATTCGCTTCTGGAGATAGTGCATGCGGATTAATGCGGCCCCATGAAAAACAAGTCTATTGGAGGTGCAGTTTTTACTAACGTTCGAAGAAGAACATTAGTATTAAAATCACTTTGGCCAAAAATTCATATTTCTATATATATATATATATATATATATATATATATATATATATATATATATATATATATATATATATATATATATATATATATATATATATATATATATATATATATATATATATATATATATATATATATATATATATATATATATATATATATATATATATATATATATATATATATATATATATATATTTATATATATATATATATATATATATATATATAAATATATATATGTATATATATATATATATATATATATATATATATATATATATATATATATATATATATATATATATATATATCATCAAAAAATTTCAGTGAACAAATCTCAGGAACGCGCTATCCGATTGAGCTGAAATTGTCAGGACACATTGCTGTATGTGCAGAATAGTGCCAGGTTTCACAAAAAGTTAATAATCTTTAACCCTTTGGCGCGAGCGGTCATTTTAGTGATTTTTTTAATATACCTATTATTCCGTACACAAATAATTTTTGCAAAAATAAAGTTGACGACATAAATTTCGAACAAGTTTTACATGTGAATCGGATAATGTTTTGGAATTTTTTAACCCCATGTGTGCGCTGGGTGCCTAAAAAGAGAACGGGAAAATTTGAACATTTTTAAATTGCGATATTGTTACGCCAGTGCGTAGGGCAGATCAATTTGTACAATGGACAAGTTTTTTTAATGGTAATAGAAATTGAAATTGAATTTAATGTAACTATATGAATGAATTGTGAATATAATTGTAGGGAATGAATTGTAATAAGATTGTAGGAAAATTTGTAGATCAATTTGTACAATGGACAAGTTTTTTTAATGGTAATAGAAATTGAAATTGAATTTAATGTAACTATATGAATGAATTGTGAATATAATTGTAGGGAATGAATTGTAATAAGATTGTAGGAAAATTTGTAGATCAATTTGTACAATGGACAAGTTTTTTTTAATGGTAATAGAAATTGAAATTGAATTTAATGTAACTATATGAATGAATTGTGAATATAATCGTAGGGAATGAATTGTAATAAGAGTGTAGGAAAATTGTAATTATAAGGGTGTTGATGTCGCGACGGACTTGGACTCCCCGGTGATGAAGCCGAGCACTCCCCGCCAAGCCAAGCCCTCGCCGTGGATGTATAGGAGACGATCGGCGAGCACCTGACCCGGAAGCGAGCAACCCACAGCGCAGCTAAGGGGCCAAGCGGAAATCACGGCAGCCGAATACCACTGAACGGTCTAACTTTGAAATTTAAAGCCAGCCTTGCGAAAAACAACTACGTACCTTACCTCCTGTCTTGCTATTACTCTATCTTCAAGTTTGGATCGGAGTGGAGCCGGGTGCACTAATTCAGCATGATTCAGCTAATCGAAAACGGAATACTAATAGATTTGACGCCTTCCAATATCCACTCATTCGGCAAGCCATTGCAACCCATCCGACCGACTACTCCAGCCTCCATTTAGTCTGAATATAACGACAACAACCGGTGGTAGCTTCACCAAAATGGGGACTCCCCGGGTGGCCGCCTGGATGTCTGTCTCGCCCTTGCGCGCCTTGTTCGTCGTGGTCGTTCTCGATTACCGGCAACCGCTCGTACTCGATGTAACATACGCGGAATTAGGAGAAGCTTGCCCCAATTTACATTTACATTTTTGGCATATATATATCATCAAAAAATTTCAGTGAACAAATCTCAGGAACGCGCTATCCGATTGAGCTGAAATTGTCAGGACACATTGCTGTATGTGCAGAATAGTGCCAGGTTTCACAAAAAGTTAATAATCTTTAACCCTTTGGCGCGAGCGGTCATTTTAGTGATTTTTTTAATATACCTATTATTCCGTACACAAATAATTTTTGCAAAAATAAAGTTGACGACATAAATTTCGAACAAGTTTTACATGTGAATCGGATAATGTTTTGGAATTTTTTAACCCCATGTGTGCGCTGGGTGCCTAAAAAGAGAACGGGAAAATTTGAACATTTTTAAATTGCGATATTGTTACGCCAGTGCGTAGGGCAGATCAATTTGTACAATGGACAAGTTTTTTTAATGGTAATAGAAATTGAAATTGAATTTAATGTAACTATATGAATGAATTGTGAATATAATTGTAGGGAATGAATTGTAATAAGATTGTAGGAAAATTTGTAGATCAATTTGTACAATGGACAAGTTTTTTTAATGGTAATAGAAATTGAAATTGAATTTAATGTAACTATATGAATGAATTGTGAATATAATTGTAGGGAATGAATTGTAATAAGATTGTAGGAAAATTTGTAGATCAATTTGTACAATGGACAAGTTTTTTTTAATGGTAATAGAAATTGAAATTGAATTTAATGTAACTATATGAATGAATTGTGAATATAATCGTAGGGAATGAATTGTAATAAGAGTGTAGGAAAATTGTAATTATAAGGGTGTTGATGTCGCGACGGACTTGGACTCCCCGGTGATGAAGCCGAGCACTCCCCGCCAAGCCAAGCCCTCGCCGTGGATGTATAGGAGACGATCGGCGAGCACCTGACCCGGAAGCGAGCAACCCACAGCGCAGCTAAGGGGCCAAGCGGAAATCACGGCAGCCGAATACCACTGAACGGTCTAACTTTGAAATTTAAAGCCAGCCTTGCGAAAAACAACTACGTACCTTACCTCCTGTCTTGCTATTACTCTATCTTCAAGTTTGGATCGGAGTGGAGCCGGGTGCACTAATTCAGCATGATTCAGCTAATCGAAAACGGAATACTAATAGATTTGACGCCTTCCAATATCCACTCATTCGGCAAGCCATTGCAACCCATCCGACCGACTACTCCAGCCTCCATTTAGTCTGAATATAACGACAACAACCGGTGGTAGCTTCACCGTTCTCGTCGATGCACAAAACCCGGCAGAGAATCTGAAGAAAATCATCGCGGGAAAGCAGAGAGTGGCTAAGGATCGTACCTGCCTGTTACCTTGTGAACGTGAACTCCACGCTGGTACACGGAGGGATAATGGACTAGCTGAGGGATCGAAAATTATATTAATTCCCAACGTAGAAACTGGTGTGTTGGCACAAGACCAGAGAATACTGTGATGCAAGCATTGGAATCATTGAATGATGCACAAGTAAATGATTTCCTTACCGGCAAGACTCCATTGAATTTAAGTATGCGTCTCGGCGATCATATGAGGTTAATCCAATTGCAACTGAGCACTGTGAGTCCATCGAGTCCCTCGCATACAAGTTCACGATCTCTTTCAAGTCAAATAAGCCGTAGCAGTAAGTCGTCATCATCGTCGTCAGCAGCAGCAGCGTCGACGATTACATCGTCGCTTAGTAATATTATTGGTAGTAGCAATCAGATTCCTGGAAACTCGCAACAAACAATTCAAAATTAGAGACAGATACAAACAATACTCGCCATCGTAATAGTAGTTGTTTAGGATTAGATACATTGCCTTCTTCGCGATTAGCAGCAACATTAAATAGTATCAACGCTTCAGAAGCATGCGGGGCAGGTGATCCCCTTTCTAGCAAGGGAAAAGCGGAGACAGGGCGTAGTGATTTGCGGACAATTTCACTGAACACAATGATCACAGAATGAACACGGTGGAAAATTGATGGAATGACAAATCGAGTCATATCGCTTGTCAACGAAATGTCACAGGGCGATCGAACCGCCACCAAGCGGCGAAAGAAAAAGTACTAAAAGTACTAAGGGCGCGTTCCGATCGCTGCCACTGCGGGAAAATGCACTTTCGGATGCGCGTGCAATGGGCCAATGCACCCGCCAGCATATTCCCAATAGCGCTTGGCCGCCAACGGAATTTGAAATACCGGAGAAGCGGTACGTAGATTGCGAAGCGCGGCCCTGTGGAAATTGGCCGGGTTTGAGTCTTCCTATTTGGTTGGCGACGACGGTAAGGAAAAGATCACAGCGATAGACGAGCAGCAATTAATTGGAGATTTTTATTACATATTGCGAACGGACACGACACGGCGCCGGGGATTGGAACTTAAAGTATTCGAGACTGTCGACTTAAACTATTCGAGGCTGTCGATTTAAAATATTCGAGACTGGATTGAGCTGGAAGGCGACCTGCGGCAGACAGGAAAATAAAACCTGAAAAATCCATGTACGACGAAATTGGGGCAAGCTTCTCCTAATTCCGCGTATGTTACATCGAGTACGAGCGGTTGCCGGTAATCGAGAACGACCACGACGAACAAGGCGCGCAAGGGCGAGACAGACATCCAGGCGGCCACCCGGGGAGTCCCCATTTTGGTGAAGCTACCACCGGTTGTTGTCGTTATATTCAGACTAAATGGAGGCTGGAGTAGTCGGTCGGATGGGTTGCAATGGCTTGCCGAATGAGTGGATATTGGAAGGCGTCAAATCTATTAGTATTCCGTTTTCGATTAGCTGAATCATGCTGAATTAGTGCACCCGGCTCCACTCCGATCCAAACTTGAAGATAGAGTAATAGCAAGACAGGAGGTAAGGTACGTAGTTGTTTTTCGCAAGGCTGGCTTTAAATTTCAAAGTTAGACCGTTCAGTGGTATTCGGCTGCCGTGATTTCCGCTTGGCCCCTTAGCTGCGCTGTGGGTTGCTCGCTTCCGGGTCAGGTGCTCGCCGATCGTCTCCTATACATCCACGGCGAGGGCTTGGCTTGGCGGGGAGTGCTCGGCTTCATCACCGGGGAGTCCAAGTCCGTCGCGACATCAACACCCTTATAATTACAATTTTCCTACACTCTTATTACAATTCATTCCCTACGATTATATTCACAATTCATTCATATAGTTACATTAAATTCAATTTCAATTTCTATTACCATTAAAAAAAACTTGTCCATTGTACAAATTGATCTACAAATTTTCCTACAATCTTATTACAATTCATTCCCTACAATTATATTCACAATTCATTCATATAGTTACATTAAATTCAATTTCAATTTCTATTACCATTAAAAAAACTTGTCCATTGTACAAATTGATCTACAAATTTTCCTACAATCTTATTACAATTCATTCCCTACAATTATATTCACAATTCATTCATATAGTTACATTAAATTCAATTTCAATTTCTATTACCATTAAAAAAACTTGTCCATTGTACAAATTGATCTGCCCTACGCACTGGCGTAACACTTCCCCCTTCCCCAGAGAATTACGAAGTGATTCTCGATATAACTACTAATGCAGGACCCGCTTATTATTCGGACTTGACCTGGGCCGCTCCGCGATACATTTTTGGTTCTACCTTCGACCTAATCAGTTTACCAAAAATTCCACCACCTTCATATATATTCGTAGTTAATTCCATTCCTTCTATTTTAGGTTACAATGGTCACAAAAATACGACTAAATGCGCATAGGATAAAAAAGAAATAATAAAAATAAAAAAAAAAATCAACGGAAAACCCGTCACCAAAACAAAACAATTAATCTCAACCACGGAAGGATGAAAACAATACGGAGGCAACGCGGCAACAATGGTAACCGTTTCTCTTAATTTATTCCTATTATATAACTAATTGATTTCACTTTTAGCCCGTTGCTCACGTTAACTTTTCTTAGCCTAGTTCCAATCACCACCACCTCTTACTCTACGTAACTTACTACTAATTCACTAGCTACTTAATTCTCTTCTCTTCTTCCTTCTATTACTTAATCGAGCTATGCCTCCTGTACTTATAATTAAAACCATCACCATTAACCCCTTATTTATCGTTACCCCACTCATTCACATGGCCACAACTAATTCAACGTCAATATCATGCTTTAATGCGATTGATAATTCCTCTGGTTTTATTCATGCACCCTTATTTATCGTTACCCCACTCATTCACATGGCCACAACTAATTCAACGTCAATATCATGCTTTAATGCGATTGATAATTCCTCCGGTTTTATTCATGCAACATATCTCTTTAGGTCTTTAGAGTGCCATACCCCCACACTTTTCCCATTAGAGTCTTCCAACTCATAGGTCCAACCAGACACTTGCTTTCGCACCGTAAAAGGTCCCACATATTCCGGTGCTAATTTGGCTGAAAAAAATTTCGCTGCATCAGATAAAACGAAATTACGCCGCCACACCAGATCTTTTGGTAGGAATTTCTCGTCTCGCCGGCGGAGATCGTACCTTGACTTCGCTTTAGCCGCCGCTTTCCTCAATCGTTCTCGCACCTCTTCCAGGACCACCTGCAGCCTTTCTGCCTTCTGAGCCCCATTTACATCCGTGTCCCCTTTACCGTGTGCCTCCGGCTTGCTTAGAGCTCTCGGATGAATCACCATTTCTTTCCCAAAGTTCAAGAAGTATGGCGTGACTTTCATGTCTTCATGGGTACATGTTCTGAGAGCGCAGCCGATTTGTGGAATCACTTTATCCCAATCTCTGTGGTTTTCGGATACGTACGACCGTAACAGTTGCTTGATGTTTTGATTCACCCTTTCCGCGGGATTCGCCGTGAATCGCAGCGTCATCCCGTGAGTTTCGGCCATCCTTGAGAATTCCTTTGAGCGAAATTGAACTCCATTGTCGCACACCAGCACCCGTGGGACTCCAAACACAAACAGCACATGCTCCTCAAGAATACGCCTTACAGTGGCTCCCGTTGCCTTCCTCACAGGAAATATTAGCGGAAATTTCGTAGCATAATCTACCACCGTCAAAATATACATGTATCCGTGCGATGACCGGGGTAGCGGACCTACTAGATCCACACAGATCATCTCCCAGGGCGATGTTATTTCCCCAACCCTCGATACCATATGTCCAGTTGGTTGCTTTCGCTCCACTTTCACCGACTGGCAAACCTTGCAACGCCTGACATACTTTTGTACATCCGCAGCCATCTTCGGCCAGTAGTAACTCTGGCCCAGTCGGTCTAATGTCTTTCGTACCCCCAAATGACCTGCTGTGGGCGCGTCATGGCACTGAAACAAAGCTGTTGAGCGTTCCGCGGACGGAACTACCCTCTTCCAGGCAACGTCGGACTGGAGTTCTGGGTATCGCCCTTCCACATGTTTCCATAGATGGCCATTACTGATCCGCCAATTTGGGAACCGATCTGGATCCTCTTCTACTTCCTTCTTCATTTTCTCATACCAACGATCGTTCTTGATTTCGACTCCTCGCACCTCCGCCACCTCGATGGACCGTGAGAGAGCATCTGGGACCAGATGCTCCTTACCTTTGCGATGGACGACATCGTAATCGTACTGCTGCAACCTCACCGCCCACCGAGCTAGACGGCCGCTGGGGTCCTTTAGATTGTGGAGCCAGACCAGAGAGTGATGATCTGTGACTACCCTGAACTTAGTACCCTCCACGTATGGCCTCAACTTTTCAATGGCCCATACGACCGTGAGGCATTCTCTTTCTGTGGCGGAGTACTTCTGTTCAGCACTAGTCAGGGCGCGGCTGAGGTAGCAGATAACTTTTTCGCCCTCGGGGTGCTCCTGTGTCAATACCGCGCCCACTCCGCTACCTGAGGCGTCTGTCTGGACGGTAAATGGCAGAGTGTAGTCCGGACAAGTAAGAATTGGTGCCGTCGCCAGCTTCGTCTTCGCTCGGATGAACGTCTCCTCGCATTCTTCAGTCCATAGGAATTTCCGGTTCTTCTTGAGGAGGTTCGTGATTGGCGACATCAACGTCGCAAAATCCGGGATAAATCTCCGATACCACGATACCATCCCCAAGAATTGCCGTACCTCCTTTACTCCCTTTGGACGAGGAATGTCCATCACCGCCTTTACCTTATCCGGGTCTACACTCAGCCCGTTCTCGTCCACAACATAACCCAGATAACGAAGACGAGTGCGGCAGAACTCGCACTTCTCCCGAGAGACCCTCAATCCAGCCTGGCGCAATCTATTGAGGACTTCTTTCAGGATCCCCAGGTGTTTCGCGAAGTCCTGGGTGACCACCACAATGTCATCCAGGTACGTGAACACAAATGGCTCCAAATCGGGTCCCAAAACCTTGTCAATGAGTCGTTGCCAAGTTGCCGGGGCATTTTGTAACCCAAAAGGCATCCGACGGAATTGGAACAGCCCTCTGTGGGGGACAGTGAAGGCGGTGAGCTCCTTTGAGTTTTCCGCCATCGGCACTTGCCAATACGCGGATTTAATGTCCAGGGAAGATAAATATTTCGCATCTCTTAATTTATCCAGAGTTGCCGTGACGAAGGGCAGAGGATAGGCATCTCTTTCCGACACCTTGTTGAGCTTCCGGTAGTCCACACAAAACCGGAACGACCCATCCTTCTTCTTAATCAAAACAATCGGCGAAGCCCACGGACTGCTGGAAGGCTCCACTATCCCTGCCTCAAGCATTTCATTTAGTTCGGCGTCAATATGCTTTTGTACTGCCGGTGAGACGGGATAGTAGCGCTGTTTGATCGGATTGGAATCGGTTCGTATGACGTGTTCTACCCTATCGGTGCAACCAATTCCTTCCCCCATCATCCGGAACTCTTCTTCGAGCATTGCCTCCAACTCCACTTCCTCCCCATGTGTCAATCGGCTCCTGCCGATCAGTTGCTCGGACTTGAGCCCCTCCACCGACGCGACCATCTCCCACTGCTCCTTCGCCACATTCAACACAATTCCGAATAGCCGCAGGAAATCTACTCCCAGTATGAGATGAGGAATCGCAGGTGCTACCAAAACCTCCAGCCATCTCTCTTTTCCATGCACCGTGATTGGGCAATACGCTACTCCTTCCACACCACAACCCACTCCGTTTGCCAATCGCAGGTCTCTCCGACCGCTTTGTTTTAGTTCGACACCTAGACTCCGGATCAGCTCCCATCCCTTTCCACCAATCACTGACTTCGACGCTCCTGAATCCACCAGCCCCAGAAATCTCTGACCCTGAATTGCTATCTCTACGTAAGGGCGGTTATCACCCTCTGCGCTGTGCAGCATATACCCCACTTGGCTATCTCTTGCGACGCTCGAAATCGGACGAGGGCCTAGTTTGTCGCCCACTAGGCCCGATTGCCGTTTCCCTGGCGACTTACCCCCGAAGTCGGATTTCGGCTATATTGGGCGGCCTTTGCTTGACCTCCATTTCCTCGTCCACCTTCCCTACAGTCAACACACCTCGCCCTAACCGTTCCTACTCTTCCACACCCGAAACACTTAGCCGGATCTTGACACTCCCTCGACGTATGTCCAGACTTCTTACAATTCCAGCACGTGATGCTTCTCGATACGCCCGGTACTTCCACTGCAGCTAAGTTTTGCGTCTCCAAATACGCCAGGTCCGGTTCCAAAACCCTCGGAGTTCTTCTTGGAGTAGGTGGCACAAATGATTCCACGGACACTCTCGTCGCCTCCAATGAACGCCCCAGCGTCACCAGTTCTCCAATCGATTCGAATTTCACCAGAGCCAGCTGAGTCTGGTAAAAGGGAGCGATATTTTTTCGGAGTATTTTCAACTTCTCCGCTTCGCTCGGTTGGTCACTCAATCGACGGAACAAACCCTCCATCACCGCCACAAATACACCGATTGACTCCGTGTTGCCCTGCGTACGGCGTCTAATTTCATCCAGCAGCCTATCATCGTAGTCTGCGGGAAGGAACTGGGCTCGTAATTCCTTCACCAGGCCCTCCCAACTCTGGCAGATTGCGCGGTTCGCTCGAAACCAAATTAGAGCTTTTCCTTCAAAAAGGTCTACGGCCGACCGGAACAGCTGCGCTTTTGTTAGACCCTTTGCCTCCCTAAGCTCTTCCACCCGTTCGAGGAACGCACTCACCGAATATGGCGATTCCCCACTAAATTTCAACCCCCACTTGTGGAGATCTAACGGCTTTTGAGGCTGGAACACCGGCGTACTCGGGGCTGACAATGTTGGACTGTCCAGAGTCCATACCTCCTCAGACTCCTCGCTTTCTGCGCCGCCTGCCTTGAAGAGCAGGTCACCCATAGTTGGCCCTTGGCCTGCCTCAAGAAGTCTCTTTCTTCCCCCGTTTCCCCTTTCATTCTACCCAACCGTCGCAGGGCGAAGCATATTTTACCCTTGACTTTACTAAATTCCGGCGAATTAAAATCGCCCACAAATGGGTCCACTAACATTTTGATCTCAGCTAATTTTGCGGTTAACGCCTCTCGGTCCTCTGAGAATGAAAACGGATACGTTGCCATTGCAACAGACTCACCCAAGGCTACTTCGCTTCTTAAAGCCCCCCTCAGCAGTTTCCGCATGGTCTCCACCGTGTCACCAGCCATACCCCGGATTGATAATTCATACGCGAGTTCGTCTTTACTCAGCCGATCGACCGAGATCTTTCCAACACCGCTTCCGCTAGCCATTTCCTAATGTACGCCCTTAATAAAATCTATCTAGTACAACTAAATGACGAACTGTCCAGTCGCCAACGCCCTACTGAACACCACCAGAAAATTCAAGCACCTCTCGTACTGCCTTAATATATGCTGCCTTTACTGTGGGGAACCGCAAGAATCACGATTCGGACACAATCTCCCACCTAGCACAACCCGAATAACGATTTTCGACGAGAAACAGATTGAGTTTCACCAAATGCAGATGGGCTGAGGGAATGCTTCAGTTAACTGAAAACGAAATGAACAGAGAATAATAGGTTTGTTTTTACGATGCGTTCCGCATTTGAATGCAATAACGAAGGATTCTTAAAGAATGATATGAGATTAGATTTATAATTTTTGTTCCAAAATTTAATAAGCTGTGAAATCCTCCTTGATATACAAAACTCAATGAAGTTTCAATGTTTGTCTGTTATCTTCTTTTGCACGATAGTTGAATGGATTATTAAGTATCCAGGGCTATGGTATTTGTAGTTTTTCCTTTCCCGATCTTCGCGCACACGTTATATACACCGCACTGAACAGGCGGCCGTAAATTCTTCCAACCTTGACGTTACCGATATGGAAATATTGACGCAATTTTCTTAGCCTCTACCGCTACAGACCCTCGCCAATACGGAATTCAAAAACCAACTGTCTAATGTTCGTTACACTACGTCTAACGCAGTACTAGGTCTTCCGAACCAGTCAACTAAATCCACACACACTAAAAACCACACCGCAACATGTCTTTTCCCACCAATGTCACACTTGATATTATATTTCGTACCCTGCAAATCATGCAAATCTTACACTCTTATAGTATCATCATTACGCATCGATGGTAGAACCAAAAACAAACTCACAAAATGCGTATCATCCAGGTATTAAATACCGGATAAAATTAGATATAATAAATGTATTCTATGTTAGATGTTTGTAAAAATGATTTTCAAACAATTTCATATGCGATAATATGTAAATTTGTCATGTATGCGATAATATGTAAATTTGTAAATAATCTATTCCCGTTCTTAATTAACATTCACGGTTTCAAAATAACTTCCAATTTTTCAAAATTCCGATTCACGTACTTATTCAAAATAGTTACTTCTTCAAAACCCCGTAGACGTTGGGCGCCAATTTATTACGCGAGTCTTTTTCCGACCCGGTCGAAACCCTTCATTCCCCAACTGGGATGCAAGGGCGGCAGATTCCGGCGGCTTTAGCTCACGAGACGGGTCGTGAGTGGGCGCCACTCGCTTCGTTATCGGAATCTGCCTCAGTGTCGTCGCTTCGAAGCGAGAAGGCCGCGACGACTGCCACTTCAACTCGCGAATGAAGAAAAATCACACCAGTGTTACACGGTTTTACACTTGTATTAATTCAATCTTACACATTAACAACTAAAAATCCCTATCTCCGGCGCCGCGATTCGCTAATCTTAAGTTTCACAAATTATCGAGAGACTACCGACCTTACAACTACAGTATAATAACTAAATACCTGGACTAATAACTAAATAACTAAATACCTGGCTCGTACTATTACGTCGAATCTGCCTCGTCGTCGTGCTTCACCAAAATGGGGACTCCCCGGGTGGCCGCCTGGATGTCTGTCTCGCCCTTGCGCGCCTTGTTCGTCGTGGTCGTTCTCGATTACCGGCAACCGCTCGTACTCGATGTAACATACGCGGATTTAGGAGAAGCTTGCCCCAATTTCGTCGTACATGGATTTTCCAGGTTTTATTTTCCTGTCTGCCGCAGGTCGCCTTCCAGCTCAATCCAGTCTCGAATATTTTAAATCGACAGCCTCGAATAGTTTAAGTCGACAGTCTCGAATACTTTAAGTTCCAATCCCCGGCGCCGTGTCGTGTCCGTTCGCAATATGTAATAAAAATCTCCAATTAATTGCTGCTCGTCTATCGCTGTGATCTTTTCCTTACCGTCGTCGCCAACCAAATAGGAAGACTCAAACCCGGCCAATTTCCACAGGGCCGCGCTTCGCAATCTACGTACCGCTTCTCCGGTATTTCAAATTCCGTTGGCGGCCAAGCGCTATTGGGAATATGCTGGCGGGTGCATTGGCCCATTGCACGCGCATCCGAAAGTGCATTTTCCCGCAGTGGCAGCGATCGGAACGCGCCCTTAGTACTTTTAGTACTTTTTCTTTCGCCGCTTGGTGGCGGTTCGATCGCCCTCTGACATTTCGTTGACAAGCGATATGACTCGATTTGTCATTCCATCAATTTTCCACCGTGTTCATTCTGTGATCATTCTGTTCAGTGAAATTGTCCGCAAATCACTACGCCCTGTCTCCGCTTTTCCCTTGCTAGAAAGGGGATCACCTGCCCCGCATGCTTCTGAAGCGTTGATACTATTTAATGTTGCTGCTAATCGCGAAGAAGGCAATGTATCTAATCCTAAACAACTACTATTACGATGGCGAGTATTGTTTGTATCTGTCTCTAATTTTGAATTGTTTGTTGCGAGTTTCCAGGAATCTGATTGCTACTACCAATAATATTACTAAGCGACGATGTAATCGTCGACGCTGCTGCTGCTGACGACGATGATGACGACTTACTGCTACGGCTTATTTGACTTGAACGAGATCGTGAACTTGTATGCGAGGGACTCGATGGACTCACAGTGCTCAGTTGCAATTGGATTAACCTCATATGATCGCCGAGACGCATACTTAAATTCAATGGAGTCTTGCCGGTAAGGAAATCATTTACTTGTACATCATTCAATGATTCCAATGCTTGCATCACAGTGTTCTCTGGTCTTGTGCCAACACACCAGTTTCTACGTTGGGAATTAATATAATTTTCGATCCCTCAGCTAGTCCATTATCCCTCCGTGTACCAGCGTGGAGTTCACGTTCACAAGGTAACAGGCAGGTACGATCCTTAGCCACTCTCTGCTTTCCCGCGATGATTTTCTTCAGATTCTCTGCCGGGTTTTGTGCATCGACGAGAACGGTGAAGCTACCACCGGTTGTTGTCGTTATATTCAGACTAAATGGAGGCTGGAGTAGTCGGTCGGATGGGTTGCAATGGCTTGCCGAATGAGTGGATATTGGAAGGCGTCAAATCTATTAGTATTCCGTTTTCGATTAGCTGAATCATGCTGAATTAGTGCACCCGGCTCCACTCCGATCCAAACTTGAAGATAGAGTAATAGCAAGACAGGAGGTAAGGTACGTAGTTGTTTTTCGCAAGGCTGGCTTTAAATTTCAAAGTTAGACCGTTCAGTGGTATTCGGCTGCCGTGATTTCCGCTTGGCCCCTTAGCTGCGCTGTGGGTTGCTCGCTTCCGGGTCAGGTGCTCGCCGATCGTCTCCTATACATCCACGGCGAGGGCTTGGCTTGGCGGGGAGTGCTCGGCTTCATCACCGGGGAGTCCAAGTCCGTCGCGACATCAACACCCTTATAATTACAATTTTCCTACACTCTTATTACAATTCATTCCCTACGATTATATTCACAATTCATTCATATAGTTACATTAAATTCAATTTCAATTTCTATTACCATTAAAAAAAACTTGTCCATTGTACAAATTGATCTACAAATTTTCCTACAATCTTATTACAATTCATTCCCTACAATTATATTCACAATTCATTCATATAGTTACATTAAATTCAATTTCAATTTCTATTACCATTAAAAAAACTTGTCCATTGTACAAATTGATCTACAAATTTTCCTACAATCTTATTACAATTCATTCCCTACAATTATATTCACAATTCATTCATATAGTTACATTAAATTCAATTTCAATTTCTATTACCATTAAAAAAACTTGTCCATTGTACAAATTGATCTGCCCTACGCACTGGCGTAACACTTCCCCCTTCCCCAGAGAATTACGAAGTGATTCTCGATATAACTACTAATGCAGGACCCGCTTATTATTCGGACTTGACCTGGGCCGCTCCGCGATACATTTTTGGTTCTACCTTCGACCTAATCAGTTTACCAAAAATTCCACCACCTTCATATATATTCGTAGTTAATTCCATTCCTTCTATTTTAGGTTACAATGGTCACAAAAATACGACTAAATGCGCATAGGATAAAAAAGAAATAATAAAAATAAAAAAAAAATCAACGGAAAACCCGTCACCAAAACAAAACAATTAATCTCAACCACGGAAGGATGAAAACAATACGGAGGCAACGCGGCAACAATGGTAACCTTTTCTCTTAATTTATTCCTATTATATAACTAATTGATTTCACTTTTAGCCCGTTGCTCACGTTAACTTTTCTTAGCCTAGTTCCAGTCACCACCACCTCTTACTCTACGTAACTTACTACTAATTCACTAGCTACTTAATTCTCTTCTCTTCTTCCTTCTATTACTTAATCGAGCTATGCCTCCTGTACTTATAATTAAAACCATCACCATTAACCCCTTATTTATCGTTACCCCACTCATTCACATGGCCACAACTAATTCAACGTCAATATCATGCTTTAATGCGATTGATAATTCCTCTGGTTTTATTCATGCACCCTTATTTATCGTTACCCCACTCATCCACATGGCCACAACTAATTCAACGTCAATATCATGCTTTAATGCGATTGATAATTCCTCCGGTTTTATTCATGCAACATATCTCTTTAGGTCTTTAGAGTGCCATACCCCCACACTTTTCCCATTAGAGTCTTCCAACTCATAGGTCCAACCAGGCACTTGCTTTCGCACCGTAAAAGGTCCCACATATTCCGGTGCTAATTTGGCTGAAAAAAATTTCGCTGCATCAGATAAAACGAAATTACGCCGCCACACCAGATCTTTTGGTAGGAATTTCTCGTCTCGCCGGCGGAGATCGTACCTTGACTTCGCTTTAGCCGCCGCTTTCCTCAATCGTTCTCGCACCTCTTCCAGGACCACCTGCAGCCTTTCTGCCTTCTGAGCCCCATTTACATCCGTGTCCCCTTTACCGTGTGCCTCCGGCTTGCTTAGAGTTCTCGGATGAATCACCATTTCTTTCCCAAAGTTCAAGAAGTATGGCGTGACTTTCATGTATTCATGGGTACATGTTCTGAGAGCGCAGCCGATTTGTGGAATCACTTTATCCCAATCTCTGTGGTTTTCGGATACGTACGACCGTAACAGTTGCTTGATGTTTTGATTCACCCTTTCTGCGGGATTCGCCTGTGGATGGTAGAATGCCGTGAATTGCAGCGTCATCCCGTGAGTCTCGGCCATCCTTGAGAATTCCTTTGAGCGAAATTGAACTCCATTGTCGCACACCAGCACCCATGGGACTCCAAACACAAACAGCACATGCTCCTCAAGAATACGCCTTACAGTGGCTCCCGTTGCCTTCCTCACAGGAAATATTAGCGGAAATTTCGTAGCATAATCTACCACCGTCAAAATATACATGTATCCGTGCGATGACCGGGGTAGCGGACCTACTAGATCCACACAGATCATCTCCCAGGGCGATGTTATTTCCCCAACCCTCGATACCATATGTCCAGTTGGTTGCTTTCGCTCCACTTTCACCGACTGGCAAACCTTGCAACGCCTGACATACTTTTGTACATCCGCAGCCATCTTCGGCCAGTAGTAACTCTGGCCCAGTCGGTCTAATGTCTTTCGTACCCCCAAATGACCTGCTGTGGGCGCGTCATGGCACTGAAACAAAGCTGTTGAGCGTTCCGCGGACGGAACTACCCTCTTCCAGGCAACGTCGGACTGGAGTTCTGGGTATCGCCCTTCCACATGTTTCCATAGATGGCCATTACTGATCCGCCAATTTGGGAACCGATCTGGATCCTCTTCTACTTCCTTCTTCATTTTCTCATACCAACGATCGTTCTTGATTTCGACTCCTCGCACCTCCGCTACCTCGATGGACCGTGAGAGAGCATCTGGGACCAGATGCTCCTTACCTTTGCG
The DNA here is from genome assembly GCA_963978885.1 of Nemotelus pantherinus. Lineage (NCBI taxonomy): Eukaryota > Metazoa > Arthropoda > Insecta > Diptera > Stratiomyidae > Nemotelus > Nemotelus pantherinus. Next base: position 142,235,116 of record OZ022263.1, read on the forward strand.
ATGGACGACATCGTAATCGTACTGCTGCAACCTCACCGCCCACCGAGCTAGACGGCCGCTGGGGTCCTTTAGATTGTGGAGCCAGACCAGAGAGTGATGATCTGTGACTACTCTGAACTTAGTACCCTCCACGTATGGCCTCAACTTTTCAATGGCCCATACGACCGTGAGGCATTCTCTTTCTGTGGCGGAGTACTTCTGTTCAGCACTAGTCAGGGCGCGGCTGAGGTAGCAGATAACTTTTTCGCCCTCGGGGTGCTCCTGTGTCAATACCGCGCCCACTCCGCTACCTGAGGCGTCTGTCTGGACGGTAAATGGCAGAGTGTAGTCCGGACAAGTAAGAATTGGTGCCGTCGCCAGCTTCGTCTTCGCTCGGATGAACGTCTCCTCGCATTCTTCAGTCCATAGGAATTTCCGGTTCTTCTTGAGGAGGTTCGTGATTGGCGACATCAACGTCGCAAAATCCGGGATAAATCTCCGATACCACGATACCATCCCCAAGAATTGCCGTACCTCCTTTACTCCCTTTGGACGAGGAATGTCCATCACCGCCTTTACCTTATCCGGGTCTACACTCAGCCCGTTCTCGTCCACAACATAACCCAGATAACGAAGACGAGTGCGGCAGAACTCGCACTTCTCCCGAGAGACCCTCAATCCAGCCTGGCGCAATCTATTGAGGACTTCTTTCAGGATCCCCAGGTGTTTCGCGAAGTTCTGGGTGACCACCACAATGTCATCCAGGTACGTGAACACAAATGGCTCCAAATCGGGTCCCAAAACCTTGTCAATGAGTCGTTGCCAAGTTGCCGGGGCATTTTGTAACCCAAAAGGCATCCGACGGAATTGGAACAGCCCTCTGTGGGGGACAGTGAAGGCGGTGAGCTCCTTTGAGTTTTTCGCCATCGGCACTTGCCAATACGCGGATTTAATGTCCAGGGAAGATAAATATTTCGCATCTCTTAATTTATCCAGAGTTGCCGTGACGAAGGGCAGAGGATAGGCATCTCTTTCCGACACCTTGTTGAGCTTCCGGTAGTCCACACAAAACCGGAACGACCCATCCTTCTTCTTAATCAAAACAATCGGCGAAGCCCACGGACTGCTGGAAGGCTCCACTATCCCTGCCTCAAGCATTTCATTTAGTTCGGCGTCAATATGCTTTTGTACTGCCGGTGAGACGGGATAGTAGCGCTGTTTGATCGGATTGGAATCGGTTCGTATGACGTGTTCTACCCTATCGGTGCAACCAATTCCTTCCCCCATCATCCGGAACTCTTCTTCGAGCATTGCCTCCAACTCCACTTCCTCCCCATGTGTCAATCGGCTCCTGCCGATCAGTTGCTCGGACTTGAGCCCCTCCACCGACGCGACCATCTCCCACTGCTCCTTCGCCACATTCAACACAATTCCGAATAGCCGCAGGAAATCTACTCCCAGTATGAGATGAGGAATCGCAGGTGCTACCAAAACCTCCAGCCATCTCTCTTTTCCATGCACCGTGATTGGGCAATACGCTACTCCTTCCACACCACAACCCACTCCGTTTGCCAATCGCAGGTCTCTCCGACCGCTTTGTTTTAGTTCGACACCTAGACTCCGGATCAGCTCCCATCCCTTTCCACCAATCACTGACTTCGACGCTCCTGAATCCAACAGCCCCAGAAATCTCTGACCCTGAATTGCTATCTCTACGTAAGGGCGGTTATCACCCTCTGCGCTGTGCAGCATATACCCCACTTGGCTATCTCTTGCGACGCTCGAAATCGGACGAGGGCCTAGTTTGTCGCCCACTAGGCCCGATTGCCGTTTCCCTGGCGACTTACCCCCGAAGTCGGATTTCGGCTATATTGGGCGGCCTTTACTTGACCTCCATTTCCTCGTCCACCTTCCCTACAGTCAACACACCTCGCCCTAACCGTTCCTACTCTTCCACACCCGAAACACTTAGCCGGATCTTGACACTCCCTCGACGTATGTCCAGACTTCTTACAATTCCAGCACGTGATGCTTCTCGATACGCCCGGTACTTCCACTGCAGCTAAGTTTTGCGTCTCCAAATACGCCAGGTCCGGTTCCAAAACCCTCGGAGTTCTTCTTGGAGTAGGTGGCACAAATGATTCCACGGACACTCTCGTCGCCTCCAATGAACGCCCCAGCGTCACCAGTTCTCCAATCGATTCGAATTTCACCAGAGCCAGCTGAGTCTGGTAAAAGGGAGCGATATTTTTTCGGAGTATTTTCAACTTCTCCGCTTCGCTCGGTTGGTCACTCAATCGACGGAACAAACCCTCTATCACCGCCACAAATACACCGATTGACTCCGTGTTGCCCTGCGTACGGCGTCTAATTTCATCCAGCAGCCTATCATCGTAGTCTGCGGGAAGGAACTGGGCTCGTAATTCCTTCACCAGGCCCTCCCAACTCTGGCAGATTGCGCGGTTCGCTCGAAACCAAATTAGAGCTTTTCCTTCAAAAAGGTCTACGGCCGACCGGAACAGCTGCGCTTTTGTTAGACCCTTTGCCTCCCTAAGCTCTTCCACCCGTTCGAGGAACGCACTCACCGAATATGGCGATTCCCCACTAAATTTCAACCCCCACTTGTGGAGATCTAACGGCTTTTGAGGCTGGAACACCGGCGTACTCGGGGCTGACAATGTTGGACTGTCCAGAGTCCATACCTCCTCAGACTCCTCGCTTTCTGCGCCGCCTGCCTTGAAGAGCAGGTCACCCATAGTTGGCCCTTGGCCTGCCTCAAGAAGTCTCTTTCTTCCCCCGTTTCCCCTTTCATTCTACCCAACCGTCGCAGGGCGAAGCATATTTTACCCTTGACTTTACTAAATTCCGGCGAATTAAAATCGCCCACAAATGGGTCCACTAACATTTTGATCTCAGCTAATTTTGCGGTTAACGCCTCTCGGTCCTCTGAGAATGAAAACGGATACGTTGCCATTGCAACAGACTCACCCAAGGCTACTTCGCTTCTTAAAGCCCCCCTCAGCAGTTTCCGCATGGTCTCCACCGTGTCACCAGCCATACCCCGGATTGATAATTCATACGCGAGTTCGTCTTTACTCAGCCGATCGACCGAGATCTTTCCAACACCGCTTCCGCTAGCCATTTCCTAATGTACGCCCTTAATAAAATCTATCTAGTACAACTAAATGACGAACTGTCCAGTCGCCAACGCCCTACTGAACACCACCAGAAAATTCAAGCACCTCTCGTACTGCCTTAATATATGCTGCCTTTACTGTGGGGAACCGCAAGAATCACGATTCGGACACAATCTCCCACCTAGCACAACCCGAATAACGATTTTCGACGAGAAACAGATTGAGTTTCATCAAATGCAGATGGGCTGAGGGAATGCTTCAGTTAACTGAAAACGAAATGAACAGAGAATAATAGGTTTGTTTTTACGATGCGTTCCGCATTTGAATGCAATAACGAAGGATTCTTAAAGAATGATATGAGATTAGATTTATAATTTTTTTTCCAAAATTTAATAAGCTGTGAAATCCTCCTTGATATACAAAACTCAATGAAGTTTCAATGTTTGTCTGTTATCTTCTTTTGCACGATAGTTGAATGGATTATTAAGTATCCAGGGCTATGGTATTTGTAGTTTTTCCTTTCCCGATCTTCGCGCACACGTTATATACACCGCACTGAACAGGCGGCCGTAAATTCTTCCAACCTTGACGTTACCGATATGGAAATATTGACGCAATTTTCTTAGCCTCTACCGCTACAGACCCTCGCCAATACGGAATTCAAAAACCAACTGTCTAATGTTCGTTACACTACGTCTAACGCAGTACTAGGTCTTCCGAACCAGTCAACTAAATCCACACACACTAAAAACCACACCGCAAGATGTCTTTTCCCACCAATGTCACACTTGATATTATATTTCGTACACTGCAAATCATGCAAATCTTACACTCTTATAGTATCATCATTACGCATCGATGGTAGAACCAAAAACAAACTCACAAAATGCGTATCATCCAGGTATTAAATACCGGATAAAATTAGATATAATAAATGTATTCTATGTTAGATGTTTGATTTCTTTATTATACATACACATACATACTACATATATACAATAGAAAATTTCATTATTATTAATTTCATTCATATTATCACTGTATAGCCTGCCTAGCAAAACAGTATGGGTCAATAACACTCTATTAAAAGTAATTTGATTGGCATTTTTTGTGTAACATTGAAATTTCATCAAGTCCATGACTTTTTTTTTACTAATGTTCGAAGAACATTAGTATTAAAATCGATTCGGCCAAAAATTCATATATCCATATATATACATATATATATATATATATATATATATATATATATATATATATATATATATATATATATATATATATATATATATATATATATATATATATATATATATATATCATCAAAAAATTTCTGTGAGATAATCTCGGGAACGCGCCATCCGATAGAGCTGAAACTTTCAGGATACATTGGTGTATATGCAGAATAGGTCCAGGTCTCTTTAAATGTCAGTTTTTTTTTCAATTCAATTCAATTCAATTCCATTTATTAATCACAAATCATAACATCAGTAACAAAACTTAGAATAACTAGCATAAATTTGTGTAAAACGCCTCTCTATAAGCATAGCTTGTGTGAAGAGGCTTGTTCAGCTCTTAGGAGTCTGTCTTTTTTGTGTTAACACTTACTAATAATACAATAATTCATTTATAATTATAATAACTAATGCTAATAATTCGGAAATATAATATATAATTTACAAAGGTGAGCTTAATATAAAATTAAATTTAGCTTGAAATTCTTCATTGGATATTGCTTGGAGCCATTTTTACTAATGTTCGAAGAAGAACATTAGTATTAAAATCACTTTGGCCAAAAATTCATATTTCTATATATATATATATATATATATCATCAAAAAATTTCAGTGAAAAAATCTCAGGAACGCGCCATCCGATTGAGCTGAAATTTTCAGGACACATTGGTGTATATGCAGAATAGTGCCAGGTCTTACAAAAAGTTAATAATCTTTAACCCTTTGGCGCCGGCGGCCATTTTAGTGATATTTTTATTATACCTATTATTCCGTACACAAATAAGTTTTGCAAAAATAAAGTTAACAAAATATATTTCGAACGTCTTTTACATGTGAATCGGATAATTTTTTGGAATTTTTTAACCCCATGTGTGCGCTGGGTGCCTAAAAAGAGATCGGGAAAAATTGAAAATTTTTAAATTGCGATAACTTTTGACAGAGCTTTTCAATCATTACCAAATTTTCAGAACATATTGAAATTATTTAGTTGTAAATTTGTGTAGCTTTTGATGAGCGTGCTGGCAACCCTGAAGCTAGGGCAAGCACTGAAAGTGAAAACTTTCAAATTATCGTTTCTCTTGAAAAAATGCCGTTTCTTCAAAAAAAAGCCACTCATATGTAAATTTCGTGCTTTGTTAACATAGGCAAAAAATAAAATTTGATATGGTATAACGGGCACGCCTGGTAACCCTTGCCCAATTTACCTATATTTTTAGCATCAAAAACTTCTGTTCACGGAAACTCACGATCCGATGTGCAGAATTAATTGAAATTTGCAGAATATATTGGTCCTATATAGAACCAGGTCTGATAGAAATGATTTTCAAATGCGGGTGATTCTGTGCCAGTGGTGCCATCTTGAAAAACCACTAAAAAAGATAACTGTTTTTAGCCCTATAAATTCTGATTGAATCGTTCGATTTTAACGAAATTCACACAGTAGGTGGACCTTACTTTAAACCACGTTTGGTAGAAATTTGGTTGAAAAGTTCGGTTGGAGCTGCCAGCTATGATAATTTTGGTGTCTTAAATTTTAAAAAATAAAAATTTGGTAGTGAAAACATTCAAATCATCGAATATCCTAAAAATGTCCGTTTCTTACAATAAAACCAGTCTGTATACAAATCTTATGCTTTATCTACACGTTCAAAGGTAAACTTTGGAAATCTCATGTCGGACAAGAACGGTAACCCTCTCCCAGTTAACCCATATTTTTAGCATCAAAAACTTCTGTTCACGGGAATTCACGAACCAATAATCAGATACCATTGAAATTTACAGAATGCATTGAAATTAAGTAGAGCCAGGTCTGATAGAAGCGATTTTGAATTCTGGGCAACTCTGTGCCAGTGGTGCCATCTTGAAAAATTACAAAGAAAAAAAAACTGCTTTTTGCTCTATGAAATGTGAATAGTAACCAGATTTTCATGAAATTGACGCAGTAGCTGCACCTTACTCCAAACTCTGTTTGGTAGAAATTTGGTTGAAAAATTCGATTGGTGCTGCCAGCCATGGTAATTTTGGTGTCTATGGTTTTGAGAATTCGCTCAGGAAAATAAAACTTTTTGCCCTATAGCTGCCAGTGCAGTCATGAAATCAATACGAATTTCATACAATTAACGGAACCTATTATAAGCATTATTCAGGCCAAACTTGGTAGAAAAGCCACGATAGGGTTGCCAGCTATTGTTGGTTTTGTGTTTAATTGCAATATCTTTATTAAGCGGTTTTATCGTAGAATTTTCAAATGGTAATGATATTGTAGTGACAATAAACAGCAAATATTAAGCTTTCGATTATTTGAAAAAACTTCCTGTAGGTAACCCTAAATTTCTTTATACACCTATAACTTCGAATGTAATATAACAACGTGAAGCAGATGTGATATATTCTTGGCTTTGATACTGGCAGAAGGTTGCCAGCACGAGTCGGTTGTGCTACTTTTGTCTCAATAAATGCTTACAGTTAGTATTCATACCGGAAACATTTACAATGAAAATAAATAACCTATGTTTCAATTCCCAAAGTTCTGCAAATTTTTCGGATCGCAGCCCCAAACGCCAACTTCAGTTACAGTGCTGCAGGCACTGAGCATTTTTTTCATTGGTGTTATATGAGATGCTGCTTTCAAAGTTTGGTGAAATAAGCAACTGATAACGAATATAATTAACAAGTGTTTTTCTTTCATAAACTTTGAAACCCATGCCAATGGTAATATCTGAAACCTTCTACCATATGAGTTATAATGCATTCTTGAGACCAAAGTAAAACGTGGCATTTGAAACAGTTTGGCCGTAATAAGCAGCTCATGTGGTGGAATATGCACTCAAAACCTGCACGATTCTTCTACTGTTCTTCGAACATTAGTGTTTCTAGCGGTTCAGGTGCGCTAGAGTTTTTTTTTTTTTTTACATTTTCTTTACTTTTTCTTTATTTTTTTTGTATTTTTTTTCTTGTTTTGTTACAGCGGATACTTCGGTTGTGCACCCTCCCTTGTCGGCTGGGGCCTTCGGTTTTGCACCCTCTCCTCGTCGGCTGGGGCCTTCGGTTTTGCACCCTCTCCTCGTCGGCTGGGGCCTTCGGTGTTGCACCCTCTCCTCGTCGGCTGGGGCCTTCGGTGTTGCACCCTCTCCTCGTCGGCTGGGGCCTTCGGTGGTGACTTTTTTTCTACAACTGCACTTTCTACGTACATAAATTCTTGAACGCAGTCAATAATTTTCGTCAGCAATATTTCTCTTCATAAGTATTTTTGTCGTTTTGCACTTTTGTACAGCAAAACTTGTAGAACATCATATTGCATATGTAAACAAAAAGTCATCGATCTCGACTCACGTGCAATATAATCATATTAGCAGAAATTTATGTTTAGGCTAAGAATTTTGTAATCATATAAAATAGATATGCAGGAAATAAGAATTCATTCAGTTTCGTACACTGGAATCAAGCGTTTTAGTCTGTGCATTATTTCGATATACAGTTTTGCATTACTGCTGTTTGTGACATCGTGCTGTTCGTGGAATTACCAACTTAACTTCCAACAAGTGTAACCGCTTGGTGGAAATTATATTCAATAGAAGGTTCTCTAAGTTTCAAGTGCTTAGTGAATCACTATTGAATCAATAAAAAACATTTGGCGACCGTGACAGGACTTGTAGTCTTTGGAATTTCTTTTTCAACAAGTGTAACCGCTTGGTGAAAAATATAATCAATAGAAGGTTTTCTAAGTTCCAAGTGCTTTGTGAACCACTATTGATTCGTATTAAAACTGTGGGAGTTAATATCAAAGGAGTCGATATAACGTGATATTGGAAGCCATGGAGGCATCAAAATTACTGTCAAGACAGCAAGAAATTGGGAAATTAATCGAGAGCATAGCGATTAATTTCAAAAAAGATTCGCAATCGAGAAAAACGAGCGAATATTGCCAGAAACGCATCGTGTCACTCAACGCCTTGTGGGCTGAGTTTTCAATAAATCACGATAGACTGCTGGAATTGGTAACAGCTCGTGATGAAGAGCCATACTTCGTCAATAATTACCAAAGAGAGGTTGAAAATATTCAACAGCGCCTTAAATCGTGGTTGGCAGAAATCAGTGGGCCTAGTCAATGTCAACCTGAAACAGGCTCCACACCAAGTCAACCTATCAGTGAGGCACCAGCATTGTCGGATAGCTTGAGCAGGCTATTGAGAAAACAGAAAACATTGCGTCAAGCAATTGATTACTTCTTGGAAAGCATCAGTAGAGACACCCAGCGTGATTGTAGCCAGCATTACTACAAGCTAAAGATCGATAGGCTCCTAGCATATGAAGAGGAGTTGAAAGAGAATCAAAATCTGATATGGGAAGAATCGACCCCATTAGAACTCGACACTGACGAGTACTTCAAGTTACAGCATCAACTTCAAGATGCAATTGTTACATTACAGCAACAGTTGGACCTATTCCCAACAAGCAGTCATACATTAACCGGCCAATATACAAATGCCAGAGTGAAGTTGCCTAAAATTACGTTGCCTACGTTCAATGGCGATTACCTTCACTGGAATCAATTTCACGACTTATATGTACAGCTTATACATTCTCAGCCATTGAGCAATGCTGAGAAAATGTTTTACTTGACGAGCAACCTTACTGGTGAAGCAAAGGCATTGATAAAGCACCTGTCACCTACCAACGAGAATTATGATACGGCATGGGATATTATCGTAAGCCGATACAGCAACACCAGGCTTATAGTGACAGCGCTACTAAACAAGCTTTTAAATCAACCTACGTTATCATCAGAGTCTGCGACATCGTTAAAGACTCTTCACGATACAACCAACGAATGTCTTCTTGGTTTGAAGAATCTCAGCATCGGAGTAATTCATTGGGACCCGATCTTGTTGCATATCTTGCTGAGAAAGTTGGACAAAACCACACACACCCTGTATGAGCAAGGGCTCAGTAACCCTAAAGAGTTTGGGTCCATCCAACAATTTTTGCGATTCCTAGAGGGCAGATTTCAAGCGCTTGAAGCTGTTCAGGGAGGACAATGGAAGAAGCCGAATCCATTACCTGTACAAAATAAAACCAAAAGTTTGTCCGCAGCAACCCGCCACGATTGCCCTTGTGGCCCTCAGGAACGTCATCATTTGTTTAAGTGCCAACAGTTTCTTTCTTGGAATCCAGAAAAAAGAGCACAGTTTCTCCTGCAAAACTCCCGATGTTACAACTGCATGAAAACTGGCCACTTTGCAAATCAATGCTCCTCTCGAGGATGCCTAAAGTGTGACAAAAAGCATAACACACTGATTCATTTAGCAGAATCAGCAGGAAGACCACCGTCATCAACTACACAGGCAATATCTTCTACACAGGCATCATCATCGAAAACTATTAAGCCAGCGTCATTGGCAGCTCAGCTCGATAAGCAAAAATCAGGTTACGTGCTGCTTGGGACTGTTGCTGTTCGCCTTAGTACCGCAGATGGTAATCAAGTTATATGCAAGGCATTACTAGATTCCGGCTCGCAGATCAATATTATTACAGAACGGGCAGCAAAGAAGCTGGGCTTCAAATACAAACGATCAAATATGACAATCGAAGGTATTGGTCAATCAACCAGCCATGTCACCTACAGAGTCAACATCCTTGCAAGTGCTGAGAGCACCAACTTTTCAGTACGCATGGAAGCATTTGTGCTACCCAAGATAACAGGAACCCAGCCTGCAAAGTATTTGGACATCCAGTCGTGGCCTATCCCGGTAGACTTCCAACTAGCTGACCCTCATTTCAACCATCCCAGCCGCATCGATTTGCTCATTGGGGCAGAGCATTTTTATCAGTTATTGGAATCTGAGCAACATTCAATGGGTCCAGATTTACCACTTCTTCAAAATTCTGTATTTGGGTGGATTGTTGCAGGAAAATTAATGGATTCATCAACAAGAACCATATCATCCTGCAACATTGGGACAAGCAATGACGGAAATAGCGATATCTCACAACAAATAGAGCGTTTTTGGAAGCTTGAAGAAAATAATTTAAAAAAGACATTTACTGCTGCTGAAGAAAAATGTGAGCTGCAATTCAAGCAAGATACCACACGTGACCCTTGTGGGCGCTTCGTCGTCAGATTACCCTTTGAAAAACCAGTAACTAGTCTAGGTGAATCTATGGACATAGCTTTAAATCGGTTCCTAGCGCTTGAACGACGGCTGGCTGGAAAGGAAACCATAAGGCGGCAATATATAGAATTCATGGAGGAGTACATTCGCCTTGGACACATGAAAGAAATAAAAATCAATGAATTGAATCACCCATATTACTTTCTGCCACACCACTTCGTGTGCAAACCCGACAGCACGACAACAAAGTTGCGGGTTGTGTTCGACGCATCAGCGAAAACGTCGAATAATGTATCGTTAAATGATATTCTTGCCAAAGGACCTGTAATACAGGATGAACTTTTCTCCATATTAGTACGATTCCGGTTGCCTCGGTATGTATTTACCGGCGACATAGAAAAAATGTACCGGCAAGTCGCTATACAAGAAGAAGATCAGAAGTTCCAACTGATCTTTTGGCGGAATGATCCACAAGCAGAATTAAAGTGTTATCAGTTGGCAACGGTAACCTATGGCACTACTTCGGCACCATACCTGGCAACAAAATGTTTGCAAGTATTGGCAAAACAGCGCTCAAGGCAATATCCACTGGGATCAGAAACGTTACAGAGAGATTTCTACGTTGACGACGTCATGACAGGGTCTGACAGCATAACGGAAGCTATCCACATGCAAACAGAACTGATATCACTGCTTAAAGAAGGTGGCTTCCATCTAAGAAAGTGGTGCGCAAATCATCCTCGACTACTAGAGCGATTCCAACCACAAGACATGGAATTAACTCTAGATTTCAACAATGATTCTGACGATCACATCAAGACCTTGGGCTTAAGATGGTGTCCAACTAGGGACTTGTTTTCTGTGCAGCCATCAATACAAACTCGAAGCAAGACAACAAAGAGGACAGCATACTCAGATATAGCACACATCTTCGACCCGTTGGGAATACTAGCACCAATAGTAGTCACTGCGAAGATAATACTACAAAAGATGTGGTTGCTAAAGGCAGATTGGGACGACGAGCTACCGTCACAATTAAAGGATGAATGGATAGACTTCAGAGAAGGACTTCAAGATTTGAAAGACTTCTCCATTGCCAGACATGTGTTTGACCATCATTTGCCAAAAAACATTCAATTGCATGCCTTTGCGGATGCATCCGAAAAAGCATACGGTGCTGCTATTTACGTCAGAGCAATTACCAGAGACAATTTATTGATAGTAAGGCTACTTTGCGCCAAGTCAAGGGTAGCTCCTACAAAAAAAGAGACAATTCCCAGACTAGAATTGTGTGCAGCTAAACTTGCGGCTGAACTGTGCCATAGAGTAAAAACTGATCTGAACTTGAATGATGTGCAAGACTTTTACTGGACTGATTCTGAAATCGTTCTCGCGTGGGTGAATAAATCATCTTCGTCAAATCAACCGTTCGTTGCCAACAGAGTAGCCACCATACAGCAGCTAACAAGTGCACGCCAATGGAGACATGTTGACTCGAAGGATAATCCAGCAGATATCCTTTCAAGAGGAACAAGTCCGAGAAAGCTCAAAACTCTTTCACCCTGGTTCTATGGACCATTGTTCCTACATGCACCAGAGTCAGCATGGCCAGCAGAATTCATCACTAGAGGATCGACTACACTGTCAGTAACAGTATCAGATGAGTTGATTCATATGGTAAAGAGCATCAATCATGGAAATTCATTCAAAAAGCTTGAGAGAGTCATGGGATACATGCTCCGATTTGCAAAAAGAACACGAAAAATCAGCAATCATCATGAACATCTCACGGCGGACGAACTCAATGATGCTCTGCGCGTATTAGTAAGATGCGCTCAACAGGAAGACTTTTCACAAGACATACATAATTTAAATCAATACGGAGAACTTCCGAACAATAGTTCGCTGCAAGAATTGACACCATTCATTGACGAACATGGCATTGTCCGAGTTGGAGGCAGATTGCGAGAAGCTAATATCTCATACGACGCAAAGCATCCAATGCTGCTCCCATATTCAAATTTGCTCACAAAGCTGATAATGACCGTCTTGCATATCAGCCACAAGCATGCGCCTCCACAAACACTTCTATCCATCACCCGACAGAGATTCTGGCCTATCAAGGGAAAAATAATTGCCCGCTCGATTGTACACAAGTGCATTCACTGCACGAGAGCCACACCAAAATTGCTCAATCAGCTCATGGGTAACCTTCCACCAGCTCGAATTCAGCCAGCGAGACCATTCATAAACACTGGCGTTGACTACTGCGGACCATTTTGGACACACTTCAAGATTCGAGGCAAGAAACCAGTTAAATCGTACGTGGCAATATTTTGCTGCTTCTCCACCAAAGCAGTACACCTGGAACTGGTCACCGACTTAAGCACTGACGCCTTTTTGGGTGCGCTACGAAGGTTCATCAGCCGTCGTGGACACTGCGCCAACATTTACTCTGACAACGCAACTAACTTTGTAGGAGCCAGGAATCAACTTCATGAGATCCACGACGCCATCTACTCAGCTGATGCCAAAAATAAAATAACGTCTATGTGCAGCAGCAAAGGCATAACGTTCCACTTCATACCGCCACGTGCTCCACATTTTGGTGGCTTATGGGAGGCGGCTGTAAAGTCCACCAAGCGACTCATGCAATTGCAAATCAGCTCAAGTTCTCTAACGTATGAAGAATTGGAGACTTTGGTAATCGAAATTGAGGCGATACTTAACTCAAGACCAATCACCCCAATGTCGTCAAATCCAAATGATCTTACTGCCTTGACTCCAGGACATTTCCTCATTGGAGAACCACTAACTAGTAATATTGATCCAGAAGCCAAACCATTAAACACCAGACTCGGAGCTCGATGGCAACTGGTACTTCGACTTAAAACGGAATTCTGGGAGAAATGGACAACTGAATACTTGCACGAGCTTCAGAAACGTGTAAAATGGAAGTCTAGTCATCTCAATATTCAGCCGGGAACATTAGTTATGATAAAGGAAGACAACTCCCATCCTCTTCAATGGCCTCTTGGGAGAATAATAGAAACGATAAAAGGCAAAGATGACCGAGTGCGAGTTGTCAACATTAAAACGGCAACCCAAATAATACAGCGACCCATACATAAAATTGCTCCTCTACCAGTAGACACAACGGATGATGCTGATCATCTGAAGCCACAATGCTCTGAGCACAAACGTACGAGCAGACAATCCAGTAGCACAGAGATGGCCAGAGACGAAGTACTGTCTCAGCCCCCTAAGCGACGACGAAAATTAGGGTCTATGCTTACAACAGTACTTATGGCATGCCTATTCGTGCCACTCATTCAAGGGTCTCCTATCCATATTCACAGCTTTAACACATCGAAACCAACAATTTACTTCGAGAATTTGGGAAAGGCCAGCGTAGTTTCCAAAGAATGGCAGATTGTTGTTTATTACAACATGACTGGTTATTGGCGCGAGCATAAATGCCTGACTAACGCAACAAACCTTCTGTCGGCACTATGTAACAGCCTAGCAGACCCTAGTATATGTTCAGGGACGATACAACACATCCAACATCAACTCACAGAATTATCTGAAGTGGATTCAATGATGCTCCGAGTGTCTTCCAGAAGGAAAAGAGGCGCACTCAACGTTGTCGGAAACATCGCAAACAGTCTTTTCGGAATTCTTGATTCAGAATATGCTGACAAAATGAGGGATATAATTGAAGACACTAACGATAACCAAGAGCGATTATTGAAACTGCTTAAAAATCAAACCTCATTACTCGATTCAACAATAAACGTTATCCGTGGAAACTATAAGCATATTGAAAGCCAATTTGAGCAGTTGACCTTGCTTGCCAATCGAGGAACAGAAAAATTAAACCGAATCGACAAGGAAGTACATCAAGATAGACTATCGGCTCTTTACATGGCTCATGCCCTTCAACTGCTTGTTGCTGTAAACAACCTTCAACAAACTCATAATGCTCTCATGGACATTCTAACCGATGCTCATCACGGAAGAATCAATTCACGCATTCTACCTCCGCAAAAACTTCAGCAGGAGATAAACAACATAAGAAAATACTTGCCAAAGACATTAACCTTACCACTGCCTATGAATGAGATTGCAGAATATTATAAACTAATGACAGTAAAAATCAAACCAAGTGTGCAGTATACAATCATTCAGTTAAAACTGCCTCTCAGTACTAATGACGAGTTCGAGCTCTTCCGGACAGTTTCTGTTCCTGCTATTATTAATAAAGAAGCATGGACTATCAAAGCTACAACGCCTTACATTATCGTCAACTTGCACAGAAACCAATATTATCCTCTGGGAGAGATGGAGAAACTTGGCTGCACATACACCGTTCACAATCACATTCTGTGCAATCAGCACCATCCTACATATAAGGCAGATTTTGGTCCAAGCATTTGTGAACTAAATCTTATAAACCAGCGGTTTAATCCCAATCAATGCCAAGTGCAGAAAGTTCCAAATCAACCACGGTGGATTCAACTCCACACTTCTAACCAATGGCTCTATTCCCTCGATG
This sequence comes from Nemotelus pantherinus, assembly GCA_963978885.1. Classification (NCBI taxonomy): domain Eukaryota; kingdom Metazoa; phylum Arthropoda; class Insecta; order Diptera; family Stratiomyidae; genus Nemotelus; species Nemotelus pantherinus. Next base: position 142,250,138 of record OZ022263.1, read on the forward strand.
AAGGGATAATAATCAATGCTGTCTGTAGCGGCGAAGTTACACAATTATCTCTTGAAGGATCCGGAATTCTCACGGTAGATGACAACTGCATCATACAACAACCTGGAGTAACAATACAGGCGCACAACATTTACCCCAGTACTATTCGACAATCTTATGCAGCCTCTCTATCAGTTCCGTTATCAGCTGAGCTCGAAACAACATCTGAAATCATACCTTCACGTATTTCGCCAACTATACCTACAAATACATTGGATGACCTACAAACCAAGGTTCAGCATCAATTGATAGAAGAAAAGAACTCCAACATCAACAAGCATCATGTGCATCACTACATAGTAGGCTACTCCACATTAACAGTAGTCTTAGTAGTATCTGCGGTACTTTGTTCGAAGTTGTTTTACGGGAAACGTGCCCGAAGGACTACATCTTCCTCTGCAACAGCGACTCATGATTTCACTATAGGATCCAAGGCACTTGATGAATCCTGAACGAATTTCCAACGGGGGGAGGATGTTTGATTTCTTTATTATACATACACATACATACTACATATATACAATAGAAAATTTCATTATTATTAATTTCATTCATATTATCACTGTATAGCCTGCCTAGCAAAACAGTATGGGTCAATAACACTCTATTAAAAGTAATTTGATTGGCATTTTTTGTGTAACATTGAAATTTCATCAAGTCCATCAGATCGTTGACTTTTTTTCTACAACTGCACTTTCTACGTACATAAATTCTTGAACGCAGTCAATAATTTTCGTCAGCAATATTTCTCTTCATAAGTATTTTTGTCGTTTTGCACTTTTGTACAGCAAAACTTGTAGAACATCATATTGCATATGTAAACAAAAAGTCATCGATCTCGACTCACGTGCAATATAATGATATTAGCAGAAATTTATGTTTAGGCTAAGAATTTTGTAATCATATAAAATAGATATGCAGGAAATAAGAATTCATTCAGTTTCGTACAATGGAATCAAGCGTTTTAGTCTGTGCATTATTTCGATATACAGTTTTGCATTACTGCTGTTTGTGACATCGTGCTGTTCGTGGAATTACCAACTTAACTTCCAACAAGTGTAACCGCTTGGTGGAAATTATATTCAATAGAAGGTTCTCTAAGTTTCAAGTGCTTAGTGAATCACTATTGAATCAATAAAAAACATTAGATGTTTGTAAAAATGATTTTCAAACAATTTCATATGCGATAATATGTAAATTTGTCATGCAATAATCTATTCCCGTTCTTAATTAACATTCACGGTTTCAAAATAACTTCCAATTTTTCAAAATTCCGATTCACGTACTTATTCAAAATAGTTACTTCTTCAAAACCCCGTAGACGTTGGGCGCCAATTTATTACGCGAGTCTTTTTCCGACCCGGTCGAAACCCTTCATTCCCCAACTGGGATGCAAGGGCGGCAGATTCCGGCGGCTTTAGCTCACGAGACGGGTCGTGAGTGGGCGCCACTCGCTTCGTTATCGGAATTTGCCTCAGTGTCGTCGCTTCGAAGCGAGAAGGCCGCGACGACTGCCACTTCAACTCGCGAATGAAGAAAAATCACACCAGTGTTACACGGTTTTACACTTGTATTAATTCAATCTTACACATTAACAACTAAAAATCCCTATCTCCGGCGCCGCGATTCGCTAATCTTAAGTTTCACAAATTATCGAGAGACTACCGACCTTACAACTACAGTATAATAACTAAATACCTGGACTAATAACTAAATAACTAAATACCTGGCTCGTACTATTACGTCGAATCTGCCTCGTCGTCGTGCTTCACCAAAATGGGGACTCCCCGGGTGGCCGCCTGGATGTCTGTCTCGCCCTTGCGCGCCTTGTTCGTCGTGGTCGTTCTCAATTACCGGCAACCGCTCGTACTCGATGTAACATACGCGGATTTAGGAGAAGCTTGCCCCAATTTCGTCGTACATGGATTTTCCAGGTTTTATTTTCCTGTCTGCCGCAGGTCGCCTTCCAGCTCAATCCAGTCTCGAATATTTTAAATCGACAGCCTCGAATAGTTTAAGTCGACAGTCTTACGCGAGTCTTTTTCCGACCTGGTATTACGCGAGTCTTTTTCCGACCCGGTCGAAACCCTTCATTCCCCAACTGGGATGCAAGGGCAGCAGATTCCGGCGGCTTTAGCTCACGAGACGGGTCGTGAGTGGGCGCCACTCGCTTCGTTATCGGAATCTGCCTCAGTGTCGTCGCTTCGAAGCGAGAAGGCCGCGACGACTGCCACTTCAACTCGCGAATGAAGAAAAATCACACCAGTGTTACACGATTTTACACTTGTATTAATTCAATCTTACACATTAACAACTAAAAATCCCTATCTCCGGCGCCGCGATTCGCTAATCTTAAGTTTCACAAATTATCGAGAGACTACAGACCTTACAACTACAGTATAATAACTAAATACCTGGACTAATAACTAAATAACTAAATACCTGGCTCGTACTATTACGTCGAATCTGCCTCGTCGTCGTGCTTCACCAAAATGGGGACTCCCCGGGTGGCCGCCTGGATGTCTGTCTCGCCCTTGCGCGCCTTGTTCGTCGTGGTCGTTCTCGATTACCGGCAACCGCTCGTACTCGATGTAACATACGCGGATTTAGGAGAAGCTTGCCCCAATTTCGTCGTACATGGATTTTCCAGGTTTTATTTTCCTGTCTGCCGCAGGTCGCCTTCCAGCTCAATCCAGTCTCGAATATTTTAAATCGACAGCCTCGAATAGTTTAAGTCGACAGTCTCGAATACTTTAAGTTCCAATCCCCGGCGCCGTGTCGTGTCCGTTCGCAATATGTAATAAAAATCTCCAATTAATTGCTGCTCGTCTATCGCTGTGATCTTTTCCTTACCGTCGTCGCCAACCAAATAGGAAGACTCAAACCCGGTCAATTTCCACAGGGCCTCGCTTCGCAATCTACGTACCGCTTCTCCGGTATTTCAAATTCCGTTGGCGGCCAAGCGCTATTGGGAATATGCTGGCGGGTGCATTGGCCCATTGCACGCGCATCCGAAAGTGCATTTTCCCGCAGTGGCAGCGATCGGAACGCGCCCTTAGTACTTTTAGTACTTTTTCTTTCGCCGCTTGGTGGCGGTTCGATCGCCCTCTGACATTTCGTTGACAAGCGATATGACTCGATTTGTCATTCCATCAATTTTCCACCGTGTTCATTCTGTGATCATTGTGATCAATTTGTACAATGGACAAGTTTTTTTAATGGTAATAGAAATTGAAATTGAATTTAATGTAACTATATGAATGAATTGTGAATATAATTGTAGGGAATGAATTGTAATAAGATTGTAGGAAAATTTGTAGATCAATTTGTACAATGGACAAGTTTTTTTAATGGTAATAGAAATTGAAATTGAATTTAATGTAACTATATGAATGAATTGTGAATATAATTGTAGGGAATGAATTGTAATAAGATTGTAGGAAAATTTGTGGGTCAATTTGTACAATGGACAAGTTTTTTTTAATGGTAATAGAAATTGAAATTGAATTTAATGTAACTATATGAATGAATTGTGAATATAATCGTAGGGAATGAATTGTAATAAGAGTGTAGGAAAATTGTAATTATAAGGGTGTTGATGTCGCGACGGACTTGGACTCCCCGGTGATGAAGCCGAGCACTCCCCGCCAAGCCAAGCCCTCGCCGTCGATGTATAGGAGACGATCGGCGAGCACCTGACCCGGAAGCGAGCAACCCACAGCGCAGCTAAGGGGCCAAGCGGAAATCACGGCAGCCGAATACCACTGAACGGTCTAACTTTGAAATTTAAAGCCAGCCTTGCGAAAAACAACTACGTACCTTACCTCCTGTCTTGCTATTACTCTATCTTCAAGTTTGGATCGGAGTGGAGCCGGGTGCACTAATTCAGCATGATTCAGCTAATCGAAAACGGAATACTAATAGATTTGACGCCTTCCAATATCCACTCATTCGGCAAGCCATTGCAACCCATCCGACCGACTACTCCAGCCTCCATTTAGTCTGAATATAACGACAACAACCGGTGGTAGCTTCACCGTTCTCGTCGATGCACAAAACCCGGCAGAGAATCTGAAGAAAATCATCGCGGGAAAGCAGAGAGTGGCTAAGGATCGTACCTGCCTGTTACCTTGTGAACGTGAACTCCACGCTGGTACACGGAGGGATAATGGACTAGCTGAGGGATCGAAAATTATATTAATTCCCAACGTAGAAACTGGTGTGTTGGCACAAGACCAGAGAACACTGTGATGCAAGCATTGGAATCATTGAATGATGCACAAGTAAATGATTTCCTTACCGGCAAGACTCCATTGAATTTAAGTATGCGTCTCGGCGATCATATGAGGTTAATCCAATTGCAACTGAGCACTGTGAGTCCATCGAGTCCCTCGCATACAAGTTCACGATCTCGTTCAAGTCAAATAAGCCGTAGCAGTAAGTCGTCATCATCGTCGTCAGCAGCAGCAGCGTCGACGATTACATCGTCGCTTAGTAATATTATTGGTAGTAGCAATCAGATTCCTGGAAACTCGCAACAAACAATTCAAAATTAGAGACAGATACAAACAATACTCGCCATCGTAATAGTAGTTGTTTAGGATTAGATACATTGCCTTCTTCGCGATTAGCAGCAACATTAAATAGTATCAACGCTTCAGAAGCATGCAGGGCAGGTGATCCCCTTTCTAGCAAGGGAAAAGCGGAGACAGGGCGTAGTGATTTGCGGACAATTTCACTGAACACAATGATCACAGAATGAACACGGTGGAAAATTGATGGAATGACAAATCGAGTCATATCGCTTGTCAACGAAATGTCAGAGGGCGATCGAACCGCCACCAAGCGGCGAAAGAAAAAGTACTAAAAGTACTAAGGGCGCGTTCCGATTGCTGCCACTGCGGGAAAATGCACTTTCGGATGCGCGTGCAATGGGCCAATGCACCCGCCAGCATATTCCCAATAGCGCTTGGCCGCCAACGGAATTTGAAATACCGGAGAAGCGGTACGTAGATTGCGAAGCGAGGCCCTGTGGAAATTGGCCGGGTTTGAGTCTTCCTATTTGGTTGGCGACGACGGTAAGGAAAAGATCACAGCGATAGACGAGCAGCAATTAATTGGAGATTTTTATTACATATTGCGAACGGACACGACACGGCGCCGGGGATTGGAACTTAAAGTATTCGAGACTGTCGACTTAAACTATTCGAGGCTGTCGATTTAAAATATTCGAGACTGGATTGAGCTGGAAGGCGACCTGCGGCAGACAGGAAAATAAAACCTGGAAAATCCATGTACGACGAAATTGGGGCAAGCTTCTCCTAAATCCGCGTATGTTACATCGAGTACGAGCGGTTGCCGGTAATCGAGAACGACCACGACGAACAAGGCGCGCAAGGGCGAGACAGACATCCAGGCGGCCACCCGGGGAGTCCCCATTTTGGTGAAGCACGACGACGAGGCAGATTCGACGTAATAGTACGAGCCAGGTATTTAGTTATTTAGTTATTAGTCCAGGTATTTAGTTATTATACTGTAGTTGTAAGGTCGGTAGTCTCTCGATAATTTGTGAAACTTAAGATTAGCGAATCGCGGCGCCGGAGATAGGGATTTTTAGTTGTTAATGTGTAAGATTGAATTAATACAAGTGTAAAACCGTGTAACACTGGTGTGATTTTTCTTCATTCGCGAGTTGAAGTGGCAGTCGTCGCGGCCTTCTCGCTTCGAAGCGACGACACTGAGGCAGATTCCGATAACGAAGCGAGTGGCGCCCACTCACGACCCGTCTCGTGAGCTAAAGCCGCCGGAATCTGCCGCCCTTGCATCCCAGTTGGGGAATGAAGGGTTTCGACCGGGTCGGAAAAAGACTCGCGTAATACCAGGTCGGAAAAAGACTCGCGTAAGACTGTCGACTTAAACTATTCGAGGCTGTCGATTTAAAATATTCGAGACTGGATTGAGCTGGAAGGCGACCTGCGGCAGACAGGAAAATAAAACCTGGAAAATCCATGTACGACGAAATTGGGGCAAGCTTCTCCTAAATCCGCGTATGTTACATCGAGTACGAGCGGTTGCCGGTAATCGAGAACGACCACGACGAACAAGGCGCGCAAGGGCGAGACAGACATCCAGGCGGCCACCCGGGGAGTCCCCATTTTGGTGAAGCATGACGACGAGGCAGATTCGACGTAATAGTACGAGCCAGGTATTTAGTTATTTAGTTATTGGTCCAGGTATTTAGTTATTATACTGTAGTTGTAAGGTCGGTAGTCTCTCGATAATTTGTGAAACTTAAGATTAGCGAATCGCGGCGCCGGAGATAGGGATTTTTAGTTGTTAATGTGTAAGATTGAATTAATACAAGTGTAAAACCGTGTAACACTGGTGTGATTTTTCTTCATTCGCGAGTTGAAGTGGCAGTCGTCGCGGCCTTCTCGCTTCGAAGCGACGACACTTAGGCAGATTCCGATAACGAAGCGAGTGGCGCCCACTCACGACCCGTCTCGTGAGCTAAAGCCGCCGGAATCTGCCGCCCTTGCATCCCAGTTGGGGAATGAAGGGTTTCGACTGGGTCGGAAAAAGACTCGCGTAATAAATTGGCGCCCAACGTCTACGGGGTTTTGAAGAAGTAACTATTTTGAATAAGTACGTGAATCGGAATTTTGAAAAATTGGAAGTTATTTTGAAACCGTGAATGTTAATTAAGAACGGGAATAGATTATTGCATGACAAATTTACATATTATCGCATATGAAATTGTTTGAAAATCATTTTTACAAACATCTAACATAGAATACATTTATTATATCTAATTTTATCCGTTATTTAATACCTGGATGATACGCATTTTGTGAGTTTGTTTTTGGTTCTACCATCGATGCGTAATGATGATACTATAAGAGTGTAAGATTTGCATGATTTGCAGGGTACGAAATATAATATCAAGTGTGACATTGGTGGGAAAAGACATCTTGCGGTGTGGTTTTTAGTGTGTGTGGATTTAGTTGACTGGTTCGGAAGACCTAGTACTGCGTTAGACGTAGTGTAACGAACATTAGACAGTTGGTTTTTGAATTCCATATTGGCGAGGGTCTGTAGCGGTAGAGGCTAAGAAAATTGCGTCAATATTTCCATATCGGTAACGTCAAGGTTGGAAGAATTTACGGCCGCCTGTTCAGTGCGGTGTATATAACGTGTGCGCGAAGATCGGGAAAGGAAAAACTACAAATACCATAGCCCTGGATACTTAATAATCCATTCAACTATCGTGCAAAAGAAGATAACAGACAAACATTGAAACTTCATTGAGTTTTGTATATCAAGGAGGATTTCACAGCTTATTAAATTTTGGAAAAAAAATTATAAATCTAATCTCATATCATTCTTTAAGAATCCTTCGTTATTGCATTCAAATGCGGAACGCATCGTAAAAACAAACCTATTATTCTCTGTTCATTTCGTTTTCAGTTAACTGAAGCATTCCCTCAGCCCATCTGCATTTGGTGAAACTCAATCTGTTTCTCGTCGAAAATCGTTATTCGGGTTGTGCTAGGTGGGAGATTGTGTCCGAATCGTGATTCTTGCGGTTCCCCACAGCAAAGGCAGCATATATTAAGGCAGTACGAGAGGTGCTTGAATTTTCTGGTGGTGTTCAGTAGGGCGTTGGCGACTGGACAGTTCGTCATTTAGTTGTACTAGATAGATTTTATTAAGGGCGTACATTAGGAAATGGCTAGCGGAAGCGGTGTTGGAAAGATCTCGGTCGATCGGCTGAGTAAAGACGAACTCGCGTATGAATTATCAATCCGGGGTATGGCTGGTGACACGGTAGAGACCATGCGGAAACTGCTGAGGGGGGCTTTAAGAAGCGAAGTAGCCTTGGGTGAGTCTGTTGCAATGGCAACGTATCCGTTTTCATTCTCAGAGGACCGAGAGGCGTTAACCGCAAAATTAGCTGAGATCAAAATGTTAGTGGACCCATTTGTGGGCGATTTTAATTCGCCGGAATTTAGTAAAGTCAAGGGTAAAATATGCTTCGCCCTGCGACGGTTGGGTAGAATGAAAGGGGAAACGGGGGAAGAAAGAGACTTCTTGAGGCAGGCCAAGGGCCAACTAATGTTAGCTATGGGTGACCTGCTCTTCAAGGCAGGTGGCGCAGAAAGCGAGGAGTCTGAGGAGGTATGGACTCTGGACAGTCCAACATTGTCAGCCCCGAGTACGCCGGTGTTCCAGCCTCAAAAGCCGTTAGATCTCCACAAGTAGGGGTTGAAATTTAGTGGGGAATCGCCATATTCGGTGAGTGCGTTCCTCGAACGGGTGGAAGAGCTTAGGGAGGCAAAGGGTCTAACAAAAGCGCAGCTGTTCCGGTCGGCCGTAGACCTTTTTGAAGGAAAAGCTCTAATTTGGTTTCGAGCGAATCGCGCAATCTGCCAGAGTTGGGAGGGCCTGGTGAAGGAATTACGAGCCCAGTTCCTTCCCGCAGACTACGATGATAGGCTGCTGGATGAAATTAGACGCCGTACGCAGGGCAACACGGAGTCAATCGGTGTATTTGTGGCGGTGATGGAGGGTTTGTTCCGTCGATTGAGTGACCAACCGAGCGAAGCGGAGAAGTTGAAAATACTCCGAAAAAATATCGCTCCCTTTTACCAGACTCAGCTGGCTCTGGTGAAATTCGAATCGATTGGAGAACTGGTGACGCTGGGGCGTTCATTGGAGGCGACGAGAGTGTCCGTGGAATCATTTGTGCCACCTACTCCAAGAAGAACTCCGAGGGTTTTGGAACCGGACCTGGCGTATTTGGAGACGCAAAACTTAGCTGCAGTGGAAGTACCGGGCGTATCGAGAAGCATCACGTGCTGGAATTGTAAGAAGTCTGGACATACGTCGAGGGAGTGTCAAGATCCGGCTAAGTGTTTCGGGTGTGGAAGAGTAGGAACGGTTAGGGCGAGGTGTGTTGACTGTAGGGAAGGTGGACGAGGAAATGGAGGTCAAGCAAAGGCCGCCCAATATAGCCGAAATCCGACTTCGGGGGTTAGTCGCCAGGGAAACGGCAATCGGGCCTAGTGGGCGACAAACTAGGCCCTCGTCCGATTTCGAGCGTCGCAAGAGATAGCCAAGTGGGGTATATGCTGCACAGCGCAGAGGGTGATAACCGCCCTTACGTAGAGATAGCAATTCAGGGTCAGAGATTTCTGGGGCTGGTGGATTCAGGAGCGTCGAAGTCAGTGATTGGTGGAAAGGGATGGGAGCTGATCCGGAGTCTAGGTGTCGAACTAAAACAAAGCGGTCGGAGAGACCTGCGATTGGCAAACGGAGTGGGTTGTGGTGTGGAAGGAGTAGCGTATTGCCCAATCACGGTGCATGGAAAAGAGAGATGGCTGGAGGTTTTGGTAGCACCTGCGATTCCTCATCTCATACTGGGAGTAGATTTCCTGCGGCTATTCGGAATTGTGTTGAATGTGGCGAAGGAGCAGTGGGAGATGGTCGCGTCGGTGGAGGGGCTCAAGTCCGAGCAACTGATCGGCAGGAGCCGATTGACACATGGGGAGGAAGTGGAGTTGGAGGCAATGCTCGAAGAAGAGTTCCGGATGATGGGGGAAGGAATTGGTTGCACCGATAGGGTAGAACACGTCATACGAACCGATTCAAATCCGATCAAACAGCGCTACTATCCCGTCTCACCGGCAGTACAAAAGCATATTGACGCCGAACTAAATGAAATGCTTGAGGCAGGGATAGTGGAGCCTTCCAGCAGTCCGTGGGCTTCGCCGATTGTTTTGATTAAGAAGAAGGATGGGTCGTTCCGGTTTTGTGTGGACTACCGGAAGCTCAACAAGGTGTCGGAAAGAGATGCCTATCATCTGCCCTTCGTCACGGCAACTCTGGATAAATTAAGAGATGCGAAATATTTATCTTCCCTGGACATTAAATCCGCGTATTGGCAAGTGCCGATGGCGGAAAACTCAAAGGAGCTCACCGCCTTCACTGTCCCCCACAGAGGGCTGTCCCAATTCCGTCGGATGCCTTTTGGGTTACAAAATGCCCCGGCAACTTGGCAACGACTCATTGACAAGGTTTTGGGACCCGATTTGGAGCCATTTGTGTTCACGTACCTGGATGACATTGTGGTGGTCACCCAGGACTTCGCGAAACACCTGGGGATCCTGAAAGAAGTCCTCAATAGATTGCGCCAGGCTGGATTGAGGGTCTCACGGGAGAAGTGCGAGTTCTGCCGCACTCGTCTTCGTTATCTGGGTTATGTTGTGGACGAGAACGGGCTGAGTGTAGACCCGGATAAGGTAAAGGCGGTGATGGACATTCCTCGTCCAAAGGGAGTAAAGGAGGTACGGCAATTCTTGGGGATGGTATCGTGGTATCGGAGATTTATCCCGGATTTTGCGACGTTGATGTCGCCAATCACGAACCTCCTCAAGAAGAACCGGAAATTCCTATGGACTGAAGAATGCGAGGAGACGTTCATCCGAGCGAAGACGAAGCTGGCGACGGCACCAATTCTTACTTGTCCGGACTACACTCTGCCATTTACCGTCCAGACAGACGCCTCAGGTAGCGGAGTGGGCGCGGTATTGACACAGGAGCACCCCGAGGGCGAAAAAGTTATCTGCTACCTCAGCCGCGCCCTGACTAGTGCTGAACAGAAGTACTCCGCCACAGAAAGAGAATGCCTCACGGTCGTATGGGCCATTGAAAAGTTGAGGCCATACGTGGAGGGTACTAAGTTCAGGGTAGTCACAGATCATCACTCTCTGGTCTGGCTCCACAATCTAAAGGACCCCAGCGGCCGTCTAGCTCGGTGGGCGGTGAGGTTGCAGCAGTACGATTACGATGTCGTCCATCGCAAAGGTAAGGAGCATCTGGTCCCAGATGCTCTCTCACGGTCCATCGAGGTAGCGGAGGTGCGAGGAGTCGAAATCAAGAACGATCGTTGGTATGAGAAAATGAAGAAGGAAGTAGAAGAGGATCCAGATCGGTTCCCAAATTGGCGGATCAGTAATGGCCATCTATGGAAACATGTGGAAGGGCGATACCCAGAACTCCAGTCCGACGTTGCCTGGAAGAGGGTAGTTCCGTCCGCGGAACGCTCAACAGCTTTGTTTCAGTGCCATGACGCGCCCACAGCAGGTCATTTGGGGGTACGAAAGACATTAGACCGACTGGGCCAGAGTTACTACTGGCCGAAGATGGCTGCGGATGTACAAAAGTATGTCAGGCGTTGCAAGGTTTGCCAGTCGGTGAAAGTGGAGCGAAAGCAACCAACTGGACATATGGTATCGAGGGTTGGGGAAATAACATCGCCCTGGGAGATGATCTGTGTGGATCTAGTAGGTCCGCTACCCCGGTCATCGCACGGATACATGTATATTTTGACGGTGGTAGATTATGCTACGAAATTTCCGCTAATATTTCCTGTGAGGAAGGCAACGGGAGCCACTGTAAGGCGTATTCTTGAGGAGCATGTGCTGTTTGTGTTTGGAGTCCCACGGGTGCTGGTGTGCGACAATGGAGTTCAATTTCGCTCAAAGGAATTCTCAAGGATGGCCGAGACTCACGGGATGACGCTGCGATTCACGGCATTCTACCATCCACAGGCGAATCCCGCGGAAAGGGTGAATCAAAACATCAAGCAACTGTTACGGTCGTACGTATCCGAAAACCACAGAGATTGGGATAAAGTGATTCCACAAATCGGCTGCGCTCTCAGAACATGTACCCATGAAGACATGAAAGTCACGCCATACTTCTTGAACTTTGGGAAAGAAATGGTGATTCATCCGAGAACTCTAAGCAAGCCGGAGGCACACGGTAAAGGGGACACGGATGTAAATGGGGCTCAGAAGGCAGAAAGGCTGCAGGTGGTCCTGGAAGAGGTGCGAGAACGATTGAGGAAAGCGGCGGCTAAAGCGAAGTCAAGGTACGATCTCCGCCGGCGAGACGAGAAATTCCTACCAAAAGATCTGGTGTGGCGGCGTAATTTCGTTTTATCTGATGCAGCGAAATTTTTTTCAGCCAAATTAGCACCGGAATATGTGGGACCTTTTACGGTGCGAAAGCAAGTGTCTGGTTGGACCTATGAGTTGGAAGACTCTAATGGGAAAAGTGTGGGGGTATGGCACTCTCAAGACCTAAAGAGATATGTTGCATGAATAAAACCGGAGGAATTATCAATCGCATTAAAGCATGATATTGACGTTGAATTAGTTGTGGCCATGTGAATGAGTGGGGTAACGATAAATAAGGGTGCATGAATAAAACCAGAGGAATTATCAATCGCATTAAAGCATGATATTGACGTTGAATTAGTTGTGGCCATGTGAATGAGTGGGGTAACGATAAATAAGGGGTTAATGGTGATGGTTTTAATTATAAGTACAGGAGGCATAGCTCGATTAAGTAATAGAAGGAAGAAGAGAAGAGAATTAAGTAGCTAGTGAATTAGTAGTAAGTTACGTAGAGTAAGAGGTGGTGGTGATTGGAACTAGGCTAAGAAAAGTTAACGTGAGCAACGGGCTAAAAGTGAAATCAATTAGTTATATAATAGGAATAAATTAAGAGAAAAGGTTACCATTGTTGCCGCGTTGCCTCCGTATTGTTTTCATCCTTCCGTGGTTGAGATTAATTGTTTTGTTTTGGTGACGGGTTTTCCGTTAATTTTTTTTTTATTTTTATTATTTCTTTTTTATCCTATGCGCATTTAGTCGTATTTTTGTGACCATTGTAACCTAAAATAGAAGGAATGGAATTAACTACGAATATATATGAAGGTGGTGGAATTTTTGGTAAACTGATTAGGTCGAAGGTAGAACCAAAAATGTATCGCGGAGCGGCCCAGGTCAAGTCCGAATAATAAGCGGATCCTGCATTAGTAGTTATATCGAGAATCACTTCGTAATTCTCTGGGGAAGGGGGAAGTGTTACGCCAGTGCGTAGGGCAGATCAATTTGTACAATGGACAAGTTTTTTTAATGGTAATAGAAATTGAAATTGAATTTAATGTAACTATATGAATGAATTGTGAATATAATTGTAGGGAATGAATTGTAATAAGATTGTAGGAAAATTTGTAGATCAATTTGTACAATGGACAAGTTTTTTTAATGGTAATAGAAATTGAAATTGAATTTAATGTAACTATATGAATGAATTGTGAATATAATTGTAGGGAATGAATTGTAATAAGATTGTAGGAAAATTTGTAGATCAATTTGTACAATGGACAAGTTTTTTTTAATGGTAATAGAAATTGAAATTGAATTTAATGTAACTATATGAATGAATTGTGAATATAATCGTAGGGAATGAATTGTAATAAGAGTGTAGGAAAATTGTAATTATAAGGGTGTTGATGTCGCGACGGACTTGGACTCCCCGGTGATGAAGCCGAGCACTCCCCGCCAAGCCAAGCCCTCGCCGTCGATGTATAGGAGACGATCGGCGAGCACCTGACCCGGAAGCGAGCAACCCACAGCGCAGCTAAGGGGCCAAGCGGAAATCACGGCAGCCGAATACCACTGAACGGTCTAACTTTGAAATTTAAAGCCAGCCTTGCGAAAAACAACTACGTACCTTACCTCCTGTCTTGCTATTACTCTATCTTCAAGTTTGGATCGGAGTGGAGCCGGGTGCACTAATTCAGCATGATTCAGCTAATCGAAAACGGAATACTAATAGATTTGACGCCTTCCAATATCCACTCATTCGGCAAGCCATTGCAACCCATCCGACCGACTACTCCAGCCTCCATTTAGTCTGAATATAACGACAACAACCGGTGGTAGCTTCACCGTTCTCGTCGATGCACAAAACCCGGCAGAGAATCTGAAGAAAATCATCGCGGGAAAGCAGAGAGTGGCTAAGGATCGTACCTGCCTGTTACCTTGTGAACGTGAACTCCACGCTGGTACACGGAGGGATAATGGACTAGCTGAGGGATCGAAAATTATATTAATTCCCAACGTAGAAACTGGTGTGTTGGCACAAGACCAGAGAACACTGTGATGCAAGCATTGGAATCATTGAATGATGCACAAGTAAATGATTTCCTTACCGGCAAGACTCCATTGAATTTAAGTATGCGTCTCGGCGATCATATGAGGTTAATCCAATTGCAACTGAGCACTGTGAGTCCATCGAGTCCCTCGCATACAAGTTCACGATCTCGTTCAAGTCAAATAAGCCGTAGCAGTAAGTCGTCATCATCGTCGTCAGCAGCAGCAGCGTCGACGATTACATCGTCGCTTAGTAATATTATTGGTAGTAGCAATCAGATTCCTGGAAACTCGCAACAAACAATTCAAAATTAGAGACAGATACAAACAATACTCGCCATCGTAATAGTAGTTGTTTAGGATTAGATACATTGCCTTCTTCGCGATTAGCAGCAACATTAAATAGTATCAACGCTTCAGAAGCATGCAGGGCAGGTGATCCCCTTTCTAGCAAGGGAAAAGCGGAGACAGGGCGTAGTGATTTGCGGACAATTTCACTGAACACAATGATCACAGAATGAACACGGTGGAAAATTGATGGAATGACAAATCGAGTCATATCGCTTGTCAACGAAATGTCAGAGGGCGATCGAACCGCCACCAAGCGGCGAAAGAAAAAGTACTAAAAGTACTAAGGGCGCGTTCCGATCGCTGCCACTGCGGGAAAATGCACTTTCGGATGCGCGTGCAATGGGCCAATGCACCCGCCAGCATATTCCCAATAGCGCTTGGCCGCCAACGGAATTTGAAATACCGGAGAAGCGGTACGTAGATTGCGAAGCGAGGCCCTGTGGAAATTGGCCGGGTTTGAGTCTTCCTATTTGGTTGGCGACGACGGTAAGGAAAAGATCACAGCGATAGACGAGCAGCAATTAATTGGAGATTTTTATTACATATTGCGAACGGACACGACACGGCGCCGGGGATTGGAACTTAAAGTATTCGAGACTGTCGACTTAAACTATTCGAGGCTGTCGATTTAAAATATTCGAGACTGGATTGAGCTGGAAGGCGACCTGCGGCAGACAGGAAAATAAAACCTGGAAAATCCATGTACGACGAAATTGGGGCAAGCTTCTCCTAAATCCGCGTATGTTACATCGAGTACGAGCGGTTGCCGGTAATCGAGAACGACCACGACGAACAAGGCGCGCAAGGGCGAGACAGACATCCAGGCGGCCACCCGGGGAGTCCCCATTTTGGTGAAGCACGACGACGAGGCAGATTCGACGTAATAGTACGAGCCAGGTATTTAGTTATTTAGTTATTAGTCCAGGTATTTAGTTATTATACTGTAGTTGTAAGGTCGGTAGTCTCTCGATAATTTGTGAAACTTAAGATTAGCGAATCGCGGCGCCGGAGATAGGGATTTTTAGTTGTTAATGTGTAAGATTGAATTAATACAAGTGTAAAACCGTGTAACACTGGTGTGATTTTTCTTCATTCGCGAGTTGAAGTGGCAGTCGTCGCGGCCTTCTCGCTTCGAAGCGACGACACTGAGGCAGATTCCGATAACGAAGCGAGTGGCGCCCACTCACGACCCGTCTCGTGAGCTAAAGCCGCCGGAATCTGCCGCCCTTGCATCCCAGTTGGGGAATGAAGGGTTTCGACCGGGTCGGAAAAAGACTCGCGTAATACCAGGTCGGAAAAAGACTCGCGTAAGACTGTCGACTTAAACTATTCGAGGCTGTCGATTTAAAATATTCGAGACTGGATTGAGCTGGAAGGCGACCTGCGGCAGACAGGAAAATAAAACCTGGAAAATCCATGTACGACGAAATTGGGGCAAGCTTCTCCTAAATCCGCGTATGTTACATCGAGTACGAGCGGTTGCCGGTAATCGAGAACGACCACGACGAACAAGGCGCGCAAGGGCGAGACAGACATCCAGGCGGCCACCCGGGGAGTCCCCATTTTGGTGAAGCACGACGACGAGGCAGATTCGACGTAATAGTACGAGCCAGGTATTTAGTTATTTAGTTATTAGTCCAGGTATTTAGTTATTATACTGTAGTTGTAAGGTCGGTAGTCTCTCGATAATTTGTGAAACTTAAGATTAGCGAATCGCGGCGCCGGAGATAGGGATTTTTAGTTGTTAATGTGTAAGATTGAATTAATACAAGTGTAAAACCGTGTAACACTGGTGTGATTTTTCTTCATTCGCGAGTTGAAGTGGCAGTCGTCGCGGCCTTCTCGCTTCGAAGCGACGACACTGAGGCAGATTCCGATAACGAAGCGAGTGGCGCCCACTCACGACCCGTCTCGTGAGCTAAAGCCGCCGGAATCTGCCGCCCTTGCATCCCAGTTGGGGAATGAAGGGTTTCGACTGGGTCGGAAAAAGACTCGCGTAATAAATTGGCGCCCAACGTCTACGGGGTTTTGAAGAAGTAACTATTTTGAATAAGTACGTGAATCGGAATTTTGAAAAATTGGAAGTTATTTTGAAACCGTGAATGTTAATTAAGAACGGGAATAGATTATTGCATGACAAATTTACATATTATCGCATATGAAATTGTTTGAAAATCATTTTTACAAACATCTAACATAGAATACATTTATTATATCTAATTTTATCCGTTATTTAATACCTGGATGATACGCATTTTGTGAGTTTGTTTTTGGTTCTACCATCGATGCGTAATGATGATACTATAAGAGTGTAAGATTTGCATGATTTGCAGGGTACGAAATATAATATCAAGTGTGACATTGGTGGGAAAAGACATCTTGCGGTGTGGTTTTTAGTGTGTGTGGATTTAGTTGACTGGTTCGGAAGACCTAGTACTGCGTTAGACGTAGTGTAACGAACATTAGACAGTTGGTTTTTGAATTCCGTATTGGCGAGGGTCTGTAGCGGTAGAGGCTAAGAAAATTGCGTCAATATTTCCATATCGGTAACGTCAAGGTTGGAAGAATTTACGGCCGCCTGTTCAGTGCGGTGTATATAACGTGTGCGCGAAGATCGGGAAAGGAAAAACTACAAATACCATAGCCCTGGATACTTAATAATCCATTCAACTATCGTGCAAAAGAAGATAACAGACAAACATTGAAACTTCATTGAGTTTTGTATATCAAGGAGGATTTCACAGCTTATTAAATTTTGGAAAAAAAATTATAAATCTAATCTCATATCATTCTTTAAGAATCCTTCGTTATTGCATTCAAATGCGGAACGCATCGTAAAAACAAACCTATTATTCTCTGTTCATTTCGTTTTCAGTTAACTGAAGCATTCCCTCAGCCCATCTGCATTTGGTGAAACTCAATCTGTTTCTCGTCGAAAATCGTTATTCGGGTTGTGCTAGGTGGGAGATTGTGTCCGAATCGTGATTCTTGCGGTTCCCCACAGCAAAGGCAGCATATATTAAGGCAGTACGAGAGGTGCTTGAATTTTCTGGTGGTGTTCAGTAGGGCGTTGGCGACTGGACAGTTCGTCATTTAGTTGTACTAGATAGATTTTATTAAGGGCGTACATTAGGAAATGGCTAGCGGAAGCGGTGTTGGAAAGATCTCGGTCGATCGGCTGAGTAAAGACGAACTCGCGTATGAATTATCAATCCGGGGTATGGCTGGTGACACGGTGGAGACCATGCGGAAACTGCTGAGGGGGGCTTTAAGAAGCGAAGTAGCCTTGGGTGAGTCTGTTGCAATGGCAACGTATCCGTTTTCATTCTCAGAGGACCGAGAGGCGTTAACCGCAAAATTAGCTGAGATCAAAATGTTAGTGGACCCATTTGTGGGCGATTTTAATTCGCCGGAATTTAGTAAAGTCAAGGGTAAAATATGCTTCGCCCTGCGACGGTTGGGTAGAATGAAAGGGGAAACGGGGGAAGAAAGAGACTTCTTGGGGCAGGCCAAGGGCCAACTAATGTTAGCTATGGGTGACCTGCTCTTCAAGGCAGGTGGCGCAGAAAGCGAGGAGTCTGAGGAGGTATGGACTCTGGACAGTCCAACATTGTCAGCCCCGAGTACGCCGGTGTTCCAGCCTCAAAAGCCGTTAGATCTCCACAAGTAGGGGTTGAAATTTAGTGGGGAATCGCCATATTCGGTGAGTGCGTTCCTCGAACGGGTGGAAGAGCTTAGGGAGGCAAAGGGTCTAACAAAAGCGCAGCTGTTCCGGTCGGCCGTAGACCTTTTTGAAGGAAAAGCTCTAATTTGGTTTCGAGCGAATCGCGCAATCTGCCAGAGTTGGGAGGGCCTGGTGAAGGAATTACGAGCCCAGTTCCTTCCCGCAGACTACGATGATAGGCTGCTGGATGAAATTAGACGCCGTACGCAGGGCAACACGGAGTCAATCGGTGTATTTGTGGCGGTGATGGAGGGTTTGTTCCGTCGATTGAGTGACCAACCGAGCGAAGCGGAGAAGTTGAAAATACTCCGAAAAAATATCGCTCCCTTTTACCAGACTCAGCTGGCTCTGGTGAAATTCGAATCGATTGGAGAACTGGTGACGCTGGGGCGTTCATTGGAGGCGACGAGAGTGTCCGTGGAATCATTTGTGCCACCTACTCCAAGAAGAACTCCGAGGGTTTTGGAACCGGACCTGGCGTATTTGGAGACGCAAAACTTTGCTGCAGTGGAAGTACCGGGCGTATCGAGAAGCATCACGTGCTGGAATTGTAAGAAGTCTGGACATACGTCGAGGGAGTGTCAAGATCCGGCTAAGTGTTTCGGGTGTGGAAGAGTAGGAACGGTTAGGGCGAGGTGTGTTGACTGTAGGGAAGGTGGACGAGGAAATGGAGGTCAAGCAAAGGCCGCCCAATATAGCCGAAATCCGACTTCGGGGGTTAGTCGCCAGGGAAACGGCAATCGGGCCTAGTGGGCGACAAACTAGGCCCTCGTCCGATTTCGAGCGTCGCAAGAGATAGCCAAGTGGGGTATATGCTGCACAGCGCAGAGGGTGATAACCGCCCTTACGTAGAGATAGCAATTCAGGGTCAGAGATTTCTGGGGCTGGTGGATTCAGGAGCGTCGAAGTCAGTGATTGGTGGAAAGGGATGGGAGCTGATCCGGAGTCTAGGTGTCGAACTAAAACAAAGCGGTCGGAGAGACCTGCGATTGGCAAACGGAGTGGGTTGTGGTGTGGAAGGAGTAGCGTATTGCCCAATCACGGTGCATGGAAAAGAGAGATGGCTGGAGGTTTTGGTAGCACCTGCGATTCCTCATCTCATACTGGGAGTAGATTTCCTGCGGCTATTCGGAATTGTGTTGAATGTGGCGAAGGAGCAGTGGGAGATGGTCGCGTCGGTGGAGGGGCTCAAGTCCGAGCAACTGATCGGCAGGAGCCGATTGACACATGGGGAGGAAGTGGAGTTGGAGGCAATGCTCGAAGAAGAGTTCCGGATGATGGGGGAAGGAATTGGTTGCACCGATAGGGTAGAACACGTCATACGAACCGATTCCAATCCGATCAAACAGCGCTACTATCCCGTCTCACCGGCAGTACAAAAGCATATTGACGCCGAACTAAATGAAATGCTTGAGGCAGGGATAGTGGAGCCTTCCAGCAGTCCGTGGGCTTCGCCGATTGTTTTGATTAAGAAGAAGGATGGGTCGTTCCGGTTTTGTGTGGACTACCGGAAGCTCAACAAGGTGTCGGAAAGAGATGCCTATCCTCTGCCCTTCGTCACGGCAACTCTGGATAAATTAAGAGATGCGAAATATTTATCTTCCCTGGACATTAAATCCGCGTATTGGCAAGTGCCGATGGCGGAAAACTCAAAGGAGCTCCCCGCCTTCACTGTCCCCCACAGAGGGCTGTCCCAATTCCGTCGGATGCCTTTTGGGTTACAAAATGCCCCGGCAACTTGGCAACGACTCATTGACAAGGTTTTGGGACCCGATTTGGAGCCATTTGTGTTCACGTACCTGGATGACATTGTGGTGGTCACCCAGGACTTCGCGAAACACCTGGGGATCCTGAAAGAAGTCCTCAATAGATTGCGCCAGGCTGGATTGAGGGTCTCTCGGGAGAAGTGCGAGTTCTGCCGCACTCGTCTTCGTTATCTGGGTTATGTTGTGGACGAGAACGGGCTGAGTGTAGACCCGGATAAGGTAAAGGCGGTGATGGACATTCCTCGTCCAAAGGGAGTAAAGGAGGTACGGCAATTCTTGGGGATGGTATCGTGGTATCGGAGATTTATCCCGGATTTTGCGACGTTGATGTCGCCAATCACGAACCTCCTCAAGAAGAACCGGAAATTCCTATGGACTGAAGAATGCGAGGAGACGTTCATCCGAGCGAAGACGAAGCTGGCGACGGCACCAATTCTTACTTGTCCGGACTACACTCTGCCATTTACCGTCCAGACAGACGCCTCAGGTAGCGGAGTGGGCGCGGTATTGACACAGGAGCACCCCGAGGGCGAAAAAGTTATCTGCTACCTCAGCCGCGCCCTGACTAGTGCTGAACAGAAGTACTCCGCCACAGAAAGAGAATGCCTCACGGTCGTATGGGCCATTGAAAAGTTGAGGCCATACGTGGAGGGTACTAAGTTCAGGGTAGTCACAGATCATCACTCTCTGGTCTGGCTCCACAATCTAAAGGACCCCAGCGGCCGTCTAGCTCGGTGGGCGGTGAGGTTGCAGCAGTACGATTACGATGTCGTCCATCGCAAAGGTAAGGAGCATCTGGTCCCAGATGCTCTCTCACGGTCCATCGAGGTAGCGGAGGTGCGAGGAGTCGAAATCAAGAACGATCGTTGGTATGAGAAAATGAAGAAGGAAGTAGAAGAGGATCCAGATCGGTTCCCAAATTGGCGGATCAGTAATGGCCATCTATGGAAACATGTGGAAGGGCGATACCCAGAACTCCAGTCCGACGTTGCCTGGAAGAGGGTAGTTCCGTCCGCGGAACGCTCAACAGCTTTGTTTCAGTGCCATGACGCGCCCACAGCAGGTCATTTGGGGGTACGAAAGACATTAGACCGACTGGGCCAGAGTTACTACTGGCCGAAGATGGCTGCGGATGTACAAAAGTATGTCAGGCATTGCAAGGTTTGCCAGTCGGTGAAAGTGGAGCGAAAGCAACCAACTGGACATATGGTATCGAGGGTTGGGGAAATAACATCGCCCTGGGAGATGATCTGTGTGGATCTAGTAGGTCCGCTACCCCGGTCATCGCACGGATACATGTATATTTTGACGGTGGTAGATTATGCTACGAAATTTCCGCTAATATTTCCTGTGAGGAAGGCAACGGGAGCCACTGTAAGGCGTATTCTTGAGGAGCATGTGCTGTTTGTGTTTGGAGTCCCACGGGTGCTGGTGTGCGACAATGGAGTTCAATTTCGCTCAAAGGAATTCTCAAGGATGGCCGAGACTCACGGGATGACGCTGCGATTCACGGCATTCTTCCATCCACAGGCGAATCCCGCGGAAAGGGTGAATCAAAACATCAAGCAACTGTTACGGTCGTACGTATCCGAAAACCACAGAGATTGGGATAAAGTGATTCCACAAATCGGCTGCGCTCTCAGAACATGTACCCATGAAGACATGAAAGTCACGCCATACTTCTTGAACTTTGGGAAAGAAATGGTGATTCATCCGAGAACTCTAAGCAAGCCGGAGGCACACGGTAAAGGGGACACGGATGTAAATGGGGCTCAGAAGGCAGAAAGGCTGCAGGTGGTCCTGGAAGAGGTGCGAGAACGATTGAGGAAAGCGGCGGCTAAAGCGAAGTCAAGGTACGATCTCCGCCGGCGAGACGAGAAATTCCTACCAAAAGATCTGGTGTGGCGGCGTAATTTCGTTTTATCTGATGCAGCGAAATTTTTTTCAGCCAAATTAGCACCGGAATATGTGGGACCTTTTACGGTGCGAAAGCAAGTGTCTGGTTGGACCTATGAGTTGGAAGACTCTAATGGGAAAAGTGTGGGGGTATGGCACTCTAAAGACCTAAAGAGATATGTTGCATGAATAAAACCGGAGGAATTATCAATCGCATTAAAGCATGATATTGACGTTGAATTAGTTGTGGCCATGTGAATGAGTGGGGTAACGATAAATAAGGGTGCATGAATAAAACCAGAGGAATTATCAATCGCATTAAAGCATGATATTGACGTTGAATTAGTTGTGGCCATGTGAATGAGTGGGGTAACGATAAATAAGGGGTTAATGGTGATGGTTTTAATTATAAGTACAGGAGGCATAGCTCGATTAAGTAATAGAAGGAAGAAGAGAAGAGAATTAAGTAGCTAGTGAATTAGTAGTAAGTTACGTAGAGTAAGAGGTGGTGGTGATTGGAACTAGGCTAAGAAAAGTTAACGTGAGCAACGGGCTAAAAGTGAAATCAATTAGTTATATAATAGGAATAAATTAAGAGAAAAGGTTACCATTGTTGCCGCGTTGCCTCCGTATTGTTTTCATCCTTCCGTGGTTGAGATTAATTGTTTTGTTTTGGTGACGGGTTTTCCGTTAATTTTTTTTTTTATTTTTATTATTTCTTTTTTATCCTATGCGCATTTAGTCGTATTTTTGTGACCATTGTAACCTAAAATAGAAGGAATGGAATTAACTACGAATATATATGAAGGTGGTGGAATTTTTGGTAAACTGATTAGGTCGAAGGTAGAACCAAAAATGTATCGCGGAGCGGCCCAGGTCAAGTCCGAATAATAAGCGGATCCTGCATTAGTAGTTATATCGAGAATCACTTCGTAATTCTCTGGGGAAGGGGGAAGTGTTACGCCAGTGCGTAGGGCAGATCAATTTGTACAATGGACAAGTTTTTTTAATGGTAATAGAAATTGAAATTGAATTTAATGTAACTATATGAATGAATTGTGAATATAATTGTAGGGAATGAATTGTAATAAGATTGTAGGAAAATTTGTAGATCAATTTGTACAATGGACAAGTTTTTTTAATGGTAATAGAAATTGAAATTGAATTTAATGTAACTATATGAATGAATTGTGAATATAATTGTAGGGAATGAATTGTAATAAGATTGTAGGAAAATTTGTAGATCAATTTGTACAATGGACAAGTTTTTTTTAATGGTAATAGAAATTGAAATTGAATTTAATGTAACTATATGAATGAATTGTGAATATAATCGTAGGGAATGAATTGTAATAAGAGTGTAGGAAAATTGTAATTATAAGGGTGTTGATGTCGCGACGGACTTGGACTCCCCGGTGATGAAGCCGAGCACTCCCCGCCAAGCCAAGCCCTCGCCGTCGATGTATAGGAGACGATCGGCGAGCACCTGACCCGGAAGCGAGCAACCCACAGCGCAGCTAAGGGGCCAAGCGGAAATCACGGCAGCCGAATACCACTGAACGGTCTAACTTTGAAATTTAAAGCCAGCCTTGCGAAAAACAACTACGTACCTTACCTCCTGTCTTGCTATTACTCTATCTTCAAGTTTGGATCGGAGTGGAGCCGGGTGCACTAATTCAGCATGATTCAGCTAATCGAAAACGGAATACTAATAGATTTGACGCCTTCCAATATCCACTCATTCGGCAAGCCATTGCAACCCATCCGACCGACTACTCCAGCCTCCATTTAGTCTGAATATAACGACAACAACCGGTGGTAGCTTCACCGTTCTCGTCGATGCACAAAACCCGGCAGAGAATCTGAAGAAAATCATCGCGGGAAAGCAGAGAGTGGCTAAGGATCGTACCTGCCTGTTACCTTGTGAACGTGAACTCCACGCTGGTACACGGAGGGATAATGGACTAGCTGAGGGATCGAAAATTATATTAATTCCCAACGTAGAAACTGGTGTGTTGGCACAAGACCAGAGAACACTGTGATGCAAGCATTGGAATCATTGAATGATGCACAAGTAAATGATTTCCTTACCGGCAAGACTCCATTGAATTTAAGTATGCGTCTCGGCGATCATATGAGGTTAATCCAATTGCAACTGAGCACTGTGAGTCCATCGAGTCCCTCGCATACAAGTTCACGATCTCGTTCAAGTCAAATAAGCCGTAGCAGTAAGTCGTCATCATCGTCGTCAGCAGCAGCAGCGTCGACGATTACATCGTCGCTTAGTAATATTATTGGTAGTAGCAATCAGATTCCTGGAAACTCGCAACAAACAATTCAAAATTAGAGACAGATACAAACAATACTCGCCATCGTAATAGTAGTTGTTTAGGATTAGATACATTGCCTTCTTCGCGATTAGCAGCAACATTAAATAGTATCAACGCTTCAGAAGCATGCGGGGCAGGTGATCCCCTTTCTAGCAAGGGAAAAGCGGAGACAGGGCGTAGTGATTTGCGGACAATTTCACTGAACACAATGATCACAGAATGAACACGGTGGAAAATTGATGGAATGACAAATCGAGTCATATCGCTTGTCAACGAAATGTCAGAGGGCGATCGAACCGCCACCAAGCGGCGAAAGAAAAAGTACTAAAAGTACTAAGGGCGCGTTCCGATCGCTGCCACTGCGGGAAAATGCACTTTCGGATGCGCGTGCAATGGGCCAATGCACCCGCCAGCATATTCCCAATAGCGCTTGGCCGCCAACGGAATTTGAAATACCGGAGAAGCGGTACGTAGATTGCGAAGCGAGGCCCTGTGGAAATTGGCCGGGTTTGAGTCTTCCTATTTGGTTGGCGACGACGGTAAGGAAAAGATCACAGCGATAGACGAGCAGCAATTAATTGGAGATTTTTATTACATATTGCGAACGGACACGACACGGCGCCGGGGATTGGAACTTAAAGTATTCGAGACTGTCGACTTAAACTATTCGAGGCTGTCGATTTAAAATATTCGAGACTGGATTGAGCTGGAAGGCGACCTGCGGCAGACAGGAAAATAAAACCTGGAAAATCCATGTACGACGAAATTGGGGCAAGCTTCTCCTAAATCCGCGTATGTTACATCGAGTACGAGCGGTTGCCGGTAATCGAGAACGACCACGACGAACAAGGCGCGCAAGGGCGAGACAGACATCCAGGCGGCCACCCGGGGAGTCCCCATTTTGGTGAAGCACGACGACGAGGCAGATTCGACGTAATAGTACGAGCCAGGTATTTAGTTATTTAGTTATTAGTCCAGGTATTTAGTTATTATACTGTAGTTGTAAGGTCGGTAGTCTCTCGATAATTTGTGAAACTTAAGATTAGCGAATCGCGGCGCCGGAGATAGGGATTTTTAGTTGTTAATGTGTAAGATTGAATTAATACAAGTGTAAAACCGTGTAACACTGGTGTGATTTTTCTTCATTCGCGAGTTGAAGTGGCAGTCGTCGCGGCCTTCTCGCTTCGAAGCGACGACACTGAGGCAGATTCCGATAACGAAGCGAGTGGCGCCCACTCACGACCCGTCTCGTGAGCTAAAGCCGCCGGAATCTGCCGCCCTTGCATCCCAGTTGGGGAATGAAGGGTTTCGACCGGGTCGGAAAAAGACTCGCGTAATAATATTTTTTGACAGAGCTATTCTATGATTACGAAATTTTCAGGACATGTTTGTTTTATTTAGTTGTAGATTAAAGTAGGTTTAAATGAGCGTGCTGGCAACCCTGTAGCTAGGGCAGGCATTGAAAAAATGTCGTTTCTTAAAAAAAAGCCACTCATATGTAAATTTTGTGCTTTGTTTACATAAACAAAAAAAAATTTGATATGGTATAACGGGCACGCCTGGTAACCCTTGCCCAAGTTACCTATATTTTTAGCATCAAAAACTTCTAATCACGGAAACTCACGATCCGATAAACAGAATTTATTGAAATTTGCAGAATGTATTGGTCTTAAATAGGACCAAGTCTGATAGAAGTGATTTTGAAATGCGGGTGATTTTGTGCCATTGGTGCCATCTTGAAAAATCACTAAAAAAGATAACTGCTTTTAGCTCTATGAATTCTGATTGAATCGTTTGATTTTGACGAAATTCACACCGTAGCTGCAACTTGTTTTAAACCACGTTCGGTAGAAATTTGGTTGAAAAATTCGGTTGGAGCTGCCAGCTATGATAATTTTGGTGTCTTAAATTTGAAAAAACTCTAGCGCACCTGAACCGCTAGAAACACAAATGTTCGAAGAACAGTAGAAGAATCGTGCAGGTTTTGAGTGCATATTCCACCACATGCGCTGCTTATTACGGCCAAATTGTTTCAAATGCCACGTTTAACTTTTGTCTGAAGAATGCATTATAACTCATATGGTAGAAGGTTTCAGATATTACCACTGGCATGAATTTCAACGTTTATGAGAGCAAAACACGGGTTAATTATATTCGTTATCAGTTGCGTCTATCACACAATTTTGAAAGCAGCATTTCATATAATATCAATGAAGAAAATGCTCAATGCCTGCAGCACTGTAACTGAAGTTGGTGTTTGTTTCCTGTATGAATACTAACTGTAAGCATTTATTGATACAAAAGTAGCACAACCGACTCGTGCTGGCAACCTTTCGGCAGTATCAAAGCCAAGAATATATCACATCTGCTTCACGTTGTTATATAACATTTGAAGTTATAGAAGTATAAAGAAATTTAGGGTGCAGAATAGTGCCAGGTTTCACAAAAAGTTAATAATCTTTAACCCTTTGGCGCGAGCGGTCATTTTAGTGATTTTTTTAATATACCTATTATTCCGTACACAAATAATTTTTGCAAAAATAAAGTTGACGACATAAATTTCGAACAACTTTTACATGTGAATCGGATAATGTTTTGGAATTTTTTAACCCCATGTGTGCGCTGGGTGCCTAAAAAGAAAACGGGAAAATTTGAACATTTCTAAATTGCGATATTTTTTGACAGAGCTATTCTATGATTACGAAATTTTCAGGACATGTTTGTTTTATTTAGTTGTAGATTAAAGTACGTTTAAATGAGCGTGCTGGCAACCCTGTAGCTAGGGCAGGCATTGAAAAAATGTCGTTTCTTAAAAAAAAGCCACTCATATGTAAATTTTGTGCTTTGTTTACATAAACAAAAAAAAATTTGATATGGTATAACGGGCACGCCTGGTAACCCTTGCCAAAGTTACCTATATTTTTAGCATCAAAAACTTCTAATCACGGAAACTCACGATCCGATAAACAGAATTTATTGAAATTTGCAGAATGTATTGGTCTTAAATAGGACCAAGTCTGATAGAAGTGATTTTGAAATGCGGGTGATTTTGTGCCAGTGGTGCCATCTTGAAAAATCACTAAAAAAGATAACTGCTTTTAGCTCTATGAATTCTGATTGAATCGTTTGATTTTGACGAAATTCACACCGTAGCTGCAACTTGTTTTAAACCACGTTTGGTAGAAATTTGGTTGAAAAATTCGGTTGGAGCTGCCAGCTATGATAATTTTGGTGTCTTAAATTTGAAAAAACTCTAGCGCACCTGAACCGCTAGAAACACTAATGTTCGAAGAACAGTAGAAGAATCGTCCAGGTTTTGAGTACATATTCCACCACATGCGCTGCTTATTACGGCCAAATTGTTTCAAATGCCACGTTTTACTTTTGTCTCAAGAATGCATTATAACTCATATGGTAGAAGGTTTCAGATATTACCACTGGCATGAATTTCAACGTTTATGAGAGCAAAACACGGGTTAATTATATTCGTTATCAGTTCCTTATATCACAAAATTTTGAAAGCAGCATCTCATATAATATCAATGAAGAAAATGCTCAATGCCTGCAGCACTGTAACTGAAGTTGGCGTTTGGGGCTGCGATCCGACAAATTTGCAGAACTTTGGGAATTGAAACATCGGTTATTTATTTTCATTGTAAATGTTTCCGGTATGAATACTAATTGTAAGCATTTATTGATACAAAAGTAGCACAACCGTCTCGTGCTGGCAACCTTTCGGCAGTATCAAAGCCAAGAATATATCACATCTGCTTCACGTTGTTATATAACATTTGAAGCTATAGAAGTATAAAGAAATTTATGTGCAGAATAGTGCCAGGTTTTACAAAAAGTTAATAATCTTTAACCCTTTGGCGCGAGCGGTCATTTTAGTTATTTTTTTAAAATACATTTTATTCCGTACACAAATAATTTTTGCAAAAATAAAGTTGACGACATAAATTTCGAACAAGTTTTACATGTGAATCGGATAATGTTTTGGAATTTTTTAACCCCATGTGTGCGCTGGGTGCCTAAAAAGAGATCGGGAAAATTTGAACATTTTTAAATTGCGATAATTTTTGACAGAGCTAATCTATGATTACGAAATTTTCAGGACATGTTTTTTTTATGCTTTAATATATCACATCTGCTTCACGTTGTTATATTACATTTGAAGTTATAGAAGTATAAAGAAATTTAGGGTTAACTGCAGCGAGTTTTTTCAAATAATCGAAAGCTTTATATTTGATGTTTATTGTCACCACATTATCATAACCAATTGAAAATTCTACAATGAAACCGCTTAATAAAGATATTGCAAACAAACACAAAACCAACAATAGCTGGCAACCCTATCGTGGCTTTTCAACCAAATTTGGCTTGAATAATGTTTATAATAGATTCCAGTAATTTTATGAAATTCGTATTGATTTCATGACTGAACTGGAAGTTATAGGGCAAAAAGTTTTATTTTCCTGAGCGAATTTTCAAAACCAAAGACACAAAAATTACCATAGCTGGTAGCACCAATCGAATATTTCAACCAAATTTCTATCAAACAGAGTTTAAAGTAAGATTCAGCTACTGTGTCGATTTCATGAAAATTTGGTAACTTATTCACATTTCATAGGGCAAAAAGCATTTTTTTTTCTTTGTAATTTTTCAAGATGGCACCACTGGCACAGAGTTGCCTACAATTCAAAATCGCTTCTATCAGACCTGGCCCTACTTAAGTCCAATGCATTCTGTAAATTTCAATTCTATCTGATTATTGATTCGTGAGTTCCCGTGAACAGAAGTTTTTGAAGCTAAAAATATAGGTTAACTGAGAAAGGGTTACCGTTCTTGTCCGACATGAAATTTCCAAAGTTTTACTTTGACTGTGTAGATTAAGCATGAGATTTGTATGCATATTGGTTTTATTGTAGAAACGGACATTTTTCAGGATATTCGATGGTTTGAATGTTTTCACTTCCAAATTTTTATTTTTTCAAATTTAAGACACCAAAATTATCATAGCTGGCAGCTCCAACCGAATTTTTCAACCAAATTTCTACCAAACGTGGTTTGAAGTAAGGTGGTGCTATGATGTGAATTTCGTCAAAATCGGACGATTCAATCAGAATTCATAGGGCTGAAAGCAGTTACCTTTTTTAGTGATTTTTCAAGATGGCACAAAATCACCCGCATTTCAAAATCACTTCTATCAGACCTGGTCCTATTTAAGACCAATACATTCTGCAAACTTCAATAAATTCTGTTTATCGGATCGTGAGTTTCCGTGAACAGAAGTTTTTGATGCTAAACATATAGGTAACTTGGGCAAGGAATGGCTGATTGTAAACCAATAGCAACACCTGTAGATCCAAATCAAAAATTAACCAAGGAAATGTCACCCAAAAGTGCTGACGATATTGCAAAAATGAAAAGCGTGCCATTTCAGGAAGCGGTAGGCAGTATTTTGTATTTGGCTCAATTAACAAGACCACATATCGCATTTGCCATTAATAATGTAAGTCGTTTTAACAACAATCCTGGGATGTCACATTGGCTGGCGGTGAAGCGAATATTACGCTATTTACAAGGTACCAAGGATATGAAGCTGACGTATACCAAGGGTTTTTCACAGCTAGTTGGTTTCACGGATGCTGACTGGGGAAGTCAAACTGATGACAGGCGTTCATGTACCGGCTATGTTTTCATTCGTAGTGGTGGTGCTATCTCTTGGTGTAGCCGACTGCAGCCAACTATTGCATTATCATCAACCGAGGCTGAGTATATGAGTCTATCAGCTGCAACTCAGGAATGTATATGGCTGCGACAGTTTGAAAGTGAGTTTTGGTCGCAAGAGGAGCCAACCATTATTCATTGTGATAATACTAGCGCTATTCGATTGACAGAAAATGATGCATATCACCAAAGAAGCAAGCATATTGACGTGAGGCATCATTTTGTTCGGCAAAAATGCGTCGAAGGTGCAATTCAAATCCATCATGTGGGCACTGAGGAAATGGTAGCTGATGCATTAACAAAAGGACTCGTCAAATATAAACATAATTATTGTCAAAAAAAAATGGGGTTGAAGCTTTAATGTATTTGATCTATTGAAGTTTAAAATTTATATGGTTGAAAAATTGAATTGATCGTCAAGTAACTTTCAATATGATGAAATAATGTTTTCTAATGCTACATACATATTTGTTTTTGAATTTATTTGATTGCATTCAACATTTATTTAAACATTATTTAGTGGGGGTGTTGGAATATAAAATACACTCTCATGACCTTATGTAAATAACATGATAAGTTCAATACTTGTTCTATTGTATATACCTGCAAGTATTTGGAAATAAACTAGTCTGTCTGTAACCGCTCTAAAGCCAACTGCGTTTTACTCAACAGAAAGTACACTTCCCAACACTATGGGGAAAAATCCTCCTTGTTGAATTTATACTTTACGTTGTCGCGGAACTGATCGTTTAGCATCGACAAGCTTACGCATGCACTTTTTATATTTACAGAGACGGTTATATAACTTTCCATGAGGTCTTTGGTTTTCATTTAGCGTATTCAAGGTGATTTCGCAAAGTGTTTTAATAACAAAGTGTTTTAAATTCAAACTCGGTCGAGTATGTCTAAGCACGTATAACATATGCTTGTTGTCCTTTAATCGCTTCATTTGCGAGACCATTCTCTTGCTTTAAGCTTTCCTTTGAGCAATGACACGTTACAAAGTTTTTGTTAAATAAGTCAGTTCGGAAACGTAATATATCATTTGTATTCTGAGTCAGGTCTATTAATAAATAGCTGTGTGGCGCCTGAATGATTTCTTTATATATTTTCACAAGCTCCTTGCTATTTTCAGGATGAATCTGTTTAGCAAGATGATGAAATTGATTCTTATCCCGCTGATTCGAGAAGCATACCAGATATTTACAATTCAATCATATGTCGCGGCAAAATTTTCTCTGATGAAATACATTTTGTGTTACTAATATAACCGAAAAATTCCTATGATGTGATCTTTTGGTAAAAAGGTTCGCAAACTTGTCTTGAAAATGCATTCAACATCATATCGTCCAAAACTAGAAGTGTTGGCTGATTCGCATTATTCACAAACTCCTCGGGAATCGTGCTTAAATATTCAATATTCTTAAAACCTACTTTTGTTGGAACAGCTTGAGTTTCAGCATTACACCAAATAACCTTCTTCACTCGCGGTTGTATCAAAGAGTCGTTTCTAAGAAGTGTCTCTATAAAACTCGTCTTTCCGCACCCAGATGGTCCAGGAACCATCATTGTAAATGAATGAATAAATTTCACCATTTTTTCATAAATTTTTAACGTAAAAACACGTAAGCGGCTTATATTTATACATTCCATCACTATGAGTAGAAGACAAATTGTAAACGAGTTACACAGACCTGCTCGTAAAAATTTCAAACGGCGTCGTATCACCATCAGAGGTAACGATGATTTATGGCAGGCGGATTTGGTTGATATGAGTGCATACTCATCACTGATTCGAGGCTACAAATTTTTTCTCACAATAATTGACACTTTTTCCAAGAACGCTTGGGCATGACCAGTCAAAAATAAAAGCGCTAATGAAGTGACGAAGGCAATGGAAACAATTCTCGAACAAAGATGTGTCCCCAGAAATCTGCCAACTGATGACAGGAGTTTTTCAATAAAACATTTCACCATCTTATGAAAAAGTATGAAATCAACCACTATTCAACATTAAGTGCTTTGAAAGCATCAATTGTTGAGCGCTTCAATCGAACTCTAAAAAGGATAATGTGAAAAGAATTCAGCATGAATGGAAACTACGACTTGATCAGTCTTGTATCGAAACTAGTTGATCAGTATAATAGAACTAAACACCGTGTTATTAAGATACGTCCTATTGACGTGAATGCAACCAATGAAGTTCAAATACTAGATACTAAATAGAAAAATTAAAGTTACGTCAAAACCTAAATTCAAAACATAAGCACATATTTGAAAAAGGCTACACACCAAACTAGTCCACTAAAATCTTTTCAATAAAAGATGTAAAAAAACACAACCACGAACATATTCATTGGAAGACTATCAAGGAAATTTGATGCAGCGAGGGTTCTACGAACCTGAGTAGACTACAGTGAAACACCCTGATGCATACCTTGTTGAGAAAATTATAAGAGAAAGGGGTAATCGTGTTTTTGTCAAATGCCTTGGTTTTCCTTCTCATCATATTTCCTGGATAAATATAAAAAGTCTAGCGCATCAGAACCGCTAGAAAACTAATTTTCTAAGAAATTATCTTTGAGTGATTTAAAAATGTGTGAAGACGTTAAACACTTCTTTGTAGTATCATATCAACCATTTCTTACTAAAAGCAACAAATATCATTTTCTGACAGCAGTTTCTATAACAAATGATGAAAATGTTCAGTATTGGCAACATTTGTTCAACACAGCAGCAATAAATCTGCCATAACA
Source organism: Nemotelus pantherinus (assembly GCA_963978885.1). Lineage (NCBI taxonomy): Eukaryota > Metazoa > Arthropoda > Insecta > Diptera > Stratiomyidae > Nemotelus > Nemotelus pantherinus. The sequence goes on from OZ022263.1 coordinate 142,282,739, forward strand.
TGCTTGTGCTTAATCAACCTTTCCTTTGAATTTCGTTTTCATCCGACGATATCATCGAAAGTTTCAGCGATTAAACTATGTCTGGGGTTGCCATCCGAAAAATTTCCAAAACTCAGAAGACTTAAATATCGGTTGCTTGTTTATTCTAAATCCTTTGCTCATGAATACAAAATGGAAGCATCTGTTGGTGCAATATTTACAAAATTGTCTGGTGAAAATCATGTGCCAGCACTATAGCTGCTTCACGTTGTATTCAACGCACCCTATGAACTTCGTTTCGATTGAATGGCTGCGCTGGAAGTTATAGAAGTGAATATAATTTTAGGATAACCACCATACAAACTTTTTAAATTTTTGAAACATAAAAATTTGTTGTTGATTGTCATTGCGGGATCATACACATTTGGAAATTTTATGACAACATCGCTTGATAAAGAAATGTCAATAAATTACGACATTCATCATAGCTGGCAACCTTTTCATAATATTTCAACGAAATTCCTACAGAATAAGAAACGCAACAAGATCCACCTATCACATGAATGTCGTTTTGATTATATGGGAGAAAACGTTTATTTTTCTGAGCAAATTTACAATATTTAGGAGACCAAAATTGCCGTAGCTGGCCTCCCTATACTAATTTTTCAACCAAATTTCTATGAAATCTATCTAAGAAAAAGGTTCACCTATTGCGTGAATTTCGTTAAAATCTGGTGGCTGAATCAGAAGCTATAGGCCAAAAACCAGTTTTTTTCTCAGCGGTTTTTCAAATAGCACCACTGCCACAGTGTTGCTCGTTATATGTGACCCTATAATAATTTTTTCATATTGATCGCATTATGCGATCGTCAGTTCTCGTGAACAGAAGTTTTTAGTGCTGAAAATAGAGGTTATTTGATCACGGGTTGCCGTTCTTGTTTACCGTGGAATTTCGGAAATTTTTATTTGACTTGGTGGACAAAAGTCAAAATTTACCAACAATTTGAATTTATTTTCAAAAATCAAAAATTTTCAGGAGACTCGATGATTTGAAGGATTTTTTTTCAGAATTCTGCTGTAGCCACAGAGTTTCCCGCACAATCTTCTTCTAGTCTTCATCAATAAGCCTCTGAAAAATTTACGACGATTTGTTGTTTTTCCAAGAAGCTATGACTAATCGAAATTTGAAAAAAAAATCCTTGCCTACTTTTAGGTACTCAGCGCCTACACCAGGCCCAAAATTTTCAAATCCTTATCATAGACAAACTAACTATAAACATAATATGTTTTTATTCCTAATACTTCTTTTTAACAAAAATTTACACTGCTTGGAAATATAGGAGTACCTGAAAATTCACTAAAATGCCAGCCGCCGCCAAAAGGTTTTATACATATCTTATATATACATATATATATAAATCTTTTATAGATCTATGTGCTCCGGAAATTTCAGCTGAAGCGAATCGGCCACTCCAGAGATTGTCTCCCTTAATAATTTTGCTTATATATATATATATATATATATATATATATATATATATATATATATATATATATATATATATATATATATATATATATATATATATATATATATATATATATATACATATATATATATATATATATATATATATGTATGTATATATATATACATATATATGTATATATATATATATATATATATATAATATATATATATATATATATATAGATATATATATATATATATATATATATATATATATATATATATATATATATATATATATATATATATATATATATATATATATATATATATATATCTATATATATATGTATATATATATATATATATATATATATATATATATATATATATATATATATATATATATATATATATATATATATTATATATATACATATATATGACGATCGAGAAGCGAGTTTAATACTAATATTCTTCGAAAATTAGTAAAAATATTCATAAACTTGTATGGAACTGACCTTACCCACAGGCAGCTATCACGTGCTCAGACACACTTGTTTTGCCAGCCGGTGAAAAAGCAAAAACACATCCAAACAAACAAACTCCTACATCTGCTTAGGATTGGCTCGTCGTCATCGAGAAACAAGTATTATGATTGGCTCCCACATCGAAGGTGCAGAATAGTGGTCATCGACAAACAAGAATCTACGGCTCTAATGCATGGTTTGCTCGCTCACACCTGTAGCTAGCCTGACTTTTCACACATACATGGCGATAAAAAATGAAAAACCAGCTTAATTCCAAACAACGACACTTTTCATATGTAAAGCACGCGTGTGGGCGGCATCAAAACCATGAAACTTTTGATCTCCTGTTCCTTACTCGCGTAATACTAAAAGTATAGGAAAGTGTCATCCTTACTAATTATATAGATATAAATATATATATATATATATATATATATATATATATATATATATATATATATATATATATATATATATATATATCTATGTAGAAAGGGTGATTTATTATGGGGTTTGGTTTTTAATCTCAAATATAAGGCATAACATTGAGTTTTAGTATAAAAAATATTAGTTGTGAGATTTTCATTGACCTAATTTAGAGCCCATTCACCAAAAACATGACGCAAACCTAAGTCACCTGGTTTCAATTCTCGAACGAGTTAAACTTTGTTTGCTTTAAAATCAAGATCCTTACGTGTTAGGTTTGCTTTCTTCAAACACGAGCACTATGGAATTGAAAACTCTTAAACTTTATTTCAAACTGTTACTGACAACATTTATTACTGTATAATGTTAGTCGGACGACGATCGGGAGGCCACTGCCAAAAACGTGGAGATGAAAACCTGTTCATGATGCACCAAACCAGTTCTAATGGGTAGTAGTAGTTGCATGGCGGCCCAACATTCCGGGCCCCATGATAACTCGCCGGGTTATCATTGACTGAAAATAGTGATGATATGCATGTTAACCGCTCGGCATTTCCTCCATAAGCAATCCGTGCAGTGAATATACCGCCACGACTCGATTCTTTGATTGACTGCACCTCTGGTGAGTTGATGTGTTGTATTTCTAGATGACTTCGTGGCTTTGGAAAACTGATGACTTTGAGTGAATCTAAAAAAAAGTGCTCTAAAAAAACAAAAAAAGAGAATCTATTAATGGTTAGTTAAAGTTTATTTAGCTCAATATGATTTTTGCTCATCGATATGGCCCTTACAGGTTTCGATCGGCAACCGGCAAACTTAAGTGATTAGCCGAACAAACTCTGTGGTTTTTGTACGAAGAGTCACTACACAGGCTAGTTTATCTGGACCTTCTGTAAACTTGGTGACTCGTCCCATAAGCCAGTTGACAGGTGACAGACGTCCGTCTTTAATTATGACAAGATCATTCACTTTCAAGTCATTAATTACTTCGAGCCACTTTGGTCTTGATTGCAACTGACTGAAATAATCAGTGCTCCATCGATGTCAGAAACTCTGCTTCTTTTCGCTTAACAGCTTCCATTTTGCTGGTAGTCCAATATGCTTTGTGATGACAGTGGGTTCTGGTATCCCCCTTATTATATCGCCGTTGGGGAAGTGATTTGGTGTTATAGCTGTTAGGTTTGGGCACAAAGGATGGATATTTAATATCCCACCAAACTTAGCTAAAATAGTTCCGCTTTAAACGATATTGAACGGATTTTACGCCCGCCTCCCAAATGCCTCTAAAGTGGGGAGCAGCCGGTAGAATGAAATGTCATTGAATGAGCCGATAAGTAAGATACACCATGATGTCCTTCTCAATTTGAGCTATACACATATTTCAAATTCTAAATTCAAAATTAAAATCATTTATTGCCAACTTAAATTCATATAAACAATCACATAAATTTCTAGCTTATCGTAGATAAACATTATAATTTTAATTCCATTTTACTTAGTTTTACAAAATGTATATATGTAGTTCTTATTTTATATGTATTTAATATTTCGTTGGCTAGTCCACAAAGAGCAAAGCTTGAGTTGTGCGGTGGGATGGTTTAATAATTTAGTTTGTGTGGACGTTATAATGTGAAATTAGCTACGAGTATTCAAGGAGAAACAAATTGCTTCACTATTTATCTATATCGTTCAACAAAAGATATTCCTTAACTGCATTTTTAAAACTTCTAAAATTATATTGTGAATATTGGCAAGCTATTAAACAACCGTGAGCATAATAGAATGCATGACTAGCGGCTAAAGTTGTCCTAAATTTTGGTTCCCGAGTCACTCCGCGAACCATTCTTCTTGTACAATGTTTTGCTTCTGTCTCGCGTGCGAAATAAGCAGGGAGCATATAAAGATACTTTAAAACCTTAAATTTGTAAAGATTTGAAATAGAAAATACATTGAAGTCATCAAAAAGTTTGCTGTTGGATAACAAATTGGTTTCTTCAGACAAATTTTTACTAATTTTCGAAGAAACTAGTATTAAATTCGTTTCGCCGAAATACATATTTCTTTATATATATATATATATATATATATATATATATATATATATATATAAATATATATATATATATATATATATATATATATATATATATATATATATATATATATATATATATATATATATATATATATATATAGATGTATATATATATATATATATATATATATATATATATATATATATATATATATATATATATATATATTTATATATATATATATATATATATATATATATATATATATATATATATATATATACATATATATATCAGCAAAATGATTAAGGGAGATAATCTCAGGAGCGGCCGATCCGATTGAACTAAAATTTTCGGAGGACACAGACGTATATAGCAGATAGGCCTATAACTTGCTAGAATTCAGATATCTTAAACCTTTTGGCGTCGGTGGGCATTTTAGTGAATTTCCAGGTACTTTTATATTTCCAAGCAGTGTAAATTGTTGTTAAAATAAATGTTTAGAAATGAAAACTTATTGTGATTTAGTTTACTTATGATAAAGAATTGGAAATTTTGAGCTTTGTGTAGGCGCTGAGTGCCTAAAAGTAGGCAAGGATTTTTTTTTCAAATTTCGATTTGTCATAACTTCTATGAAAAACAATGGATCATCGTGAATTTTGCAGAGCGTATTAATGTTAGCTAAGATTTAACACACATGGACTTTCAGGACTGTATGGGCAACTCTGTAGTCACAGCAGGCTCCTTAAAAACATTCCTTCGAATCATCGACCTTCCTGAAAATTTTGATTTATGAAAATAAATTCCAATTAATGATAAATTTTGACTTTTGTCCACCAAGTCAAATAAACATTTTTTAAATTCCGCAGTAAACAAGAACGGCAACCCATGATCAAATTACCTCAATTTTCAGCACTCAAAACTTCTGTTCACGAGAACTGACGATCGGATAATGCGATCAATATGCAATTTAGAGAACATGTTGGTATGGACTAAGATCAGATCCAGATCTGATAGAATTTTGCAATACAGGCAACACTGTGGCAGTGGTGCCATTTGGAAAAACCACTGAGAACAAAAAACCGGTTTTTGGCTTATGGCTTACGATTAAGCCACCAGATTTTAACGAAATTCACGCAGCAGGTGAACCTTACTCTAAGATAGATATCATAGAAATTTGGTTGAAAAATTAGTATAGGGTCGCCAGCTATGACAATTTTCGTCTCCCAGATATTGTAAATTTGCTCAGGAAAATAAAGGTTTTTTCCCTATAACTTCCGATGCAGTAACGAAATCAAAACGAAACTCATGCGATAATCATATCTTGTTGCGTTTCTAATTCCTTAGGAATTTTGTTGAAAAATTGTGAAAGGGTTGCCAGCTATGATGAATTTCGTAATTTATCTACATTTCGTTATCGAGCGATGTTGTCATAAAATTTCCAAATGGGAATGATCCTGCAATGACAATTAACAACAAATATTTACGTTTCAAAAATTTAAAAAGTTTGGACGTTGGTAACCCTAAAATTATATTCCCTCCTATAGCTTACAGCGCAGCCATTCAATCAAAACTAAATTCATAGGATGAGTTTAACAGAACGTGAAGCAGCTCTGGTGCAAGCACATAATTGCCAGCACCAGACAATTCGTAAATATTGCACCAACAGATGCTTCCATTTTGTATTCATAGACATAGTTTAATCGCTGAAACTTTCGATGATATCCTTGGATGAGAACGAAATTCAAAGGATAGGTAGATTTAGCACGAGCATGTTATGGAAGACTTATTGCTGCTTGGGCTGGGCAAATCTTGCCAGCACTGAACATTTTCATCATTTATGTTACAGGAAATGCTGTCAAAAAATGGTATTTGTTCCTTTGAGTAAGAAATGGGCGATATGATACTAGAAAGCAGTGTATAGCGCCTTCACACATTTTTAAATCCCTCAAAGATAACTTCTTCGAAAATTAATTCTCTAGCGGTTCTGATGCGCTAGACTTTTTATAATTTTTTTTCTGTAAATGCACAAGAAGAATTAAGTTGCTGTGGGCAGTTCCGCTCCAACCAACGAAACCATACTTTATAATGGACTGCTCTAGGGCCAGTAAAATTGTCCTAAGTTTGCTTTTTGTAAACATATTTTTCGATTGCCTAAATTTGAACGACTAGAGAGATAAGAGATGTGCTCGTTGTAACGCAAATGGCGGTCTATTATCACCCCCAGATATTTCACACTACCTTTTACTGCTCAAGGAATACATGGGCAGTTAACTATACGAGCACTCAAACTTGCATGAAATATTACTTTTAGTGACTCCTGAGGAGCACCAGATAAATTGTGTGAAAAAGGTAACGCAACACAGTTTTCATTATTCATAATAATATTCTTATAAGGTGTGAAATGTTTCTCAAGTTTTTATTTGCCTCATGAAAAACGTCTTCCAGCTTGTTCCCCAAAAAAGTGCAACTGTATCATCTGCGTAAGCTTGTGACGAATAGTTAGTTACTTGCAAGTTTAATAAATCATTAAAATATATTAGAAACAGTATTGGACCTGACGCTGTTCCCTGGGGCACACCTATATTAACGTTCGATGCAGAGATCATGTGGTCTTCTTAAACTACAGATTCAGCTCTATCTTTAAAATAGCTTTTAAAAAGTTGCAGAACTATACCCCTTATTCCAATTCTATGCATTTTATTGAAAATGGTCCACCGTATCGAAAGCTTTCTTAAAATCTAAAAACACGCTCAAACATTTTAATTTTTGATCCAGTTTTCCCACAATTTCTTTCGTTACATTAAAAATTACATCTTCTGCACTAAGAAATTTTCTAAAACCATATTGGTATTCTGAAATAATCTTTTTACTAATGTTCCAAGAAGAACATTAGTATTAAAATCACTTTGGCAAAAAATTCATATTTCTATATATATATATATATATATATATCATCAAAAAATTTCAGTGAAAAAATCTCAGGAACGCGCCATCCGATTGAGCTAAAATTTTCAATACACATTGGTGTATATGCAGAATAGTGCCAGGTCTCACAAAAAGTTAATAATCTTTAACCCTTTGGCGCCGGCGGCCATTTTAGTGATATTTTTAATATACCTATTATTCCGTACACAAATAAGTTTTGCAAAAATAAAGTTGACGAAATAAATTTTGAACGTGTTTTACATGTGAATCCAATATTGTTTTGGAATTTTTTTAACCCCATGTGTGCGCTGGGTGCCTAAAAACAGAACGGGAAAACTTGAAAATTTTTAAATTGCGATAACTTTTGACAGGGTTATTCAATCATTACGAAATTTTTAAAACATATTGGTATTGTTTAGCTGTAGATTTGTGCAGCTTTTGATAAGCGTGCTGGCAACCCTGTAGCTAGGGCAGGCACTGAAAGTGAAAACCTTCAAATCATCGTTTCTCTTGAAAAACTGTCGCTTCTTAAAAAAAAAGCCACTCATATGTAAATCTTGTGCTTTGTTTACATAAAAAATATGGTATAACGGGCACGCCTGGTAACCCTTGCCCAATTTACCTATATTTTTAGCATCAAAAACTTCTGTTCACGGAAACTCACGATCCAATGAGCAGAATTAATTGAAATTTGCAGAGTGTATTGGTCCTATATAGGACCAGGTCTGATAGAAGTGATTTTGAAATGCAGGTGATTCTGCGCCAGTGGTGCCATCTTGAAAAATCACTAAAAAAGATAGCTGCTTTTAGCCCTATAAATTCTGATTGAATCGTTCGATTTTGACGAAATTCACACAGTAGCTGAACCTTATTCAATACCACGTTTGGTAGAAATTTGGTTGAAAAATTCGGTTGGAGCTGCCAGCTATGATAGTTTTGGTGTCTTAAATTTGAAAAAATAAAAATTTGGAAGGGAAAACATTAAACCATCGAATTTCCAAAAACTGTCCGTTTCTTACAATAAAACCAATCTGTATACAAATCTTATGCTTTATCTACACGTTCAAAGTAAAACTTTGGAAATTTCATGTCGGACAAGAACGGTAACCCTTTCCCAGTCAACCTATATTTTTAGCAACAAAAACTTATGTTCACGGGAATTCACGAACAAATAATCAGATACCATTGAAATTTACAGAATGCATTGGACTTAAGTAGGACCAGGTCTGATAGAAGCGATTTTGGATTGTGGGTAACTCTGTGCCAGTGGTGCCATCTTGAAAAATTACAAAGAAAAAAAACTGCTTTTTGCCCTATGAAATTTGAATAAGTTACCAGATTTTCATGAAATTGACACAGTAGCTGAACCTTACTCTAATCTCTGTTTGAAGGGAAATTTGGTTAAAAAATTCGATTGGTGCTGCCAGCTATGGTAATTTTTGTGTCTTTGGATTTGAAACTTCGATCAGGAAAATAAAACTTTTTGCCCTATAACTTCCAGTGCAGTCATGAAATCAATATGAATTTCATACAATTATTGGAACCTACTATAGACATTATTCAGGCCAAATTTGGTTGAAAAGCCACAATAGGGTTGCCAGCTATTGTTGGTTTTGCGTTTGTTTGCAATATCTTTATTAAGCGGTTTTATCGTAGGTAATCCTAAATTTCTTTATACTCCTATAACTTCGAATGTAATATAACAACGTGAAGCAGATGTGATATATTTTTGGCTTTGATACTGGCGAAAGGTTGCCAGCACGAGTTGGTTGTGCTACTTTTGTATCAATAAATGCTTACAGTTAGTATTCATACCGGAAACATTTACAATGAAAATAAATAACCGATGTTTAAATTCCCAAAGTTCTGCAAATTTTTCAGATCGCAGGCCCAAACACCAACTTCAGTTACAGTGCTGCAGGCACTGAGCATTTTCTTCATTGGTGTTATATGAGATGCTCCTTTCGAAATTTTGTGAAATAAGCAACTGATAACGAATATAATTAACCCGTGTTTTGCGCTCATAAACGTTGAAATTCATGCCAGTGGTAATATCTGAAACCTTCCACCATATGAGTTATAATGCATTCTTGAGACCAAAGTAGAACGTGGCGTTTGAAACAGTTTGGCCGTAATAAGCAGCTCATGTGGTGGAATATGCACTCAAAACCTGCACGATTCTTCTACTGTTCTTCGAACATTAGTGTTTCTAGCGGTTCAGGTGCGCTAGAGTTTTTTTTTTTCTAAGCACGCCGCAAGTCTTTCCTTAAAAGCCTTTTCAAAGATTTTGGAAATACACGAAACAAGAGATATAGGCCGGTAGTTGTTCAATATAGACTTGTCCCGTGCTTATGCAATTGTATATATACATCTATATACATATGCATATACATATATATATATATATATATATATATATATATATATATATATATATATATATATATATATATATATATATATATATATATATATATATATATACATATATATATATATATATATATATATATATATATATATATATATATATATATATATATATATATATATATATATATATTTATATATATATATATATATATATATATATATATATATATATATATATATATATATATATATATATATATATATATATATATATATATATATAGATGTATATATATATATATATATATATATATATATATATATTTATATATATTTATATATATATATATATATATATATATATATATATATATATATATATATATATATATATATATATATATATATATATATATATATATATATAGATGTATATATATATATATATATATATATATATATATATATATATATATATATATTTATATATATTTATATATATATATATATATATATATATATATATATATATATATATATATATATATATATATAGGGGAAGGTGGGGCAAGACGGGGAGCGGGGCAAAACGGGGAGTTGGCAATAGTTAAGAAGCTATGCAGTGAAATCCAGCGGAGATCGTGTGAAATAAGTCGGTAAAGTGCCTGAGTGTAATTTTTGCCTGAACCAGCTGAGTTTGTCAGTTTTCAAAAAAGTTGTGACAAGGTGTGTTGTTCTGAAGCGTCTGGTGGAACTTTTTTCGGATTTTTATTTGCAAGTAAGTACTAGAAAGCTAAATACTATGCATGAACGCGTTTTACTATGTTAAAGTACACCTCACTACGAACAAATAAAGCTCTCATTCACGAACGTATCATTAATTGTCAGCGTTTAATACAATGTAAATGAAATATATAGCTTGGGCAGAACGGGGAGGGGCAAAACGGGGAGGTTTTATGATTTGATTTCTCAGTGAAAAAATACTACAGATATTCATCTTTTTTTCACAGAATGGTAAGAAATTACAAAAGAAAAACTGAGAGATGCAGTTGGTCAACAGAAGACATGCAGGCCGCGGTTTTGAGCGTTGTCTCTGGGTTATGTGGCACACCAACCGCTGCTGCTGCTCATGGCGTCCCGCAAACCACATTAGAACGCCACGTGAAAAAAATGCGCGATGATCCTGAGTACGAGGTAAAGAAAAAGTTTGGCCGATTTACAAGTGTTTTTAACCCCGAACAAGAAAAAGGATTGGCACAATATTTAGTATCAATGGAAGCTCAATTTTTTGGCCTAACCTACGATGAATTTCGTGAAGTTGCGTACCAATTGGCTGTAAGAAACGGAATCTCGCATCCATTTACTGAAAAGAATAAAGCTGGAAAAGACTGGCTGCATTGTTTTATGAAACGCCACCCAGAACTAAGCCTGCGCAAGCCCGAGGCAACCTCAGCAGCTCGAGCATCAGGGTTCAACCAAGTGGCAGTGAACCAGTTTTTTGATATTTTAGTATCTCTTAATGAAAAACACCATTTCACGCCTGAGAAGATTTTCAACTGCGATGAAACTGGAATCTCTTTAAATCCCAAGGGACTGTCTCGTATCATCGCATCCAAAGGACGACGTCAGGTTGGGGCTATAACCTCATCAGAAAGAGGTGAAACGGTCACGGCTGAAATTTGCTTTTCAGCTGCAGGTGCTTACGTCCCGCTAATGTTGATTTTTCCCAGGAAAAGAATGCAGCCATCTTTTCAAATGGGCCTTCCGCCAGCTTCCTTCGCAGAATGCAGTGACTCAGGTTGGATAACAAAAGAGCTTTTTACTAATGTTCGAAGAACATTAGTATTAAAATCGATTCGGCCAAAAATTCATATTTCTTTATATATATATATATATATATATCTGTACAAAAAATTTCAGTGAGATAATCTCGGGAACGCGCCATTCGATTGAGCTGAAACTTTCAGGATACATTGGTGTATATGCAGAATAGGTCCAGGTCTCTTTAAATGTCAGTTATTGTAAACCTTTTCGCGCCGGCGGGCATTTAAGTGATATTTTTAATATACCTATTATTTCGTGCACAAATGATTTTCGCAAAAATAAAGTTAATAAAATAAATTTCTAACGTGTTTTACATATGAATCGGATAATGCTTTGGAATATTTTAACCCTATGTGTGCGCTGGGTGCCTAAAAAGAGGACGGGAAAATTTGAAAATTTTTAAATTTCGATAACTTTTGACACAGCTATTCAATCATTACCAAATTTTCAGAACATATTGATATTATTTAGTTGTAGATTTATGTGGCTTTTAATGAGCGTGCTGGCAACCCTGTAGCTAGGGCAGGCACTGAAAGTGAAAACCTCCAAATCATCGTTTCTCTTGAAAAAATGCAGTTTCTTCAAAAATAAGCCTTTCATATGTAAATCTTGTGCTTTGTTTACATAACCAAAAAAAAAAAAAAGATATGGTATAACGGGCACGCCTGGCAACCCTTGCCCAATTTACCTATATTTTTAGCATCAAAAACTTCTGTTCACGGAAACTCACGATCCGATGGGCAGAATTATTTGAAATTCACAGCATGTATTGACCTTAAATAGGACCAGGTCTGATAGAAGTGATTTTGAAATGCGGGCAATTCTGTGCCAGTGGTGCCATCTTGAATAACCACTAAAAAAGATAACTGTTTTTAGCCCTATAAATTCTGATTGAATCGTTCGATTTTGACGAAACTTACACAATTGCTGGACCTTACTTTAAGCCACGTTTGGTAGAAATTTGGTCGAAAAATTCGATTGGAGCTGCCAGCTATGATAATTTTGGTGTCTTCATTTTGAAAAAAAAAATTTGGAAGTAAAAACATTCAAACCATCGAATATTCAAAAAAATGTCCGTTTCTTACAATAAAACCAATCTGTATATAAATCTTATGTTTTATCTACACGTTCAAAATAAAACTTTGGAAATTTCATGTCGGACAAGAACGGTAACCCTCTCCCAGTTAACCTATATTTTTAGCATCAAAAACTTCTGTTCACGGAAACTCACGAACCAATAATCAGATACAGCTAAAATTTACAGAATGCATTGGACTTAAGTAAGACCAGATTTGATAGAAGCGATTTTGAATTGTGGGCAACTCTGTGCCAGTGGTGCCATCTTGAAAAATTACAAAGAAAAAAAACTGCTTTTTGCCCTATGAAATGTGAATAAGTTACCAGATTTTCATGAAATTGACACAGAAGCTAAACCTAACTCTAATCTCTGTTTGGTGGAAATTTGGTTGAAAAATTTGATTGGTGCTACCTGCTATGGTAATTTTTGTGTCTTTGGTTTTGAAAATTCGCTCAGGAAAATAAAACTTTTTGTACTATAACTTCCAGTGCAGTCATGAAATCAATACGAATTTCATACAATTAATGAAACCTGTCATAAACATTATTCAGGCCAAATTTGGTTGAAAAGACACGATAGGGTTGCCAGCTATTGTTGGTTTTGTGTTTAATTGCAATATCTTTATTAAGCGGTTTTATCGTAGAATTTTCAAATGGTAATGATATTGTAGTGACAATAAACAGCAAATATTAAGCTTTCGATCATTTGAAAAAACTCGCTGCAGGTAACCCTAAATTTCTTTATACTCCTATAACTTCGAATGTAATTAAACAACGTGAAGCAGATTTGATATATTCTTGGATTTGATACTGGCGAAAGGTTGCCAGCACGAGTCGGTTGTGCTACTTTTGTATCAATAAATGCTTACAGTTAGTATACATACCGGAAACATTTACAATGAAAATAAATAACCGATGTTACAATTCGCAAAGTTCTGCAAATTTTTCGGATCGCAGCCCCAAACACCAACTTCAGTTACAGTGCTGCAGGCACTGAGCATTTTCTTCATTGATGTTATATGAGATGCTGCTTTCAAAATTATGTGAAATAAGCAACTGATAACGAATATAATTAACCCGTGTTTTGCTCTCATAAACGTTGAAATTCATGCCAGTGGTAATATCTGAAACCTTGCACCATATGAGTTATAATGCATTCTTAAGACGAAAGTAAAACGTGGCATTTGAAACAGTTTGGCCGTAATAAGCAGCACATGTGGTGGAATATGCACTCAAAACCTGCACGATTCTTCTACTGTTCTTCGAACATTAGTGTTTCTAGCGGTTCAGGTGCGCTAGAGTTTTTTTGAAATGGTTTCGGCACTTTGTTGCTTTTACCGGAGCAACTCCACAGAGACCTGTTTTATTGATACTAGATGGTCACTCAACGCATACCAAGAACATCGATCTTATCGACGAAGCTCAGAAAAACGGGGTCGTTTTATTTTGTTTACCACCTCATTGCTCCCACAAGCTACAACCACCTGATGTAGCTTTTATGAAACCTCTAAGCAAGTTTTTGGACGACGAAATCCGAAAATTTCTCCGCACAAATCCAGGAAAAGTGGCAACATTGGCTCACGTCGCATCGCTTTTCGGCACAGTTTATACGAAAGCCGCAACGATGGCAACCGCAGTCAATGGTTTCAAAAAAACTGGAATTTCCCCAATAGATCCAAACGTTTTTAGTGACGTTGATTTTCTTCCCTCGAAAACAACAGACATAGAGCTTCCCAGCAACGATCTAGTACCTGCCGAGCCCATACCTTCAACTTCAATTGCTAACGTCTCCATGGACATCAGCGTGCATGCGGGAGGTTTAAACAAAGCAACAAGTTCTTTCGGAGCGATTTCGCCGGAAGTTGTTTTGAATACTCCAAGAGTTGCTTCAGGTACATAAATATATCACCTACTTTCATTTACCTTTTCCAGACAATTTAGGCAAGTAGGTGGCAATAAATACACTAGTAAAATTCAAAATGCAATTCTATTGTTCAAGGTACCAAACGAGTAAGCAGAAGAAGAGGAAAAACAGCAGTCCTTACATCGTCTACCTACAAAAAGCAACTGCTTGACATGGATGCTGAAAAAGCAGAAAAAGAAAAAAAGAAACTTGAGAAGAAAAATTCTAGAAAAGAAAAAGATCTTGCGAAGAAAAACCCGTTGGTACCCAAAAGAGGCCGTGGCCGACCTCGAGCTCAGGCGAAATAAAGAAGCGAAAAAGTTCTGATAAAAAATTTTATATGGCGAAATTTTTTTTTTTTTACTTTTTTCAACTATGGACTATATGTAAAGTCAGAATAAAACACTATTTGAATCAAAAATTTGTTTACAACTCATCGTTTTTTATTTATTCGAAAACTCCCCGTTCTGCCCCGTCCTTGGGGCAATATATCTTAAGATATATATATTAATATATATATATATATATATATATATATATATATATATATATATGTTATAATATATATAATATAATAATATATATTAATATATATATATATATATATATATATATATATATATATATATATATATATATATATATATATATATATATACATATATATATCAGCAAAATGATTAAGGGAGATAATCTCAGGAGCGGCCGATCCGATTGAACTAAAATTTTCGGAGGACACAGACGTATATAGCAGATAGGCCTTTAACTTGCTAGAATTCAGATATCTTAAACCTTTTGGCGTCGGCGGGCATTTTAGTGAATTTCCAGGTACTTTTATATTTCCAAGCAGTGTAAATTGTTGTTAAAATAAATGTTTAGAAATGAAAACTTATTGTGATTTAGTTTACTTATGATAAAGAATTGGAAATTTTGAGCTTTGTGTAGGCGCTGAGTGCCTAAAAGTAGGCAAAGATTTTTTTTTCAAATTTCGATTTGTCATAACTTCTATGAAAAACAATGGATCATCGTGAATTTTGCAGAGCGTATTAATGTTGGCTAAGATTTAACACACATGGACTTTCAGGACTATATGGGCAACTCTGTAGTCACAGCAGGCTCCTTAAAAACTTTCCTTCGAATCATCGACCTTCCTGAAAATTTTGATTTATGAAAATAAATTCCAATTAATGATAAATTTTGACTTTTGTCCACCAAGTCAAATAAACATTTTTTAAATTCCGCAGTAAACAAGAACGGCAACCCATGATCAAATTACCTCAATTTTCAGCACTCAAAACTTCTGTTCACGAGAACTGACGATCGGATAATGCGATCAATATGCAATTAAGAGAACATGTTGGTATGGACTAAGATCAGATCTGATAGAATTTTGCAAT